>JAWWLV010000121.1:87102603-87129232 GCA_035041135.1 Platyrinchus mystaceus | reverse complement strand
TCGAGAGTGATCCTGCGTGTGTTCTCAAAAGAAGCAGCAGCGTTACAGATAGTGTGTCTCCAGGCCTCCCGATTGGAGGCCAGAGTAGACCAGTGGTGAAGAACCAGATTTTCCTAATATCTAATCTAAACCTCCCCTGACATAGCTTCATGCCATTCTCTCAGGTCCTGACACTGGTTACCGTAGAGAAGAGATCAGTGCCTGCCCCTCTGCTTCACCTTGTGAGGAAGCTGTAGACTGCTATAAGGTCTACCCTCAGCGTCCTCTTCTCTGGGCTGAACAAGCCAAGTGTCCACAGATGCCCTTAGTATGGCTTCCAAATGTTGCATAATATTGTTTGCCTTTCCTTCTCCACTTTCTGATTTTCCCTATTTCCTGTCTTTCAGGCAGAAAAGGAATTATGAAGGTCAAGTAGAGTGAATTTTGAAAGGAACTGAAATGTAAAGGCATGACTACATCTAGGAGAGATTGAAGGAGACCATTGACACAAGAACCAGAGACATGCTCAGAGCTAAGTTGTCAAAGTTCTTTGTAGCTTGACCACTTGAGTTGTATGCTCCAGATTTAGAAAAGGTTTGAACAAAAGGCTGAAGACATAAGTGAAAACTGTCATCAATATTAGTGAATGTGGATCACATCTGACCAATTTCACTCATCTTTGAAGAGCACTATGATCTTCTATCAAATAAAAGGAGGCAGCAGATCTAAGCTGCCTGGTTTTCAGGTAAATACTTGCTAAGGTGCCAAATAGGAAAAGATGAGGGAAAGTGGAGAAAAGGACTGAAAGGGAAACTGAATATGGAGAGAGAATTAACTGAAGAGTATTCATGGATCCTGAAAGAGGGTACTAAAGTGGACACCTAATGAAGCTGTAACAGTTAAAACATTGTTATGGACAAAAAAAAAAGAGGAACTCAGCATATATGTGAAGTTGAGAATTCATTTTTAGTCTTAAAAGTTATATCAGTGTAGCCAAAATGCAATAAACATTATTAGTCCAGCCACAATGATACTAACACTCACTGTACAAATGATCTAATCAATATAAAATGGATTTTACTAGTAATAATAAAGATAGAAGTCTTATACATGAAAAACTTGCCAAAGACAACTTGCCACATCTATCCCCTTCTCTGGTGGCGTGTTCACCTCTCTAATAGTCCTCATATCCTAAGAAGGATGGTTTTAGCTGGCGTAGGAGGCATGCAGCAAATTTTCAGCACTCTCAGGACTTTGCAGGGAGGCCTATGGTAGTCATGGTGGAGGAGTTTCCTCCTGCTCAGATGTAGGCTTTCCTTGGTTCAGTTTTCTTAGGTTTTTAATTACAGCTCACTTGCCTCTCCCACTGCAGCCTGGCAGTGGCCCACAGCACCTTGCCCACAAAGGGCTATTGTTTGGCAGACAATGACTTGGTGGGGTGGAGAGGAGTGTGTGTCCCCAGTGGGGCCATCCCCAGAGTTGAAGATGGAGCAGGGCGGGCAGCAGTCACTGGCCCTGGCAAAGTGATTAAACCAGTGTCACAGAGCTCCAGCCATGGAGAGGCTGAAACCTGGTACTGCCAGGTCAAGGTCATGATTTTTTAATTGGTAATGGCAAAAACCTATATCTTAGCTAAGGAGCCCCTCAAAAAATGGCCATGGAGTGATGCAATACAGCTTTCTTTTTGGTTTTCTTGGCATAAAATTTCAGTATGTATTGAAAAAATGTTCTGATATGTTACATTTGGAGGAAGAATTTGGTTTAGCTGAGAAATGTAACAATAAAAATGGAATAGAAATAAACATTGGACACTACAATGTCTTTCATAATGAGAAGAAATTCTTCAAGAAGTTGCAGTCTCATTAGCTGAAAACTGCTGAGAAATAGAAAAGTTTGCATATATTAGTCATTGAAAGCCTACAGGATGTCAGTGTGACATACTAAAAGTAGAAAAATGATGCTACAGTTTCCCAGATTATGTTTTTCTTACTGAATTACTAATTTCACAGTATGTAGCATGGATCTTTTCTGTAATACTGTACACATTTTTTGACCCACCAAGTAACTTGTGAAGATTTCTGCAGGTTGGAACAGGGGCAAGAACGTCTCACAGCTGCAGTGATCAAGAAATGAGCCCGAGATGTTGGCTCCATAAAGTTCCTGGAAAACTGCCTTTGAATGTAAATGAAAACAATTGAATATCCAGGTGTGCAGGGAGGTGGCTGTTGCAAAACTCCCTAAAAGGTAGTGGACTCTTTCATCCACAATCAGATGGGCTAACTCCAGGGAAGAAGCACTCAAACACTAGACTAAGAGCCTCTCACATCCCACCTGAAAGCAGTAATCACTACTGCTTACTTCCAACGAACACCTGTGAGAGTAGTTTTTTTTGCTCTAGTCTGTGTGCAATTAAAGGCCACCTGTTGGTGTGCAGGAGTTGTTTGCAGCTGTTTTCTTCAGCTGAAACCACTTCTTATTACCTTCCAGCTGATACATATTGTTGCAGCCAGCCATCAACATCAAATTCCATGTGACTATAGCATGGCTGATTATATTAGTGTTCAGCAATCTCAAACAGATTAACGAAACCTTCTAAAATAAGACCCCATGGGATTGTTTGTCTTATCCTCTATACCTTGTATGGAACAGTGAATCATAGAATGGTTTAAGTTGGAAGGAACCTTAAAGATCTCCTAGTTCCAGTCCCCTGCCATGGTCAGGGACACATTACATTTAACTATTGCTTCAAGGCCCATCCCACCTGAATGTTTCCAGGAATGAGGTATTCACAACTTCTCTCAGCAACCTACACCTTATCACTCTCATAATAAAAGAATTTCTTCCTAATATCTAGTCTAAACTTACCATCTTTAAGTTTGAGGGCATTCCTCCTTGTCCAAGCACTACATGCCATCCCTCTCTAGCTTTCTTGTAGGCCCCCTTTAGGTACTGGAAGGCTGTTAAAGGTCTCCCTGGAGCCTTCTCTTCTCCACACTGAACAACTCCAACTGCCTCTGCCAGTGTTCAAAGGAGAGGTGCTTCAGCCCCCTGATAATTTTTGTGGCCCTCCTCTGGTTTTGCTCCTACAGGTCCATGTCCTTCTTATGTTGGGGCTGGATGCAGCACTGCAGGTGGGATCTCACGGTAGTGCAGTAGAGGGGAGAGTCACCTCCGTCAACCTGCTGGCCATGCTTATTTTGACACAATCCAGGATACGTTTGACTTTCTGGGCTGCAAATGCATATTGGCTGGTCATGTTGTGTTTGTCTTCAACCAACACCCTCAGGTCCTTCTCCTCAGGGGTGTTCTCCATTCTCTGCCCAGCCTGTCTTTGTGCTTGGGATTGCCCCAACACATCTGCAGGACCTTGCATATGGCCTTGTTGAACTTTATGATGTTCACACAGGCCCACCACTCAGGCTTGTCAAGGTCTCTCTGGATGGCATCTCTTCCCTCCAGCATGTTGACCACACCCCACAGCTTGGTATCATCACACTTGCTGAGGGTGCACTCGATCCCACTGTTCATGTTACTAACAAAGATGTTAAACAGTGCTGGTCCCAGTAACGACCCTGAATAGTACTGCCTTCTCGTTGATGTTTTGTTGACCATGAATGGCATGGTATTGTGTTAATTAACAGCTGCTTAAACAGATGGTTAAAGAACAACAGTTCTTTAAACAGTCCTTAATCATAGCTTTTGTAATTATTCACCATTCTGGCTATGGTGTTGGTGTTTATAAACATGATCCCCAGCTTGGCATAGAGGAATCTACAACACAGCACAGCATAATCAACTCCTCAGACCTGTCAGGATTTCTTGTTAGCAAGTGTAAGTATAGGTAAAGCTCTTGAGCTCAGACCTCAGTCAAATATACATTCTAGGAACACCTTTTGTTGTAAAAAATTAAAAAAGGTAAGATAAGGTTACTATTTGCAAACGCACAAGGACACCAAAGAGCAAATTCATGCTGGCAAATTAACAAGTAGTTATATATTCACCAAGAGGAAACTTATACAGGAAATTAAACGAAGGCTCCTAATCACCAGCAAATGAGGTCTGAAGAAGTGGCAGGCATAAAAACAGCTTATTTAAAGTTATGTTTATATATTACATAACTGACTATGACAGGAGAAATCTGGATTTAGTATTTAAGAAATTCTTTCAAATTATATGTTGACTATACATGGGATTTTTAGATATGATCTTTATGGTGCCAAAAGCTACAGTATGTCTCGTTATTTCTCTATGAGATCTAAGGGTCAGTTTCTGTTATTGCTGCAATGCTCAGTCACCTGCTTGGGGTTTAAGCAGTTTGGGCCCTGCCAGCAAGCCTTTAACGATGTAGGTAACTTTAAGTTTTATGTGCATCAACATCTATGGGTTAGACAGCACCTCAGTGGGAAATATTCCCGAAATGGTAAGGTAAGATTTGGGTGATAAAGTCCTTTGGTGGCTTTAATCCAAAATCCTTTTGCAATTTGCTCTGAGTTATGAGAGTGGGGAAAAAATTCAATTCGTGTTGCAAAAGTGATCCAAGGGCTGTCATGCTTCTGAGAACAAAGCTAGAGTAAAACCACCCTCAGTTCAAAAACTTGACATGGGAAAAATCCTAGCTGATAAATTTTTGAGTGGATTAGAAAGGATTAAAGAAGAGAGAGCAGTAGAATAAAATTAAGAAGATAAGAAATTTTTCTCCAGTCACTTCTGAGCATGGTGAATTGGTACCTCTAAGATTCTCACAATGCCAAATGAAACACTTTCCTTTTTGACACTTCACAATCCAAATGTCCAGACTGAGCAGCACTTGCAAACTATTCTTGGTCTGGGCTCAAAAGAAGCAACAGAAAGTAAGCTCAGTATTGACATTTAAAGATTTTTTAAATTACTGCAAGTCCACTTTTTCTGGTATTGTGGTTTACTTATTTTCTTGGGATTTTTTTTCTGTGTATAATTTAAACTAATGAAATCTTAATATGCTGTGACTTCAGTATGATTTTATTCCAACTGTAGAGAGTTTTCTGTCATTTTAAAATAATTTATCACAATCATTAAGAAATGTTGCCCTTGCATTCCACATAATTTGGTAACTGATGGAAAATTCAGCTCATTTTTCTCATTTTTTGTGTATGTGTGAGTTGTGTGTTTGTTTGTATCAAATGACACATATCTCTCCAACAAAAAACATATTAACAGACTACTCATTTTTCCTTCCTTTTTTTTTTTTTTTTTGGCTATGTAAATATTTTTTTTCCATTCTGGATCTGGGTTTTATGTTCTTGCACTAAAACTGATGGAGACCTAGGCTTTGCATTAGATGAGAGGAGGAAAAAATTGTGTAAGGATGTATAAAAAAGGATGTGGAAGTTAGGTAACATAAATGAAGTTTAAGATTGGTTGGAAGATCTACAAAAATGTTCTTTTTATTTGTTTGTGGGGCTGCATATTGGTAGTTAGTGCAAATTTTCTCTATTCAGTTACCCAAGAAAAAGCTTTGGCTTCTTAATCAGCCAATAGTACTTGAAATGAAAGTAAGACTTCAGTCTTTCTTGCACAAAGCCTGTATAGATGGTTCACATGAGGGATATTAAATGGGAATGCTGTTCAATTGCTTCTGTTCCTATACAGGTTCCAAACTCAACTTTGTCAGGTCTTGTCTGTTCCTATAGGCTGGCAAATTGTTTTGCATCATTGTTAGGTAGCAGGTTCTCACAGCTGACTCAAAATCAATATAGCAGATCATTCTCTGGTGAAGGTGGATTTGCACTAATTGAAGCGGAAGCCCAAATACTGCTCTGCCGACTCTGTTGTCATGAGAGCAACCTCTGACAGAGGAGCCATAGTAAATAAAAGTAAAGGAGAAAACACAGCTTCCAGTTATTTATTGAGGATAAAAGTAATCAGACTCCCTTGATAGCTAGGAGTATGTTCAGAAATTTTTATTGTGCTCTTTGAGGCAAAGTAAACATGCATTTTTGCTTAAATACATATTTAAAAAAATATTAATAAACAATACCTTGGATGAAAACTTACTGCCATAAGCAGTTCTCTAAGGTGTCTGCAAAATTATGTCACAAGCCAATTCCTTATAAACTCTTGCACCAGCATCAATCCTGTGAGTGTTAACACAGTGTGTCTCAGCTGGGCATTGTTCCATTTGCCATCACCACACCTGCTGCCTAAAAGTGGCCCCTAAGTGTTTGCATTCCAGGATGGCTACAAGACAATGCTGTGACCATTTCTTTTCACCAAGGGAAACTTCACTCCCTTACAGGAAGTTGTATTGTCTCTGGCTTTCGTGCTTCCATCCAGATGTTTTCTTGGCCACAAGTCACCTGTGCTGAGCAGTTATTATTTTATTCTCCCTTTCAGGTAGCTGAAGGCACTTCCCCCTCAGTTGCTTCTATTTTTAAAATAAGGATGACTCTAAATCGAGATACTGTCTGATATTAGCCTCATCTGATAATCAGTAGAGACTGCACACAGATGGAATCGATGAAACTCCTTTTGTGTCATAAAGAACATAATTGCACACAGGCAACCTGATTCTGAATTGGGGTTTTATTTGTGGTAAAACAGCTCCCTTGCTGTGATATATTGCAAATTAGTCATTGACAATGGCCAGGAGCAGAAACCTAGGCAGAGATTATAAGAGGTAGGAAAGCAAATTGTGAGAGTTCCCTAAATAGCTGTTTTAAAACTGCAGTCAGATCCCCCCTATTATATGTAGGAAACTTAGAGGTGCCTTAATGAAGGGTGTCCTATATCCTTATTCTTTCTGTTTCTATTAGAAAGGACTTTAAAAACACTCAATGTTACATTGCAGTACTCTGTCTTTAAACCCGATGCAATCCTATTAAGAGCAGAAAAGAGCATTTGTGAACCTTTCCTATGGAAAACAAACAAACAAACAAGCAAAAAACACTTATGACCCTATACCAAAAAAAAAAAACAAATCGAAAACACACTATCAGAAAAGCAAAATCTGAAAACCTGGAGCAGTTAAGTGAAGCATTAGGTTCAGGTTTTTTATTCATAAGAAAATAAAATTATTAGAGATTAAAATTTTCAAATGTGCTTTTGTAACATATGCACATTTATATTATGCCTACTTTGCAGTGATATCATTATACTAGAAGGAAAGGAAACAAATTTTAAATAGATAAATAAGCCTTTTGTTTTCTTTTTTCTGCTTGGTTGAGTACTTATATTTTGCTAAAATTCAACCAGTGAATTCACATACATTTTAACTTTAATCCTAATCACAATAAGGTATGTTTCAGACAGGGATAAATAAAAAGGTTCTATCTAACAATACATCCATCCAAGTTTGTATCCTAAAGTCCTTAATAAAGTAACTGAAATCCATCTTTTTCCATACTCACTTCAATGCAATAGCAGTAATATCCGTGTAATTTTGGTTCATTTTGCTAGATGGTTGGGAATAAAGAACTTATTAGATACTCTACTCATAAAACTATTGAATACTGTTTGTACTTAAGGAGGTGACAGACTTAATGCATAAGTATTTTTCATCATTCATCTACATAGGTTCACACATTGGCAGTCTTCACCACAGTATCTGAGTGCTTCCATAATGTCTGATCACTACTTACTATATTAGGTTATTAATAATGAGTGACTGTGGATTGGATTCCAACCTCTCTCTTTTTTTAGATTTTTTTATTTTTTCAGCTCTAATTGTTCTTAACTTAGACTTATCTTCACTGTAATAAGCTCCTACTATTGGACTGATGAAAGTGAGTACCGTTTTGATAACTCCCATGAAATATTACACTCTGATTTTTTACTTATCTAGGCAAAGATTTCTAAAAAAGTGCTCAAAATGTTTTGCATAAATAGAATCTCTGGAGACATACTGTCCTATAAGGACAGTAGATAGTTAAAATTAAAAAAAAATGCAGGAAGAAAAAAGTACATTTTAAAAATTAGTTTTAATATTTTAAAAATTAGTTTATTAATAAAATACATTGTTAGGAGAGAATTATCCTTTCTTCAGAAGATGGCAGCTATATTTATTAAAACATTATATATGATAGCATTATAACAATATTTCAAAAGTCTTTTCAGGTATTAATTGGAGAAGAAAGTGTGACAATGAAGAACTACTAATGCAGTTTTGCCACAGTCTTTGTCAAGGGAAATGTAAAACAAATAAACATATCCAATCACCATCCATCAAATAATGAGACTGTCATATGAGTTTTGGGTCTGTGTTGAAATATCTTGAGCAGAAGGTTAAGGTTATATTCACAAAAGGGAACATTCCGTGTTGTTTGTTTTTTTTTTTAAATAATATGCAGAGTTACTTCTGTAACTCTGTAATACTCCTATTGGTATTTACTTGAGTAAATCCTCCTCTCAGAAGAATAGTACTACTTTCATGGGTAGGCTTTGGATAGTATAAGAGTTTAATTATCAGACTCTTTATATTTTATTGCTATATTTGTCAATTTCCTTGAGCAGGGAGGTTGGACCAAATGACCCACTGTGGTCCATTCCAAACTTACCCATTCTGGGACTCTGTGATTTTACTGACATCAGTTTTAATAATAATTCCCCTAAAATGCCTTCTTGGTAATTTAGTTATTCAAAAGGCCTATGATTTCATGAGTTTACTGATTGTTTCATTTATTTTCTATGTTCCTGCATTGTTCCAGTACTAATCTTTTTTTCTTCTTCCTCCCCCCTTCTCCTCGCTTCTCTTATCATCCATTACAAAATCCACCTTGCGATACAATAATGAAAGTAAGCTCTAAAAAGCAGAACAACCCTCCCATACCCCAAAACCTGAACTCTTTCTTACAGACTTTTTTTCCTTAGCTTAACATCTGGTTCTCAAATTCAAGTGAGATTCACCAGACAATCTTTCTTTCCATTTCACCAGCACTAACTCTGACTGACCCTCCAGAATCAGAATGAACTTCCCACTACAAGAGTGATACATTAATTCATGCACAGTCTTTCTCTCCCTTCTTATTGGTTATGTGTCCCAAAACCAATTTCGAGTAATCCAAGTAGCTTTTCAGCTTTAAAAACCATTAGCTACTCTACTTGTATAATTCAAGATATTCTTCCCCCACCCATGTCCAGTTGCAACTCATACCTCACCCCTGACAGTATTTCTCACCACTGGTTTCCTCAGCATGATGCCTTGCCTAATCTTGAGGTGACTCCCTGAAGAATGAGTAGGGTCAGCATCTTACTTTGGGACTGGTCCTCAGAAGAGCGTGTACCTCATTCTTGTTCCATCATGCCATACAAAAGTCAACAGCTCACTAGGCATTGCTTTGGTGCTGCAATTGTTTTTTCAAATGTATTATACCAGTACAATGACTTGTGTATTTTCCGAAATCCTTCTCAAAAAGAGAGAATATTATATACTGGCTATATAATGGGAAAAGCTGAAGAAGTTGAGTAGTAGAGACTTGCCCTTTGGTGGGAATAGCCCTATGAATGAAAAATTTCATAGGGTTATTTTAGATATTAATAAAAACAAATGAATATTAAGATTTATAAATGCATCATCAATAGCATTGCTACTTTAAAATTGACTGAATAACCCTTGAAAATAACTTCTTTTCAAAAGTCAGAGAATTTTGAATCTAAGTGAGCCTAAATTATTTACAATGTATACAAACTTTAGTTTGCGTGTTTTAAATACTATAAGCAATTTTGAGTCCTTATTTTAATAATGGGATCATCAATAACATGCAGTGGTGCTTTCATTCAGACAAAAACCAACAAACCAACACAGTGTTGTCCAGTAATTATTTCACTGTGCATTACCTGAGCGAGATGTCTGCTATACGATTTCTGCAGGATACATTCTGTACTCGCTTTACAGCAATAGTACTTGAGACTGATAATTCAGTCTCTGCAACATGATTCTTAAATAGCACACTTGAAGAGAGAAGGTGATAAGCATGTCATAGTTTTCTAAAAGCATGATAGCTATAGCATCTGTTGGTTGTCCTGAGATTATTTTTGATCATTATGTGTGTACAAAAAATACTGTACTTTTGGAAGGCAGGTAGAATGTGAGTAGTTTATAATGTCACCCAAAATAGAAAAGCGTTACACAGCTCTACAATCACACACACACAAAAAGACCATTTTAAGCTTTCTACTGAAGATACATTTTCCCAGGTGGTCAATTGCACTTGTCATCTGCTATTTTGGAAAATGCACAGAATTTAATAGATGAGGTATATCAAACTAAGTACATTAGGAATGTACCAGCTGTCAATATGGCTTCAGCCCAACAACATCTTTTGGGAAAAGCAAATTCCAAAATGAAGACAGTATACTATTGATCTGATAGAATGATTATAAGCTTCGCCATCTGTTGTATATTTCACTATTAATTGTGATTTATATCAATAGATATTTTCTAAAGTCCACATTTTCTTTTATATACAACAACAACAATAATGCTTTTATAAGCAACAGCAAAACAGAGTGGCAACACATTGTCTCAAGTAATGAAGTACCAATGCTGGAGCTAAATCAGATAAACTTTACCCTTGTTTAATAAGGTAGGTATCTATGGTACTAATTACAGTAAACAGATCCACAAATATCAGTGACAGTAGAGAAAAATTAACCAGAATTATACATCTTTGCTTGAAAAACTTACTGATTTTGCTTTTCAAAGCTATCCCATTGTGCATTTATATACTATTTATGTTTAACATTTCAAAGTCCATCAGTCGAATGCAGGGACCCATTTAACCAAACGTAAATGCAAAAGCTCCAACAATTTTAAAATGTTTCGCAGCTAGATCTAAACTAGAGAGGAATTTCTTGCATGTAAAATTAAATGCCTAGTCAAGGCATGAAGCATCATGACAGTGTTTAAAGTTATATCAGAAAAAAAAAAAGAAAAATTTAATTAAATTTGTGTCTTGTGGGTGGTTTGATTTTGATTTTGTTTGGTTTTTCTGTTGTTGTTGGGGGTTTTTGTGGTTTTTCTTGTTTTGGTTTTGGTTTGGTTTCTGTGGGGTTATTTTTTGTTTACATTTTTTTCTGTACCCCATAACCCTAGGGGTTTTTACTTGTTCCTTTGTTTCATTCTTTCTTCCTTTAATTTTTTTCAATATGATCACCATCCGTTTCCAAGTGAAAGGCCTGATTCTAGTCTGAGCCACTATTCTTTAATTTTGGCTTTTTGCCTATAACATTAATAGGCTCTGTACAGGGCTGTGGGTCCATTGCATTTATTTAGAAGTGAGATGAGACTCATGGAAACAACTTCATGGTCAGACTAGTGATTGATTACATTTTTAACACTGAAAGCATAAGTCAAAGATTTTCAAAAGTCCTACAAATATGGTATTATTTAAATTGTTTCATTCTTCTCACCTTAAACTAACATTTTGCTTTACTTGACACTAAGCCTTCACTCATGTCAGCTTCAGGCAAAGTGACCAAGCAGGGTTTACAGGAAAAGGAAAAACTATAAAAACAGATACTTAGTATTATTGCCTAAGCTGTAAACTGCACTCAGTATTTCGTTTTCTCAGAAGCTTTTTGTACTTTATCTTCCTTGTACTGAAGAAAAAACTATAATTTTAATTTCTTCCCTGCTATTCTTGTAACTTTGTTAACTGATTAACAAAGGGAAAATAAAACAGAACTCTGCAAAGCCTAATATGAGACTGCCTTCACTATGAGCAGGAAATTACTATAGTCATTTTCACTATAGGAAATGACTGTCCAATATTCAGAAGTCTCTGGAAAATCTGAGAAATAAGGATGTCTCCTTATGAGAAGAAGCCACCTTATTGTAGTAAGTTCACTCTTTCTCAACTTGGCAGCCATATCAATTCTTTACTGCTCAGATCATTCAAGACATTTGATGACATCTACATTAGGACAGATGTTTTGTTGGACTTTTTGATAGATTTTTTTTGTTGTTGTTGTTTTGTGTTTTGTCATTGTTTGACAGTCAGCACAGCAAGTGTTATCTTTTAGGACAACAGTCAATAATCTAACAACTAATGCTTACCAAACTAGGAGCCAGAAGAAAAACTGGCTTTCAACGTACTGAGGAAAAAATAATGGCCTTTTCAACTGATATGATGAAAAGTGAATATACTGACACTAATAGTTCTTTGAGCATTTGCTGTTGCAAGAACTCTTCAGAAGTTGGTATCAGGTCCATTAATACCACAGCTAAGTTTCCCAACTGGTCTTTATGATACATAAGTATAAAATTCTCTAGGAAATATATTGAGAAATATATTTGTTCCTTTATAATTTCCTTCGTGTTTATAAAGAATTTGATTGACAGAGTAATTTTACAAGAGTGGGTTTTTTCTTGATTTTGTGTAAGGATCTGTTTCTGAATTGTCATTAAGAAAGATCTGCATGTTTTATAAGTACAGCATAGGCCACCACTGTCTCTGAATGGATGTGGAGAGACACAATTACAAATGCACAGCAGATTTTTGTCAAGCAAAGTTACCTAGGCGTAATTCAAATGAATTGCTAAGGTTATGGCATGCTGGCAAACAACCAAAAACTTTGCTCAGTCCTATAAAACTATGTTATAGCATTAATTATTAAGCTACAGCATTAAGCAAAAGCCCATATATGGATCTTTTAATTTTAGAGAAGACACATTTACAACAGATCTTAAATAATTCTGCATTCTGGTAACAATTCAAACACTCTAGACAATATTCTATATGAACTGGACAACTACTGACATGCTTGGCTTTTCTAAGACATTTTGTGTTTCCTATTGATTAGTGAAACATCATATTTTTCTTTTTAATTATCAAGGCTTATATTAATATTTTAATTCTTGGTCATTATTGGAACTACCAATCAACTGAGATTCATATTCTGGAAAAAGCCTTCTTTTCCCTTTCTTTTCACAAGCTCTGGAGTTCAAAGAGCTAGATCAATCATATTTTCAAGCCAATTACATTACTCTGATTCTTTTGGATGACCTTAACATATTTCTGAAAATGAAAATATGTCAGCCTGCTAGGAACTGAATCCAGATTCCAAGCTTAATGACAGCACCTACCTCTATCTCACTTTTTATCCTTTGGTCCAATAGCAGCTCCAGTAATGTTCATTGTCTTCCTCTTTTTGTAAGGCAGCTCCTCCTATTTGTATTTTTTTGAAGTTAGTGAAAGGTCCATTTATCTGTTTAATATTTTTGATCTCTCTCTTCAATCTTAAAGTAAGGTACAGGTCCTTTTTCTTACAGGACATACTAGGTTCTGAAGGATATGGCAATGGAACATTTTTCATAACCACAGATTTTGGCACAAGATGGTATCCTTAATATCCACTACAAAATACCTTAGTGACTTAGATCTGTCACTTTTCAGCTTTTCAGTTCACTCATTGTCTCTTCCTCCATTTCTACTGTATAAGCAAAAGTTCTATTTCTAGATCATAAATATTTTTTGCAGGCTATTTTCTATAGAAAATGGTAAAACTAATCCATCTGATTTTGGACTGTTGATATCTCTATATAGCAGTGCTTTCAGCTATGTGTTGGCAAAGAAGCACTAAAGGAGCACTTATATAACCACTACCTGTAAAGGACTTTTGTAGTGCTGATTAGGAGAGTTGCCTTCTTAATCAGTCTAGAAGGCCACCATCCAAATGGTATCATGCAGACTTGTAACATTTCTTTGTCTGTTGATGTTAGAAATTTACTTAATTTTTATTTTTAAACTGCCCTTTGCCTTAGAATCATAGAATACTTTGTGCTGGAAAGGACCTTTAAAGGTCATCTGGTCCAATCCCCCCTTGTCTAAGTTTAAAAGAGACACAAGTGTTTTGCTGAGGATGAGTTATGAGGCAAGACCCAAACTCCTCCCCCTAAGCAATTGTAAATCCGAAATTAAGAGGCTCCAATTGAGAAAAAAATGTGGAAAAGGGAAAAATAACAGCCCTTTATTAAAGAATATATGCGGCTTGACAGAACAATGAAAGAACACATATAAAACAACCAAACAATAATCCTATACCCAAAAACAATCCCCCTCAAAACACACAAATAACCAAATAAACAACAAAAGGTAAACCACTCAGTTTGTGCCCCTCAGTGCAATCCCAACCCGAGTCAGCAGGGTGCACCACCGGACCGCTGGAGATGCAGAGTCTGCAATGTCCTGTGCCAACCAGCAGGAGGTGCTGTTGGATCACTGGTGCTGGCCATGTGTGGCGGGGAGGGGGTAAGGTCTTCCTGGGTGTGCTGGAGAAGCTGGAAAATGGAGGTCTTCTTCCCCCCCTTCCCAGCAGGAAAGGGGAGAGAGGGAGGAGAGGAAGAAAAAAACCAGAACAACAAGAAAGGTCCTTCCCAGCAGAGGAAAAAACACCTCACTCAGTCCTCTAGTTGAAACGTGCAGAGTAGACTCCCCTCTCCTCTGATGTGCACAAGAACTGCTGCCAAGGAAGAAAAGGAACGAGAACGGAGGAGGGAGAAAAAAAAAAACAAAACAAAACAAAAAAATAAAACCTCTCCAGAAACAGTTCCTCTCCAAAGAAAGAGACCGCTGCTGCTGCTCTGAATCCGTCGCTGCCGGCTGCTGCTGAGAGTTCTCCCATCCCCTTTGGCCGCAACCAAAAAAAAACTCCTCCCGCCATTTCCCAGGAGACGAGAGGAAAAAAAAGTAAAAAAGAACTTCTTATCTCCCCCAGCTCCGGCAACAGCCAAACTCCCCCAACAGACAAAGTCTTGAGGACCATTTAACTCAGAATGTGATCTTGCAGGCTAGATCCATTCTGTTATCTAACTGCCCAAGCCACATCCAACATCCCTTTCACACAATGAGCAGGGGGAAGGGAAAAATTCCTACTTAGTTTTAACTTAGTTTAAACCATGACACCCCTGAAATAAGCACAGACATCTTCAACTCAGTCAGATTGCTCCATCCAACCTGACCTTGAATGTGTCCAGGGATAAGGCATCTACTCACTCTCTGGGCAACCTGTTCCAGTGTTTCACCACCCTCACCATAAAAAATTGTCTTCTTTATGCCTAGTCCAAATCTGCCCTTTTTTAGTTTAAAACCATTAACCCTTCTCCTGTTGAAACAGGCCTTTGTAAAACATCTGTCCTCACCTTTCTTATAAGCCCCTTTAAGTACTGAAAGGCATAAGTAACTTCTTCCTGAAGCCTTCTCTTCTCCAGACTGAACAACCCCAGCTTTCTCAGCCTTTCCTTATAGGAGAGGTGCTCCAAACTTCTGATCATCTCTGTGGCCCTTCTCTGGACTCACTCTGCAAGTCTTGTCCTTCTTATGTTGGGACCCTAAGACCTGGAAGCCATACTCCAGGTGGGGTGTCACAAGGACAGAGTAGAGAGGGATAATCACCTCCCTAAACATGCTGGGCATTCCTCTTTTGATGTAGCCCAGGATGTGGTTGTCCTTCAGGGCTGCAAGTGCTCACATCCAGTTTTTCATCCACCAGAACCCCCATGTCCCTCTCCACAGTGCTGCTCTCAATGAATTCTTCTCCCATTTTCTACTCATATCTGGGTTTTCCTGACCCATGTGCACAACCGTGCACTTGGCCTTGTTGAACCTCATTAGGTGCTTGTGGGCCCACTTCTCAAGCCTGTACAGGTCCCTCTGGATGGATCCCATCCCTCAGGTGTGTCAGCTGCACCTGTCCCTGCTTTCACTGCCTGTGCATTTGCTTCTTGCCCTTTAGTTTGACCAGCAGTTCCCTACTCAGCCATGCTTTCCTTTCCTGATTTCTTACACATGGCATGTAAGAGCTCTTGAGTTCTATGGAAAGATCTACAAGCTCTGTTCTGCTCCCCTGTCCTTGAGGACAATTTTCCAGAGGGTCCTGCTGACTAACTCTTCAAAAGAGTTGAAATGTTGCTCTCTTAAAATTCAGGGTACTTTTTTCTTTGCCTTACCCATATCCCTCAGGACTGCAAACTCCACTGCCTCACAGGCTGTCTTCAGTCTTGATGTCACTGATGAGCACACTTGCTCTGGTGACCATTAAGTCCAGGAACTCCTTTCCTCCAATAGGGTCTGTCTGTTACCTTGCTCAAAAAGTTATCCTCAGTGCATTGCAGGAATTTCCTGGATTTCCTACAATTCACCATGCTACTTTCTCAGCAAATGTCAGGGTGGCTGAAGTCCCTGAGTAGAGCAGGAGCCTGTGAGTATGACATCTCCTGTAGCCGAAGTAAGAAGGCCTCGTCAACAGGCTCCCTTAATGAGGTGTCCTGTAGCAGACGCTAATCACGAGGTTCCCTTTGTTGCCTCAGTCTCCGATTCTTACCCACAGGCTTTTGACCTGCTTGTGGCTGTTTTTCAGAAACAACTCTTCACACTCCACCCAGTTCTTGATGTAGAGGGCAACACTTCTGCCTTCCTTCACTGTCTCTTATTGAGAGATTTTTTATTTCATCCCTCTGATGAAGTGAAGTCTGTAATATTATGTCATTTATAAGATTTTGGGGAAAGCTGGAAAACAAAACCCAAGCAAATGTGTAAATATAAGATAACTCAGATTAGTAATTTAGTTCTTTGAAATATTAATAATAAATACATTTATACTGCACGTTCTTGTAATAAAATTATCTTGCATTTTCTTCCATTTTTCAAATTCAATGTGAGAAGCTGATAGAGAATTATCTATGAGAAAAATAAATCAGATTTCTGCACCAATCCATAAAAGACATCCTAGTGTCCATAATGATGCTCCTTTCTCTAATAACCTTATTCTCCCCCAGTTTGCTGGGAGATCCAGAGAACTTCACACCAGCAAACCCACTAGTTACATACTCCCATATTATACCTGAATGATATTCCATATTCACGTATGCCATCCTATGCTCTACCGCCAACAAACTAGGAGGAGTACTGGCCAAGTTCTACTCATAAGCCCCTTCCTGCACAAATGAAAACAATGCACAATAGCCTTCCGCCCTCTCTCCCAGCTCCTATTTGGAATCCTAGTCAATCTTCTTATGCTAACATGAGTGGTCAGCCAGCCGATAGAAGATTCATTAATCATTATCAGCCAACTAGCTTCTCTTACTTTCTTCACCACCCTCCTAATCCTCTTCCCCATTATTGAAGTCCTAGAAAACAAAGTACTCAATTACCAAAAATACTCTAATGATTTACAAAAATGAAAAATAAAGACTACACCTCTTAGAGTTCCAGAAAACATTACAAAGACACCTCAGAAAAAAAGGGACTGAAACCTCTATCTCCACCGGTAACCCTCCAGCCCCGGAGCAACAAGCTCAGGCAGGAGTTTTACTTTTCAAAATATAGGGTTCTTTAATACTTTGAGATAAAGTAAAGAGATAAAGCCATACAGTTTTCCTCAAGAGGTACTTTTACTGATAATTTAGGGGAGAAAATAAGAGAATTTGGCAAAATTTCAAAAGTATGGCATACAATCAAAACAAAGAATTCTACCAAAGCAGTGACCCAGCACATGAAAACCCTCACAACTTAGCAAGATCTAATCCTGCCAGCTTTAGGATACCCAAAAATCAAGAAAAGAGTAAAGCAAGAGAAGAGGAAAGAGCAAGATGAGAAAAGAAGAAGAAGGAGACAGATTATTATAAAGCTTCCATCGGATCCTTGTAGAAGACCAGCTCTCAGATGTCCAGATGGCAGGGCCATGACCACATGGAGAACACATGCCATTGGCTCTATCCACCCTTGTCCTTGTGCCCTTTCCCCAGCCAGAACCTGTAGCTCACTGGCCATTCTGGGGCTTCAGGCAGGGAACAGTTCTCATTGTTCCTGCCAATCTGAGGTTGGGGCTCCAGGAGGTGTGGTGTGTTGAAGAATTCCTGGGCTGCCTTTGACTGGCAGCTGCTCTGGGGCTTCCCTATGTGGGCTCCAGGGGCCTGCCCTGTGGGATACAACCCCACCTCACCTCCATGAAGTTCAACCCATCCTTTCCCCTTCCACACACACACACATCTGAGCTGGTTCTGACCCAGCCATAGTTTTACTGAGCCAATGTCTCACATCTACTCCCAAAGCTGGTATTTTACATTAAAGTATTCTCGGATCTTCCCACTAAACTTCCCAAATTGCCCCACGAGATAGCCCCCATAAAAATAAATAATGTCAGCATCCCAACCCCACAGGAATAAAGCACAGCTACACCACAAAATCTAACCAAACCTGCCCCCTTCATCATTAACAGTAGCTGCTCCAAAAATCCAGCAATCAGCAAAATCCCCAATAATCACCCCCACAAGCACTAAAACAAGACCTGTACCATACCCCACAACATGTCAATCCCCTCTAGGCTCTGGAAAAGGATCAGCCACTAAACAGACAAAATAAAAATTAAGAACATTCCACCCAAAAAGCCCATAAAGAGCATTAACAACACAAAGGAAAGCCCCAAACTTAACAACCACTTACACCCAGCAACAGATGCCAGCACCAAGCCAACTACCCCACAATACAATGGAAGGATTAGACAGAATTGCTAACCCCCCAAAAGAAAGCACAACCCTAAAAAAAGAATACAAATTTAATGATAGTGGTTCTCTTTTGGCTTTTATTCAAGATCTATGTCCTGAAAAAACATTATGAAAAAGTCTAGCTGGAATGAACTGTCAGAATTAACTTCCCTACAATTCATTTCCTGCCTCCCACAGTTCTATCCAGCCAAAAGGTATATCCAGTAGCAGGCACAGCCATGCTACTTTTAAATGCGTGACTCCCAAAAGGAAAAGAATTTTATGCATGGCTGCCACTGTATCTGGTTGTGATTCCCTGGATAGAACTAGGGAAGATTTATGTGTCTCAGAGTAGGGTCAAAAACAGTCAGAATGCTGAACAAGCATCTAGTAAAGTAACACCAAAAACAAACTGTTGCAGAACTTCCATTCTAGTCCAGAATTTGGGCTGAAGTTTGGGCAGCTGTCTCTTCTATTTCAGGATCTGCTTTTAAAACATACTGCTGATGCGGTTTTGCATTTTCATGCAGTAGATGCCGGAAGTCTTTCTGTAGGGATTGTTTACCTGGGATCAAAGATATGTTCAAGATGTGAATTCCTTTTCAAGATGTGAATTCCTTTTCAAGATGTGAATTCCTGGCTACCCAGGGAGAAGCCTGAGCTGAGTGCTGCCAGCGCACAGAAAACACAACACCTTAGTCAGAAACCAGAAGGCTACAAGACAGATGCAGAATCTGGAAATAAGGAATCTTTCAATGAGCCAGTTCCTCAGCCAATCGGCTTATATTAAGATTCTTCTTAGGATTACTGTCCTTGCCCTGAGGATTTGAGCTGATCACTGTGTAGTGACTCACCTTAAACAAAGACAGAGATTGATCTCTCCCATCCCCCTCTTCAAGCAACAGCCTTAGAGTTAATAAACCTGTATGGAAAACATGAACTTGAATGTTCTTCTCTATACCTCCCATTGCTTTACATCACAACTATAGGAAAATATTCACCCAGACTTTCTGAGTGAACGTTTTCTCCCACTACAGAAATTTACATGTTCTTTATTTGAGGTACGAAAGCAAGCTGTATACTAAGTACTGCACCATAATATACTATAGTTCCTCAGAAAATTGCAAGTTCCTCAGAAAATCTTCCTAGATAAACATATTTTCACACCAGTTTCAGTCCTTTCCTAAGTTCCTCAGGGACAAATTCAGATGGAGTCAACATTTTACCAAAACCATACCATGTGGCTTTTACTAGTGATCCAGAGTAATGAAAAAATGAAAATGAAAGGGCCCACCTACCCCAATCACTATATCAGCCTTGGTGTCCTGTGTAGTTCTTTAGTTTTTTGTCCATATTCCTGTCATGGTTTAACCCCAGCCAGCAACCAAGCATTACATAGCCATTTGTTCAAGCTTTCATGAGCAGAATGGGGGAGAGAATAGGAAGGGTAAAAGCTAGAAAACCTGTGCATTGAGATAAAGACTGTTTTTAGAGAAAGGAAAAGGTGTGCATGAAAACAAAGCAAAACAAGGAATTAACTCACTGCTTCCCATGGGCAAGTAGGTGTTCAGCCATCTCCAGGAGAGCGGGGCCCGTTCACACATGATGGTTACTTGCGAAGACCAACACCATCACTCCAAATGTCCCCCTTTCCTCCTTCTTCCCTCCACTTTATATGATGAGCAGGATGACCTAGGGTATGGAATATCCCTTCAGTCACTTTGGGTCGCCTGTCCCGGCTGTGTCTCCTCCCAGTCTCTCATGCGGCTCCAACTGGCAGTATGAAGAGTGGAAAAGGCCTTGGCTCTGTGTAAGCATTGCTCAGCAATAACAAAAACACCTCTAGATTATCATTCCTATTTCAGAACAAATTCATAACACAGCCCCATGCTGCTATGAAAATTAACTCTACCCCAGTGAAAACCAGCGCACTCCCCCATGAAGGACAGTACAGCTTCATATGGTGGCTATAGTCCTTAACCATCACCATGGCCTTATGACTCCACATCATTGTTCCCTCCCTGCCTTTGCCAAGCAAGAGGTCAGTGAAAGTTCTTTCCTATTAGAGATACCTGCCTCTGGGATTTAACTCCAGAAATGTTAAATGTGCTGTTGAACCAGAGACCTGGGACAAAGCCTGCTATTTAATGTCTAAATAGTATTTTGATGTCCTGATATTTATCTCCATGCTGTCTTTAAAGCAGAATGACTCCATATTATTTCCTCTCTGACTTCTAAAACACAGGCTGTTATCCAGATTGAAAGCTGAAAAGCTAACCATCCCAATGGATCCTGAATCTTCAAACAGATATTTTATGTAAGTTCAGTAGTTTCTGCATATTTGCCTAAATATGTTTAGAAATAAAATTTTGCAAATGAACGTAAAAGTCACTAATTGTGGCTATTTGCAGAAGCTTCTATTTGTAGAATTTGCTATTTCTAGAACTCCCGCTGTATGCAACCTTCTGATCAGGAGTTAAAATTGCCAAGCTACTTTAAATGTGAAGTCACATGTTACTCATTTAAATAACGACAATGCCTATAAGATAATTACAATATTCTTAGCCTTTTCCTGAAATAGATATGTACAACTACTTAAAATCCTGTCTTTAAGAAAAGATTTTTATTTTAAGTGTGTTTACACCTTTAACAAATTGCTGTGGCATTATTTACATGTTTTCTTTGTATATGATATGATTTATCAATTCCTGGAAACTTCTGTGTGATGAAGATCTTACAGATATCATCAGTATATCAGATATTGAAATTATAAAGATGTTCACCATACCTAAATAAAGTCTCCTTGGTGTAGATGATAGGAGCTGGAATAGAACTGTCAGAGCCATATTTATGAAAGTTCTTCACAGGGAAGTGAATATACGCTTTAAATATATAATAAACCTTCCTTACAGATGGAGAAAAAAGAAAAAGCCGCTGCTGCTGCTGCTGCTGCAGTGACTGAGCAAAAAAGTTGCAGCTTTTGTCATCTGTTAGAACCAGAATTGTGATGGGAATGGCATCACCAGCACTGTCACAATCAGCAGTGCTGATAAATCTGTGGAACTGGAAGGAAGTATGAGAATTTTCAGAGGGAAAAAGCTTATTTAAAAATTAATAAGCCTTTCCACTGCTGAAAAAGAAAGTTTAATGCCTACGATACTGCATCAGGGAGGCTATTATGAAACACAAAGGTTAAAATTAATCTACATCTCCATGCTTGAGTTTAAAAGATGAGAAGCATGTGATTTTCCAGATGAAATAAAATAGCCTAATTTAAATGTTCTTTTTTTGTACTTCTTGGGCTATAACTGTGATGGTTTAGGGATATAACAACAAAGAGTTTGAAGGAACAGAAACACATTTTACTAAACCAACGCCTGTTTGAAAACAACAAAAAAACAACTGTCAACCACACAAGCCTTTCAGATCTGATCTTTTAGGACAAGTTAAGAAACAAGGACAATATTATGGGCATGAACAGCCCACATAGAGTGAAAAATTAAATATGGTCTATGGAATTCATTACTAAATGTTTTTCCATGTTTTTTATAAGATCCTCCTTTATGCTGACATATATCTTTGCGTACAGAAAAAAAAGCAAGAATAATGTGAATATAAGTATCTAATATTTATGTACAGATGTCTTTCAGAAATGAAATTACTGCAGAACTGGCAAAAGAAGTGCTAGTGGTTTTTTATGTGAAATAAGACAAAGTTCTATCATTTTTCTCTTGAGTGTTTTGTTAAAGTCAAATAATTATTTATTAAGCTTGTCATCTGCTTAATTTTTTTTGTCAAGTAAGCCATCAGCAGCAGTTGTCACAGCAGAGCAGTTGCAAGTAGTGATATAAGTTATTCAGAAGTAAGAGCAGCTCTCAGTTTTGCAGGACTTTGAAGTCTTGCTTTCTCCAGTAGTGCATGCACTGGAGTTTGGGATTCTTTGTCCTAGCCCATGCAATCCTAGTTGTGCCTATAATATCCCTCGTTAACCAGCATGTGATACCTTTCTAGAATTATGTTTGCCATTATACGTGGACCTGATATACGAGTAGTGTTATTCATATTTTTTTTTCTTTTTTGTCGAGATCAAGCTTCCTTTTAGCATTCCAGATACTTTTTGAACTCATAATCCATCTGTCTAGTCGCTTAGCTGCCTTTCCAAGATTTTTTTCTTGCTGCTTACCAGTGCTCTATTTGAATGCATCATGAGGGTATTTATAAATGATGCATAAATCCCAGTTTTTTCATTAGCAATATGAGGACAAATTTACATTTAAATGCACATAGGTGCAATTACAGCTATGAAAAAAAGGGTTATGACTTAAATAATGTTCCAATGAGAAGGAAGATTTGCATTTAATTGCTTCAGTTTTGCACCTATTTGGGCAATTTTACAGATATTGACAATTACAGAAACCCAGAAATTTATCTGCCTAAACAAACATAATGGAAGTTGTGTGTTTTATTAGGTTTGGAGTTGGTTGGTTTGTTTGTTTATTTTCGGTGGTAGTGGTCATTGTTGTTGTTGCCCTGACACTGAATTTACATTTACAGATATTACTAAATAATTTTATTTTCATCATTTGCAAATGTAGGCCCAGAGGACACTAGTAGGTCTTTACCACCCTGAGCAGCCTTACGAGGGATCACATCCCTGAGCGACATCATATGTGTGACTGTGTTCAGCCTTGTTCTGGTTAGTCTCATGTACTGCATGGCCTTTCTGGATGGATCCCAATCCTGACTCACTACCTCACCTTTCTGGGACTGTGGTAGACCACATCCGTGAAATGAGGACAGTGGGATTGACCTTGGGTATCTTTCCCCAGACTGTGTTGGTGGATCACCCTGGACTCCTGGCTTGCCTGTCCTTGTGGAGCAGCCCCATTCTATCATCTACCTGAATCTTGTATAACTTCTGATTCCATCAGACAAAACTGACAGATTTCTGGATAATAAACTAATCACAACACACACACACACATAAAAAAAAATTCAAGAAATGTCCCACTGATTTGTTAATTAGTCATTTGTTGGAAAGTAAAAAACAAACAAACAGATTTCATCATTTTTTCAATCAAGTCAATCATAGTATTAATTTTAATATAAGTTCTGAGACAAAAGGGTGTCTTTTTTCTTATTCACATTTCCAGAAAGTAAATGTTATACCAGATGATATAAACCACAATAAAAATAGGATGATTATAGTATCACTAAGTAACACAAAATTAAGTTGCTTATTCATGATTACAAAGCATTGACAGGTCACAGAAATATTCCAACACACAGAGATTGACCAAAACAGTAACAAAGGAAATTTGACATAGACTACTGCAAGTGCAAGTACTATGATGTACCTCGCAGTCATTTCAAGGTCTTGTGCAAGCTGTTCTAGTTGATCTTGCTGTGTACAGGAAGTTGAACTAGGTGGTTTCCAGAGGTCCTTCCAAATTCCTCCTTTCTGTGATTCAAAAGTTTTATAAATAAATTCCTCATCCTTTTGACTCTTCCAAAAATGCCAGCCTTTGGCTACCCTAGTTTCACTTTCACCTCTATCATGTACCATGATGGATAAACACATGTACATCTCTGTGTTTCAGTTTCTCATTCCAAACATATCTAAAGATCTCTCCCCACATCACAATCTCACATTCGTGTTAGTCCTCTACAACTGATGTGCTGCTTGCTTGTTTTGTGTCCCCAATCCCTCACATATTATCTCACATTCAGGACCTAAACATACAATCTTTTTACTCAAAAAAGTAGTGTTGAATAAAACCCCAAAAAACTAGTGTATGAAATGAATATAAAAATGTTTGGCACATAATCTCAGCAGAGATTTTTATCTCAAGATCCAACAGTTTTATTTATTTCTTACTTGAATCATAGGTAGAGTGAGTTTGTATTTCTTCAATGCAAATTCACAGAAAAAGAACAGAAACCAAAGGTACAACTTCCATCTCAGGATTTCCCTGAGCTACACATCACTAGTAGCTCAAATTCCATACTAGAAATGGGTCACAAAAAGTCTTCCTTATTCTTGTAAATCTGGGAAGTTTTGTGGGTTTTTTGCTGATGTATATATTTATATCTCTCTATGTTTATATATAATCATCCCTCTCTGTATGGATGTAATAATATAGATTCTACTGTTAACACAATGCTGCCAGGGGCTTACCCTAGTAGCATTAAAAGGAAACACCTACAGGAACATACAGTCAGAGACAATAAAAAAATCTGCTTCCTAAATTCCCAGTTTCTTACATCTATTTTTGTTCCTTTTTTTTAAAATAATTTCCCCAACATCATTTTATTTCTTCTAAAATGATGAAGGTTTTTGTCACCCTTGTGAAGTACTTTTATATTTACAAGTGACAATATCAGCTATTATAAAAGATAGTAAACTATGCATGTATGTAGGTTTGATACCAGGAAAAGGTTTTTCACCCAGAGGTTGTTGAGCACCAAGCCTGTCTGAGTTCAAGAGGCATTTGGACAGAAGTTGGACTCAATGATCCTGGTAGGTCCCTTCGAACTCAGCATATCATATGATCCTACAATTCTATGGAAATCTTATGTCTAGAGATAACACAATTCTTATGGGATCATGATCACTTAATCCATCACTTTAAATACCCCAGTTAAAATGAAAGCATGCAGTAAATTTGTCCCATTCATGGAATATATAGTTAGAAGATTGTTTGCAAATAATAGATTCAATCTCTAAGTATAGGACTAATTTTGCTCAACTCCTTCTGAGTCAAATGCTTGTATTCTCAGTGCAGAGAAGAGAAGGCAGCACTGTCAAACGCATAATCCATCTGATTTTAAACATTTGCTCTTGGATGGGAAGAATAACATGGCAAAAGTACCAGCTTTTCTCTCTCGAGTGTGAAGAGTCTGGCCAACTAATTGAAATGTAGGTGTGTACCTTGTAGGTTTTTTCATCTGTTCAGGCAATAATTTAAATATCCAGTAGAAAAAAAAGTGAAATTAGATAAAAAATATTTTGTAGGTATTTGCTATTTATTACTGTACCACCTGCTCTTCCTTAAAGGCTGTAGAACTCATTGATTCCCAGTAGAGATGATTACACCACCCTAGTACTACCCAATACCCAATTACTCCTATGGCATTACATGAGATACTGCAGGTGAATAATATAAGTAAAGATCAATTCAGTTTTTATAGGAACAAGGTTTGGGGTACTAAATGTGAGTGACTGATTCATGGAACTGTCTGTGTCTCAGTTTTATGTGACCTTCCAAATTCACCAGTATAGAATGCCTTAAGGATGAGATTTTGACACTCCAGTGAAAAGAATTTCTGATAGGAAAACATCATTAGTAATTTGTACACACTAGGAAAATAAAACATGCTTCTAGCTGGAATAATTAGTGTTTCTTTATGACTGAAAGCAGCAAAAATGTTTAAGCATCTCAATACTTACTCATATAGTTAAACCTGAAAATGTAGGAGACCCAAGACTGTGATTAGACATCTTAGGTTCCTATATTTGTATGATTCTAAATATGTCTTAGATAGATCATCTTGACTTCACAAAATTTAAATAAGCAGCTGTCAAGAATGGTTTTGTACATCCTATACACAAAGGATGGTGATTTATTCCTGTTAAAGCCTTATTTCAAATTGTTGAAATCCCACTGATCTGATGTCTCAAGATTGTTCATTTTTATATTCTGTTGTTAGCATATAATAAGATTTTAACAACTTCCTTAGTTTAATTTTAAATTTGAATATTCATGGCCTGATTATAAATTCTAATCAGAATGATGACTATTGATATACTTGTTCACATCCCCACATGACAATTTTCAGTGTTTGCTTTCATACTGTTTGTGGGACTGAGTGTCCCCTCATTTCATGCTCTGGCTGTACATGTTCTATCATTAAGCACCTGACACTCTCCATTTATGGTACAGAGAAAGAAGGTACCAGACCTGTGACTGTGAATTCCATGTGTTCTCAGAGCTAAGTGTCCAAATTTTATGTTCATCAACTTTCAGATGTTGAAGTAATATAGCATACATTTCATCATGGCTAGGCTTCGCAAACAAAGATTTGAGAAGGGTTCTACCCACACTTGCTACAAGCGCATTGATGGCTAAAAAGGCCAATGTGAGATAGACAAGTCCGGTTGCAAAAGGCACAGCAGAAAGACTCCCTGGGTGA
>JAWWLV010000121.1:87088062-87102158 GCA_035041135.1 Platyrinchus mystaceus | reverse complement strand
TGTTTCGCCAATGGTGATATGGGGATGATGGAATACTTCCTGAGGTGCAGGCTGATAGAGAACTTCTGTCTTCTTCAAGCTGACATCATACATTTATGGCACATGAAAAGGGTCATTCTTTGAAACATTCACCATGCTAAGAGTGAAAGTTTCAAATATAGAGGACAGGCAAAGTAGACAACTGTTAATCTCTGTATTCATGGTGGCTACACCAAAAGTCCATTTGACCCTTTTGGGTCCTCAAAGTACTCTTTCCTTAGGTACTTGGTTGGTAAACACCAGAGGAACTGCTAACTGTCCTGGTCCTGCCCAAATAGAGTCCCCACATACGGTGGGAGGAGATAAGGCTCCCGTAGTGCAAACAAGGAAGAGGCTGGGAAAGACAGTGCTGGTTGTTCCTCATGAAAGGGCTAGCACAGTCATGGGATTCTTTGCTCAATCATCTGGGTGTACTTGTTGGGTAATGCAGAAGAATGAGGAGATCCAATATCTACTTTCTGAAGACTTTCCTTCCTTGGGAGGAAATAACCAATGATGTGAGTTGTATATTGTAGGAAGTATCGTAGTAGAAACCACCTGAACTGATGAAAAGTGAGCTTCACAAGGAATTGGGTGAGTGCAGTGATAACCCAAATCAAGCTGGTGTTGGTACCCAACAATCAAACGTATTGCTTCTCTTGTTGATACATGTACTGAGGCTCTACTTCCCAGGAAGTGGCTGTACATAACCTGCTGATGGGAAGTAATGAATAAATTGTGTTTTGTTTTATTTTGTTTATGTGTACAACCTTTATCTTCTTTGCTTAAACTGCCTTTATTTCAGCCCACAAGTTTTTTGCCTTATTTTCTCCCTCTGTCCTGCTGAGTTGGAGAAGTGATAAAGCAGCCTGGTGGAGACGTGGCAGCCAGCTAAGATCGATGCACCACATTTACTTAAAAACAAGAAAAACAAAATGAAACTGAACATAGACACAGAATGAAACTAAGATGTGATGGCATTTTTAATTGTAAAAGTCAGTTTGAATTTATTCTTAATATAAAAGTCAAAGATATTTTAGGTAGTGGAGGAATATCTAGATGTGCAACATGGCCAACATGAAAGAAGATGAGTAAGACTAAAATTATACTTGCACTGACTGCAGTGATAAAATTTGCATTGACTCCTGTGCTGGTTTGTTTTTTTAAGTTGCCCCCAAATAACTATTGGTTTCTCCAGAAATCACCAGTTTTGAATACTTTTGTATATTCATAAAATAGATTGATATTTAATCTTTGGGGGAAAAGCATCTGTTAACATTTTCTGCAAAGCATTAGTGAAAAGTATTCCCCAATTAAAGTCAGAAGTTTTCAGAGGGGGTACTGGAGTCGCCATAGATATTTTCCAGAGAGTAGAAATCTCAGCGGGTGGAAAATGTTTGTTTTGTAATTAACATTATGTAGTTATCATTAAGGGAGTGATTTTTTATTTTTAAAGCTGACAATCGTGCTTCTATATTTCCATTTAAATTTTCTACTGGGAAAAAAAATATTGAAGGCCAAAAATGGATGGTTAGATAAATAAAGATTAGTTTCTCATCAAGTGATATGGTATGTCTGAAGTGTCCTCTTTTTTATTCCATGACCCATCCTATGTTGCTTCTTGTTCTCATTCCCCTCCATTATTTGTTCTCTACACAAGTACTTGCTTCATTTCTACCAGTCTGTTGCCAAACATAAAAATAAGCTTATTCTAGTAGAGTGTGAAAAAACATCCAAAGATAGCATATCAAAATTCCCAAACACTGTTACACATTAACAGAAGATGAAACTTAAAGAATCATTTCTCCCTTAGCAGCTCCAGGCAACCAAAGAATACTGTTACGTATTTCTGCATCTTCACTAGCATCAAGTATGGCTGCATTTTCTGAGATTCAGATAATTCCTCAAGACATTGTTTAAGCAATTATTAGACATTTTTTAAAGATTTGACAGATATTCATGGACATGAGGGTTTTTTTTCTTTTCTTTTTAGCCAAGGTATTATTCAATAGCAGTGTTATTCTGATGTATCAACCGTAATATTTGTTTAAAATATTTACAATATTTAGTTTAAGTGTAAGACTTAATCCTTTAAGGAAGAGAGTCACAGAATATTCTTAGTTGGAAAGGACCCACAAGGGTCATCGAGTCCAGCTCTTAAATGATTGGCCCATAGAGGGATTGAAGCCACAGCCTTGATATTAGTAGCAGCAGAGTCTAACCAACTTAGCTAATCTCAGCACCCAGCATTTATATATATTTAAGTAAAATTATATTATTATTTCAAAGAATCAATTTCTAGCAGGTCTGTATTTCTCTACACTATGTCACTACATTAGGGTCATGAATCATAGAATTACAGAATGGCCTGGGTTGGAAGAGACCTTAAAGATCACCTAGTTCTGAACCCCCTGCTGTAAACAGGGACACCTTTCACTAGAACAGATTGCTCAGAGCTCCATCCAACCTGGCCTTGAAAACTTCCAGGGACAGGGCACTCTCAGCTTCTCTGGGAAAATGGTATCAGTGCCTTACCACTCTCACATCAAAAAATTTCTTCCTAATATTTAACCTAAAGCTACTCTCTTTCAGTTTGAAGCCATTTCCCCTTGTGCTATCTTACTTGACCTTATGAAAAGTCTTTCTCCATCATTCTTGTAGACTCTCTTCGGGTACTGGAAGGCTGCAATTAGGTCACCCCGAAGCCTTCTCCTCTCCAAGCTGAACAAACCCAGTTCTGTCAGCCTTTCCTCATAGGAGAGGTGCTCCATCCCTCTAATCATCTTGGTGCCCCTCCTCTGGACTCACTCCCAATGGGTCGATGTCCTTCCTGTGCTGAAAACTCCAGAGCTGGACGCAGCATTCCAGGTGGGATCTCAGCAGAGCAGAGAAAAGGGGCATAACCACCTCCCTTGACTTGATGGCCACACTTTTTGTTTTTATGCAGCCCAGGATAGAGTTGGCTTTCTGGACTGTAAGTGCACATTGTCAGCTCAGGTCCAGCCTCTCATCCACCAGCACACCCAAGTTCTTTACAGCAGAGCTGCTCTCAGTCTCTCCATCCTTCTCCCTGTATTGATACCAGGGGTTTCCCTGGCCCAGATGCAACAACTTGCACGTGGTCTTGTAAAACCTCATGAGATTCTCATGGGCCCACTTCTCAAGCTATCATCTCATTTTACATAGGACAACCGCTTGTTATTACCACCCATAAAAAATTGTCATTGCTCCACAAAAATACAAGAAAGTAATTCAAACTAGCCACAGACTGTTGACATCTAGTCAATTGGAAAAACTGTTAAATTAAGTCATGGATAAATCAAATAAAGCTGATGAAAATCCTTTTCTTAATCCAATACTAAGAGCCAGTATCTACTCAATCACACTGAGTTTTTGTCACATAATTCATTAAATGCAAATAAATTTGTATGACTTCATTTCAGTATTGCTCTTTAAATATGTATAAGGGGTAAGAGATTACCTATGCATTTAATAACTCTAAATGCCCCCCCCCCAAAAAAAAAAGCGCTCCTTTTGAGTAACAATACCATGTAATTCCTGTGAAAAGCCTCTTATAAATCTGTTTGATTGTTTTTAGGGTTTTTTAGAGTTTACCTTTAAAGTATTCTCACAAAAATACCATCCTTGAAGGACTTTGACCTGGTTTCACAACCAGATAATGTAAATGTGCTAAAGACGTAGTCATGACTTCTAGGACACACCAATTTTCCTTATATGGATGATGGGAGCAAAACAGGGAATCCTGAGTGGATTAGGGAGAATAGCTGTGCCTTTAATGGGACCAGTCACATGATCTACAAACTAGACTTAAATGAACAGAAATTTATATAGAAAATACAGAACGGTTATCATTCTATTTACATAGAAAATGTACATCTAAATTAGGACAAAACTGCTTGTGTTTATCAAACTCAGATATGAATAATTCTGTGCCTGGTTTTTGCGAGGTGGTGGGGTTTTTTACATACTGTCTCTACAGTCCTCTCTGACTTGGGATTTTATCATCATGTCCAAGGATGTTCTTACACTGATAATCTCTCAATTATGTACTAGTAAATAGGTCGTCATTCAAGTTTTTTTTTTAATTAAAGTTGTGTATCTAGCCTCCATTTTGTTGGTATTACTATAAATATCTCAAGAAGCTCAAATAAGATTAGGTAAAAGAGGGTTTATATCTTTGGGTGACAGTATAGGAGAAGATTATTAAATATCTGCTTTCCCTTTTCCACTCTGCTTTTTTTCCTATCTTTTCTTGCTTAAGACCTCTATCCCAACTCATAAAGTAACTACTTAAAATGGTAATGTCCAAAAAAAAAATAGAAATAATAATTGTTTAAAATAAAAAAGTTCCTCTAAGCTTATTTCTTCAGCTAAACTCATTTTTTTTTTAATGCAACTTTTTCAGGTCCTAGACTTTTTACTGGGAAAACAGCCCAGCCTGATTTGCAACATGCTCAGTTTTTCTCTAGCACCTCAGCCTTTCAAGAGACTGATAATTTTTGATCTCACATCTCAGCATTTGCAGAACAATGCTCTTAGAAGATGGGAGCTAGAAGGATTCTTTTCATAGCCAGAAGCTACATGACCCATCACTTCACACTTTTCTTTTACTTTGTGATAGTTTTTGTTTTTCTTCTTTTAAACATATATGGAGCTTCCTTTGACTTAATTTTATGCTTTCAGACAGGCAGAAATATAAAACTGAGCAAAAAAGGTCACAGATAATATTCATTAAAATTTAATACTGGCATTTTCTCAGCTCTTCAAAGGGGATTATTATAAACATAAACAAGGAAATCTTCAATAAGAAGTCTTCAACTCTCCTTTAATTTCTTCCCATGATAGTATATGAAATTATAGAATGTTTAAAAATTATCTGGTAGTGGGAAAGCTATGTTTTGGGGTTTTTTTGTTTTGGTTTGGTTTTTTTTAAGCTGGTTTAGAATATGTTAAGATGCAGGTTGCAGCAAATTAGGTTTGTTAGTCACTCCTCCCTTATAGCATAGCAATATTTTTATATAAAAACGGTGAGGAATATTTTTCAACATTAAAATGAAACAGAGAAATTAAACATGTAAATTTGCCAAATGTAATTAAAATAACAAAAGATTCAGAAACCAGATAATGCAAGACAGCTTTTAACACCATGGTTTTAACAAGCTAAAACCATCAAGTCATTTGGGTAATATTTTATTTAAATAAATATACTTTACATCTTAAAATAGTAACAATTTTTGATACAAGAGTATATAATGAAATATAAACGAAAATTTTTTCAATTTGCAATTACTCCATGTTAGTTGAATAAATAGTACTAAACAGAAAAACATAAATTTGGAGCATATAATATTACATATTGCTACAGAAGTTAAAATGAAAATTTTAAAAGACATAATCTTAGTATATTCTGTATGCATGTAGAAATGCAAAAAGAACCATTAGAACTAGAGGAGATGGCAAAGTTAAGAATTTATCCACTCTGCAAATGGAGGGCCATGTATTCTTTGACAAAATAAAAATAAATATCTGTTTACTTTGTTTAATCTACCTTTTTCCCAGACACTCGTTTGTGCCTTATTGCTGAGTAAGGCATATACATGAGTAGTTCTTGAAAAATTAAAAGATACTAATTTTGGTCTTATATTTCTGATTGAATCTAAGCTATAAGCTTAGAAGAAAAACTTCTGGAGACTGCTGCAGGCCTGGTGGAGATAAAGAAAGCAGAACTGCATCATCTATGTAAAATAAGAAAATAATACAAGTCATTAAACAGCTGTGATAGAAATAAAACAAGAAATACCTCATAACACTTCTACTTATATGTTGTTCAGCTTCAATTTCTATGTAAATTATAAGAAACCTGCATCAGGTAGTTACAGATGTGGAAACATGCATCATTGAAGAGCCTGTGAGGAATGAAAATTACAATATATCTTATGAGTTTCAAGCTCCAAAGCCTTAATTTATTGGACCTTAAAACTTACCACAGACAAAGCCCAGTCTTTATGACCATCTTAAATTAAATATGTTGCATGATGTGGTGAGCTGACCCTGGCTGGACAGCAGGTGCCCATCAAAGCTACTCTATTGCTCCCCTCCTCTGCTGGTCAGGGGAGAGAAAATAAAACAAAAGAGATAAGTGCAGGAAGAGCTCACCAGTTACCATCATGGGCAAAACAGACTTAAATTGGGGAAGTTAATTTATTACCAAGCAAATCAGAGTAGGATAATGAGAAATAAAATCAAATCTTTAAAACATTTCTTCTCCCCTTGCACGCCTTCTTCCTGGGCTTAACTTCATTCCCTAATTCTCTACCTCCTTGCCACTGGCTACACAGGGAGACAGGGGATGTGGGTTGAGGGCAGTTCAGCACACATTGTCTCTACAACTTCTTCTTCCTCAGACGGAGGGCTCCTCAGACTCTTCCCCAGTGTGGGATCCCTTACATGGGAGACAGTTCTCCATGACCTTCTCCAAAGTGAGTCCTTGCCACAGACTCAAGTTCTTCAAGAACTGCTCCAGTATGGGTCCCCCATGGGGTCACAGGTCCTGCCAGCAAACCTGCTCCAGTGTGGGCTCCTCTCTCCATAGGTTCACAGGTCCTGCCAGAATCCTGCTCCAACAGGGAGCTTGGAATGTCTGCTTTGGCATCTGAAGGACCTCCTCTCTTCCTTCTTTACTGGCCTTGGTCTCTGCAGAGTTGTTCATCCCACAAATTCTCTCTCCTCTCCTGTATGGCTGCAATTGGTCCTGTGAAACTTTTTTTCCCCTTCTAAATTATGTTATCCCAGAGGCATTACAGCCATCAGTGGTGAGCTCAGCCTTGGCCAGAGGTGGATCCTTATTGGAGCTGTCTGGCACCGGCTCCACTGCATGTGGGGAAAACTTCTAGAAACTTTTCACAGAGGCCATCCCTGCATACCTCTACTACCAAAACTTGGCCAGGCCAACTCAATACATACAATCACAGTATTCCCAGGTGTACTAAAACAGTCCTTTCAGACAATAGGCACACTGTTTATTTTTGTGTGCTTTTGCTCATGAGCAAGTCATTGTTCCATTGGCTTCCAAAAGGATTGACAAACAGATCTTATCTCAGTTATCAGGTTTTTTTCAGTGATTTCATTCTTCAACATATGCATTCTTTGAAATATTTGGTAAGTGTGACATTTATCCAAATTCTTTATGAAACTACCCTTCTAAATTTTTGTTACATGGACTTGATCCTTTATCTGTAGGCTGCTGCTTTGCTGAAATTCCTGATTGGCTGCTTTTGAATTAAGTTCTCTGAGTTATATAAAAAAAAGTACATGAAAAAATTAGGAATTCTCTAGATGTTTTAGGACAAAAGTGAGAAATTAATCTTTACTATCTTGTGAAGTATTTTGACTGAAAGTGTAGACAGAGGTATTCCCAATTTAGTACTGAAAAGAGAATGAAAATAATTTCAAAATGGGAAAAAAAGGCATAAAAATTAAGCACCTATGACTTGTAACACAACTTGCAGTCAGTGGAACTATCCAAAACTAAAGATAACCATGAATAAAAGGTTAAGACAAGTTAGTAGTGCAAAGTAAGATAGTAACAGTAATTGGGAACACAGTGCTCCAAAGAAAATGCATCATAAACCAGTTCTGCTAGAGCTGTTTTTAGAATTGCTTTTATTTTTATTGTGATCTCTGTGATTCCAAACTGCAGATTTTCCATCTTAACTTCCACACCATTTTCTGCATTGCCATCATTGCAGCCATTGCCATGATACTGAACCATACTGTGAACAGTCATGCTTTGTTCTTTTAGTAATCATAACAATTTCAGAGATGCTATGAATTATGTTTCACTCAACTGACAGATAAAAAGTTCTTCCTTTAACAACTCTTAAATTATTCATTAAGTGGCCTTCACAATGGTAGCAAGAAGTCTTTTCTTCTACCGTTTTATTTGGATAGAATACCTTCAATTTAAGCTTAAGGGTGAAATCATGTTTTTCTGTAGCCTAGAAGTTGCCGGAAAAAAAGTTACCGTTATTTTTCTAGCTATCAGTAAAAAGTTCTTTTTTTTTTTTTTTTAATAAACATGAGCTTCTTTACTGGTAAGCCTAAAAATTAGAACTGGTCCATAGCTGTAGTGGGTACGCCTTAGCTAGCCACCAAGTGCTTGCTAAACTCACTGTTCTATCACTCACCCTCCCAAACATGCTACAGAGAAAAAAACATGACAAAAAAATTCTGTGTTGAGATAAGGACAGGGTGATCACTCATAAATTACCATCACAGGCTAAATAGACACAACTTCAGAAAATTAATTTAATTTATTGGCAATTAAACAGAGTAGGATGATGAGAAATAACAAATCCCCAAAGACTTTTCCTCTTATCCCTCCCTTCTTCCTAAGATCCTCTTAATTCCCATCTCTTCTGCCTCCTACCGTTAAGTGGGGAATTGGGAATGGGGACTGTGGTCAGTCAATAACAAATGATCTCTTTATTTCTCTCTCTGTTCTACTTTTTTACTGCTCCTGTAAGATTCAGTCCTTCATAGATTTCACCAATGTGGGTCCTTCATGTGAGGCTGCAGTTTCTCAAGAACTTCTCTGGCAAAGGTCCTTTCCATGGGGTACTGTCTTTCAGGAATAAACTGCTTCAGTGTCATTCTCCCATGCATTCAGAGGTCCTGAGAGAAAACCTGCTCCTACGTGGGCTGAAGCTCCCTTCGGGGCACACCCAGCTAGTCCAGCATGGGCTTCTATATGGCCTACAGGATGGATATCTGCTCCATTACAAAGGGAACAACCTACATCACTGTGGTCCTCTCCACAGACTGTGGTGCCTGGAACACCTTCTCCCCTATTTCTTCACTGACCATGTGTCTCAGTTTAGCAAGATTACAACTTTGAAATTTCTTCAAGTGAAAAGTGTGTGGGGGGGGAAAAAAAACAAACAAACCCAACCAACGAAAAAAACCGGGTTCTTTATTAACAAATGTGAATAAACAACAAATGGTGCAACTAAAACTTTCAAAAGAAACTAAACAAAATCCCAATTCCCCAGCTGGGGAAGAAGCCCATGTCAAACCAGGGGAATTTGTTAAAACCAGTTCAGTCCAAAACTAAAATTCTTTTCCTTGCAATTAGCTCACTCAAAGATACAGACTACAATTACACAGATGTTGCAAATATATCATAGCAAACAATTATGAGAGCTTCAGCAGAGAAAAAAAAATTAACTAAATAAATTTGATGTAATTTGAAATAAATATGTCTTTAACATATGGATCTCTAGAATATATTTTTTCCTAATAAAATATTTGCGCCATGATTCTCAAATAAATATTGATAACCTTGTGAAATAAATAAATAAATAATATATTATACAGTATTTACAGAATGCATATAGTGATTATCTTTTATTTTTGGAGTTATTGTTTAAAAAAATAAAATTAATAGTTGCTGAATATTCCCGTTTTCATTTCATTATGCTTTTTACTGATTACCTCAATGCAACATTTTGGAACCATTGATATTTTTTAGTAATAATGATTTCTAGCTGGTCCTTAGAACATTCTTTTCATGTGCAAAACACCATTTAGTAACAGCCTAATGTACTCCCTCCTTGCAACATAATAGCTGTAGTATTTAACTTTGAAAGTGTAAAAGAGAATATGATTTCATTGCATCTCTGAAGTGTAGATTATTTGAGTGAATTACAAGAGTCTTCTTAGAGTTTATGTGTGAAGAGTGACATGTCTATTACATTTTCAATGTTATATCTAATCTTACCCCAATACTGATAAATTTGACTATAATGAAGGTTGTTATTTCCATGCAACTTCAAAAAATTAACTTTAAAGTTGAAAATAGGCTTTCTTCATGGATCTAAATATAGATTTTGAAGCACATCTGGGCAGACACTGGTATTTTATTTCTACCTATGAATTGAATAAGAACCACCCAGTTCTGAAAAATGCTTGGATTCCTTGGGTTCCTATACTCTTTTATAAGTCATCCCTATTCTAAAAATACCAGAACACTAGTGGCCACAACTATGGCTAAACAGATTCAGGTTTACATAATTTTTTTCTTTAATTGATGCTAAAATAAAAATATTAAAACTCTGAAAATTTTAGAATCATAGAATATTTTAGGTTAGATTTTCAGAGGTCATTTTTTCAAACCTTTGCTCAAAGCTTACCCAATTAAAGCATACTGCTAAATGCTGTGTCCAGTTGAGTTTTGAATAAGTCCAAGGATGGAGAATCGTTTGTGGGCAACCTGCTTCAGCATTTGACCACTGTCATTGTGAAAAAGATTTTCCTAATATCTATCTGTAATTGTCTGTATTTCAATTGGTGTTTGTCTCAGTCTTCTGTTTTTCAAGTTAACCAAACACAATCCCTTCAGCCTCCTTGAACATCATTGTTAGATTATGCAGAGTTTCGTAACAACAGTTCTAAAAATAAATAAAAATATATGGGAAAAATTTTATTTAATGTTCAATATTTTTTAATCAAAATTCGCATGCCTTTTATTGCATGTTGTTTACAATTAAGTTTAAAATTATGTCTCTATTTTCAGATTGATTCTCTAACTAATGTTCATGTTCAGAATTGTACTATCACTACCACATTACTTAATAAGGAAAAAATTTGGTATAGCAGTTCATATCTTCAATGGAATTACAAAATTAGACAGTAACTGGTAATTAGTTAATGTAGGTTGTGCAATCTTTTAGTAAATTTTTCTAATGAATTTTGTTATTTGGGTTTTGTGAAATCTCTTTTAATGATTCTGATACAGAATGATCCTAATTTATGAGATACAAATACTGAATTTTTATTAATGTTCTTAAAGCTTCTGATAATTGGTTATACATTTGAGAATAGCCTATATTGTTTGCATGCAGGAAATGCTGATTAGGACACTTACAAAATATAATTTTTCAATTGCATTGTAGAATTTGCATCACAAACTTTCTTTCATACCTATATATGTATATGAACGACTGTTTGAACTGACCGCACTGAAGTCTCAAGTAAGTTTGAGAATAGTTCTCTGACATTTATTTTTTAAAATTTAAAGGCCTCATATTATATACTGGACATTAACATAATGCTGTTGTCTATAGAATAGAAAAATAAAATAGTCAGTCACCTGCTCATCTACTGGGCCTCACATTATTTGACAGTCTTTATCTCTCAATCCAAATGTTAATTCTATTATTTTGACAACTTTCAGACATGAACAACTCGGATGATACAGTTGAGTAGAAGGCCATCGACAACAACAACAAAAAAAGAATTCTTGCAGAAACAGTGTATTTTAAGTGAGCTTTTGTAAATACAATTTACAATAAGATTGCCTTGCTTACTGCATGTATTTCAGCATTTTTTTTCTGTCTAAGGATTTGCTAGTTCCTCTGAAACAAAGGCACAGCCCTGTCTGAGCTATAAAAATAGGAGAAGCAACTTAACTGCCATTAATACAGTTTTGTAGTTGTCCCACTACCAGGAAATCCAGTGTGCAGCCTAAAAGCAGATACTCTGTGAAAAACTCAGTAAAATGTTGTCAATGAAAAATGCAGCCAATGACATAATCCAAGTTTTATCACATTAAAACTGTTTATCAGAAACAAATTTATAATTTTTTTAAAAGCCTAAGAGTTGGATCACTGAATTTGGAAACATTTTTTCTTTATTTACTTTTAATGGAAATAGTTTAGTGAGTTCATGGAAGTGGCCTAGAGGATCAATAAGGTTTGCACATATGCTAGTGTTTTTCTGTAAGTTTTTGAGAAAATCATTTTATTAAACTAATAAAGAGGCATCTAGGCTAAGTTTACCATTCAAATTCCTCCTGTACCTAATGGACATGGATGAACAGCCCTCTGGTAGAACCTGTCACTTTGTAAGATGACAGAGCAAAGCCAGACAGGCTTTTTTGTAGTTTGTATTCCACCATTCACTTTCATATGGCCAAATTTAAGAGATGTGATGATTGGATTCAGGTTTTGTTCCTAAAAAAAAAAAAAATGGACTAGAAGTTATTGACCTTTGAAAACAACTTATAAAGGTTTTATAAGAACTAAGTGTATCGACTTATTTAGGTTGAACCAAATATTCATTTCAGTAAAAAATTTCTATCATCTTGATGTCTTATTTTGATCACCAAATGGACTCATTTACACAGGTTCCATAAGCAGGATGGCATGAAGAAATTTCTATCAGCTGTAATATCCTTTATTTATGAAAACCTCCACACCAGATACTGAACATGACTTTATAATGTTATAAAACAATACTCTATAAGAGACCACAACTGCCCAAGTATGACAATTATTGAACACCAAAAGGATACGGAAAGCATTTCTAATGAGTTTATGTAGACTAATTGTTATGAACAGCTTTTCTTTTTTCATTTGTTTCCCAGAACATTTCATTTTTTTGTGAAGAGTGTTGACTAACATTGAAATACATGGCCCAGCCTAAGCTGCAGCCCCACCACCTCCTAGTGAGTCCACAGGCCAGCGTCCCAGCCTGTCCTTGTATCCAGACATGTGACCAGTGTCCCAGAGCTGGGTCTGTGCTGGTGCCCCTGGCAACAATATTGACAGCAACAATACCAATAACAACAGTGTAAAAAGAGGGTGATTACAAGCAAAAAGCTCACTAAGTCTGACTCAGCGTGCTGCAACCACACCAGCATCACAAGACAAGAAACAAAATGGTCCCCGGACCCTTCGTACACACATTTTTTCCCCCAAGCTCAAGACAAAGAAAAACAACAGTGGACGAACTCTCCAGTCTAGACCAGCATTATCCCATCACTCCGTTTGCTGCTTGCTACACCAGAAAAGGACAAAAGGGCTGTGGACCTTCCACACACCACCTTTTTCCTTCACTCAAAGCCACTCCCTTTCTTCCTCTCGGAGGTGAGAATCCGTTACTTCTGCCCCCCAGCAATGATGTGCGTGATAGAGAATAGCAATCCAAAAATCCCCACACAGCTCCAGGCTCTGCCCCCTCACATCCTTGACCAAAACTAGGAAAGAAGTTAAAGATTACTTACTTGCATATGTTCTTAAACAAGCAATAATTATTTTCATCAGTAGAAGTCTTTAGTCTTCATTAATTTAACACTAAATGTTGAGTCTCCAGAGAGAATCAAACATATTTCTAACCACAAATTCTAAAACTAACAGAGTCAAAGAACCCTGTTAATTAAAAATAGTCACCTTGACAATTTCAAAAGTAAGCATAAAACACCCTTGGAGAGTGCAAAAGAGAACATGATCAGTAAGCTTTGTCTATTCACAAAGAGCTCCAAACCAAATCAATCTGAATAATGCTTTATACTAAACTTGAGGAGGGAAAAAAAAAAGCAAACAAGCAGTAAGCTGGAGGGCTTCTATCATTTTATCTTTCCACTCCTGTGCCCCTATAGTCTTATAAAAAGCCTTCCAAATAGACTAAAAACAACCCCATGCAATAAAAGTACATATAATACACAGGCAGAGTTAATCCACAGACCCTAACATAAACGTATTTAAATAATTGGAGTAAATCTTGCTAAGTAGCATAATCCTTACATTAAACTCAGTGCTGAAAGGAAAGCCATGGTTTACATGGAACTTCAAGTGAAATCACTGACATAAATATTAGTTAATTAAAACTATTTACAAAAATCTATGAGTTTGTTTAACAAAGTGCATACAAATTCAGGAATATATCCAGTTTTACCTTTGTGTGACATGTTTTAACAATGTACACCAAGACAAAGTTTGGATCAGAATTATAAAACTGAGTTATCCAAAAAATTGATTGCTATTATACAAAGAGAAGACTAATAAGACAAGCCACTAGTACACAAAATATGCTTTAAGGAGGGATTACGGGGTGAGGACATTATTGTTATTATATTTTTAGATAAATATGTTTCTGACTGAGTGCTTTGTTGTGGGGAGTTTACCGGGAGATACTTATGTGTGGTGGAGAGAAATCTCTGAAGGAAGAGAGGAGTGAGTGAGAGAAACAGCTTGGAGTGCAGCTGGATCCTGACACCG
>JAWWLV010000121.1:87061181-87077367 GCA_035041135.1 Platyrinchus mystaceus | reverse complement strand
AATAGTTTCTAAATGGCTTATTTATTTTTAATAATGTATTTATTTTGTCAGTATCTCATCTGTATTTCATTTATGCATTTTTTATCCATATTTAATTTATTTTATCTGTATTTCTGAGGAACCTGTACATGCTCAAGTCCACAAGACCTGATGAGGTGTATCCCATGTTCTTGAGGGAACTGGCTGATGTAGCTGCTAGGCTGGTCTCCATCGTATTCAAAAAATCATAGCAGTCAGGCAAAGTAACCAGTGACTGGAAAAAGGGAAACATCACATCCATTTCTAAAAAGGGGAAAAAGGAGGACTACTACTGACCAGTCAGACTCATCTCTATGTCTGGTGAGAACATGGAAAAGATCCTCCTGGATGTTATGTCAAGGTATGTGTGCAACATGAAAGTGATTAGAAACAGCCAACATGGCTTCACAAAAGGCAATTCGTGCCTGACTAATCTGATCATCTTTCTGTGATATAGTGACTGCATTGGTCATTATGCAACTAATGTCATTAACTACCTTAATTTCTGTAAGGCCTTTGACATGATTCCCACACAACATTGGAGTTGCCAAATTGGAGGGATATGGGTTTGATGGATGGACTATTCACTGGATAAGGAAATATCTGGATAACTGTGTCCAAAGAGTTGCAGTCTATGGCTCAATGTTCAAACGGAGAACATTAAACATGGTGTTCCTCAGAGTACTAAGACTGGTACAATTTAATTGCTTAGAAGTGAAGGCCTCACTGATGCAGTGAGCAGCTGGATTTATGTGAAATATTTTATTTTTTTTTTCGAGAGTTTCCTATATGATACTTTTCTGCAGAAATGTTTGCATGTATTAAATGGGATTTTTTTTATTTCTTTACCTCCAAATTTAGATTTGAAACATTTTTGCTTTCATGAGAGCCGTGAGCTGAGCAATTTAGGGTATTAAATCATCATCACATCCCATTGAAATACATATTCCTAAGGGTATGAAAATCTTTTGTACATTTTGGGTATGTGAAACTATGAAAGTCTTTAAACTACACAGGGACTATTTATCGAAGTTTTTTGTAGAGAGAGCAAACTATGCTATGAAGAAATAGGTGGTTCATTGGAGGGAAATTCCAAATCACACAGCTGCCAGCTCTCTTCAAATGTTGCCTTGGTACTAGCACTCATTCATCAACTTCATTAATGATCAGAAGAAGATAATGTGCAACACAATCTCAATAGATATGAAGGGTTTTGGTTTTTTTCAGGATTCACACTTTATATTGATGACAAGATAAATGTACAGGACCTAATAAAAAAAGAATGAACAAATGAAAAGGTAGCAAATCTGTTTTCAGGAATTTCAAATGTAAGATAGGAGAAAATAATCTAAGCCATACTTTCACGATGCTGAAGTTGAAACTAGTAGTTGAAACTCAGGAAAAAGATCTTAGGAACACTCTTGACAGGTCTCTGAAAACATTCCTTCAGAACACCACCACCAAAAAGTGAAAGGAAAATTGTATTTCATAGAAAAATATATGAAAATAGAAGTAGGGTCTACTTTTACTGCATATAAAAACTTTGAAAAGTGAGCACTGTGTGCAGCTCTTAGGATCTTAATGAAGACGAGGCACATTTAGAAGAAGTACCACTACCATAGTTAGAGAGATGCAACAGCTGCCTTATGAGGAAAGACTAAAATAGTTGGAACTTTTCAATTTTTATAGGAGAAGGCTGAGGAATATGACAGAGTTTTGTAAAATTGTGAAATGATGGATAGGATTAAAACAAAACTGTTAATCTCTAAATCCTGCCACATTTATACTAAATGGAATTCTCTGAAACTAATAAAAAATAAATAATCGATTTAAAACAGAGAAAAGAAAATTCTTCTTTCCATGGTGAACTTATGAAATGTGGTACCACTAGGATTAAAGAAAAAAAATGAAATAAACCCAACAGATTATTAGACATCTACTAAGGAGAAGTAGCAGAAATATCCTCAAAAAACAACTGCATGCATTAGAGGAATACATGGGCAAAGGAGTTCATAAAGCATCTGTGCTCACATGATCTTCCTGGAGCATATATGCTAGTGTCAGTGTTGGAAACTAAACTTTGATAAATAAGAGACACCTAGTCAAACCCAGACGGACATTTGAAGGCTAGATATCAAAATGGGTTGACAGAGATGAAAGTGAAAGTCTCTTCGTGCTTCTCCTCCTATGACTGCCTTCAATTCTTAGTTTATTTTTTCATAGAGCCTTCAATATTAGACTTATCCCCATGATATTTAAATACATTTTATATGCAGCCAAGACCATTTGTTCCAATACTTTTTATTCTTTTTTTATGCTTTTAATTTCCATCCTGCCTCCATCTTTTCACCCAGGGATAAATCAGAGAAAGGTTATAAAAAAGAAACATAAATATTAATAGCACAAAAGTTACCTATGTTAGTTTTCTGTTAATGATTTCCTTATGAATCAGGATATGATTTTCTGCTGAAATCCCAACATATATATTTACATCAATCAACTCTAAAACCTCAAAATTTATTTTATGTTAGCAAGCACTTGAATCTGAGTTACAGCTGCTCTTTCAGATATCAGTATGCGTTTGTTAACTTTTGTCAGATTTTGAATTTTTAGTGACAATATCATATATTTCAGAGAACTAGTAAGGCCTAAAAATTCAAATTTGAATTCTATTTTTCATTTCACATAATTTGGAAAGGTTAAAATGCAAACTATGACTTTGGTAGATTTTAAGGATGGTGTTCAAGCAGATTACCACAAGTAATTCATAAACTTAATAACTGGCATTGGAACACTTTAGACAAATATTGAGTGATTCCTTTTGATTAATGCCTGTTGCCAACTACTGTATTGCACAATGTTTGTAAGAAGTAACTGTGTATTGTAGGAGATTAGATGAATTGTGCAAAATAAAGTTCATATAGGAACTATCCCTTGTTGAGACTGGAGATAATGGTTTTCAGATTGTTGTTGGGTTTTGGTTCTCTTATTTTGTTTTGGTTTGGGTTGGGTTTTGCTCCTTGGGTTTTTGGGGTTTTTTTTTGTTATTTTTCATTATGTATCTCTTGAAAAAACCAGTTAAATCCAAACTACAAAGTGTACCAGTCCTGTTCATACCAAAGTAATGCCTTTTACTTCATAGATCAATAACAGAATTTCATTGCTGGCCATAGGATTGGATTTCTCATGTCTGGGGTTGTAGCTGTTTCCTGCAGATTCTTGCTTGTATAACTTAAGAGAAGATATTTTAGGAAATAAATGTATTGGGCTCTTTATTCAACTTCTGCAGTCATCTGTTTCTCAGTTTGTTTAAAGTACATACAGCAAAATCCAAGACATAGGGCCATTGAGCACAACTCTCTGTCTGAGCCTCTGTGCCCACCCAGCCAATTCATTATCCACTGATGAGTCCACCCTTCAAATCCAGGTCTCTTCAATCTGAAAATGATGTGATGTGGGACCATGTCAAAGGCCTTACAGAAGACTAAGTAGATTACATCAGCCAGTGTTGTCTTGTCAACTGTTGCAGTCAATCCATCATAGAAGATCACCAGGTTGGTCAGGCAGTGAAGCCACGCTGGCTGCCTTGGATAGCTTCCTTGTTTTTATATACCTTAGCATTGCTTCTATGAGGATGGGTTCCAGGATCTTCCCAGGAATTGAAGTCAGAACTTTTTTGTTTTGGCTTGGTTTTTTATTATTTTTTTAAAAAACCTTTAGCATTGAAGCCAGGCGAAGAACACTTATATAAGTAAAGGAACTCATTGAAGTCAAATTTTCTGAAACTTTTTGTAAAAGAGCTTTCCTATGAACTTCTTGATTTGCTGGAGTTTCATTGGCAAGGACAGTTTGCATTTCATACTCTTCTGCCTCTCCAGTATTGCATTCTATCCTTTCTTTTAGTGAGGTCGTGCATCATATTATATTTTACCCCGTTGTGATCTTGCTCCAAAATTTTGTTGCCAAAGCCTGTGAGCTCAATAGCTTCTGACTGACTTGTAGGACCAACAGAGCAACACTCATGTTCCTTTTCAGTATAAGAGTATTTTCTTCTTCCTTCCTCAAAGACACATTTGCTCTCTTTAAATTCACTCCAGAAGCATTTATTTTTGTAGTCCTTTTCATGATTTCAGTCTCTGGCACCCTTAGAATCACACGTGTTTTTCACCACCCCAGTGGTCTTGATCAAAGTTATAAGAAAGGATTATTCTTCCAATGCCAATCCTACAGCAACTAATTGCATGGATGCTATCATTCTCCTGAGGTTACCATTGCCTCCATCTCTGATGATATAAATGTCTTACCCACAAATACTTTTTTTTAGTAATTATAGTCAAAAGTCTGTAAACAAATTTTTACTTTTTTTTTCTTCTGATATCTTACTAAAAAAGCATTACTGCAAATGTACAATAATTGAACAAATTTTTATTCCCTCCACTCACCTCTACAGAATATCTTGCTATAACTTAGACCATCATTAAAATTAAGTGTGTGTACATATGAAAGTGAATCTGTAAATGTTCTGAATTACACTGACTGAAAAATGAGAACGCAAACTTAAGGTAGCCCCTAAGGATAAAACTGACATTGAAAAATTAATGTTTTCAACTGAAATGGTATGAAGCCATTTAACATTGTACTGCACACATGCAAAGATACAACAGAAAGGATTGTTCTATAATGTTTTATATACAAAATGAAACACCACAATACTAAGAAGAATTTGTTTGATACAATTGCCAAAGCAATCTTCTACTCCACAGAAACATTTTTTTTATACAATTATTAATCAATCCTTGTTGTAATGAGTTGGTAATAAATAAGGAAATGTATGTTTATGCATCTTTAAAGTAAAACAAGTCTTCATTCCCCAGTAGATTATATATATATATATATACATATATATATATAGATTATATCCTTCATTCATAACTCAGTAGAGCATCAATGTAAGTGCCAAAATCTGTGCAAGCAGGCCTGGTTGAAAGATCTAGGCCAAATTGATACTAGCTGATAGTATTGATTCGATAACTTAGCAATGACAGGTGTTCTACTGCTAAGGCTGGACATATAAATAAGACATTGACCCATGTATATATTTTAAGCAGCTATCAGCTACTGGCAATATAAATATCTAAGTTTAATTGCTTTCTAGCAGATGAATGCAATTTTCAAATTCAAGTCCCTGGATGATATAGATATACATTCATTCCCCAAGAGAATCTTTCTTACCAAGACATCTAGAAGAATCTGGAAAGAAAATGGCAAAATTTTTCAAAAGGCACCTCCTATGTCTGTTGTAATCATATGGAATCCCCTTGGCAATAATTCCTTAACATTATTAGCCTATATTTTATTAGGGTAGGGAAATTACCCTTTTCACAGTGTTATCACCAGAATCATTAGTAACTGCTTAAATTCTTTTGTCGTTTTTAGAAGAGCAATCTGTCAAAGTACATATGTATGAATTTAATCACAGTCTCTACAGAATGTATTTTCTATGGCACAGCATTAAACCTTGGTACAGAACTGGTCATGTAATATGGCATTTTTTTTCTGCAAGAGGTGTTGGAGGAAGAGGAGTATTACTGAATTTTTAATAAGCTTATTCCTTAGAAAAAAGGGCAAATTCTTCAGATCTATGAAACAACACAATCTGAATTGACCCTTTATTGACATTAAGGAGAATATATTTACCAGAGTTTTAAACACCATACAATAGTTTGTCCCCTGCTTGCATCACCTACAAGAAATATATCTGTAACTGTAGTTGTATCTGTAGGAAGTAATTGATTGAAAAAGCCTCAAATCATCTTGGAATGAAAACAGACAAGAATAAAATAACATTTAAAAATAAAATCAAAATGCAAATAAAAATCCCTGCATTTATTACTAGCTTATGCTTCTTACTTAGGGTCACAGTTGTTCTGAGAATACTGAATGACTGGTCTGCCAAACATGCTAAGGCCACAAGAAGCATTAAATAAAAGTTTAGAAAAAAGTAAAATTTTATTTCTTCATTCATTTATTTATTTTACTATGACATGAAGTTTAAGGACACAGAAGCTGTATTGATTCATTCCTATCTCCTGTATACTGTTTGATTATGATAGTCCAACTGTTTATGAATGTCTTGTTTCAGTAGCCAAGAGGGGCAGTGGCTAGGACCTGGAGGTTATTCTATACCACTTCCTGTCATTTTATGGGGATGGGAGAAGGAGTCTGTTTTGAGTCATGTAGCATAGGGGCACAGTGGGGTAAGCACTCCCATGTGAATTGTTCTTTTCTTGTACACCCTATTATGTATTGTTGCTGCTATTGTTAGTTTTCTTATTTCATTGCTGTTTCCAGTAAACTGTTCTTATCTCAACCCATGATCTTTACCTTTTGTGCCTTCAGATCTCTCTCCAGCCCTCTGCAGTGGGAAGGAGGAGGGGGGAGTGAGTGAGCAGCACATAGTTTGGAGTGTTTCACTGGAAGTATTAAATAGGGGAACAGCATTCCTAAGCCATGACAATGAACTGTACTGAGAAAAGGAGCATGGAATTAAAGTGGTACCAAGATGGTTTCCCCCTTTTCTAGGAGCTTGTGGGTATACTTTTTAAGCTAAATACTGCACTCTTGGGGCAAGTGTTTGAATCTATAGATGGAAGATAGGCAATATGTATAGAAGAGAAGCCATTTCAGCTTTCTGAGTTTCAGTGAACACTGCTGATATAATTGTTGATGTTGTGAAGGTCTCCAGAAGGGTGAAGCTTCAGACTTTCTGCTCTCAGGTGGTGTTTCCTACAGCCTGTCTGCTGTGGGGAACCCCATCCTCCCCTCATTTTCCTGCTACTAAGTACCTGAAGGGGACCTAAAAGAAAGTTGGAGACAGACTTTTTGCAAGAGCATGTAGTGATAGGTCAAGGGGGAATGGCTTTAAACTTGGTTTAGATTAGTTATTAGGAAGAAAATTTTTACTGTGGGGTTGGTGATGCACTGGAACAGGTTGCTCAGAGACACTGTCGATGCCCCATCCTTGGAAATGTTCAAGGCCAGGCTGGATGGGGCTTTGAGCAGTCTGGTCTTGTGGAAGGTTCCATGCCCATGGCAGAGGAATTGTGACTAGATGATTTTTACAGTCCCTTCCAACACAAACCTTTCTATGTTTCTATGAATTTACTCCTGTTGGAAAAGCCCATCTTGGTGTCCAAGCTCCAGCTGAAATTCTGTCTTGATCTTGTCAACACACTGCAAGTCCAAAGTTCCCCTAAGATTTGTAAAGTAAATTTTCTCTCAGAAGAATCGCATTTTTTTCTACCTCATCACTATTAGCTGAGAGTTTGTGGCATCAGTATAAAATGTCATTTTAGTCCAAATCCCAACCCACACAGAAGAATTACAATTAGAACTCAAGCTTCAGATACAGAAGCTTGATTTCCCAGAACAAAATTATATGTAACTCTGGATATTAAAACTCTAAAATTTATTCAACTAAGTAATAGATTGTTTAAAGCCTCAACTTTTCAGCTACCCTTAATAAAAGCATATATGCACATATCACATCTTGGAATGTACTATTATAGTGCAGAATCTTACAGAACAGCAGCATATACAGTTTGGTTGAATTTAGCCTCCATAAATTTTCCCAATAATGTGAGAGAAATTCTAGCAATATAAAATACATTAAGAAAGAAATTCTAATTTAATTTTGGCTGAGAAAAAAAGCAAAGAATGAGGAACACTTATAGTAAGACTTCCTTATGGATTTTAACTCTAAGATTGATGAAAGTTTTTAATCAAGAATGATCAATGCTAAAATGACTGCAGATGAACATTTATATTATACAAAACACTTAACCAAAACAGACTTTCATGATCATTTTAGCTGCTTCTGGAGTACTGTAAAGATATACCCTTAGGGTATATCTTCTTAGCTAGAGAAACAGAAAAACACTCGTGAATAATTGATTTTATACTTACCTTACCTATAAATGTGCTATATATCATTATTTGAAGAAATATATGTATCTGATATGACTGTGAGTGAAAAATAAATCTGTTGTTTATGCTAAATCAATTAGGACAGCATTAGAAATTACAAAACAAACAGGAATACATTTCCATTAGATAAGTATTGAGTGATGCTTTCCCCCAGCTGTTTCCTAATGCATTACAAGCTTGTTTCCATCTAAGAAAGGTAATATGTAATACTGAGGTATCCTTACTCTTCAGTGTTATTTTCGCAGTCATGCAAGGGGACAAAAGCAGCCATAAAAAAAGAGGACTAAATGTCCTTATCATGCATATGATTCAAAGCACGTCTAATTCCTCACCTGTGAGGCTGAGTACACCATTGGAAAGGATGTCCAGATGACCATACTGCACTACTGTTCTACCATCATCAATCATGTAACACCCCTTAAACAAGAAGATAAAACAATATTCCTATTTATTTCCTGAACCACTCCTAATTCTGAGCTGGTCAACATCCATATGAAGAGGCCATTGTTAGGGGAACGATTGTTTCTTGGAGAATACCCCAGTTGAACTCATTCTGGTCATCTTAAACTGATTTTTGTATGAGGACAAAAATAGACAATTACTTTATGGAAATTCCTACTTCTGTGACAGCTTTGCTGATGGTAAAAAGGGGTTCTGGATATAGGATTTCAAATTCTGATGCTCAGATTGCATCAGAGTGGGAGAGGCTGCTGTCAGCATCAAGCAGTTGGAACCCTTCTGTAGCATTTTTCTTTAATCTCACTCCAGCTTGAACCCTACAGAGGATCTTTGTGAAGCAAAAACATGAATCAGTCACTGAGCCTTTCGGCTTTTCTCCGACTGCCAGCTCTGCCCTCATTCCAGCATAGACAGCTCATGTATTTTGGGAATACTATCGCTTCCTGGATAGTCCCTTCCAAGACTCCTTCCTGGACCTACACTACTCTTTAGTTTAATGCTTATCAGTGTCTCATTCCCCTTTCAGAAGCACAAATGTATTTTCTATACCTTATTCTACATTCCTGCTGAAGGATGCCAGGCAAGTGGTAGAATTTGAATACAGAAGAGTTGTTTCAACACCCTGGAGCATCACAATCCAGACACAGATACAAGGAAAACTAGAGTTTCAAGACAGAGTGATCAGGAGACACAGTGAAAAATAAGTTTGTTTTAAGATGATCAAAATCATATAAAAAGAAAGATAAGACGTTAAAGTGAGTTTCGTATTGCTGCACAATTTACAATATTCATGGAGGTAGCATAACCTCCAAACAGTTTTATTAGTGTGCTTCTGTTAAACGATAACAACTGAACCCTTAGCTTTAAATTTCAGTCACTGAACTGAAGCATGCCCTCTACAGTCAAAGAAATATGGCTGTCTCAGATATAGAGTAGACTAATCATACTATAGGTATTGGCACAGTTATGCAACATGATTCCACTTAAACAGTCTATGGGACTACACAGTTTATCTGGGAGGAAGACTTTGTAAGGATATGGAAGCCTGTGAAAATACTTCTGTGAACATATGTCGACTTCAAAGCAGTCCTTTATCTGAAGACATGCTATTTTTTCTCATATCTGCTTTTGCAATCTAAATTTGCTACCTTCCAGTTCAGCAACAATTTAACTTCTATAGCAATATATATTTGAAGAGAGGAGGAAGAGAGAAAGAGAAACTTATATGTTGGAATAAGAACTGGAAGTGTTAGTAGGTTTATAAATCATAAAAATGATGTTATCTTAGTACTTTTTTTCCCCTATATATTCATAGTTTTGTTCTGTATAGGAGCAAAATATCTACCCTGATCTATCTATCTATAAAGTTACTATTATAATTACTGAAACTGGACTGCCCTTCCATAGTTACTACCTTTGGGGCAGGCCTCTGTTGAATATATATTGAATATATATTTTGCCAAATAAAAGCAGAAGTAAAAAAATCTACACACACACAAAATTGAAGAGGAAAACTTCTTAACCAGCTATTGTAAGTTAAATAAATTAGGACTAAAAATTTAATAAGGAGCTGGAGATAAGATATGAGGAGAAACTGAACTCCAGAATTCTTTCAACCACTTAGAAATACAGACAACACAAAAGAAAGCAGCTGCAGTACAAGTATAGTAACATAGAGAAGTAGAGATCATCAGGAACTTGGTTTTGTCCTCTCTTAGAAAGGACATCAAACAATTCATCATCACATTGCAGCACTAGCGAAGTTCTTGTGGAAGATTTGGGACTGCTGACTCACGTATTCTGTTTCCAGAGGCTCCTTGGAGGACTCTGGTGTAAATACTGGTCACACCAGCTTGTGTAGCTCATGGTTCTCCCTGGCAAAACTTGTCAGATATCAAATTCTATTCCAGCTAACGTATTGTCAATACTTTTATGATGTTGCATAAGTCATATATAAAGACACTGAAGTTTGTGACACTCTTTTTGGTTTTATTTCTTTTTGTTGGTGGTTAGGTTATTGAATGCCAGCAGGAGATCTGATATATGCATTACCAGAAAATAATTGTCTCTGAACAAGATGAGAGCTCACAGCTCTACATTTTGACAGCTTACAACATATTCAGGAACTTCTTATCAGAACTCAGTAAGCATTGTGTGAAACCTTGCATTTTTTAAAAATTATAAAATCTCTCACAAGCTCCTTGCTCCCCTCCTGCAATAAAAGAAAAAAAAAGAACTGTCTTCTGACAAATAGATATTTCTTTCAGTCCATGCTATATGTACCATATATAGGGGCTTCTTATTTGTCTTCCTAGGCAAACTTCACAGTTTAATGATATCACTGTTTATTTTGTTTTGAGAATTATTTCCTCCCTAGTATAAATATTGAGGTATAAAATGCTGATGTCACTATAAAGGATGAAAGAGATACAGCAGATCTGGGAAAAAATCCAGAGTGCTTCAGACTGACTTTTCTGCCAACCTCAGGCTTTTTTTACCTAAAGCTCTCAGTCCTCAAAAACACAGAGTCATCTTTAGATATAATGCAGGTGTGACCTGCAAATATTAGATTTGTGTGATTGGAATGCAAGATGTCAGCTCCTTTCAACACAATAGAAAAAAAAAACAAACAACCAAACCTATCCAAAATTCATTTGTAAATGATTATGTAGCTGTTTATTATCTTGAAACATAATTTTATAGTTGTATGGGTTGGTCCTCCTCACCCCCCTAATACTAGATATACTATGCATATTTCAAGGAATGCATGTATGGGGAGGGAGCAGGAACACATTTTTGCAAGAACTTTTTACGAAAGCGTTTCTAAGTGCAATCAGCAAAGCTACATGCAGAAAGCAGTCAGACATTTAAACTCTACAATTAACAACAAAAGGGATGTCAGGTAGGTGTCTCCTGAGAGAATGATCTTCTGGATTCAGTACTTTCATTGTAAGTCATGTAGCCGGAGAAAACTTTGTATTTTAAACTAACCTAACTGACATAGAAAATGAAAAAAGGTTGGATTGATTCTAAAGCAAGGACTTATTTTTCTAGCTTTATTGGAAAAATTCAGAGGGAAAAAAAAGAAATCCCTACTTAACTGTGAAATTAGGAAATTGCCCAACAAATGGAAAAAATAAATTGAGTCTCAGGTTCCATGAGGAGAAAAAATAGAAAAAAAAAGTTGAGATAAATATGTTTCTGTAGAGCACAGTTTTGTACTGTTGATTCATACCAGTTTAGAGGTATTTGTAGTTGTCACTACCTTTCTCCTAATGTCTTCTCCTGAGAGATGTCTAAAATCCTACCAGGAGCTCATGGAAGCACTGCTGAAATCTGTCCCAGGTTGGCCTTAGTAGTCACTCCTTGAAGTGTTAGCATTTTTGTTGTGTGTGCACCCAAGAACAAGGCCCTTTCAAGAAGACGTTTGTTTCTTCTGGAAGATGAAAATGAACTTGTAGTCATAATCATCCAGTACCAGATCAGGTCAGGACATTAATTTAATGCAAAGCACACAGTAGCTCATACACAGAGGACAGGGAGGAACTCAGGGTACCTTCTGCCAATGGAGGCACCGCCATCACTCCAGCTTTTGTGTTCAGAGGGATTTCATCTGTATTCGGGAGGCACCTCCTGCTGGCACAAGACTGCATGTTCTAAAATCCTGTGTATGTAGTGAGTACCTGCAAGATTCAAATATACTTGTGTTCCTTGCATTTTGTGTTGACTGATTTAAGCGGCTGGAAGTGTAGGCTCCTGAGACAGTTTGCAGAGAGAGTTCAGAGTTTTGCTTATCCTGAGTTGATCTACCAAGGCCACTACAATAAGCTCAGCATACAACAAACCAATGTAAGTATACAACAACAAATGTAAGAACCTAGATCAGGTTGTCTGACTGGGACAGGTACTTACTTTCTGGCATTGCTAAACCTGATACCTAGTTCATTTGACCTCTGAAACCTTCGACCATAAAATCGGGAGATGTTTCCATCTTCCTTGCTTCAGTCACTGGTGGAAAAAAATAGTCATGGGCCCATTTGAAAAGGTTCAGAGGTCTGGTTTAGTTCCACAATCAAAAACGTGCATCTTTCTTTGCACAGTGAACCTGAACATAGTAAATAGGTATTTTGGAAGATGATATCTGAAGGGAAAATATTAGATTTGTTCTTTTCTAGTTTCTTTATGATCAATAACAGAAAAATACAGGAATTTTCTTATCTTTTATTTGACTTTCAAATTAGAAAATCATGTCTTTCATAGTTAGGCAACTTGTGAACCAGTGAAGTAGCAATATCATAACAGCAAGAGAGTAAAATTTGAATTGCAAAATGAAAAAGCTTCAGTCAGGAAGTTAAAATGCAGATTTTTTGTTTGTTTTCATCTGCTCTTAAATAAATTTCTTCAAGAAAATGTTTAGTACTCCAACTATTTATTTAAACAGATGAAACCTTAAATTTTCTTTTCTGAAGCTCCTAAGAACTTCTAAGAAGAGAAGGGAATAGATGATTTGTACTCCTGATATATTTTAAGAATTAAAAGCTGAAAAAAATTAATAACTTCTAAAAATATCAAATTTTCCAAGTGTAATATAAAGAACTTTCAAAGGAAAAAGACCTATTTACAGCTACAAACTTTTGTAATTCAATTTCCACATTCCTTATCTGCAAAATCAGATTGGAAAACTTCCCTTAACAGATTGTCATAGGACAGACTGCATTGATCAGAGAGGTCAGACAAGTATACTAGCCAGCAGCCTGGTTATACCTGCCTGGCCCTTTTTACACCTCAGCCCACCTCCCAGTCTTTCTCCCACCCACCTGCATCCCTGCCTTTCTCTGCCCCTGTCTTTCCTAAATATAAATGTCACCCCTAATTACTTGTTTGCCATTGGTCTCAGTTTTGGAACAAGGGTACCTGACTTTGGTATTTCTGTTGTGATTACCTAGGTAATAGTCTCCTTTTGTGGTATTGCTAATAGATAATTCTAGTCTTATCAGATTCCCCTTCCAAAATGTCCCTAATATTCTGTTTAATTATCTGTGAAGTTTTGTCATCCCTCATAACCCCCCTGAACCATCTGTGAAATTGGCCATGGCACTATCAGCAACTTCCGTGAGCTTCTCACCCCGCTATGCCCACCAGTTTCTTATGCCAAATACAGTAGTTTCTTATGGTCTTTTCACTTATGTGAACCTCTAACACGAAGATATCTAAATTAGGGACTGAAACCTCATCCCTAACAGCTGATGGCTGAATTGCCCATTGACTGTTTTGGTATGATAGAGTCTGCACTGATTATAAATGAGGAAAAATGTAGACAACTCCATTTGGACTCTTTCTCTGAAATTGAACTTTACCCTTTGCAACATTATCTGAAGGTCTCTAGCACACTTACCACATAGAAATTCTGTGGGAGAGAACAAAACTAAAGCCCTGTTAGGCTCATTTTCCGTATAGGTACAAAAGACCTCAATCAGATTCAATTCTGAATCACACTATATTTATATGAACCTCAGTCCTTAGAGCCAAATTTCCATCAATCCGTCTCAACCCACACTGTTCAGCTCTATATATAGAATATTTTTTCACTTTCCTTTCTCTAACCTCTGTCTCTTGAGATCAGTTTTCTCATAATCTCCTTTTTCAAATCTTAAGGTAGAAGAACTCCATGACTAAAACCTCCTTTCCTCGAGTGGACTACAGACTACCTTCAAAATAGTAACTTACATGTTCCTTGCTATGCCCCCAGGCACTGAGTGCAGCTGGTAAAAACCAGCCTATGTTTATGTTATGTTAGTAAAATATTTTAGCTTCCAGAGGAGCATGGGTGCATGCTAAATGCATTGGAAATGGTCCATAGGGTCTTGTAGCTCCAAAACTATGTCCAGAAATCATTTTTGAGACCTCTAGTTTGCACAGATTGAAAACAAGAGACCTCTTTAGCAGTTTAGCGGCAGAGATGATTGAATTTCAGCACCCAGGAGTATTTCAGGTGGTGTTTAATCTACAAGTAGAACAACAGCCATATGGTCTCCAACAAGAAGTGCCTCGTCATTCAGTCTCATTAAACTGACATGTAAAACTGCTTACACTGACCAGGAAAACCTGGAGCTTGCTATCCTCTTGTTTCAGAGTAGTCTCTGGAAGAGTAGGATAATGTTCAGCACCTGTACATAACTAGAGAGACCTAAAATGGCAATATAAATGTAGCACAGGAAAAATATAAAAGGGAAGAGAAATTTTTCCCTACATACGACAAAAATTCAAAGAATGCTCTGAAACTAATTTCCTGAAATGACTAAGAGAATCTCTGAATATATTTTTCCCCTTCCTTGCTTAGCTGAGGTTTGTATTTCACTGAGCTCATTAGAGGAATTAAAAAAATGTTTTGAGCTCTAAATTTTACCAGCAATTTATTTAGCTTTAATGCACACATTCAAAACAGCATATTGAAAATGAAAAGTGCTTCCTATTTTTCAAAGGAAGAACATGGCATAGATATCTATACTTAGTCAAAAGGTGTACTTAATCTAAGCAGTTACATACCTGTCACCAGTTTGCCTGTCACGTAATTCACTTCAAATAAACAGTACAATTTAGGTTGATATCAGCATCATAAGTTTGCTAACTGAAAGCCCCACACTAATGTGGTATTGCCTTCCATTACCTAATTGAATTTATTTTACTTTAAGCATGTGCTACATCTGTACAATAACTTGGCTTCTTGGGTCACCCCATGGTCTCTGACTGTCTGAAGTGCATGTGTTTTCATTTACAAAAGGAAGACTTTTGTAATTATTTAATTAGGTCCTCACATTCTGAAAATATTGTATGGTACTGCAACAGTTAACCCCTTGCAACAGAAGTACAATATCCCAACAACTTTATCCCTCTCTGCTCTAATCTTTCAGCATAGGGGATGCAACATATATGTGTTTTCAAGCTACCGAAATACTACACTTCTGAACAGTCATCTATTTCCACATTTATCAGGTAAACCGCTATACAAAATAGCCATTACATTTTGGGGAACAGCACATAGACTCCAGAATAAATCTGGATCAAGTGCCCTGCAGAGTGTCTTATAGAATGCTAGACACTAGCCACATTTTAATATATAGAGCCAGGAACATCAAGGTATGAATCCCTAATATATAAGGGTAGCCACAGTACTGTGAAGTAAAACATAGATGCTTTACCTTCAGTGGTGATGACAGAAATTGTTTCTAATTATCTGCCAGACTGGTATTTATGGTCTAGCAAGGTATTAGAATTTTTTTTTTTTTTAGTTGGAAGAAGATGCATATTTCAAATAACTGGTTCTAATCTGCTTCTGTATCAAAACCCTTTATCTAAATATATACCAGATTTTTAATTAAAAAAACCCACAAATGCCTCTTAAAAATTGTATCTTAACATTTGTATCTTAAAAAGTTTAAGTACAAGCCTGACAAATTTAAAAGCAAAATTTTTTGTAAGACTGTACATTTAATAAAACTCATTTTCACTATCCATTTACAAAACAATCACTACATCATTTTTTTTTGAAATGCTGTACAATTCAGAAAAGCAATAATCCTTTTTTTTAATGTAACACACATTTTTCTGAAACACTGAAACCCACTTTTTTCTTTAAGACTATATGTTTGACGTGGTTTAGGTTTATTTTTAACATTTTATGGATTTTTACATGTTATTTGTATTATGTAAAATTAACATACAC
>JAWWLV010000121.1:87049302-87061081 GCA_035041135.1 Platyrinchus mystaceus | reverse complement strand
TTGACGTGGTTTAGGTTTATTTTTAACATTTTATGGATTTTTACATGTTATTTGTATTATGTAAAATTAACATACACAGTAACAATGCTAGACACTGAAACAGTCTTGAACCCTACATGTAGGAAAAAATGTTAAACATGAGGTCACTACTGACAGAAAAGACAAAAATCCAAGTAAATAAGAGTAAGCAGACTTCCAAATATCTTGCACTTTTAATAGTAATATTACTCTTTTGTGTTTGTTAGATATTTTTCCTGTCTAAAATCAAGCCTATAAAAGCTCAGTTCTCTCCACACATTTTTAATTGAAAAGTGAGAGGCAAACCCCTAACATTCTTGTTGTCATCAAATGCAAGTGATTTTTTCTGATAGTTCATTGGAAGCAGGGAGGAAGAAGGTTGTCATTGTCAGCATTTTAAGGAATCTTAGGCAGTCTTTCCACTTTCCTAAATGTAAGGACTTCAGATGTGCTTCACCTGAGGAAGAGTACAGAGAATTAAACTTTTTCTCTCCTCTACCTTATCAGGCCATACACAACATTTTAGCCTTAACCTATTTATCCTACTCATCTATCTTGCAGCTGACCAATACTTTTTACTTCATTTTTTGGGGGGATACTCTTTTCAGTGAGAAAACATTCCTTAGGTTTTAGAACTTTCATATTTATATAAATTTTATTTATTTACTTTTAAGAAGCATACACAACCCATCTAAATGTTTTAGGCAACAAAACTCAGAGTTTGTTTAGGCATATTTCTTAAGCTTTAGGTGGATGATGCAGACTCATAAGGTTGATCTTAAAAGAATAGCAGAAATCTATCAGACTATCTAGACCAAAAGGCACTGTAGAATCTGCTGCCTGTTTCAAGTGAGAAATTCCAAAGACATCATGGCATAGCATCCAAAATATGAACGTGGAATGGATATGAAATTATATTTGTATAGACTTCAGCTTATATTCTTTATTTATATCAGAATATGTGAGAGATGAAGTTGACTCACAGTTTTTTTAAAATAGATGTGTATAGATGAATTCTTGCAACAAGTGAAAGCAAAGCCATACAAATGCCTATTGGCATTTCTCAGATTGTAAAGAACAGATATGCCAAAATGTAGAGACAAATACTCCTAATTCAAAATTCATCTTAATATTCAAAGCCTATCTGACCTTGTTTATTTAGCAGAAATGATTCCATGTATTCTCAATAATTTATTGCAGTGAAGTACAGCCAGCCAATATGTGGGGACACTCCTCACATAGATATTCTCTTTAAAAGATATGTGAATGCCTCAGTGCAGCCTATTAAAGAATTGCTGTACTGTACTTTTCCCTACAGCTGTATACCTTGTATAGTGTGAAGGAGTCTGTGAGAGGGAACATTTTCACCATGGATGAGGTACTTAATGCATTCTTTGCTTCAATCTTTAACAGAAAGACTTCTTATCCTCAGGGGAACCAGACCCTGAGCTGGTAGACAGGGATGGAAAGCAGAATAGACCTTCTGCAATCCAGGAGGTAGTAGTTAGTGGCTTGCTGTGCCACCCAGACACTCACAAGTCTATGGGGCTTGATGGGATTCACCCAAGGTCACTGAGAGAGCTGGTCGAAGAGTTCACCAAGTCATTCTCCATCATTTATCATTAGTGCTGGCTAACCATGGAGGTCCTAGATGGCTGGAGGTCAGCTGATGTGACACGAAGGGTCAAAAGGATGATCTGGGGAAGTACAGGCCTGTCAGCCTGGCCTTGGGCTAGGGAAAGTTGTGGAACAGATTATCTTGAGTCCAACAACATGGCACATACAGGGCAGCCAGGGGATCAGGCCCAATCAGCATGGATTTAGGAAAGGCAGGTCCAACTTGACCAATGTGATCTCCTTTTATGACCAGGTGACCAACCTAGCGGATGAGGGACAGGTTGTGGGTTTAGTCTATCTGGACTTCAGTAAAGCCTTTGATACTGTTTTCCACGGCATTCTCCTGGAGAAACTGGCAGCCCATGGCTTGGATGAATGTGTTCTTTCCTGGGTTAAAAACTGGCTGATGACCAGGCTCAGAGACTGGTGGTAAATGGTACCACATCCAGCTGGCAGATGGTCACTAGTGCAGTTCCTCAGGGCTCAGTATTCAGACCAGTTCTGTTTAATATCTTTATTGATTATCTGGATGAGGGGGTTGAAGCCACTTTCAGTCAGTTTGCAGATGACAGTAAGTTTGGCAGAAGTGTTGATGTGCTAGAGGGTAGGAAGGGATCTGGACAGGCTGGATCAATGGCATGAGGCCAACAGTATGAGGTTCAACAAGGACAAGTGCCACATTCTGTACTTGGGTCACAACAACCCCATGCAGTGCTAAAGGCTAGGGGAAAAGTGGATGGAAAGTGATCCAGTGGAAAAGGACCTTGGGGTGCTGGTCAAAAGCTGGCTGAACATGAGCCAGCAGTGTGCCCAGGTGGCCAAGAAAGCCAATATCATCTTGGCCTATATCAGAAATCGTGTGGACAGCAGGATCAGGGATGTCCCTGTCTACTCAGCACCAATGAGGACACATTTCGAGTTCTGTGTCCAGTTTTGGGCCCCTCATGACAAGAAAGACATTTCAGTGCTGGAGTATGTCTGGAGAAGGGCAACAAAGCTGGTGAAGGATCTAGAGAATAAGTCCTATGAGGAGTGGCTGAGGGAGATGAGGTTGTTTAGCCTGGAGAAAAGGACATTCAGGGGAGACGTCTACAACGACCTGAAAGGAGGTTGTAGCCAGGTGGGGGTCTGTCTCTTCTCTCAGGCAACCAGTGTCAGGATAAGAGGAAATGACCTCAAACTGCACCAGCTGAGGTTCAGGTTGGACACCAGGAAGAATTTCTTCACCGAAAGGCTGGTTAAGCATTGCATGTGTGCTGCCCAGGGAAGTGATAGAGTCACTATCCCTGGAAGTGTAGAAGAAACAACCAGATGTGGCACTTAGGTTTATTTGGTGTGGTGGTGTTTGGTCAAAGGTTGGACTCAATGACTCGTAGGTCTTTTCTAACCTTAATGATTCTATGATTCATTAGGTTCTTTTTCTCTGAGTTACTGAAACGTTAATTTTCTTTTGGAAAGTGTGGTTTTTGTGTGGGTGCTAAACAATGATGGTTTTAACAGATCCTTGTATATCACGGCTTCAGCCTAATTTGGAAATTTTAATTACACAATGAAAAGTATTAAATTACTTTATAACACTTTCTTGTATATATACCATACTTAATATTCCTGGCACTCTGAAACACATGCATGGTTTCATTCGTCAGTCTCCTTTGCTTCCTGGCAAACATTCTAACCTAATATTTTAATGTAGAGTGGATCTGATTGTCTCATAGTCTTCAAAATAAGAAACAGCAACAAAATAATAATAAGGAAAATAGACATAGATGGTAAGATAAGAGACCAGATTTATAATTTTTAAAGCATTTTAATAATGAATTTATGAAGATTATTCATTTTTTCCCTGACAGACATCACTAGTTTGCAAGCAGCCCTTATACTGTCTTCATAACTATATATAAGTGATAGAATCCTTTATCAATGCATCCCAAGAGAGATAGCAGACAGTAGACATGGCAGTCATGCTGACATCAGCACAACATCTGGGATAAATCTGTTGGTACCTGTGAAATTATACAGTTAACAGTGTGAATAGGCAACTTTTTCTATCTCTTTATGCATGGGTAGTCCTGAGAGGAAAATATGCAAGTTGAATCTCTGGGTATTTTCCTAATTCACTCATTACTGTGTTGTAACACTGGGGACATAAAATATGCCCAATAATTTGGCATTATCCATCATCCAGACGGTGTATAGTTGGGAATGACATAGATTTGGTGTCCAAAAGCACTGTCTGACGAGAAGAGAACCTGGTTTCCATTCATCAAATTCTTGAAGCATTATCTCCCACTTACCAAGCAGGTGGATAAAACATAAAAAAAATGGCACAATTTATGTGGTAGTTGTATTTTTTGTTTTATTATGAATCCATATAAATCACTTTCATCTCTCAGTGTGTCAGGAACAGGTGATAGCAAGACAGATTGCCAGCACAGCTATTTGAACCTAAAATCCAAATTTACAACAATTCAATAGGCACTACAGGAGTCAAAAAACAACCCCAAAAGTGGAAGAATGGGCATAGGAAGCTGCAACTTCTTACAAATATTTGTCTGCAAAATAGTAGAAAATTATTAGCACACTTTTTGTTGATAAATAAGTTTTCCAAACCCATAATTTACCAACAGCATTTAATCTCTTTTTGGTTTGGAATACCAAGATGAAGGTTATTTTGAGCTGAAATATTTTGTTTGTAGAGACATTTGTTTGTAGAAACTTATACTTGTGGGAGATTTTGGGTTTTGGTTTGTTTTCTTCCCATCTTGATAATCGTGTTTCAACTCCAACTGCTTGTTCGTATTCTGTAAGACTGTAACTTCCATAGGCCAAGTGGTTTCAGAAACACTTGTCATTATTACCTGTCCATAGAATAATAGAATGACAGACCAGCTGAGGTCAGAAGCAGACTCTGGAGATCATCTAGTCCAACTGCCCTGTACTCAAGCAGGGCCAGATACAGCAGGTTACTTAGGACCATGTCCAGCTGGGTTCTGAACAGCTTCAAGAATGCATGTACTACAACTTCTCTGGACAAGCTGTGGTGGTTCTGTGCTCTCTATAGAGGGAACCTTGCTTTCCCATCACTTCCACTGTATAGAGAAAATGTAATTGCAGGGATTTCAGTAGAGATACTTCTGATTTATCTTGCCACCAATTACTGTTGTAAAGTGTCCTGGTTCCAGCCCATATCAGCAGGAGGGGGCAAGACCAAGACATTATTTGATATCACATTACATCATTGCTAGGGGTGGGAAAAAGGGAAGGAGGGGCGTCCCTTTCCAGTGGAAATAAGTGTGGTGGGATGGGGAACCTTTGGCCATTGTTTATTGTCTCAGGGGTCTGTGGTGAGCATTTTTGAATGTAAATAATTCTCTCTTTTATACTTTGGCTATAATTATTGTTGCTACTGTTCATTTTGTTATCTCAGTGCTGTTTCCAGTAAATTGTTCTTATCTCAACCTGTGATCTTTTCCTTTTGTGCCTCCAATTCTCCTCTCCAGCCACCTGTGGGGAGGGTGGAAAAGGTGGGAGGAGAAGGGAGCAAGCAGCAGTGTTGTTTGAAGTCTCAGTAGGAGAACTAAATTGGGGGGTGCCATTCCTAAACCACGACATTAAGCCATAAATGTCTTTTACAAGTAAACAATTGCCAAGAGTTTTTTATCTATTAAATCAGAGTACCTCAAGCTAAGAAGCAAATTGCTCTACATAAAAGGGATAGAGAGAACTCTTAAAAGATTTTTCCTCCTTTTTTCTTTCCAGAAATTTCATGGATTAAAATAGTTGTTACTTTAGTAGGGAAATAGCAAGAAGTAGAATATAGGGTAAACACAATTTCCAACATAAAAGTGCCATGATTATTTTTTCTCAGTGCAATTTTAATGTAATAAATGTTTGTATTTTTGTCACTTCAGTATGTAAAACAATGGCACATTAGTTTATAAATTCTCCAAAAGTTTTACAGTTTTGTGCCTTATAGTCATGACTTGCTATTTGCATTTTGAATTGTAGAATACCATTTACATGTCTAACAATGCCATACATATCTGCTGGCACTTAATGTTATTAGGGAAGCTGGCATGTAGAGAGCCAATTAATATTGTTAATAATTTGCTGATAATTTAACAGAGCTTGCTCACAATAACTTTTAACAAGAGTTTATCTTTGAGTAATCTGATAAATCATATGCTTAATATTATGAATATATATGAGAGCTTTTCTGGAGGTGGATACTACAATACTAATGTAGTCATACCCTGAAAGTACTTATAACTACTTTTTCCTTTTTTGTTTCAGTCTAGAAAAACAAAAACAAAACTGTCTCCATTCAATATTTTTAAATGTTTTCTTTTAAACCATTTTTGTAAACTCTAGCTTCCAAGAATCATAGTGTTATTCCTTTCTGAAGAATAACTTTTTACAATTTAAAATTTTTTTCTAGTGAAAAAGAATGGATTCTGTGAAATATCAAGTAATCAAATTACATCTATGCATATTTAATATCTTGGATCTAAGAAAAAAAAATCTTTAGAGAAGTTTACACTGGGCATAGTGACCTAGGAATTTGAAAGGCATTAGATACACCTAGAAATATTAGAAGTAGATATAGGAAAGTCTGTCTCTGTTATCCTTCTGATTATATGTATTTTTTGTAACTTATGTATCTAAAGAATTCAGTTAAGTTGAATTTAAAAATCATAAGTGTATTTCTTTAAAATTTTATTGTCAATTATAATGTTTTACAACTTAGCTTTTGCCCTGAAACATGTCCTAGACATCAAAGGGTGAACTGACAATGTGAAGTGTAAGAAATCAAACCACCATTCCCATTACCAGCAATGGCAGTTGCACTTTTAATTCCTCATTCACCACACTGAAAATTTCCCCCTCAAGAGTCCTGAAAACCAAGAAACTTACCATGGGGGTGAGACCCTTGTAATGAACTACTTAACTAGATTTTGATACCTGGAGAGAAAAGAAAATGAATTTTCAGGAGCTGTATTTAACTGATAACATACTACTTTCCACAGAAAGTTGTACAAGGATAAGCAGCAATGTTAGAAAAATGGTGCTAGAAGCGGTGGTTGTACAGAAAGATAAAATATAAGAGATAAAAGGAACAGGTTGTTACCCTTGGGACTGGAAAGGAACATTAAATTGCTGATGGCTAAACATAAGAGCACTTATTCTTGGATCCCTACTCATAACAGGAGGGTTCCTAAAGGAGCTTATTTGTAAAAAGCCAAGAAAAAGATAGAAAACTAGGCATGTACAGCAGCCTTTAATGATGATCCACAAAGATGAGAAAGATAAAATGATTCTGCCAATCTGTTATTGGTATATATAAGAAGGATAAGGGTAAGTGGCATTGAAGGACCTTACATGCAAGAAAATGCATTAGAGTGTGTAATGGGTACTCTGCTTTTGCAATCAAAGAGTTTGAATGGAATGCTAGTCCTATATAAGTGAAAATGCACTTTTGTTGGCAGAATTTCATCTCATAATTTCACCTCTTTTTTTTCCGTACATGCTCACTACATAATCATCCTTCACATCCTCATCATATCAGCATGAGAACCTATCCCTTGCAGTCACATTTTAATGCAACACTTCTTCCTTATCACAACCTTTTACCGAGTTTTACTTATTTAAAATGGCACTGGAAATATTTTTCCTTAGTCATTGATTGTCTCTTTTATTTATATTGGTTTACATATACTATTGAGACTTATTCGTTTAAAGGTTTTTTATGTACAGTCATCTGAAAGTTACTATAAAAATAAATACAGATGTTCATATGTACACATAGACTTAATTTATTAAAATATCAAAGTAAGTTTAAGGACCAAGACCAATGTTTAACCTAATAAAGTATGTTCTTACTTTAAATCTTGGAGATCCTGGAGTCAATGGTGAGATTTAATAAAGATCTTAGTAACCAGATTAAAGTTCATTTAAAATAAAGACTGCCTGAAACTGAAATTATGTATTCCATTAAAAAAAAAAAAAAATGTCCATTTGTGAGTGTAGAAACTTCTGATTAGCTCTTGGCTCATTTTAAAGGCAGAGAAATGTGACAAGTACTGTACTAGTTTCATTTTAAAGTTTCCTCTAATGTACAGATTTTAGATTTTGGAATGCTGTTTGTACTCTACAATCATGATCACTAAAAAATACAGATGTATACCTCCCTGTTGTTTCTCATGAGGCAAGGTGATCACATCATGTAATTTAAGACACTAATTAGGCTGTTTAGAGTCACCTACTGACTGTATAAGAAACAAGGACTTCTTATTTTAGATACTCTTAATCACACTGTAATGAAACGCCTGAAGTGGATGATAAGAATAACCTCACTCTTTGGCTCGATTCAGCCAATTTTAAAAAGTCAATGACATACCACCAAAAGCATTCAATAAGAAAACTATTTTGTTTCAACCACACCTGCCTTTTCTGTAACAAAACTTACTTTCTAAATTATCTTAATTGTGTAAATATATGAAGGTACCTGTGTTGTGGTATGGTTTGTTTGGTTTTCATTTCTTTTTTTTTTTTTTCCCTTTTTTTTCAGTTTTGTTTTCCTTTTGGGAGCTCTTTTGGGTTTTTAAAGGGTAAAATCCAGCAAAACAGCATTATATACATGTAAACAACCTCTTCTTTAAGGCTTGTTTAACAGTGACAACATTATTTTTTCCCTAAGAGTGCTCAGTTCTTCCAAGTTTCTCCAAAGACTGGTGTCTGACTTGAAGACAGAATGGATTGGTTTATTTCTGGTTTTAGGTGAAGGTTTCTTTTCTTTCTTTTTTTTTTTTTTAATAAAATTCTGTTTCCACTGAAGTCTCATGATTTTGATCATTGATCTCACCTTCTGTGTTTAAAACTTACGTTGAGCTTTGCTCTCACAGCGCAAGAGTCAATACTTCCAGTTGATTCCTCTGGGATCACAATGGAGCTCAATATCTAATTCTTTCTCTGATAGTAAAATATATTACTCACAAAATGGAGTCCTCATCATCAAACCATAAAGAATTCAGCTGAGCCATATGGGAATAAAATGTTATTTTTTATTTTGGCACATGCTGTACAATCAGTTCTACTACTTTTGCCATAGATGCAGGAAAGAATCCCTATATGGATACAAAATAAATCATCTCTATTAGGTAATCAAGATGGGGAGCTGATGCTGTTCTTGTTTTAATCAATCCATGAAATGAAAGCGATTATAAACCACACCAGAACAATATATCCCCATGAGCCTCTTGTAATTGGGATGATCATTTAATTGGCACATTCTGCTTCCACTGGGATGTGCTATTTAAGAGGGATCTAGTTCACTCTGCAGTTACAGGGCTTGTTATATGATTTCCTCAGCTAATATTACTTGTGAAGAAATATAAAAAAGAAGTATAGTTTTTTATCTTTATTTTGTCAAATGCTCAAACTACAGGAGATTTACTTCTCATATTGAGTTGAGAAAAAAAACTCACAACACAATTATGCGGTTGGGAAGGAATGCACATTTTTCCACTGTGTTAAAAGAATCAAAGGAAAATTCCACAGTAGCTGCACTCTTACACATTACAATCAACATAGCTGTATGGCAGAGAGATGAACAGTAAGAAACACAAAGAAAGGATAATATAAGAGGAAAAATGACTGAGAAGTAAGTAATTTAGGATAAGTAGTGATTCTTGTGAATAGGTTTGGATTTACTTATTTATTAAGAATATAAATTGAAATTTATGGGAATAACAGGAATTATTTTAAGTATATTCCAATAATTATATCAAAGAGATAGTATTAGATTACTTGTTCTTGTTCTCCTATGAAGGTGGGTAAGGAGGTATTAGTATAAACAAACTCACCTGCTTATTGCAGGGGGAGTGGGACTAGATGACCTTTAGAGGTGTCTTCCAACTCATAAGCTCTCAAGTCCCAGCAGAGGGATAGGTTCTTGTGTAGCTGTTGTAACTACAGGTATTCAGACTGTCTTGCAAGAAGCCTCCAGTTAACAAATTTAAGAAACAGCACACGTGCATTTTCTGGTCTCTAGTTCACAGAGTCATAGCAAAATAAATTTTAAAAACATAAATAAACAAAAACCCCAAACCATGCCAAGAAAAACAAACAAAATTCTACTTGTGATGAAAATAAATTACAACTCAAGGGCTGGCATTTGGCTTATACAGAAAGTAGTTTACAAATAAATGAAATAATGAAAGAGCTGTCTACATGTCCTTTATGGTAACTTTTCATATTTCTTCAACTGTTTCATTTTCAAATAATGTTTTGTACACTTTTATTTTGAGAATTTAAGAGACAACTTTATCCAGAGCTTCATGGTGAATTGAAAGAACTCCATACAGTTTATCTTTGTAATCTGGAAAACCTGTTTTGAGAAGTACTAATGAAAAATAGCTTAGAGGAATATTTGGTACCAAAAAAAAATTTATAATATTCTTATTTGACAGAGTAGAGAAGTTCAAATCAACACTGGAAGGAATAGAAACTCAATAGAACTAATACAGTATTGTCAAACAGACTTGATACTTTTTTTCTAACAATTTTCTGTTCCTAATTGTCCTTGAAGCCTATTACTAGGGTATTGCCAGAGCAACACCATGTCATTTGTGGCCACTGCATTTCAACCACTCCCCATAAGCCAGATTGCTTGTTTCTTCCACTCTGAGGATATGCTGATAAAGAATTTCCCACACTTCTGGTAGCATCCTCTCCCCTGCCCACATTTCTAAGCCAAGAGAAAAAAACCTTCTACTTCACTTCTCACTTCTGGCTTGTACATACATACCAATTACCCAGAGGACTTCCACATTTCTTCTCTAACAGATGTAAAACCCAGTATACGGATTTTGTATTATAGCAGTCTAGGGCTTCAGGTGTCACGTTTATATGGAGGTGGGTGGTATGTTAACACCTGTCTTTGTTGGATGTTATTCACATGATTTTCACCTTCTTTGTCTAATTCAGACTTAACTGCAGGGTGCACCACAAGTCTCTTTATTGCCTTGACTGTCATTCTCACCTTCCCTCATTTCAGCTTCTCACTGCCCTTTCATTTTTGGATACACTGACTCTTGTTTTCTTTCATTTAACTTGTTCCACTACACATATGCTTTCCCAACTATCAGTCACGTTACCTGTTCCTGACATTCATTAGTAGAGAAAACATATCTATGAAGGCCAGGCTTGCACAATCTATGCAATCTAAAATTTCCAGTAATTTAACAAAAATGTAATTTCAGAAATTTTTAATAGCAACACAGAAATAAATAGCATCTATGCCTAGTCAGTAGCTAAAAATCAAGCATTGGATGCATATTTATGAGAATAACTCTGTGTGTATGACCTTGTAAAGAAAGAAATGAACAGGACCAGAAAAATATAAGATGAAGGCACAGAAAATCATCATTGTTCTGTCATGTTTGTGTTCTCAAAGCTATGCTACATTTTTGTTTTCTAAATGTTTTCTTTGTCTTTATTTTAATCTTTATTTTTTCCAGGATAATGATGACATCAGTTGCTCTTTGCAGCAAGGTAGTTTGCTTCTAGATTAATATCAATGTCATTATTATAAAAGAGGAGAGAAGAGGAGGGGAGGAGAGGAAAAGAAAAGAGAAAAAACTGAATTGCTCATACGATTGTATGATTGGTCATATGAAATGTTGGGCTTTTCAGAGATAGTGAGTACAAAATATTTTCTTAGTTTAATAATATTAAAACAAGCAATAGCTTCTATTACTTAAATCTGGTATACCAATATTTTATTAAATAATTAAAAAATATCTTTTAAACTTGAATATTTTTTCACTTGTGGTTAGTTCAGATTGACAGTAATTAAATGGAATCACAATGGTAAATATGTAGAGCTACTGATTAAGCAATGAAGTTCATGCTGATACTGGGAGGAGCAATATTTTCTTTGTGTGTTTGCACCTGTTCCAAGTTATATTGTCTTCTATCAAGCAACTATTTTACAAGTGGAACCATGTGATATTTGCCATTTATAAAGTCATTAACACAGATGAATACATTTACACATATATAATAATATTTCTGTACCTAAACTTTATTTAAATCCTAAATATTAAATCCATATTCAGTTTTATTAGATATCTGTTATGAAGTG
>JAWWLV010000121.1:87022183-87045902 GCA_035041135.1 Platyrinchus mystaceus | reverse complement strand
ATAGGTCATCCCCTTCATTATAATGTCCAGCCCCTGATGCCTTTAAAAATGTATTCTCATGTCCAATAAACCATTCCCATAACTGGGATCGTGTTAGTCTCTTTTCTAGACCTCCACTGAAAGGAAGATCTGGTTTTCCACGACTTACCATCTTCTACGTACTTATGATGGTTCTAGAAACTCATGCTTTCTTATCAGATCGACTGTCTCAGATGCAGTGGACTGTCTATGTTCTAACAAAATACATATTCAAGAGCTAAATACAAACATTTCCACTGAGGAGGATCAAATAACAACAACATGAAAGACTGTTTTGGAAGGCAGTGACTAAGAGACCTAAAAATCTCAGCATAAGCTTCTACTTTAATGTTATGAGGATTAATGAAATTCCTGGATATAGCAAAGTAGGAGCAAAATGGAAATGCTCTTACTCTGGTCAGTTTGTAGCAAGCTATTTTGCCCATTGGAAATACCATGCTGTGTTTAATTTTTATCCCCATTCTTTGAAGGAAATATGGAATATCAGAATTATTTATAAACATTATGAAAGAAAAGATCCTTGGACTGAAAAATAAACCTTATATGTCTTAAAATGTTTGACCTTACCAAAAAAAAGTTCAAGATATGACTCAATTACTAAACAAAGGGACAATTAGCAAAAAAATACTAGTGAGCAGAGGTTCTTCATGGCTGATGACAAGCACATAACAAGATCCAGGGGCTGAAAACTAAAATTAGACAAACTCAACCTTGAAATAAGATGCAATTTCCTCTCTGTGAGGTAATTAGATATTAAATAGAGTGCTCAGAACTTTCAGTTGAAATCTTCCTAAGAGACATTAAATTCCTTTATTGAAGAGTAAGTTTTATTTCAGTTTGAGAAATAAAATGTTTAAATATTAAAAGGATTAGGGTCCTTGGTTGTGATCACTCCCTGGCCTTCAGCTGTGTACATCTGTACTGATGAATCAGATATTCACTGATTTGCATAAATGTAATTACCGTAAATAAATTTCCTGTTTAAAGACTTTCTCTGTCTGTATGTTTGAGAAATAATTTTCTCTTGATGAAAAGTTGGTCAAATAGGCCTTATTTAATGTTATTTTCTCCATCCTCTTTCATATCAGAGACTAGTCACTATCAGAGAGAAAATATTTGCCAGATGTAACTAACATATGATATTATATAGACAATCCTGTTTCTCAGAAACTTAATCTTGCTTACATACTAAGGCTAACATTAATCAGTTAGTTAATGGATATGAAGGGATTGTTTAGTCATGATTAAGAAATCATCTGCAACAGAGAATGTGTTCATTTTGACATGTCTTGTATAAATAAAACCCTATCATAGAAAGATTCTGGGGGATTGGTAGAACCTTGATCTTTCATTTGGTTGATCTACAGCATACTGCTGATATTTTTGTTTTCTAAAAGGAATATAAAGTAGAGTGGTTGGACAAATGTGAGCACATTAGAGACCTTGGTATATAGGACGTCACTGGGATTTTGATATATAGAACATCAGCTTAGCTGATGCTTTGTAACGAAGTTTTATGAACTATGAACACACAGTTTAAAATTTAGACTCAGTGTGATGTATAAACTATACTACTTGAATGGATTAAAGGTTCAAAATATAAATTAAGTAAAGATTCAACATTAGTACAATGATTACATATGTTGTGCGTTGAAAGAATATACATATATTTTTGATAGAAAATTATGTAAATTTTGATAGAAAAATTATGTAAAAGCTACCAAAGCAATAATGAAAAAATGTCTAATTACACTGATTAAAATATTATTTTATTTTATTTTTCATAGTATTAAAGGACAGAAACAATAATTGGGAAAAAAAAGCGCAGAAATTATAACTGCTCTAGATTTAAGCTAGGATTTTTTGAATTTGCTAAGAATTTCTTTTGAAATTAACTTTCAACTCTTTAAAAGAATGCATAATTATGCCAGAAATATTTTACTGGGTTTGATCCAAAATGTAGTGATGCCTTTACAAATGTCTTATGTGTTGACATTGACTGTTAATGGGTAACTATTGGTTCACCATTGTTCTAAATGATGGCAAGCATGCACTTCACAGTGTGCTAATTTTAGTTCACAAGCTTGCTGCCACTAGGCCCTCAGGCTTACTCTTCATCTGGAGTTTGAAGTGTTCTGTTAGCACTGTTACAAACAATTTGAAAAATGTAAAAGACCATCAAAGCAGTGAAGTGGCTAAAAATAGAGCTGCATAAAATATCTGCTCATCTATATATTCAATGAGAGCTCTTTTAAAATAAGGGGTTTTTTCATAATATACATATTATTGATTTGGGGCTATTGAGGCAAACTTGAATATTATTATATAGGAAACAATGCAAAAGAATAGGAAATGGTGCACATGAGTTGGTACAGAACTGTATCACTTCACAGAGTTGTGGGGTAGAAAATCTGGAATTATTCATTACAAAAAATATAGGGATTACTTCAAGTACAGGATTTAAACACAGTTAGTTATCTAAATTGTAATTTACATACCATTTCTGTATTGCAAAAGTGAAGAGGATAGCGAATTGTTTTATCAAGAGCTGTAAACTCTTTCTGTTCAGACCCTCTAAAGTGAGAGCAGAAGGAAATAAAAGAGTTGAAACTGAGAACTATCTAACAAATAGATTAAAAATTATGTTTAATTTAAAAGCACAGAGAAGTAGAAAAAAATGTTGGTTTTAACCTGGAAGCATTCAGCAATATTACAATATCCTCAAGTGATGAAGATAGTGTATCTCAAATCAGATATTTTCATTTTTGAGAAATAAAGAAGGAAGGAAAGTGTGTATCAAAGAATTTGTTGAGGTCCCAGATCTCACTGACAGGTAAGTGTACTGTAGATGGCAGAAGGAGAATTGGCCTTGTCTTCAGTTCCTCAAAAGCACTAGAAGATCAGAAATATTCTGAATCCTAAACACAAATTTTATAGCACATCTCCCAGCGTTTAAAAGTTTAGGAATTCCCTCTCTTTCCTTCTCTGTCCCCATCAGAATGAGATCTTCAGTTTAGTGCATTGACAGTAATAGCTACAGAATAGTAAAAGTTACCTCTTCAAAAGCAACAAGAGAGAAATGTATCTGACCTAAAAGTGATAGACAACCAACAGAATGTATAAATTCTAGATCTGAATAAAAGACAACAACAACCTACGAATGCAGGCGATAAAACCCACATGCACAGAAAGGAATGATGAAAGGAGTACCAAGTGGCAAATATATTCCACCTCTGATGGCAGACAGCCAGGGAGGGGGGAACACAAAGGGGTGTCACTCAGAGATGCTCAGTCTTACAGATACTTAACTCTTCCTTTTGCTTTGGAAATCCCTGGTCCTGTCCTATTGAAACAAATTGCCCCTTATCTGCAGTAAGTGTGTGAAGAAGTTTACAAGCTTCCTTACATTTATGGGATGTATCCAGAACTGACCAGTAAGGGAAGCCCTTTCAAATGAGCCAGTCACTGAGAATGAGGTTATTTCATAGTCAAGGTACAGGCTCAGCTCAAAGAGATACCACCTAACAGCTGAGCACTCAGCTGAGCTGTGTGACCTTAGGATTATAAGGAAAGGTTGTACTTCTCCAAAGAGAAATGGTAATAGAGTTGCTCCCAGGAGAAAGCTGATAAAAGTGTGTTAGAGAACTAATAAAGCAGTGCTATGCAGAGACTTTCTGTGGTAGAAATCATCCTTTAAAAATCCTTTTTTTGGAAGCCTAAAGTGAATCTAGCAGTGTATTCTCATTGCAATAATTTCATGAAAGCAAAATGTAGGGTGGGTCTCAAGGGCTATTCAATCATGACTTTTTTTTATATGCACTGAAATTGTCACAATTGGTGTAAGCTCATAAAATAATGTATGCATTTGGGAATGATGGTGTATTGTATCTGGGATGTAGGTTATTTGCCTGGATCTCAGAGGGATCAGGTGGTGATTAAGGAATCCCTTGAGCATCAAAACATCTCTGACAGCTTGGAGCTTTCTCTTAAATTTTCTTTATATGCAATGAGCAGTTTAAGCATGAATTATTCACACTGGATAAGGGAAACAACAGGAAGGATATACAAGAAAGGAGTCTTTGTATACACATGGGTTCTTGAACTGCAAAGTGAAACCTTAACCGGGAATATTACATTCATCCAGAGAGAGTTCATTATCATGAAGATGACAGATGATGGACCAAACAGGTGCACATCCTGTTACAAAGGCAAGGTGGTGTAACTGAGGTCAAATAGCTGCTGATCCTTAAGCTCCACACAAAGCTCTGAGAAATTAAATTGGGCAGTGACTATACACTGCTGCAATGAGGCCTCATTTTAGCTGACTGTTTAAATTGTGTCTTCAAAAATGAATCTCCCCAAGACAAATGCCTGCTCACCCTAAGGAGTCAATCTTATCAATGGTAGGACATACACATTTTGTCTTTCCCAATAACTGATGTCTACATTGACATCTCTAAGGAAAACTTAACTGCTAAATGCCTTTATAGACTGGGGCCCTGGAGAGTTAACACCGTGCTTTAAATCTAAAACCTGTCTTCCTGTTTGTATGTGCATTTTGGCCAGCTATAAATTTCTTCAAGGTCTCTGAAGTCATTATTTACAAAGAGGTTTTCTGGTTAAGCAAACATTTTTCAGCATCCATGTAAAACCAATTTGCAAGAAATTCTTGTTTTTTTCTTGTAAGGAAGGTAATAACATTTAAATTGTATGTTTGTCCCAGGGGTCTTAACTGTTAAAGGTTGCTGAATCTGGTACTCCAAGAGAGGCAAGGTTTCCACAGCCCCACGTCCCTATGTTATGAGTAAAGCTGTGTGTGTGTTCCCAACAGACACATGTACACATACACAGAGTACATATACACCTGTTTGGCTGCACATATCAACAAAGAAAACACAGCACTTGCTCAAATGCAGACACCACCAACAGCCTCATGCTGTTCCCTTCTCTCAGCATAAAATCACATTAGCAGAATATATATACATATATGTAAATATATAGAATGTGGATGCCTTCAGTAACTGGCCTTAAAGTCTTAGCAGCTGACCCCTGGTCCACTGGTCTCCTAGTTGCACATGCAAACAGGTGTTTCCAGTACCTGGCTCAGATCTATGGCCACACCAGCAGCTGAACCCCAGACCCCATGGACTCCACAGACAATGGATGGAATCTCCTGGTCCCTCCAGCAGCCAGCAAGCATACCTTCTGGTCTCTCCAGCGCCCTCAACAGATTTAGGGCACTTCCAATACCTATCAAGTCTCTTTTCCTGATTGATGTACTCTAGTCTTTCACTTTCTCTGCTACTGGTACTCCAGTTTCCCAGTGCTGACATATGGAAAAAAGCACCCATATCATGCACATGCCCCATGCTCTCTCCATTTGCTGGCCCCCAGACATGTAACCCTTCTGACCCACAGTCCTTAGACGGCCCTCAGACCCATCCACTCACACAGTGACACAGAAGATAAAGTCATCAAGGAAATTACTTAGAAATTGAGTTTAATAAGAAGAGAGGACAGAATATGTTGCTCAGGTTCAGGGTACAGCCAGACACATGTACTGACCAGAAACTGTTAACAAGGGTCCAGTCCCTTTTATCCCTTTATTTTACTGTGCCTGTTCCTTCCCAAATGACCTTGATCCCTCCCTCTCTCCACCTGCATTTTCTCTCCTAAAGATCCCATGACCAGTCTTGTTCAATCCCACAGTGCTGTTCCCTGAACCCCTAGGCAGTGACCCACACCACCACCCCTCTCCCTGGCCCCACTGCCTGTGAGGTGCCCTTGAAATCTATCTCTGCTGACGTGGGATGTGGGGTGTCCCCAGGACCCCAGTGCTGAGGTTCCCCTAGGAAAGCCCTGCGGGTTCAGAGCAGGTATTCCTATCTCTGACTGAGACACTGGGATGCCCCTGCCCACCACTGGGATCATGTTCTCCTTCATGAGTGGAAAGAAAAGCCTTTTCTCAAATAACATTAACCATGATGATGGGAGCAGTGACCCATTTTTAAGGTCCCTAAATATAATGGTTCAGTAAAAAAAACCCCACTTTTTACTCTTACGGTATCTGACTTGCTCTGGATTCAGGATAGATTATTAACTGGCATATTATAATCACCATTCCTTTGCCTGCTATATATATTTTTTCCTAATAGCTATAATAAATTAATTTATTGACATTCTGTCTTTGGTTAGTTTTTTGAATTCCATACAGGATTTCAGGGTCCTGGAATACAGATTTTATTTCTTTGTAATGTTAAAATCCTTGGGAAACTTACTTTTGAAATTTTTCAGAATGAAATCTTCCTTTTTTCCTTCTATTATAAAGCTAAAATGGGGTTTTATTGTAGTATTTCTTACATTTGTTTTTCAACATTCTAGAGACTAAAGCACAGACCAGAATCCAGCAAGAATTAAGATGACAAAACTGAGACTAAAAAAGGATCTTCTTAAAGCTTTTGGGAGGGTGAAATCAAATCTGAATACTCTTATTAACTGCAGAAATATATTTTTGTACAAGATGATATTTTTACACAATGTATTCCTTCTCAATGAGGCAGATATACTTCAGCTTCAGAAACACCTATACATATGAAAGATTGGTAATGGCACCAACTGCAAAGACTCTAATGTTCCCAGAATCAAGGCTTCACTTCTGTCTGAAAGAGAATCTGAAAGAGAATTATTGATTTATAATTTCTGAACATCGTACATATGAAGAATAAAGTTGTATATCTTTTAGAGATTATCTAGCATTTCCATGAATTGATCTATAATATGCCCACTGGAAGACAACACTGTCATTGACTTTCTGAGGAGAGCCCAACACACTGTGTATCAGATACAGAAAGGTCTTTCTTTCCATATGTAGGGTATGCAAAAAGTTGTGCAACCTTCCCAGTACAACAAATAATTAACATTCACCTGAAAAATATGTAACTCTATCAATACAGGAACTGAGAGAATAGATCAGGTCAAAGGTTCATAAACAAACATTCTGTTGAATCAAAAAATAGAATCATAGAATCATTAAGGTTGAAAAAACCTTCCAAGATCATTTAGTATAACTTTGACCAAAAGCCACCACAGCAACTGGACCATTAGCATTAGGTGCCACGTTCAGTCATATCTTGAACACTTCCAGGGATTATGACTTCACCACTCCCTGGGCAGCCTGTTCCTATGCTTAACCACCTTTTCAGTTTCCTCCTGATGTCCAACCTGAACCTTCTGTGGCAAAGCTTGAGGCCATTTCCTCTTGTCTTTTCACTATTTGCCTGGGAGAAGGGACTGACACTCCCTTTGTTACAACCTCCTTTCAGGTAGTTGTAGAGAGCAACAAGGTCTCCCCTGAGTGTCCTATTCTTCATGCTAAACAACTCCAACTCCCTCAGCTGCTCCTCATAGGACTTACTCCCTAAACTCTTCATCAGGTTTATTGCCCTTCTCTGGACACACTCCAGCACCTCAATGTCTTTCTTGTCTCTCTTGCGAGGCGCACAGAACTGGACACAGGACTCGAGGTGTGGCCTCACCAGTGCAGAGTACAGAGGGACAATCACTTCCCTAGTCCTGCTGACCACACTATTGTTGATACAGGCCAGGATGCCATTGGCCTGCTTGGCCAACTACGTACACTGCTGACTCATGTTCAGCTGGCTGTTAACCAGCACCCCCAGGTCCTTTTCCACTGGGTCACTTTCCACTTCCCCTGCTTCTAGCACTGCCTTGGGTAATTGTGGCTGAACTGTAGGATGCAGCACTTGGCCTTGTTGAACCTCACACCCTTGGCCTCAGCTCATCAATCTTGTCCTGTCCAGAGCCCTCTGCAGAGCCTTCCTACCCTCCAGCAGATCAGTGTTCCCACCCAACTTGGTGTCATTTGAGAACTTACTGGTGGTGCACTTGGTGCCCTCATCCATATAATTGATAAAGATATTAAACAGGACTGGCCTCAATATTGAGCCTTGGGGAACTCCAGTAGTGACAGGCTGCCAGCTGGATGTGGCACCATTCACCACCACTCTCTGGGCCCAGCCATCCAGCCAGTTTTTTAAACCAGTGAATAGTGCACCTGTCCAAACTATGGTCTGCCAGAGAGAGTATCAAAAGCTTTACTAAAGGCCAGGTAGACTACATCCCCAGTTTTTCCCTCATCAACTAGAGGCAGTATGTTGAGTTTCCCGCAGATGTCTTGCAAGTTAAAGTGTCCCACAAGAACAATGACTTGCAATCATGACAGCCACTTATAGAATACTTCATCTGCCTCTTCATCCTGATTGGGTGGTCTATAGAAAACTTCCATATGTATGTTGGCCTTGTCAGCCTTCAACCTGATTCTTACCTATAGGCACTGAACCTTATCATCACCATTGTCCTTGAGCTCTGAACAGTCGACACACTCCTTTGATGAAGAGAGCCAGCCCCCCACCTCTCCTTCCTCACCTGTCACATCTGAAGAGATTAGGGCCATTCATTGCAGGACTCCACTTTCTGTGATGGTGACTATGTCACAGCTTTCATGCTGAACAGCGGCTACCAGCTCCGCCTGCTTGTTACCCGTACTGCATGCATTGGTTGAAGATGCACTTCAGCTGGGCTATGGCTTTCATCCCCAGCACTAGCATGCCATCCTCAGGCTCATCTCTAAAGAGCCTTGTCTTATCCCCTTCCCACTTCAAACTTAGTTTAAAGCCCTCTCAATTATCCCTGTCAACTCATGGGCAAGAGTCCTTTTCCCCTGTCCTAATTTCAGCCAGGACACAGTTTTAGTTTGGGTTTTTTTTGCAGTAATGTAGGAGATGTGGCTGTGGGTGTGTCTAGGAGGTTATTTGATACAACCTCACATCATTGCCAGGGGCACAGGAAAGTGACTCACTCTGATTTCTGAGGAGAAGGGTGTTCCTTCCAGGGAGAAAGCTTGGAGAGCAAGAGTCGGGAATTATTTTATTTTACATGTAAATGGTTTCTTTGTCTTATACTTTTTGTTATTAATATTTTTGCTGGTACTGTTTGTTTTCTTATCTGATTGCTGTTTCCAGTAAACTGTTCTTATCCCAACCTGTGATCCTTGCCTTTTATGCCTGCAATTCTCTTCTCTGGCCACCCAAAGGCAGAAGAGGAGATGAGGGGCTGCAAGTGAGCGAGATGTGATTTTAGAGTCTGGGGGTGCAGGGGGCAATAAATTATGGAATACTATTCCTAAAAGAGGCTCTTTTAGACAGATAAACCCCATCTGTCTCTGGAAGGACTGGTGCCAAATAAACCACCCCATTCTTGAAAAAAACCAAAATATCTCTGATAACACCAGTCTTTAAGCTACATGTTGATCAGGTGGGTTCTCCTGTACCTTTCAGCATTGTTCTGTGCTACCTAAGGGATCAAGGAAAATAGATATGGTCACCAGTACAAACTACTTCATGGGATGATGCAAGAAACTAAATATTACTTATGGAATAACCTTTTACCAGGAAAGTTTAATGTAATCACCTATGAAGTTGAGGTCTAAAATATGAGCAAAACATTCAACATTACTCACTTTTTCTGTTGTTTGAAAAACAAATTCAATACTCCAGTTAAAATCAAATTACAATCAGGTTTATTAATTTATTTAATTGACAAGTTTAAACAGTACCTTTGTTTATTTATCATTGGGAAAGGGTAGAGTGGAAGACCGAGTCCAGTGCAAGAATATTAATATAGATGCCTATTTCTGTGAACTCAGCAAGGGCAAGTTGCACCTACTCATCTATTAAGATCAGCAAAATCTTTGCATACAATACACTGAAATGCATTTTTCAGATCTTAGCTGCATAAAATAATGATCTGTGCAGTTCTTATTAAAGATGCATCATTTCCACCAGCTGAGAGGATAAAAAGGGAGAATTGTAAAAAATACTTCAGGATAAGACTTTACTCTTTTTGTAGGACCGTGGAGAATCTGAACAACGCCATTACCATTTACCATTTAAGCTTTCCCTTAAATCACTGCTACTTTTCTCTCCAACATTAAAAGTGCAGTATCAATTAACAATAGATTGAATTAGTAATTGTTCTTTGTCTTTATTATCAAGATGAGGCAATTGTTAATTTAGTTTCTATTTCTGTTGCCAGGCAAAGACTTTTAAAAGGCTCACAGTAAACTCTTTTAAGATAATGAACCTGCAGTAGTGAAGGACCTCTTGCCTGCAATCATGTTCATGATACTTGAAGGTATAAATTCCTAAAAACTGCTTGTATTTTTTATTTTGATTGTCCCTTAGTATAACACATTCAGAATTCACCAATAAGACATTGTTATTGTTTAGTAGTTGTTACTATGGAATTACTATAGCTACTTTTTGTTGATGAACTACTACAGAAACAAAACCCGCAAAAGTCCCTCAAAAAAACTCCCCCAAACAACCCAGCCACAGAGACAGCTTCCATGTTGCAGCAAGTAATGTGAGCAAACGTTGACTTTGTAACAGTGCTGGTAAAGATTGTCTTTTTGAATAGTATTTAATTTAATAGCTACCACCACTCTATGTTGGATTGGACTCCATGAGTGGTGCTGTGTGGGGGCACTCTGAGGAGTGCCTATGAGTCCCCTTCCTCCTGACACTTCCCAAAGAAGTAATAAGAACTAAAAAAACAGGTGTTTTCTGTTCACTACAACTTACCAGTATTCGTCTAATAAGCACAGACAATTGATATCCTCTTTTTTCTTACATGTAACTCATGTAAATTACATGTAAGAAAAACTTAACTTACATGTCTTAAACATCAAGAGCACAAAGTCATCAACCAAATTAATTTTCTTGCTGTATAATGATTAAGTAATAATTGCTACTTTGTGGGTTTTAAACCACTTTTTTTACCCATTACCTTTTTTTTCTTTCATTGTCAATTTGGTTCTGCTTTACAACATACACAAAAAATTATTCTCTTTCCAGGCTCCATCCTGTTTGTGGACAACTCTAGCTATTCGTGGTGAGGGTTCTGGTTGGCCATGGGACTCTCAGCTAGAAGAGGAAGTGATGCCTCAGCCATTTTCCTTATCACTGACAATGCAGTCAGTGGACTGTGCCACTGAATTAATCAATACATATTTAATGCTGTGTACACTTCACAGAGGGCTATTGGCAGTCCGAGCCTGAGGTGCAAGACAATGACTTGGCAGATTTCTCCTTTGTTCCCATGTTAGTCTGTCAGTCCTCTTATTCAAGAAGAGATACTAATAAATTATACTACTACTGACAGCTGCTTCTGCCTACTGCTAGGCATGTCAGACTCTGTTATATCACTGACACATAAAAGAACTCTACAGTTTTCCAAATAGTTTCCTCCAAATAGAAACCAACCACCACCACCATCCACTCATCCTTCCTGAGTTCTCATCACTCTCCCCTTTGCAAACCAGTCAACTGGGTAGAAATGCAAGGCAGTGCAATGACAGCTATGTTGAAGCAAGCCTTTTCTGAGTAATTTAGTGCTGTGGGGAAAAAAAAATGTATAGTTCTTATAAAATGGTGGATTTTGGAACAAGACTGGCTGTCTTTTAAGCCTCTGGAAGAGCATGCAGAAGTGTACATGTGCATATATGGGCATATGGCTTTGTGTATGTATGAGTCAGAGAAGAAAAGAGGGCACAACACAAACAGAAAAGGAACAACACCACGTTTTAAAAAATAGCACTTCTCAAGAGGAAAAATACATTTAGCAAATAATTACCTCAGTGAAAAAAGAAGAAAAATCATATTTCTCTGTATGAACCTTCTCAAAGACCTAATAATACATCACAAAACTGACAACTGCTTTTCTTTATTCTTTGGGCACTTCAAACATTTTTTTCTGTCAAAAAGTGAGTGAAGCAGCTAATATTTAAAGTATCTGTTTTTTTCTGAAAACCAGCCCATATAATCCTAGCCAGGAATTCCTCAAATGCAGACATTTGTTACTGGAAAATATTGATTTGCAAACAGAAATGTGTTGTGAGAATGCTGTGGAGTCCATTAACTTCTGCAAAATCAAAAAATATAATGTATCCTGCTTTACTCAATGTTTCCCAAGCAGCTTTCTTGGGATGTTAGGCCTTGAGAATCAGTTTCTTCATCTCCTCTCTACACGTGCGTTCCAGGTCCACTGTCTTTTCACAAGTCATCCTGAGAATTTTCTAGCCCAATGGAAATGTGGGTGGACAGGAGGGCTGCAATTGCAGGAGATACAAGTGCAGGTGTCTGATGCTGAGGAACAGACCTACAGCAACTGAACTGTTCTGAGGTTTTAAGATTCCTGCTGCTTCAGTGGTACTACCACATGGTGCTACTTACTTAACTCATAGTGTTAATTATGGTTTGATAAATACTGTCTTTAATTATTAATTCCTTTTATTTTATGAAGTAGTCTTTTTTCCCCCCTGCCTTCTTCCTCTTGAATTTCCTGCTATCCTGGTATTCTTTCATTCAACAAGATGCAAAACAGATGGTTGGATTAATTTTTCTTTCTTTCCCATGACTATGTTTCTTTCATGTTCCAGATTCCTCGATTTGCTTGAGGGGAAGGCAGATATTTAAAACAGCAACATCTAGTCAATAAATTTTGTCTTGATTTTTAGTTTCACATACCCTTAAGACAATGTGATCCATCTCCTAGGAGACAGTGAGCACTAGCAAGGAAACAAAGTGTACCTGTTTGAAAGTTGGTACTAAAAAAACTATTGTACATTTTCTTCATATTAACAGTAGCTGCAAAGATCTACCTTATTTTGTTTTCATCACCTAAAAAGAAAGGATGCCACTTCCTCTGAGAAATGATAATATCAAATGTTAGTAAATTGAATAATTTTCTTTTTTTTTCTAAATGAACATTTTGTGTTATTGAATACACTACTGTTGTTAGTGAACACCAATTTCCACTAAATATAAAATTCTCAAGCATTTTGATATTTTTAACTAAAAGCACAAAAATATATAGAAAATGCAGAAAATAAAAATCGGATAGCACAGACTTTAGGGGAAAAAATCTGAAATAGGCATTTTTTACTAAGATGCTTTATTAAAAATGCATTGAATTGCTAATCATATTAATGTATTTTTTTCATTTCTTTAAAATTCGAATAGGAATCCTAAAATGATATGAGTTATACCTCATTGCTTATGTCTCTTTTTCTTTCTGTATCTGACCAGCAGATATTGGCCACAACCCCCATTGACAAGGATTTTTTTTTTTTAAATCACCTGTCAGGACAATATTTTGATCTTATGATTAGGAACTAAACAAAGCTTCTATACATAAGAAATAAGGGTTTCACTGCTTGTGAAGTAATTACCAACTGAAAAAGTGCTCCCAAGTTTTATCACCACAAAACTTAATTTAACTTTGTGGGTCATTGTTCAGTGATTGTTGTTAACTTAACAGCAGGGCAATTAATAAACATTAGAGAAAATTATGTTTCAGACGGGAGAGGGGGGTGGGAAGGGGGGGGAACCCACATTCTTTTAGTAATCAGGGAACATGGTTGGTTTAAGACAATGTGGTAGCATTCTGTCTTGGAGGGAATCAGACATGCTATGAGCAGTTAAATATTTTAGGGGGGAGATTTTAATCAGAAACACAAGTTAACTACGGAGGTTTACAGAGAGCAGATTTATTGCTATATGTAGAGATTATATAATGATGTGATATGGCATCCTGGGAGGACTATGGGATGAGTTCTATACTGTTTTCCATCTACAATGCCTCATGACCTCAGAGTAAGCATTAACTAGTAATAAGCACAGTAGTCTACAGCTTTCAGAATGAACCTGTCTAAACGGTTACAGAAAATGCAGAAGTGCAGAGGTCAATGAAACTAAGACAATCCCAGGGGAGGCAAGAAACTGGAACCGTTTATTGGACTTACAGATTCATTTTTAAAGGGTTTAGGATTTACTTATTCAACAGGGGGCTAGAATTATTACAATTTATTACAAATAGGGGTTTTTTGGGGATGACATAAGGGGATAACCCAGGTTAACAAATTTGGGGTCTTAGCAATTACGTCATGGGGAAAAACCCACCTTATCTTAGGGGATTTTACAGGGGGGGAACAGGTATTTGGTTCTACAGGATGCAGGGGTTCAGGGAACACAAAGGGAGAGATAAGGTACAATAGGATTTCTACAGAGGTTTGATGAAATCAAGGTGTGGGCTCTCTGGGCTGGAGAAGAGCAATCAACATCTGATGATATCTTGTTTGCTTCTTAAACTGACAGTTTTTCCCAACTCTCATAGCCCAAAGCTTTCTGCAAAGTCCACTTAAACCCCTCTCTGCAGATATCATATTTTGGGATCCACCACAGAAGCGTTTACAGGGGGAATGTTAAGATTTTGCCAGTGCTCACAAGCATTGGTGACAATAGCAAAACATGAGACAGTATAAATAAAAAATCTTTCATAATACATTCACTTTTTAAATAGTTTGATATTTTGATGATGTAACTTTACAATTAGGCATAATACATTTTGAAGAGTATAAAATAATTTTTTTCTTTGAACTATATAAAAGAATCTCAGACCTTGATTTAGAAATTTAGAAATAGGAAGAATAACCTATAGCCATATTTTACTGGTCTGTTGTACTCATAATTTAAAATATTACTCTATTTTCAGTCTGAGATGATGTAGTTCCTACTTGTAAATCTTAAACCTTGATGCGATGCACTGTATGACTTCTCACCTGTGCTGTATAATTTCTTTAGCACTGATAACAATCAGAACAGGTGCCAGGTTGTGCCCAGTCTGTAGGGAGTGAATGAGCCTGTTTAGCAGGGAAATACTTCCAGATTGCATTGCGCTTCTGAGGGGTCATTAGAGAGAGAATCACAGCAAGAAGATAAGAGTCTGTAGCTCACCTGAAGCTGAGGTGCAGCAGCAGCCAGCTAGGTTTCTTCCTGAGGACTAGAAGAAGCTGCAGAGATTTTTCTGAAACCTGCAAGGTTCCTTATTTGACTGAGGAAAGGACTTACAAGAAGAGCTGTTTACAGACTGTTTCCCTATCTGCCATGATTTAAAAATTGAAAATTCAAATTTTTTTTTTTTAAATAATTTTGGTAGTTTAGACATATTTACGCATATTAGAACTTCCCTCAACATAACTGCCAGGAAAACTCACTCTATGTGTCTGGACTGCAGATTGTATACCTAGGGAACCACCCTTATAAGAGTCTTATGGCAAATAAAAACCCTAACAGGATGAGCAACATATTTTTTCCAGGTTAAGATCCTTTTATCACCAAAGCATATTTTCTAATTTCTCAGTGATCTCTTGTCTATATTTGAACCTGCTCCATTTTATCAACATATTACACATACTATGGACAGAAAATCGTCATGCTTATGGAAGTACAGAAGTAATTTTTTTTCCTACTGCAACTAATAGCTTCCATAAGGATTAAACTACAGTTAAAGTTTAGTTAAATTTACTTTGATTTTATCTTTCCAAAATAAAGTTTGATACAATTTCCAGTATGTTTCTCTAGGTATACTAACACATTATGTTCTATACAATATTAAAATAAAGAATATCCTGCAAAATTTGAAAAACCACCAAATTATTCACCAACACACTTGTAATGCATAAATCTTCTCACCAGATTCTTAAATTTCTATTACACCTTCTTTCATGTATCTTCATAGAAAGTGTAATGCTCGTGTAGCTGAGCTCCTTCCAACCCTAAAACTCTTTAAATTAAATAAACCATATAAAACTTATTTTCTTTTAAAAATCCACTATGGATGAAAGCTGGTGTTGGGTCCAAGCAGTCATGTGGTATAATTTCAAAATTCAATAGAATTATTTGGTCTGTACTGTTCAATCTGACACCTGCTTTTCTGAACTACAAAGTACCTTTGTGAAATAAAAAAAGAAAAACAAATACTAAGCCATATAACTAAGTCCATTTAGTAATTTCAAATTAGCTTTTGACATTCTTAAAACATGGTTTCTATATCCTTCAGCAGGAGAAAAAGCTCTTTTAAGAGTGGGATGTGGCTAAATGTATAGGTTTTTCCAGGAAGGGAAAATTTCACTCCTACCCTTTCAAACCACCTCATGGACTTCAATGCCAGATTTCACAATTAGCCCACAATGAGTCTATTATCTACTTTGTGAAAATGGCAGAGTCAAGATTCTAAGTGTTTTGTTGTGAAACAGCATTTCAAATATCCAGCTTCAATTTCTCAAAGAAGTATATTCTCATTTATTCAACCTGTGTAAAGAGAAAAGGCTTAAATGGGTCTGAAGATTTCTGGAAACTTTTTTGTATATGTTCAGAAATTTTCTTATGGTTTATATTTAGAAAAATGTATCTCCATCTGATATTATTGCAATAATTATTCTGTGCCATACACAAATTAAAAAAAAATCCAATTGATTTTAATAGTCTAGAATCCGTTAAAACCAGGGGTATGTTCTCTGTGTTTTGTTTAAGAATAGCTTTCTTAGAGTTTTAAATGCCATGATCCTTTAAACCTGTTTTCTAGGGGCTTTTTTTAAAGTGGAATAATTTTGGATTCCAATGTTTTCAGTTATCCAAATGAATTCTTCACTTTTTTAAAAGGTTTTCAGGGGAAAACTGATGCTATAAATAGGTAACCAACCAAGAGTCAATTATTTCATATATTCCATGTAGTTTTAGATTTAACAGTACCACCAAGTGAGATCTCAATGGGGTTTGTAATGACTTGACACCACATGCTGGGTTTGTTACTCATGCAGTCTTGATTCTTCTGCTCTCTTACTGCATAGACTTCCATGAGGCACTGAAGACAATTTAGCCTTGTTCATTTTAAAAATTCTCTCCAAGTGCACCTAAATGAATAATATTTTTACTATATATTTTAATTGTGAAGCTAAGTGTGATGTTCTTGATTTTCTGCTCTCTGCAGTAGTGTATAGTAACAAATATTTCTTTCAAACACAGAAATCCAGTTTATACAGCCATATGTTATTGTTTCTCACTGTTTCTTTTATGGACAAAGTTCTGTTGTTTAATATTATGTGCACTGGGAGTTATCCTAAATCATACATGATATCTTAATAAATTAATATTTTCCAACTTCCTTTTTCTCACTATAATACTGTTTATAAGTGCAGACTTCTATCTGTATTAAAACCCTTCTGTCCACAGTTTTGCCATTTCTCAATAGTTTTCAAAACAGGTATGTGTATTTTTCTCCTGTTGTGATGCAGATGAAGTCAGTTAAGTAAAATACAGCCCTAGAATATGTACAAGATTTATCACTTAATATTCTCTGTAGCAGCAAACCTTAGCATGAAGTATTACTTCAGCATGAAGTATTTCCTGTTGCTAAGACAGTGAAAAAGCTTGATGTAAAAAATTAGATAAAAGATAAAATAATGTCCTCTTCCTTGTTGCATAACTCTCCAATTGTGTTATTATTGATAATTGAAGTTACCATAGCTATCTGCTGGATGTGGAAATGGGGAATATTTAAGGTCTCTTGATATCCAGCCAGAAGCCTGACTTCAGATTTGTCTTAAGTCCTACTGTCAAAAGACATAAAGAGAAATCCAGAATATCATTTACATATCTCTAATTTATTTATATTATTTGTTTATTTATGTAAAGCCTTATGTTTTAGTCTGACTAAATTTATTGACATGACAAGAGATTTCTTTGGGACATTTACTGGTTTTAGTATTTTTTTTTCCCTCTGGAAAAATAATGTTTCTGCCTTTTTCTGACACACATCAATCATGGAACCTTGGGATTTAATTATTACAACCACTTTTGAATTTGGATTTCATTACAATATGTAAATTATTCTTGGAACTATTTTTAAATGCTAGCCTGACTGCTATATGACACAAGTTCTTGGCTGTCAGAGCTGAATTCAATGTGGCTTATTTACCTTACCTAACTCTCATATGCAATATGAAACTGCTCCCATCAGGGAGCATACAGTCTTTTGTGAAACCAGTTGTCCTAAAAGGAACAATGAAATTTTTCCACAAAGCAGATAGAATCCAGAATGCACTGGGACTCCATGGAGCTCCTAACTGACAAGTCTACTTGCATGATAGGCTGTATCTCACCTGTGACTCTACAGGCAAGCACAAATATTGCACAAAAGCCCCTGCAATTGCTTATCTTAATACTAAACTAGCAGATCAAGAGACAACTATTTAAACATTACAGTAAATCGTAGTGAAAGCATATATCAAACAATTATGAGGCAATGTCCAGTGAGTGTGTATTGGGTTTGTGTTGCTGGGTTTTGGTAGTGGGGAAGCTACAGCAGTGGCTTCTATGAGAAGCTCCTGGAAGCTTCCCCCATGTCTGGCAGAGCCAATGCCAGCCGGCTTCAGGAGAGAACCACCGCTGGGCAAGGCTGGGCCAATCAGATATGGTGCTAACACCTCTGTGATAACATTTTTAAGAAAATAAATAAAAAAAAAGTTATTAGGCAGATGTAATTGCTGGCAGAGAAGAGCAGAATGCGAATATGTGAGGAACAACGGTGCAGACACCAGGGTCAGTGAAGGAGTGGAGGAGGTACTCCAAGCACTGGAGCTGAGCTTCCTCTGCAGCCTGTGGTGCAGACCATGGTGAAGCAGGTTGTCCCCCTGCAGCCCATGGAGGACCACAAGAGTGCAGAGATGCACCTGCAGCCCATAGAGAAGACCCACCCTGGAGCAGGTGGATGCCCAAGAGACGCGTGTGAACCCACGGGAAACCATGCTGGAGCAGGCTCCTGGCAGGGACCTGAAGACCCATGGAGAGAGGAGCCCCATGCTGGAGCAGCTTTCCTGGTAGGACTTGTGACCTGTGGGGATCCACACTGGAGCAGCCTGTGCCTGAAGGACTGCACACCACATCCTATGGAGGAGTGACCCATGTTGCAGTACTTTGTGGAGAGCTGTTGCCCCTGGGATGGACTCACATTAGAAAAGTTGGAGGAGAACTGTCTTCCATGGGAGGAACCCCACGCTGGAGCAGGGGAAGGACTCATCTCCCTGAGCAATAGCAGAAACAACCTGTGATGAACTGACTGTAACACCCCCTCATCTCCCTGCACTGCTGTCAGGGAAGAGGTAGACCTGGGAAAGCAGAAGGGGTGTGGGGGGGGGGTGTTTTTAAGGTCTGTTTTCCCTTCTCATTATCCTGCTCTTTTTCAGGAATAAATTAAACTAATATTCCCAGTTTTGCTCATGATGGTATTTGGTGGGTGATCTCTCCAGTCCTTATCTAAACTCATGAATCTCTTGCTGTATTTTCTCTCTCCTGTCCAGTTGTGGAAGGGAGTGATAGAGTGGCTTTGGCAGGTGCCTGGCATCCCTAATATAATCTTTTTGATGCCATGATTCAGATCATGAGGAGTTTGAGGTAAGGATAGTAATTGGGAGAGGTAACAGGCAAAACAAGTACTGAGCAACGCAAGAGGGTGGAATGATCATGGGGAATATTTGTAATAATTGCTGTGGAGAGACAAGGAGAGAATTTTGTGTAAATTGTGCACATTCATTTTGTGTTGTGATGATGTTATTTTGATTTGGGGGGGGGATTTTTGCTTTGGTTTTGTTGGTTGTTTTTGTTGATGTGAATGAAGGTTTTGTGATACATGTGGATTTCTCCTCCCATGGAAAAAGGCAAACCCATTCTTGGGATTGTCTTTGCTCAAGGACCAGGGTGTACTTAGTGGGTAATGAAGAAGGATGGGGAGACCCAGTGTGTGCCTCAAGGAGATTTAACCTTGTGGGAAAAATAATCTGTGGTGTAAGTTGTATGTTGCAGGAAGTAAAGTAGCAGGAATGACATGAACCAATGAAGAATGAATTTTGCGAGGAACAAGAACAGTGTGACGACTCAAGCCAGGCCACTGTTGGCGTCCATTGATCGACTGCTCTGCTTCTCCTATTCTGAGTACCTATCCTGATGAAATGGAGCCCAAGGTCTGGAGGTGTGGAAGAAGCCCATGAAAATAGGAAAATATCTATCTGTAAAAGGGTGGGGGATAGAAGTTAATGAAAATGTGTAAATCTGTATATTCAGCATAAAGATGGCTTAACGATGTAGTTTAAGTTGAACATGTTGGTAACAAGGGATTCCAGTAGTGAAAAATAAATGCAATAGAACAATTGGAATAGATATAAATTATGTAGGATCTGAGTATGACACAAATGGTATGGAATAAGAGGTGGAGATTGTATTGGGTCTGGCTGAGATGGAGGTCATTTTGCCCAAAACAGCCCTCATCATGCTCCTCTTTGCATGGTAAGTAGAAGGGTGTTGATAACACATTAGTTTGGCTACTGCTGAGCAGGGCTGGCACAGCGTCAACACTGCATCTCAACATTTACCCCCTCGCATCAAGAGGCAGGGGATAGTCAAGAGCCTGGGATTGGACACAACTAGGACAGCTGACCCAAATTAACCAAAGGGAGATTCTATACCATATGATGTCAGCTCAGATATAAAAGCTAAGGAAAGGAGGAGGAAGGGGGCATTCACTATTTACAATGTTTGTCTTCTGGAGCAACCACTATGTGTGCTGAAGCCCTGCTTCCCAGGAAGTCACTGAACATCCCTTGCTGATGGAATGTAGAGAATAAACTTTTTTTTTTATCTTTGCTTATACATCCACAAACTTTCTCTTTTACTTTAGTAAAGAGCTTTATCTCAACCTACAAGTTGTTTTCCATCTTATTTTCTCTCCCCTGTCCAGCTGTGAAGGGGAGTGATAGAGTGACTTGCTGGCATCCAGAGAAAGTCAACCCACCACAAAATGTTATTGATTTTATTTTGCAAAATCAACATATATCAAGTAAATCAATTCATAATTAGCTAATAATAAAGGGATTAAAAACATTAAAATAATTAATATAAAATAACATATAATAAGCTAGTGTGAGAAAAATATTCAGAACCAGATATAACAATATAACTACGGGTAAAAGAAATTCAACTTTTCTTTATTTTCTGTGCAGTCACCAACCCAGAAGATTTTTTCCCAGATATACTGAGTGTGAAGTAATCACTAGACTCACTGTTTTATCTAATGGCCTTCTTATAAACTTGTTCAAGGCTTATGTTGTTCTGTATCCCTTGCAACTAACCTCCACATAGCCTCTCACTCCCCACTACCCTCCCACCCCAGTGGGCTGGGGAAAAGACTTCAAAAGGCAAAAGTAGGAAAACTCATGTGTTGTTACAAAGTCAATTTAATAGGCAAAGCAAAAACTTAGCACAAAAGTAAAGTAAATCGCGGAATTAATTCACCACTTGCTGTGGGTACGCAGTGTTCAGCCATCTCCAGGAAATCAGGGCTCCATCATGCATTAACAGTGAATGAGGAAGACAAAACACCATCATTCTGAACATCCCCTTCTTCCTTCTTCTTCCCCCACCTTCATGTGCTAAGCATGATGCCATATGGTATGTGATATGCCGTTGATCAGTTGGGATCAACTGCCCCACTCCGTCACTTCCCAGATCCTTGTGCATCCCCAGTCTACTTTCTGGCTAGGTGAGAAAAAGAAAAGACCTTGACTCTTTGAGAGCCCCACTCAGCAATAATTAAAACATCCCTGCGTTATCAACACTGTTACCAGGAAAATTTCAAAACACAGCCCCGTGCTAGCTACTGTGGAAGAAATTAACTCGATCCCAGTAAAAAGAAGCACAGCTTACCAGAGTTAGGAGTGTTCTATTATCCATCATTTTCCTATAAATAAATAGTATTACTAATTTGGATAGTTGCAAATTGTAAATAAATTAATTAAAGTCCAGTTTAATGTTTATCAATATTATCAAGTTTGAACAAAACATTTCCATTTCCCTGGAAAGTTATAAGTAATTGGTACTGTAGGTTTTCTATCTTATATTCTGCTGACTTTATTGTGTTTGAGAAACAGCTGAGCACTGCAAAGACAAATCTGTTTGTGTCTCTAAGTTTGCATGTAAACTTCCAAGCAATAATTGATTTCTGTGGCAGTCCATTGTTGTATGAAACACTGTCTTGAAGTTCTGTTCTCTAAACTCAGACTTCTGTTTGGAAATTAAATCTAAATGTTCGAGGTTTTTCTTTGTCTGTTTTTTCCCCCTTGTATTAGGGCACTGTAACCATTTCACATATTGGGATTACACCCAATGGCACTGTTTTATAGCTCTGTCTGTAAGGTAATCAGAGAAGTACAACAAAAAAAGAAAAATAGTAATAGAAAACTTTTGTTCTGAAAGCAGTTGATTTCTGTGGAGTTGCACAGAGTAAACAGTTATGAAGGTTAGCTTATTCTCACGATTAAATCAAGTAATGTAGATTGACTGTAGTAATTAGAGTACTCTAGATTAATTCTTGATATTAAAGAACAAATGATACCTGGAATGACAAGTATTGAGAGGTTGGGGAAGAGTGTGATGTTTTTCTCAGTACACTGGTAGCAGAATCCAGAAATATATACTTTATGAAAAACGTAACTACGCACCAGTGGATACTGATGATAAAGTTGGAGTCACTCAAGCGAGCTACCTCAGGAAAAAAAAAATAATTTTGCTTTTCAGATAGATGAAAATTTGAATATAGTAAAGAAATAAAATATATCACTACCTCTTTTTTCATACAAAGAATTTTTTATTATCCTTCATAAGAAAAGAAAAAGCCAACACCATAGCTTACTGAAGAAATGTGTTTATGAAATAAATTCAATTATTCTTCCATCCAGAAATATTCAAGGCAGACTTGAATGAAACTTCTTTCACATGAAATTCCCTTCAGCCAACAAATGGGCAGTTAGACAGGTGGTTTGTATGGTTTTTTGTTTTGTTTTTGTTTGGGTTTTTTTGGTTTGGTTTGGTTGGGTTTTTTTGTTTGTTGGTTTGGGTTTTTTGGTTTTTAGGTTGGTTGGTTGGTTGCTTGGTTTTTGGTTTTTTGTTTGTTTCCCCTAAGATTTTCCTTGTTCTGCTACCCTAGGAATTCTGAGTTGAGAAAAAAAAATTAGAGAGAATTCATGCTCTATAGACAGTTCTATAGTTGAGAAATTCCTTTAAAAATCACATTCTCAAGAGTGAACATAATCCATTACAGTTCTTTTGTCAGAATGGGGTCATCTGGATCCTACCTTTTCTGGCAAACAGACAGGACTGCGTACCTCTCTGGAGTGTGTGTACCCTGAGGCGTGCAGCACAGGGAGCAAATGTGAGGAATCAGGGGTCAGAGTGCTGTGGCAGGGCTACCATTTCTTGCAGCCATGAAGACGGAGTAGTACAGCTCACACTGTTGAAGTGCTACCATGGATGCATATCAGCTTTGTAGGAAGGAGAGGCCAGAAGGGCAAGGAAGGAAGTTGTCCTTTATGTGAGAGACCAGTAGGAATGCATGGACCTTTGACCAGAACCACTTGAGGCTTAGGGGTGGGGAATAAAGGGCAAAGCAGGGTCCAGGTGTCTCCTATGGATGGCCTGGGCAGAAGGAAGTGGATGAGGACTTCTTCAGACAACTGGAAGAAGCCTCACATTTGTAGGCTGTGATCATCATGGGGCAGTAAGACTACTCTAATACCTTCTCAAAGGACAGCATGCCAGGGCACAAGCAATCCACGTTTCTAGTGTACATTGATGGCAAGTTCCTAATACAGGTGATGACAAGGGAAGACTCGCTGCTGACCCTCATGCTTACAAATGAGAAAAAACTGTTCAGG
>JAWWLV010000121.1:86956044-86994115 GCA_035041135.1 Platyrinchus mystaceus | reverse complement strand
GCAGGGGAAGGGAGATAAGAGAGTTTAGAATTGTAAAAACAGAGCCTGGGATGAATTTGTGCATATGTCAATAGGTCCTTGATACTAAGGCAAAGCCCTGACTGGGCTGGCCTATTTGCCCCTGCTAAGTTTGGACCTGGCAGTGTATGCAATGATGGAACAAATCTGTTTTTCACACTTCAGCTGGTAGTCGTGGCCATCTTGTTGTTACACGAGTATAGTCAATTTGCACAGACTGCCTCCTTTAGCTTTTAGGCTGATGAGGATGCCTGCCTCATGCACCATTTTAGAATACTTAACTGACTGTTCTTTCTATAAAGAACATCAGGGCAGAAATATTACAGCTCTAGATATGATTTCATAGAGTTGACACAAGCCTTCATGTGCTATCCCCATGAACCAGTGTGATATTTAACATGAATATGTAGCATGTTGTATGACTTAGTATGACAGTATTGATGTGAAAGGTTAGTTTCATAATACTGAGAGGAACTACTTGAACAAAATCAACAGAAAACACAGAAGTGTTTGTCAGCATCTTGCCAAACTGCATGATATTCCATCCGGTTCAGATTCAGAAGCCTAAAATCTGTCCCAAAAATGGCCACTTAAACAGTCATTATTCAACTGTGGAGGGTACTGCTGGGGATATGCACTCAATACACCAACAAGAAGACCAGTACCTCAGAATGTGGGAAACTTGTGCTGAACATGTGCTCTGCTTGCTGGTTTTGTTGTTGCTTTTTTTATTGCATATTTAAATTGCAAATGTCTTCTATGAAATGCATAAATAACTCTGGAACACAGAGACCAGAACTAGAGATACCTTTCTGAGTATTTTCAGAATGAAAACAGTGTTTCCTCTTGGCCTCCTGCCTAAACACATCTCCCTCTTGCTTGAAGTAATTGGTAGGCCACCTACTGAACAGCCTTTAAGTCTAACTCTGTTTTGACATGAGATTTCCTCTTGAGGCTTCCATTTTGCTTAGGAATTTATTCACTGTCCTTATCACACCTTGATGTGGCTGAGGCCAAGTCAGCCTTCAGCATCCCTTAAACTACCTGAGCATTGCACTGCAAATCATTGTCAGCTAAGTATAGTAAGCTAGTATAGGAAGCCCCAGTAAAGAAGAGATGGTTAAATATTGCTTTTCTTTTTTGATAAATAATTATGGTTTAAAAACCCCCAAAAAAGCCATGCTGAAAAGTAGAGGTGTTAAAATCATTGAAGTGAGCCCCTTCAGCACCCAAAAGCTCAGAAACTGTTCAAAATCTATAAAGTGAAAACTACTTTCAACAAAAGGGATGGCTCAGGGGTCCATACCTGACCTGCACTGTGCATTCCTTTAATTTTTCAAACATAGCTTGTCTTTATTCTTCCTAATGAACATGATTACATGGTAGCACCCAAAGGCCCCAATGGAAATAGTGCTGTACAAACACAGATAAATAGCACGCCCAGCAATCCTAATGATCTGAAAGGCACAAAGAGTTTGAGGTGTGGCAATGGAGATAGATATAGCTTATGAGCAAATGAAAACAGTGATTAGAAGAGTTTTGGTAACCAAATCCTTTCTTGTTCATTTGCCTTTTCTAATAGGAATAGAGGTCAAATAGAGGAAATGGCAAGACTATGGAAGTTAATGAAAAAAAAAAGAGTACAAATATGAAAAAAGTTAAAATCAGCTTGTTGTCTCTGGTTCTGTTTTACCTGCAGGGGCAGGTAGGCATGATATTAGAAGGAGTTTTAAGAGATTTAAAAAATAATTTAGCAAGCTGCTTTTCATATGTGAGCAGGTTCTTTCCTTAAAGTTGTGAAGGAGATGTGGGAATAGGTTATCCTGAGCCTCTGAAACTGTATGCAAATATTTTCTTAAATATATAACATATAAAACAATAGGGTAAAAAAATGCATTTAACCAAACCCTCAAATTCTAGGTAGGAATCTGCCACACAGTTGAATAATACACTTCTCTTCAAATATTCATGTACTCTAACCCAGTCTATAACTAATATCAAAAATAACAGAACAAATGCAGTGTTTAATTTAGAAACCTCTGGATGCCAGGAGAGATTGCCATCTCTTCTATTTTACCATCTGGGGTCTATTATAATTCCCTTAAAGATTCCCCTTCCGGCAAATTTGTAAAACAAGTACAGCAGAAATAGGAGGGCATGGTGCACTGCAATCCACCTGGCACTAAGAGGAGAAAGCTGCTTAGAGGTTGCCAGCAGAAAAAGCTTAAAGAACAGTTCTTTTCAGCAGATAGGTTTCTCAGTCTATTCAAGTGACAGGAATAATCTTGTTCTTGGTAAAAATTATAATCCCCTAAGTGGAGTTTATAATTTTTCTAAACTTATCTACACCTATCCTTTTAATATGATAATGGCCACAGTACCCTGTTCTCCCAGTGTTTGGAGTACCTGTGATTCAGTGCACAAGTGCTCAAGCCACTCCTGTGTCTGAAGAGATTCAAACTTACCACCTTTTTTTCTCTGATGGAAATACTATAAATTGTCATAAAATGGGTTACACTGGTGTGATAAAGAGGAAATCTCAGTAATTACTGCCAAGCCTTTTTTGCCATGCAGAAAATACAAAGACAGCATCACTATTTAGTGGGACTGAAATTAGCACCTGGTGCAACATTTCAGGTGTCATTTTAATAGTTATACTATTAAGAAATAGATGATGTAGATTCTGAAAAATTCCCTATATCTTTCTTATACCTTAATATAAATTATGAGCACATGATTTATTTTACTAAATAGCAATAATAGCATATTAGCTATCTTGCCTAAGGTTTTGACTTTATTTGTTATTAAAAAAATATGCAGTATACTAAAGTATGTCAGTGTCTGAAGTGTAAGCAGTTGCTAAATCACTCTTGCAGAAACCTTCAAAAATATCACATTTAAGCCTGAGGTAACATGTATTTGTCTATTTTTCAGCTTCAGTACATGAAGTTTCAGTAGTGGCAGTTCCAACCTATACTAAAATTGTCTTTAAAAAGGATCTATTTACAGAACAAATAAATACAGGAAGAATTCTACTTTCTTTTGTACAAACTCCTGTGAAAATATATAGCCTATTCTGATACTTTTGAAACCTATGTTATCATAAGTGGATATCTAAGGTATTTCCTTCGAATCTTCCTCTCTCCATAGATACCACAGGCAGCTAACCATACGTAGGTCAACTATTAAAAATTATGTTACAGATACAGGGAACTAGGGTTGAAGACAATAAAGAAGTTAAGGGATTTGAACATATATCATGTTAAGTGCTGGAAAGTCTGAAAGTTAGACATCCAGCTTAGGAAGTAAAATCCATAAACCTGAATTAAGAGCCTAAGGGTGGTGTTCATCAATACTTTCCTCTAGTGGCAAAACTGTAAGAACTTTCTTCTCCCTCTTCTCTCCAAGTTATTTATTCTTAGCCTACACAGCAATATGCAGTTTTCTCAGTCTGTTCTGGTGCAGCTGAGCAGGGAATATTGTAAATGGGTTCACTGAATTAAAAAAAAAAAAAAAAAGAAAAAAAAAGAAAAAAAAAAAGAGCTTTACAACAGCAACAACTGTAAAGAGGATTTTTGGGTTTTTTAGCCTAATCCAGGTCACTTCAATGTTCCCATTTATAATATAGCCCCACAAACATTACCTCATCTGACAGGACAGTGAACTATGGTGTCAAGAAACATGGTATTTTTACTTTCTGACCTGTCAGAGAAAATACGCTCCTGAACCCACATCTGAGAATATGATTTAAAAGAGGCAGATCTGTGAAGGTGTGGTCCGGTAGTCATCTGTGCTATGCCATTAAATAATAATTTCAAACTGCATCTATTGCTGGATCACAAAGCACTGCAGATCATCTTGGAGCAGAGGACTTTATTTCTGCCCAGGTAATCAGAGCAGATGATGTGAATTTTATGCTGACTTCATGCTTTTAACTGAGGTTTATGCTTGCTTTAAGTCAGTGGATGACACCTGAAGCAGCATAAAAACAGAGTGGTACAGACAGGTGATATTTTATCCAGCATAAGGCCAGCAAAGAAAAAAGTTATTCCTTCAAAGGCTTGTGAGCCTGCTTGGTAAAATAGTCATGTGGCTGAAGTCTTTTGATCCAGTCGTAAGTACTCTAAAACCACATTTATTATTGCATCAAAACACAACCTGTAATGGCTTGACTCAGCACTTAGCACATCCAGTCCAAAGTGTTAAACAGGGATCTGGTGACTTTGCCACCCATAGCAAGCTAAGCCTAACCTAACTGTGAAGAACTTTCTTACTCTTTTCTTTATAAAAATATACATTGATGATATGCTGTCTCTCTGCTTTGCATATTAGCCTAGCTGTTAAATTATTTGATTATCAACTTGAAACTGTATGCTCCAGCTTATGCTGGCACTAAAATACTAAAACTCTTCCACCGCATGTTTACCTATGGCCCTAACCAAGATTATTTTCACAGAGGGACAATGGGTTACCAGAAGTGATTTGTTCAACTGGAGAGGAAAACAGATGAGATAACATGCATCCATAGCCTAAAGATTAAAAAGCTCTTAGGGGTCATTTGGGAGTTCTTGTTCTTGCTCCTAACAGACTTTGTGACTTTTAATCCAGTGATTTTTAGGAGCATAAAGCAGTGTCTGAATTCCCATTTTTCCTTTTCTGTAGTGTGTGAACTGTTAGTATGCTGGTATGCAGGAGTCAGGTACTCATACTGTGCTTGTTCATTCGAGAAAAAAAAGAAAACAAAACCCCTCCCCACCCCCTCAAGCAAAAAAAAAAAAAAAACCAACCAAAAAGGTACAAAACATAAACTAAACAAACAAATGAAAAATTATAACCTAACACTATTTTTTAATTATTATTGATGTGGTCCCTGAAGGACAAATGATTTACCACAGGGCAAACAGAAACAAAAAATGATTTCTTCTTAGTACAAAGAAAATTGCTTTCCCAAATTGCATTCAGTGTTAATTTGAACACAGTAAGTGTAAATATAACCCCACATACTTCTTTTTACTGCCTAGTTTCTTTCACAAAACTACAGACTAGCAGAGATAATTTAGCTAGAGCCAGAGGTAACTTCTTCCAGACGTCATTAGTATAGTTTATGTGTTGAACAGTGATCGTCAACAGCAATACATAGTGATTATTTCTCAAACAGATGATGCAAAGTTAACCCTTTTCTTCAAAAGCTGATTTATGACTGCCTAGAGTCACTGTTAGACAGCCCACCAAGGCATTTGTAATATGATATGAAAAGTCTTTATTGACAGGATATTGTAAACTTTGTTCTACCTAAAGTAGTTACACTGCAAAAGTACATGGGTCTCCCTCAATGTCACAAAATGTTTACCTACCCAGTTTCTGGGACAAGGAATTACAATTATTCCAGTTTACAGTTGAGGAATGCATATTCATCTCTGTTCCTAGGACATTGAAATCCACAGCCATGAGTCAAGTACTTAAGCTCTGTGTTGTAATAATTGGGTACTCAAAAATAAATTTAAACCTTAATTTTTCACCTTACACATTAAACAGGAAGATATGATGGAGGAGGATGGGTCAGACAAGTAATGCATATTTGGCTTTATCATTAACGTGAACCCCAATAACATTATAATCCTAATAAATCCATTTATTAGCAAAGAAAATGGAAGAAACTAGCAAGGAAAATAATTTTTTGCATGTTTGGTTTTCTTTGCAGGTTTGGGGGTTTTATAACTTTCGGAGGTTATTCAAAATCTGAGAATGTATGGGTAACATGATGGTAACTGCCCGTGTTAGTACCTTATGCTTGTTCTAAATTGACTTGCTAAATCATTTAATCCCCTTTAAGCAAGAGAATATGAAAAGGGTTGTGAATTGTAAGACACATAATAAATTTAGGGCTATACAGTGTTCCTAAACCCTGGACCCTCTTGTCAGAGTTTCACAATGGCTATTTCTAGTCTTCACCAGTAGACAAACACATTTCCTTCTGCTGTGGGTCACAGTCTGCCATCCAAAGACCGAATGCTGCAACTGAGTCCAAAATACAATTTATCGGTCAGTTTTTAGGACTGCAGTTAGAATTTTTTCAGTAAAAGATACCCTATAGAGGCAGAATTAGTGAAAAGAGATGTAAAATCTCCTGGCTGTTGTTAGGTGCAAGGAATAGCTCTAAAGAAAACCTAATCCACAGTTCTTTACTTATATGGATGACTTACTAGTCACTTCTGGAGGAGCAACATCAGGCATGGGATGTATATTACAGTTTCATATTATTCCAAAAAGTTTTTCAAAATTAAATAATTATGTTCTTTGTCTAATGATTTAATGTTTAAACCTTCTTGCAAGCATCATGTTCTGAAAAGGTTTTTCCTGACAGAAAAATATCCTTTCAGGGTATGCTCACATGAAGGAGTGTATGTTCCATGTCCAGTGCTAATTTTCCTATACTGTAAAATTTATTGCGTTATGTTTAAGTTTTGTAAATTAAATATATACACTGGGTAAAAATGGTATTTAATTTTCACTGATTCTCTTGTTAATTATTTGTTTGGTTTATAGTTTTTTAGTGAATAGATGGTAACTTAACCTTGTTGAAATAAAACTGTCAAACTGTGATTCTTGGGGCATCCATGCTCCAGATAATCTTTCCTTAATGCTTTGTTTAGGAATCATTGAGAATCATAGAAAGAGTACAGGTGACCTTCCTTTTATGAAAAAGATTCATTATTTCAGATGTAAAACTAAAGCAGTTTAGAGTGCCTGAATTAATCTACAAAGGCTAAGGACCAGTAAATTCCATGTCATAAGGACTTCTTTATATTTGGGAATAATCTGGTTTCTTCTGCCCTGCCTATCATAGTCCCATGTTTAATTCTAAAGGATGCTATAGTTGTATTTTCTATCTAATTTTCTAATTCTCAAATGTAATAGTCCAAATTTTTTTTCAAGGTCTGTTATGAAACTCAAACAGCCTGTATGACACTGAGTTTATAAGCTGGACATCAAAACACATTTGTGTTCTCATATGTGCATGAAATGCATTAGTTTCAGATTCTGTTCTCAATATGACTTCTTTGTGCAATGAGAAGAACAGTTAAATAACAGAATTTAGTATTTTTGTGATGTCAGTAATTAAGGCGTATTATCACTATAGTTTCCTGATGCTAATTTTGTTGATACATTTATTTGTTGATTCCAATTAAAGGAAAGTAAGTATAATCTAAAGCAAAAACTTAAAAAAACCTAAGACGACATCTGACATGCAAATAACAAAAGCCACAGAATGTGAAATTTTTCTGGGCAAGAATAGATTCCTGTGTTTGAGGTACACACCTTAAGACTCTACTTGTAGGCAGTGAGAAGAAATTAGTACTTTCAAGTAATTTTCATCTTATAATTACCACAGATATGTAAAGTACCTGAGGTGATTCAGCTGTTTACTGTGAGTCAAGCGTGATCAGATCAGATGTAGATGTAGACATTTATCATGACTGTAGACATTTAAATTTAACTGATATGAATCACACACAAAATTAATTGAAAAAGAACCATATCTTCTATTATCTCTAGTATAAATAATATTATGTTCACACAACAGGCTCTGAATAGATTTGCTATTCACTTAGACTACAAGAGAGAAAAAATAGTAAGGAAAATACAGGAGCTCTAGAGAGAAGATGGTACTGGAAAAAATTAATACCTGGGATTACTTTTCACAGGTGAAAAAACTGTGGGCACTACTAAATACTGAATCAGCAAAAAAAATATTTGCTTTGAGACATTTTCATTCATTTCTAATCATGATGTTGATGCAATTAATGAATCAGTCAGCACTACTGATGTTGATAAATGATCTCCTTGGCTAACAATCATCCTTTTAAGTGCCTATGGGCTGCTGACTTGGCAGAATCACAATGTAGAATAAGTCTTGACAACTTTTATAGAAAAGTTCTAAGAAAGTTTGTGTGCCTGAGGAATATGAACATAGATAATTTTGTCTGTCACAAAAATGTTTTCACAAAACTCTGGAAAAAGATCCCCAATCTGGAATTTGATTACATAATCACAAAATCACAGATTTACATTGGCAAGCAGAAAAAAACCAGAAGACAGTAAGGAGTTGAAGACTTATCACATAGTTCCTCTAGATAGTTTCCAGAGTCTGAGCATTTCTCACCACTTGGATTTCATATAGTAGAGTCACCTCCCATAAGTAGATGCTTTTGACATTTCTTTCAAATGCAAAAAACCTCAGTATTTGCTGTTGAAGTAGAATGGTAGGTGAAGCTGACATTTTCCCCACACAGCAACTGAAAGAGTAATGTTCTATTTTAGCCCATGCAAATGCTGACTTAATATCTACCTTTATCTTAATGGATTCAAACCAAATAACTCAAAACTACTTTAGTCACCAGCTTTGACTGGTGCACTTCTTTGCACTTCCTTTGGAATTTATCTAAATCAATTTCAAGGAGTGGCTTACTTTCTGGGGCTGACTTTAAGGGTTGCTTATACATTTTACCTTATAAAAGCACTGATAAAATACCAAACATATGCAATGAACTGGAACCCATCAGTCCTCAGATGAACATACCAAACAACCATTAGACTTGACAGCTGGGCTCATATACATCACCTCTGCTTTCAATGCACTCTTCTTTGTCACATACAAAGGAAAACATATTTAGAGGGCTTTTTAATGTTGACTTAGTAATCTTAGAATAAGACATTTGGAGATGTGGAACATGAAGATTTGAACTCCTATCCAAAGACATAAGTTTAGCTTGTGTTTCTTATCTGATCACAGGGCCATAATAAAAAAGGAAATCTCTATGTCTTTTCTTTGAAAAGACAGGTTTACACTTCAATCAGAAGGAAAAATATTTGCTTATCCTTCGAGAAAGAAAAAGAAATGCTTAGTTTAAAAGAGTCTGGCAGAACTTACTTTTGATACAGGCAAGTTGCTCTCTCGTGTCAAGACCAAGGTATTTATATATGTAGAAGCAGTATTTTTGGAACTTAAGCAAATTCAATGTGAAATTGTAAGAACTTAGGCACCTACCCTATCTCTAGCCTTCTACATAAATACTCTTAACATGGTTTGATATGCTTTGACATCTTGAAATAAGCAAATTTAAACTTGTGTGACCGTATGTTGTCTGTTGTTTCACTGGATGTCTGAGTGTTTATTGCTGCTCTCTTCCCATGACTTCCATGCTTCTTCTGGGCCAGTTTGCTTGATAATCTTTAGGCAGGTATGAACACACTCTGCAAGTAGAATATATACAGTCTATGATTAGAAAGCAATTAGAGCTCTTGGTTAACACACATAAATATAAATAAGATCTAATAAGCTATGATGCCCCACTCTGGCATGATGCTCAATGAGCTTTCACCTGCTGGGCAGGCATCAGTGAGGAGGGAAGTGGCCACAGGTCCTAGGGATATGGAGATGCCACCTTCTCCTCGTTGATGACTTCAGTGGTTTGAGCTCCACCCAGTAATTCCTGACTGCCTGATCCAGTGAGCCACTTCAGCCACTGCTAGTCAATTGTAAAAAAACCCAGGGCTAGGGATTAGCAGGCAAAGTCTTCAAGTTGTACTCGGTAGCTGCACAAAACTCTTAAGCAAAATATCACTTAGCAGGTATAAACACAGCAGTGCTCATCATATTGCAAGAGTTAGTATGTCCAGAGCTCAGAAGTGGCTCACTGGTAAGGCATGAAATTAACAGAAATAAAAACTGGATAGTCAGACAGTAATTTCAGTACCAGATGTCAAGGCCAAAAGGGACAGAGATCGAAAATACCATTTTTGTGATGAGCCACCACTGTGACTCTGCTTGCAAATGTGTGATTAATGTAACTTCTTGCTCCACTGGGAATTTTACTTATGAGCTTTCTTTGAAGAGAAATGCTAGTGTAGCAGTGTCATTGCTCAAAAAGGTGAGAGATCATCACCCCGTGTGTCCAGCACAGTTTGTGAAGCCATACGTCACATGTCAGGACACAACAATGAATCTCTCTCGGCCTTGCAAGGGATTTGTTAACAGACTAGAACAGTTCCCAGCTGAAATGCTCTCAAATTGTATTTGCTAACAGAGTGTAAAGAAGGTCCAATAAAGTAGTCCTCACACTCATTCCCTCTTGTTAACACATGATTCTTTTTCTCTTCAAACATTCACAGTTCACTTCAAAGATGACAGTGGGGTAGTCTGGAGATGGGGGTGCTCCTCCACTCCTTCTGCAAGGAAGGTATAGCCACAGTCCACAAAACTTCTTATTTTTACCCACCTAATTTAATTTGTATGGAGCTCCATTAATTTTCCCACACCAGAAACACTTCAGTAAGTCACTTAGACCCAGTGTATTTCTATCCCCAAAGCTGTTGCATTTAATGGGAAATAATTAATTTCATTCCAGACAGCCACACCAAATGGAACTAAACTACCCAACATACTTGCTACTGTGTCTTTCATCTCAGTGTATTGATTTTAAGGCTTGTACTGATTTCTCCCAAATTAACCTTTTAATTTTTTTAGTTATATAAATAAATAATATGAAGGAAAGCAAATGAAATTTTTGAGGGAAAAATCAACAGTGCAGCTATGAGATCCTGAGCAAACCATTCTGCACTTTCTTCAAGGAAAAATATTTCTCTTATCTCACTTTGCTATTAGATGTGTCACTTTTACTCATTCCAATAATATTAACCTGATCAAAATTTAACAAAGACAAATAGAGAAATCATATACATAATACATAAAATAAAAATACATGCACTGCTCTCTGCTGGAAATCTTTTATTTTTATATGATTCTTTGATATTCTTTGAGATGCTCATTGCAAATGCAAAACAGATAAAGAATTTATGATCAAAACTCTAAACTTTGCCTCATGTGTCTTCTGAGTTGCCCTTAGAGAACTTATTAGCAACATTTTATCTTGAAATAGTCACTAAAATGTAAACAATCTACTCAGTATTTTGTCCAGGCAGTACTGTAAATTCCAGCGAGGAAAGAAAGGAAGAGTAAAATCAGAAGTGTTCTGGGTCATGGTAGGGGAAAAAAAAATTGTCAAATACTCTGGCAAAATTAGTCTAACCCCTTACATTTAACTCAGTGGTGGATTCAGAGTTTCTGCCATCTTATAGAACTCCAAGGTTCCTTATCTTGCCTTTTCCCATAAAAGAGCCACAGTGTCAGCTGTCAGCATCCTTTTTCTCTTTCTTTGAAGTGAGTTTTGTTACTGCAGGGCAGTATGGTGCCTGACCTGAGATGGCCTGTATTGCCCTATGAAAACAAGGCTTAGTAGAGAAGTGGGTAGGCAGTTTAATAGCTGTCTGTATCAGCAGAAGACACTGGACTGTTTGAAAGGCAAGCTCCCTCCCAACCCATCCAACCTTGTTTTTCTTCACAAAGGTATGGAGAAAAGCTGCAACCTGAGAGGGCAGAGAGAGAAGAACATTTGAAAGCTTGAAGTACTTAGTGACAATTTTAAGAGGGAGCAAGAGTTCAAGAAGAAAGTGGAGGTAAGAAAAAAAGGGTTTTACTTCACTTGGCCAAGAATCTCTCACTTTTTTATTATTTTTGTTCTCCAAATTACCTCCTTTTTTACTATCTGTTTGTATCATCTCTCAGATCGGTCTTGTTCTGATAATTATTTCCCTGTAAAGTCTAGAGCACTTTACAAAATAGGGTTGGATACATATTACTTTACCCTTTGGCTTACGTTCTAAAAACTTTTCTGCTTTTGGCTCCTCTTCAGGGCTAACAATCTCCATTTCCATTCTCATTTATGGGGTCATTTCCAGACTTGCAACCACATTTCTGTTTACATGGTAATACCCATTACACTGAGGGGGATCATGACTCCTGGAGTTTGATAATCCCTGTTCTAGGAACTACTGCAATTTAAAGGATAAATAATAATGAGGTAAAAAAAGGGAATGATAAAAATCTAATTGAGAAAGGCAAGGTCATATCAGAACAGAGAGAAGAAAATGACCAAAGGAACAGAAATGCAAGGAAGATGAACAAAAAAGAAAAATGAGATAGGAATTATATGGAGGAAGCTATGTAACATATTTAAGACAATATTTTGAAAATGTGTCTTATAGTGTAAAACACTTTCTAATTAGCTTCCAAAACAAAGAATTGCATATTCACATCTATTAATATAAAACTTATTTCATAGCATTTTCATATAACTAAACTGCATAACCTTGAATAATTTTGATTGTTGCTCTGGAAATTGCTCTGTTCCATAAGTCAAAGATCTGTCATCCAGCTTATCACACCACTTTTAAGGAAAAAATATTTTGAGTTTTATTCATCTTTTATTAACTGACACATATTTTATAAACATGATTCCAGTATGTTGCTGAATCTGATCAATGTCAACACCCCCATCAAAATTTGAACACCTACTGAATGCCTGCCAGTTTTTAATCACCTTTAACTGTTAAATGATAACTACAACAGAAAAAAAACAAGTTATGTCAGCTTTCACAACTTTTATTTGTTATGATGCAGAGTCAAAATATCACGTAAGCCCCAAAAAAATCTGAAATACTTCCAAAGCAAAAGATTACTACAGGTATGTCAGGATTGAATTTGGTAGTAAAAATCACGTTAGAATGATCAGAAAAAAAAAAAAAGAAACCCACATATTAATTATTTGTGCTATTACAAGATTTAATTGGCTTCTTAGCAACACACATACTAATTCAAACTAGTAGATAGTGGATGTATAGAGGAAAGTAGTAGAAACTAATAATTATAAAAAAGATCACTTGCTCTGATCAGTTCTGGTGACATAATCAATAACAACTGAATGAGATCTTTAAAATATTGCATATGCAATCACTTCCTGAAAGAGAAAAAATTTTCATTTCCTCATATATCCTGAAAGAAATAGTCCCTCAGCATCTTAATCTGCACCTTTTAAAAATCTGTGCTAATTCCTTTGTCTCCTTTTTATGCATTTCATTCTGGGCAGTGTGTTAGTTCTAAATGTTGAAATTCAGTATTTTAGATTGACTTTCTCTCAGAACCTGAATCTTCAAAGACTGTGAAAAAGACAACAAGGATCCCATCAATGTTGTATAGTAGAATTACTAAGTGAACTGCCTTGACTGTTGTCCTGGCAGTAATAAATAACTCTCCAAAAGTGCATATGGGTGAGATTTTAAACCTGTGCTTTTTGCAGAGGAACAGCTAGCTAAAGCATTATAAGGAAATGCTAACTGAAGGAAATCTTGCTTCATCTTCCAAAGTTAGTTGAGTCTGTGTGATACCACTAAGTAGCCCTATGCTTATTTAAGCACAGCACAAGCAAAACAGCAGGGGAGCAGAAGCTGATGCTATGAATAAATCCATCATTCCTGCAAAAAGTTATAAGAAAGGGATATTCCATCCTCTGCTAATTCTATCAACAGCTACCAGCCTCATGAGTCTGGCCCGATCCTCTATTTAACAGTGTCAGAAGGGAAGTCTGCCTGTCCCTGTTGTGCACTGACCCACAGAGTTGGGTACCAGAGTGGAAGCAAAAGGCTGAGATAATACACAAAGATAACAAATTTTGTTTATGATGAGAAAAGCTGGTTCTATTATGCACGCTGTTTCAGTTAGCAAAGCAATTGAGATCATGGTAAAAGTTCTGTCTATCCTGGAAGTGACACTTCTCAGATTAAGAGATGAAAAATACCTTGTCCAAGACAAAAATGATAATTAACAATTCTAGTCAAAGTATTGCAATAAGCATTACTTATAGCATTATGTGCAGGTCACTCCACCTTCAGGTATTCAGATACTAAGTAATTAATTCTCATGTCAATCCTTCGAACTAGGCAAATATCTCCATGCTACAGATAGGGAAAATGGTGGACAGAGAAATAGGGTATGATAAGATAAGCACAAGAGACTGAGTTTTTTTAGTTCAAAATTTCCTGCCCACTTCATCTCAGGAGAGATTATTTTCTTCAAGCACATTCATCTTTCATTACAAGTCATATGATTTAGGACTAACTCTCAAGATGCTAAGATACGAAAAATGGTGGATTATTCACAAAGCCAATGAGCACATCTTAAGTGCACAGTGATCATTTCCATTTTAGGTTAATTAAGCTCCTGAAATAGTTTTAACCCTGAAATTAATTGTGTACAATCTATATCAGATCTTAGTGGTAAAAATAAGAATTCATTTCTGCTGTCTTTCCCTTTCATTATTAGACCATTTTAACCACAAATGTAGTGATGTGTTTTTTATAACTATGTATGTAAGCATACATAAATAAAACCATAATCATAAACAAAATACTATAAACACACATGCACACACATAATCTGAATACAAAACAAACCAATTCAGAGCTAAAAGCTGTTCATTTGCCTGCATATCATACACTAGGAAATTTTCCAGAAAAGCTTGGAAATTATGAGTTATGCAAGGATATGAAGTATACAGTATGAAATTAAAAATCACAATTTCTATCGCACAGTTTGTTCCTCCATATTTACCAAAGGTTACTGTGCTTTGAAGTCAAGCATATACACGCCAACTATTTAATTCAGGGTTAACCTGAATGATTTGATTTGAAACCTGTTTATTTGAAAATAAGAATGTATTAAAGTACAGAGCTGAAATACAATGTCTTTGTTATGTCAGCCTACAAGTGCAAAATCTCATGGGTTACTATTCTCTTCTGTTATTTTGTTATACCTTTCAAAACAAATTCCCAGAGTAGTTTAGTGGCTATAGAGGGCAAAGGCACTTTGGGTATTACCTTGGAAAGTGGTGTTCACACACAAAAATTATATGTACCTATGCTATGATCTGAATCAATACTAATCGGTATAATATCTCAGCATTGTGCTATTGGTGACTATTCCCCTGCAGATAATTTATTTTGGAATAATCACAAAGAGAATCTTGGTATTCCTTGGTGTTTTGCCTAAGATATAACGTATTGCTCATCTGTTGTAAGAATGCTCTCGATCAGAATAACACCAAATATATTCTTGATAATGTGTCCTCTGATTCAGCTGAGCAGAAGAAATCTGACACATTTATCCTACACTTGGCTAGACTTCAACTGAAAGTGAAGTCAAACTTAGGTATTCTTTATCCAACCCACAGGGATACATTAAGTCCCAGTTAACAGATGCTAATATGTGACTTTGAGAACATTAGAAACTATTACCCTACAGATGAAGAAATAACGACTAATTTTGCATAACAACTTTAAATACAAAGGAATAATAAATTTAATGTGTAGTTTTGATCCTTATATCAAGACACTTGCAAGTAATTTATTTGAAGATACAAATAATGTTCACTTATATTTTTAGTTGTATATTAAAAACAGAACCAACAAAAAAAACCCAAACCCAAAAACCTGCAGTTGCTTGGACAAAGTAAAAATTTCATTAATAAGTGCAGAATATGCAACATTTTATTTCCACTATAATATAAGAATGCTTTATACTAGTGAACTGATGCCTTCTAATATGTTTTTCTTTGAGGAAAGAATGCCTTGTTCGCAGTGTTATAGGAATGAGAGACCAATGTTCTGAAAGAAATTTAAGACTGTCTAGGTCTAACCATGGAAAAAATCATGTTGACTACACTTAACTGTATAGATTTGCAGAGAATGGGTGCTCAAGAAGATTACTGAGTGTGAAGATGAATGATCTGCCTATTTGCTTTAGATACTTCTGTGTTCCATCACCATTTTATCTGAGCACCTCACAAAACTTACAAATTTTGGTGTACACTCAGATTTGAGGTACTCCAGCCACATTCATTCAACACTGTGAAAAGGGCATATTGGTGAAAGGTCTGCAATGGGGATATATTCTTCCAAAATCCAGAGCTATTGCTGTTAGACTGATTTCAGTATCTGTCAATTGTCGCCACTATCAAATAGCAATCACTTGGCACGACTGAGTGCCATTTAACTTGGCACTAGTGGCTTTGCCACCCAATTACAGAAAAAAAGAAAGAAAAAGATTCTGTCCATGTACTGTCTTTGATACATTTTCTACTGCCAAAGTCCTGTGATCTCTTGCTATCTACCTGTCAACTTAGATCTCTTTAAGAAATATCACTACAGTGCTTTTTGGTACTTTAATTAATACTGCCTATCAGGTTTTGTGACCCATAGGTGTGTTTTGCTCTCTACTTGATGGACGAATGTTTCCTAAGGAAGATAGCATAAATTTTTTTAATGTTGCCCTGTATCAGCACTATTTCATTAATTAAAATTATTTGAAGGATATGTCAATGTTCTGGAGCCTAGACAGCTACAATATTTGCTTTAAAATTTTTCTGCTATGAATAGGTGAAATGAAAGACTCATTAAATTAAAAATCTGCCAAATGACATCCAACACATTCCAGACACTGGCAAATATAAAAAGTTTCATGGAATAATTATAGATTCTTCAGCCTTTGTAACAGTAGGTTCTGATTCTCTTTTCACTTATGCTGATATATTTAAGAAACAGTTAGTTTTAAAGGAAATTTAATTAAGCAGTAATAAAACCAGAGGAGATTCCAGCACAAGGTTTTCAGTTCCTTCCCTAGTATATATACTTTTCCATTGACTTTAAGACATATAATATAGCTTACAATGTACTGATTCCTATAGACCTAAGGCTATATGAAAAACAAGTATTTAATTTCTTGATTTATTCTGTTGTTTGCTTTCATTCCACCTCAGAACAAAGTGAAGCCCTGTTCAAATTTTCCAAAAAGAAGGCACAGAGAGTGTAAAATGAATATGCAATACAGAAGCTTAGCCAACGTAGTATTCTGAGATAATAATAAGGAGCCTTTCACCAAAAACTTCTTCTGAAGCAAGCAGTAGGGGTTAATACCATCAGTTTACTGAATAAGTCTTTGTCTCTCCATGAACATTTTAATTCTGTAGGTGGTTTTGATTCATTGCCATTTGCCAGCCTGTTTGTCAAAGAAGTCGCCACTTTTAAACTCTTCCAAAGAGTTTTTAAACTCTTCAAATTTCCTTTATAGTTAAAAGAATTTAATCACATTTAAAAGCCCTTTGGTAAGTTTAATGATAGCTTGCTCCTTAAATAATTGATCTCTATAGAATTATGAGAACATAATGGTTTATTTTGAATTATTATATTTACATATTATAGTGTCAGATTTATATTCACAGCATTCACAGCTTTTTTATGGTTTTTTGGGGGTTTTTTGGTTTTTTTTTTGCTATTCTACATATGAATCCTCAAATATTTTTTTGTAATTCACTCTGGGTTCTTCTGCAAATATACTCTTTGGTTGTTTTGAAACATTTTGCTAAAGCAAAATAATACTCTTATTTCACTTCATGAATCAGTGATATGAGAAGGCCTGAAAACTAATTTCATGGTGGAAAAGTATGCTATTCAGAAATGTCTCCTTTATAAAAGCTTTGTAGCTAAGCACACCTAGAAGAGCTGTCTCTTTCGCTGGGAGTCAGTGTAAAGCCACCATGAAGTGTTTACATGTGCTGCTCTGGCTCTCAAGCAATAGCCTTGGACAGGTTTGTTGTATGCAGCCAAAGTATGCCCCAGGACAGAAAAAGAAAATTCAGAAAACACGTAATCACTGTGCATTAGCTTGGCCATTTCAGACCTCTAGAAATGAAGCACAAAAGTATTTAAAAAAACATGCCAAGTAATTTAATTGAGTTCATTGAAGTCAACACCTTAAGAAAATATTTTTAAGGCTCTTTTAATGGCTACACAAGAGAAGGTCTCCATACGGGGAGGAAGGTACAGTATACCACAGTTAACAGTGACTCAGCAGCCACTTATCACCTATAAAAAGAAGTTTTTACATATATCAACGGCATGTAAGTTATAAGGTACATTGATTCCCTGATTATTGTTCTTACATGATGTGGTTGACTATTTATGGGATAAATGCAAAACATTTTTAAGGATATGCTTGTATTTATAACCAATTAAGTGATAAAGAATGATTACCTGTTTTACTGATTTATTTCTTTTCTGAATGAACATACCAGCTTTGTATAAGACTGTTTCAAAAATTTTTTAAGAAGAAAACATCTCGTCTTAATGTACAGAGATTTCCTTTTTGAGTCTTATTTACCATCTGTTGCAGCAAGACCAGATAAGGGAGAACACAGAGAAAATAGAAAGGGATGTATTATTTCAATGTTTCTGTTACATTTTTTAATTCACACTTAAGTGAAAGTGCCTCTGGGCTCCAAAGAGATACTATTACTATTCATTTTGGTAGAAAAAAAGCATTATGTTGCCATTTTAAAGATGGATGAATGCGTAAACTGGAAGATTTATATGTCTGAGACTTAACGCTATAGAAAAAAATGGCCCAGAGGTAGATCTACTCCCACCCCAAATCGTATAATCTGAATAGTAGGTGTTGTAGCTCATAGACTCAGGATGCAGGCCCTTAAGCACTTGTAATATAAATGCAGCTTTTAAAACTTGAACTTGAGGTGTGTGAAAGGGAAGGGGGTGGGGGAGTGTAGTTTAAACTTGCCTACACTGAGACATAGTCTTGTTTGGGGTAAATTCAGTGATTCACTAATTCAGTGAGAGTAAAGCATATAGAAAAGTACCAGTTAAACCTGCAATTCTGCTTATGAAAAAGTGGAGAGAGAGAAAAAATGAAATAAGGAGATATCTTCCTGCACGATGATATGAATCTAATTAAAATTTCACAGAAAAAAAATGCTTGTTTTTTTTAATACTCTATTTTATATGCATATTTATTCATATTTTAACAGTAACTTACAAGACACAAGATTACCCAACTCTAACTCTTGCCCCAAAGTCAACTTTAAATCAAACACTGGGATCAGAAAATGTTTTAAAAATCCTACATAGTCTTTTATTGATATATATAGGTTTATCAGCTAGCTTAGACACAAAATCTTATGGTCTGAGCTATGTTTTGTTTAGGAAATGAACATAATATTTGGAGGGGAAGAATGAGTGTTGGCCATCTTACTTAAAGAGCAGAATTTATATGTTTTATCAAACCCATATAGTAATTGATCACTTGAAATACATCCTTTTACATAAAGTGTTGGGATGCCTCTCAACCTTTCAATCTAGAATGGCTTCCAGGAAAATATGGAAACATTAATACATCTACTGAAGTAATTCTATTGAATCAAAAAAAAAAAAATCTGTAATAGCAGAGAGTCTAAAAGGTAATGAAATCAAAGGAAAAAACCTCCTGATAGATTCCTGGTAACTTTGATTTGTTTTGGGAGTAAATTATTTAAGGATATTTTTAAGCTTCATAAGCAAGTAAACAAGCTCTTTCTGTTCCATTGACTTAGAAACAAAACCAACCAAACAAGCACAAACAAACAAACCAAACAAGCTAATACAAATATGTAAATAAGAATCCTGGTGTTGAAATTTGAGATTTACCAAAATAATTATTATTTCCCATTTTCCAACTGTAAAGACAAAAATTTGTGTATGTTCTGTGTATCTCCATGGCTTCTCTTTGACACCTCCAATGGACATGGCAGAGGAAGATGATCTCCTTTCCAAGCACCTGTATCCACAACCATGTGCACTTCTGGAAGAGGATAGAGATGCTTCTCCATCATGTGACATGATCATGGTGATTATTACATCCATTAAGCTCCTCTTTTGCACTTTTTTTGCATCTGTTTATCAGTATGGCACACTCTGAGATTGGCATTAGGCCATCAAACAGAGAATGAGTCTGTATGAACTGGAAGCTTTCTGCCAACATGTTTGTACACACATTTAATATTAATTGTTGTCAGTGATCCTACAGCCAACTCTTGGCATTGTGGTAAATATTGAGCATCTCACCACTGAGTATAGTTATCTGGTTTGATCCATACATTTGTTCTCAGAGTTCACAAATCATTAAATAAAGTAAAATCAAGATAGCCAGTAGATGATCTTACACTTTAAAATCTGTCTCTTATCTAAATAAATATATGGAAAATATTAAGCTATACTTGCCTATACCAATTTTCTTTTATTGCTTGTAATTCTAATGGAAGTCACTGGCAGAAGAACCTGAGAGAACTACACTAGATCAAGACCTTTTAAAATTATAATTCTGTAATGGCAAAATTCCCTAAACAAATATTTATCTTGTGTGGTCATTGGGAACACAAACAAAATAACAAATGGGAAAAAAAAATTGCGCAACTGTGTAAATTATTTTAGCAGAACACCTTTCGGCATTATAAATGATGTCTTCATAAAGGGCAAAGATGCTTAATTTAATTGCAAAATCGTATCTGTGCAAGCAATTTTTTTCTGATATAGACCTAAATTTATAATTCAGCCTTGAAAATACGCCCCCCCCACAAGATACTTTATTCCAGTGTTCATGCTGTTGAACTTTGTATGGTTGATCATGTTTATATATCTTTGTTCCTGAGTTAAAATTTTGTAATAATCAATCTTCAGTGTTTTTTTTCTTAATTATATCAGTATCCTAACTAGGGGAGAAGGGTGAAAAATAAAGTAAATTCTAATATGCAATTTTTACAGGCTCAAGGTATATTTTCAGTAAAAAGTATCTTCAGGTACAAATCAAAGAAACAGAACTAGATGAAAAAACAGGCACATGTGTTTCTATGTTTAAAACTTAGGTATTTTAAATAAATGACCAATGTATTATTCCTGAACCCTTGAGGTTGTCTTAGGCAGTATCTGAACCCCAGAGTGATAACATGAATGATTATGCCCTACTAAAATTTTGAAGACTGGAATCTAACAACTGTAATTATAACCAGGCAGCATTTTTCATACCCTTTAGCTGACTAGTATACTGTAAAGTTACTTGAAAGCAATAACAACAATGGGGAAATTAGAAATGGCAAAAATTTTCATATTTCTATTAGCAAACACAAAGAACAGCTATAACAATGTTTTTACATTCTGACTGTGTCCATTTTCTCTCTTATTACTGTTACACATTTGCTAATGGGGGAAATGAGATAATCATTTTATCTTATTGAGAATGAATTTTTCATGGATTGAAAGTGGATTTCTTTCATCTTTTACTTTGTATAGGAACCTATTTCTTGATTAATAATTTTACCAGTTTGTCATAATTGATCTTTGTTTTCATTTTATTTTAATGAAGACCTCAACAATGTAGATCCTGATTTGCATTGCTTTATATATAATTAATGTTTCAAAGCTGTGAAGTGAATTGACTTGTAACAGGATGTTACTTATTAAATGACACTTTGTGAATATTGTTATCACAAATATGATTAGGCAACTATACTTTACAATGTTACTGTGTTCAGTATAAACCCATAAAATAGTCCTAGGAAAGCTGGAATTACTACTGTCCTTTGCTCATCCTCTGTTCCTTAGTAATGCAGAAGCTTCCTGATTCTTTTAATAAATGAACATGCCAGCTGTATTACTGTATGCAAATATAGCAGAAAAAAAGGGGAAGAAAAACAGTCAATATATATGAATGTGTAGGAGGAGAGAATGATAATATTATGGAAATTGGCTGCATGTTGGTATCAAGTGACATGGAGCAAAGACCAGAAACCCTAACCTCTTTAACCTCTGGTGCTTGGAGATTAATGTGAAACAAGTGCTACATCTCTGTAGATCTGGGGACATCTGCTCTTTACATACCCTATTTGTCTCCCTCTCTCTCTGAAAGGGCAGCTGGATCTGGCTACAGTGTGCTTTTCAGTCCATATGATATTCAACAGCAGGCAAGAGTTCAAAATCACCTCATTTGATTGCATTTGTATTGCATTGCCATGGCACAGGAACCACAGCCACAACAAAAATGTTTGAGAGATCTATGTTAGCTGAGGTGTTTCTAAGGAAAAAAAAAAAGGTAAGCAAAAATAATTAAAATGTGGAAATATTCCAGAACAAATATATAACAATATATTGCATTTTATTATTCAGGAAAAAAAGTGTATGTAGTACTGAAACCAAACTGTGTCAGTTCATCAGTGTTATCCAATGTGAATGGGTTAGAAAATTGCCTCAAATTGTTTTTACTTTTCATTGATTTAAAGTGCTGAACTGACATTTCAAGTTTTTAGTGTCTTCTGTATTTAAGCACAAAAAATGCCACAGATATTAGCATGCCAGTTAGGCATGTGTTTATGTGTTTTATTGGATCAAAACCTCATGTTCTGTTGCTCAGTAGAGAAATTTCATCAGTTCCCTTTTGAAGCATATTCAACAGTGTTACCCAGTGACAGACCTTTTTGCTGTAAGACCTATCAAAATCTTTCTTTTTGAATTACCATAAAGATGAGTTATTTTCTGTCTATGTAAGTGTTCAGTTACTCACTGCACAGTTACGCTTCCCAGGCAGAGAAGATGGGGGACAGGTAGAATCTTGATCTTTTCATAAGGATCCCTTTCAGAATGCAAACATTTAAATTGATGGTAATTTTGTTCATATAAAGCCTTTGCTTCAAATGCTGTTTTTGTTTACTAGAATACTCCAGACCTTCATCTCTGAGAAGTGTTCACAAAAGCAAACACTAATCTCTTAGGGGTAATTTTCCTGGATTTCTTCAATAAGCAAGGGAAAAAGATACATTTTCCAGACAATACATAGTGGTTGATTTAGACACCTCCTCTGAATCACACTTCCAAGGACCTATCCTTGTCCATGGATTACCAAGGAAGTCACAGGAAATTAGCCTCATGAGGCCAGTTAGTCTTTATGATTACTACCTGTAGCCTTATATTTTATCTATATACCATGAATCACAGCTGAGCCAGTGTTGCCAGGTGATAAGGCTTGGACCATTAGTTCAGAAGACAGTAAAATACTTCTACTTCAGATCACTTTCTTTGTAACATTTTATGAATGAGAGCCAAAGAAACAAATACACATTTCCTTTATTAAAATAAATATATATTGTGTTACAATTTACTCTGAAATTATAGTAATATACATTCTAATCATATACTTGCAGTGCTGTACACCCACTCAAATTATGCTAATAGTGTACCAAAAGCATACAATTTTGAACCACAGCCACAATCATGAAGGCAGTAGTCTTTACTATTATTTAAAAGGCATGAAGATTTGGATCAGAGTCAAAATCTCCACGAGGCTTGTCGTCTTCACAATATGAGAAGAAAAATTTTGAAATAATGACAAGTAAAATGGTGAGTCTGGAATAAGGAATACTATAGCAGGATCACAGCAGTTATTCTGTTGTTTTAAACCTAGAGAATGTATCAAAATTATACCTATATTAAAAATGTAGTATTTTCCAACATCTTCATCCTTAAACAGATGTAAAAAAATAACTCATTTCAAAGGGGCAATTCATAGTTATTAAACTGAAGATCCTATATGAAACACTCTTCCCCAAAAAATGATTACTGAAGAAATTTATGGATGGTGATTACACATGTATTATATGAGCAGCACTTCTCTTTTCAGGGAGGTGTTTCATACAATCCAAAGAAAAAGACCTCCCTGCACATAGTTTTGAATATAATTAATTAGACTACATTTTCCAAAACAAAAGCAGTGCACAAATATACAAACTATAATTTATATACAGAAGAATCTACTTCTCTTAGAAAAAATAACAATGGAAAATTCCATTCTTATGTGTACAAGAGCATGATTCAACAACACATTTCTAATGTCAAGGTGCAGAGCAACCATCAGAATTTTTATTGACTGTTTTGTCTTACCCTATATTGACAGGTCTTCACTTTGAAATGAAACAAAGCAGAATCAATCACAAGAAAACAAAATACAACAAACACAGCACTTTTTTCCTCAGTCTGTGTACACCTGCATTACAGTTAGCAGTATGAATCCATTGTCCAAACACACAATTAATTTTATCTACCTAGTTTAATCTATTTAGTTTTAATTACTGTCTTGGTCATGGGATCTTACATTCCAACATGGGTCAGAAAACCTATTAGTAATCTTTGACCTATGCACTAAATTTCATATTAACGTGTTTGTCTTAAGGGTTTCCAAATAAGATAGTTTCATATGAAACTAAAAAATATCCTGTCCTTAAACCTACATATGTTGAGAACCTCAAAGCAGTTGATAAATATAAGAAATGTACATTCAACCAGAATATCTATTTTTCATAGCAGTTTCAATCTAGTATATAAACACTATATAAAATAGCTTGACAAAATTAAACTAATAACCTTACTAGAATAATTCCAACGTACAGAACTAATGAAAGGAAAACCAAAAAAAGCAAAACCAAACTAGCAAACAAACCTTCCTTCGGTTCTAACAAATTTTTGGAAAATACAGATTTTTGTGCCATGACACTGATTTTTAGATGTGTTGCAGCAACAAGGCACAAATGTGAAAAGTATTTCTGCTTTTTGGGTACCTGCAGGTTTAATTCAGATAGCTACTGACATAGGTCAGGCAACGTTGTCAATCAGTCATGGTGCCCAGTCAGCTGATCTCTTTCTTACCCATGTAGACTCAAGAAATAAGAACCAGTACACACTCTACAGTATGGTGCTGGAAACAATTTCTAATGAACTGTGTTTACAAGACACTGAAGAAATGTGTACATCACTCACCACTAGAAATGTCTTTTCTTTTTTTTTTTTTTTTTGCACAAAGCAAACAGTGTCATTTAATGAGAATGGCTACATTAACCTTGATCTCGCTGTACTCCATACATCACACTGCTGCAATATTAATTTGATATCAGAAAGTATCAGCACATTAAAAAACGGTGTCTTAAAATTACCAGGAAAGATCAAATGTCACAGCTCATCCCTTACGTATGAGAGGTTCATTAAAAGAAAGACTGTTTGTTATTTCTTATTTTTATGCAAAGCGAATACAAAAAAAAAAATCCCATTCTGTACAAATTGAACTAATGTGAGCAAAGTGGCTAGAAGTACATTTGCAAAATGTCCAGCCAAAGTGTTTGCTTTGTCACATTGATTAATATCCAACACCTGTGCCAAGCAGGCTGTAAAACTGTCTTTTGTTCCAGTCCAGTTGATATGCTGATGTTCAGGACAAGAAACTAGGTGCCATCTTATTCCCTAAAAAATAGCTTTATCCATGGTCACTTGGATTGGAGTTTATTGCCTCATAGAGTGTAAAAGTTGATGTTAATGTTCCATATTATAATTCCACATGCAACTTCACAAGTGGGAGTAGTAAAAACCCATTTTCTTCATCATAATCTTGACCTTTATTTAAGATGAAATTTACATGAATGACCTTAGAATTTTGGGATTTCTTTTTTCCCCACAGTTTGTGTATATATTTCAAATTCTAATTCATTTTCTGTTTCAAGTTATTTTGTCATAGCTTGAAACATGATAGGAAAATTGATTTACTTAACCATAAGCAAAAGGTAAACAAATTCTTTGAAGGAATTACAATAATAAGAATTTTAAATCACAGACTATAAATATTGTCATTAAATTTAATGGTCAGCTGTGTTCATTAAGTCACACAACTTTGTTATAAGTTTCAGAAGTTTATAAGTGATTTAAAATTAAATGAACTAGAATAAATAATTAGCTCTACAATTGGTAACAGTAATACTAAACACTAATGTGCTCTGCAATTAATGTAAATATAATATTAGTCTGGCTTTTAACTTATCAGATGTATTGTCTGGGTACATGATTAACCATTTCATATTAAATTACCAATACTTCAGAAATATAGAAACTCTACCTGTGCATACAAAGAAAAGCATTAACTTTAAGAGAAAATTTAATTAAAAATAGGAGAAGGATTTTTCTTTTAAGATCTCTTTTGCAAATAAAGACTGAATGTTCCTAGGATCTGCCAAGTACTTGTAGATCCAGTTTATTTGCATTTGAATCTTTTTTAATAGCAATGAGAGAAACCTGCTGAATCATCTCCTCTTCTGTTTGCATTTGGATTTCTGCAGAATTGAATCCTGACCCCGTAAAAAATTTCTAAGTTCAACAGAAGCGGTCATGCTGATGTCAGTGAGACCCTTCATTTAGAAAGCCAAGCATCTGCATAAACATCTGTAGATTCAAAGCTGTAAAAGGTCAAAATCAATCCCTCTCTAATTTGTCAGCATTTTGCCTAGAAGGCCATCAAATACCAAGGAAAAACAACAGAAAAAGTGTGACGCTGAAAAAAACCCCAAAACAGCAAGGGGTGATTGCAGAATGTTTTAAAATCCCATACCTAAATAAATTTATATTCAAAGCAACAGAAAATTATTTGAGAATAAAGAATGTAGGCAGCAATATGCTTTACAAGTCAAAAAACATTTATTTAGGCTTTATTTAGGCATCATCATGAATTTTACAGGAGTATTGAAGCTTTTTTTCTTGATCATATGAAGTTCTTCTGTGCTGGATGATATGAATTAACCTGTTAGCTGATAAAAAAACTGCATGAAAGAAAAATACCTCTGAAGATCACAACTTTTTTTTTTCTCCTTTGTGCTAGATTGCACAGGAATGAGGCATTCTTATAAAACACAATGTGCTCTGATTTATGCAACTTCAGTACCATGATATATTAACAGTGTGTGTGAAATAGCTCTGAGTAATAAAATTTGAAATTTTCTGTAAATGGTCTTCAAAGCACATAAACAAACCCAATCTTTTATTTGTAAAAGGGCAACATTCATTTCAGTCTTTTAGCCCTTGTTTGCCTAAATTTGCATCAATAATATACAAAAGCATTACCAAATATTATATTTTGTTTCTTTATTATATTTATGACACTCTGTGCTGCATTTTAAATGCAGTCAAACCTCAAAAGTGAAACTTTAAACCAAACACAGACATTAAAGTTATTTTCCATTAATGATAATTAAATACATAACATTGCAGGATATCAGGGTCATTAATTTCACATGACCAATCCTGGAACAGTTACCACTGTACAACTAATTGGTGATGTTGTTTTCTTAAATATTTTCAACTGTGCTGTCAGCTATTGGCAGCTTTACTTGGTTGCTATACCATTTTACATCAAGCACTGACCACTTATACGTATCCTGTGCCTGTGTACTTGCAATGCCTCTGCTGGCTCCTCCACTACAGTCTTGAGATGGTCCACTTTCACATACATTCTTATTCTGGAGTCTGACTCAAGTTTCTTTCTAGACACTAGGGGTTTCTAATCTTACTCACATATACAGATGTAGCCCTTTCTCAATTACTTATTATAGATATCTAATTACAGCAATATTAATGGTGATCATCAAAGCTGTTCACTTAAATTCATTTGATTCTCTTCAAGAAGCAAGAGTCTTTATTAAAACACTGAATTCACAGTACCAATGAAAGAATTTATAATAATCCTATAAGCATGAGCATTGTACAATGAATACTGAAGCAGTTGGCATTTGTAATGTTAAACAGCTAATATCCAAAAGCTGCTATTTTTCCATTCTCAAATGATTATACTTATGCTCATTTCAAGCTGAAGAAACAAAAAGTATGTGACAAGCTAGTGACACTTATGCTTCACCTTATAGTCATATGAAAAAAGTATCTCTGGGAAAAAGGACAAAAGGAAATATATTTTAAGAAATATGTGCAATAAAATCACCCAGCTAAACGCAGGTTTTGTCCCTTTTTTTATGTCTATATCACCTGTTTTGTGAAATAAGTGATCATAAACTGCATGAGCTGTTAGCTCTATTTAAAAATGTGATCCTGTCCCTCCAAGGTTAGAAAAACCTACAGATATTTGCTGCAAAATTCTTGCTCTCTACAAGATGAAGCAACCTTAAGGTCAATTAGTTTCTGACTGGCGTTTTATAGGACCACTATATACTGTATATTAGAAAATGCAACCTGCTTATCATAGTTCTAGTACTACTCCCACTGAAGTAGCCATCAAACTCCAGTGGGAGTTCAATGAGACTCTGAAAATAAATTCTATTCCATTTTCTTAATATTTCTGTCCTCTTCTTAGGTCAGATCATCCTTCCTGCATAATGAGAAACTGAAATACTTACAAAAGTGTAGGAGAGACACTATTGATATAACAACAGTCCTCTAATTTTACATTAAAACTTCAGACAATGTCAAGTAGTTCTTGAAAACGAGGAATTTTAACTCTTGTTTGTTTGAAGACATTAAGATAAGCAAAGATTTTATCATGTCTTTTTGCTGCTTTTCTGTTCTGTAAACAGCCATTCTTTTTATGAGTTTGAAATTAGTTTAAAATTAAGGTACATACAATATTTCCTGTTCACATTAATAATTTTTAATTACAATACTGATGTAGAGAATACATTGGTTTTCATTATCCTTAGTTCATTTACTCTGATTCTGATCTCAAAGAAAACCTGGAAAGTAGTGGCCTTTCCATCTTTCCTGTCAACCAGTTTCTATCCAGCACACCTCATTCTTTTTCTAGTTCTGCAAGAGTAGCCAGTGCAATTTTCTTCTGTTTGCACAATTACATAAAAACAGGTTTTTACACTTTCCCCCAGCTACAAACCAGAAAATTGTCTGGGAAACAGCCTGAGACCAACTGCTGTTCCTCCAGGCTAACCTAGACATAGAGTGGTGGTTAGTACAGGCCCAAGTGGTGAACTGGATGCAGCTGCCCTCTTTCAAAGTATTGGCTGCAAGTAGTGTTTTCTCACTTGGTCTCAACATCAGTGAGCAGTACTGAACCCATTTTCATAGAATCACAGAATGGGTAAAGGTGGAAGGGACCATGGGAGGTCACCTAGTCCATTTTCCCTTCTTAACCTGGGTCATCCTAGAACAAGTTGTACAGAATTGTGTCCAGGGGGTTCTTGAATATCTCCAGAGAAGGAGACTACACAACCTCTCCAGGCAGCCTCTTCCAGTGCTCAGTCACCCACAAAGTAAAGAAATTATTCCTGATGTTCAGATGAATCTTTCTGTGTTCCAGCTTCTGCCAGTTGTCTCTTGTCCTATTACTTGGAACCACCAAGAGCTTGTCCTTCTGCCCTCTGCTAGACCTGCTCCAGGAGCTCCATGTCTCTCTTGTACTGAGGAGCCCAGAACTGGACATAGCACTCCAGATTTGCCTCACCAGGGCTGAGCAGAGGGGCAGGATCACCTGCCTTGACCTGTTGGCAATGTTCTTCCTGATGCACCCCAGGATACCATGAGAGACAGTGTCAAAACCCTTGCTGAAGTAGAAAATATCTACTGCTCTTCTCTAATCTATACAGCTAGTTGTGCCTTCTAGCTAGTTGCTAGAAGGCAATGAGATTGATTAAGCATGATTTCACCTTAATGAATCCATGTTGATTACCCTGAAATGTATTTTTTAGCATAATCTTCAAACAAGAGACAAAAAATAACCCAAAGAGAAGGAAAAAATTCCCAAAAGTATTCAAAAAATACTTAAGATTTTTATACATGGAAAGATGTCTCCAAGTCTCAAACCTGGTTCACTAAATTTTCTGACAGTACCTCTGAAGTAAGCTATCATGCTCACTGAAGACATCATGTATCAGATACATCATCTTCAGAGTGTTTGTGGATTTCTTAGCTGAATTAAGAAGTTGTTTGGACAAGATTCTAGAAATTTTTGGAAAATTCTATTGACAATTCTGCCACTTTAATAAGAGGGACACCTTATGACATGAGGCATTTGGGTGTGCTGAATTGTACCCTAGCAGTTCTGCTTTAGCCTCACTGGTTATAAATGGCACGCAGGTTATCAGCTCAGGTATCGGTACCTACATCAATTGTAGCTTAATATTTTGAAGCTAAGAATGTATGTTCTAAATTTTACATGTCTTTGGGTACTTGTCAACTTTGGTCCCCAGAGCTGAAAAGAATCAACAACAAAGTCATTCACAGACCTTGACTATGATTATGCCTATGTAGGGCAAGCTGTGAAAATTAATGGATTTCTGGAACTTGAAAATGTTTGCCATTTAAATTGAAAAATCTGCTTAGGAACTGAATTGGAATATTGGCATATTCAAACTTCATTGAAAATGAGAATACACAAGTTATATCTTTCATATCCTGTCAAAAACAGAGCTGCTTTAAAAATATCATTTTGAAGAAAGTGATAAATGACATTACATTTTTTTGCCAAAGGAGGAGGAGAAGAATCTATCTTGTGAATATGAATGTTTTAAATAAACTTTCCTGTTGGAAGTATAAGTTGGTTTTAGTCAGAGGAGTAAGATTTAATCTTGGTATTCGTGTGACAATTTAGTTACAACAGTAATAAGAAAATTTACACTCCTGATATTTGAATTATGGGCTCTCTTTCCACTGAATCAATCACAGTATAAGTCAGTGGTTTCAACTGTTTGGAGCAGCATTTTAATTTTTCAGATAATTGTGTTTTGCACTGCACAGGTTATTTCCTTTTTGAAAGACCCGTTTGTGAGAACTAAAGTTGCTCATAAAGCCAATATCCATAAAGCACTGTTGCCAGTCCTTCCATTTTCTTTCAGAAGAGTACTTTCTTTTACAAAGCATAAGAAAAAGAGGAAACATTCCTTTGCATTACTTTTTTCTTAGCAATCTCCAGAAGAATTATGTGAACAGGCTCCAGACAAGTTTGTGGAGAGTCATCACCTCTTTCCCTTTATGTTGCAGTTTTCACACATAACGTAATTCATTGCTGTGTAGCATACATCATCATCTTTGTTTCTTTTTAATGACATTAACATAAATGGATTCATGCACAAATTATCAATCTCTGTCTCCTGTCCATCATCTAAATGGAAACTAAACCTTTGCATATTTTTATATTTTGGTTGAAGCAGCAACATTATTGAGACTTCATATTTTTACCTTTAATTTTCAGCAAGTTACTTGTTTCTTTGGAAGACAAAATGGACTGATAAACAGCCCATAAAGTCTCATTAAACCACCTCACAGTTTCCAGAAGATTGGAGATTTACTGTAGCTTTCACTAATGAACATTTTTGAAGTAGGCAAATGTATACACCAATGTTCAGTTATGAGGAAAACGAAGTAAAAAGAATCTTTTTGCTCATTCAAGAAATTTGCAGACAAGCTAGACCATATTCTAAAAATATGTTCAATGAGACGCAACTGGGGAAGACATACAGAGTACTACATGTTTACAAAAAGAATAGAAAGAGGAATTTTCAAAATTTCATTTTGGAAACAGTAATGTTTTGGATGTGTTTTCAAGTGTAATCACTCAGCCTTCTGCAGCTGTCATCCTATGGAATAGTGATAGTCTTAAATATGGACAATACTGATTACATATAATTTTTATTTTCATTGCCCTACCTATTTCTGTTGGGCTGAGTAGAAAGCAAAAATTTAGTCCTTCACAGTCCCAGATCCTGTTTAAACACTGTCTGTATATTTATGCTGCATATGAAACTCCAGAAGAAAAAAAGGTATCTACATAAGGAAAATGCCAATACAGTAGAACTATAGCAACATCAATACAGTAAATGCTGTTATTAATAATAACATGTTAAAACCAGTTGTTAGCTTTTTTATGGGTCATATGTTTTGCCAACAATATCTCACCTAAAAACCATTGTCTTATTGTGGTGTGGCATTTAATAGTTCTAACTTTATGCTTGTCACATGTTACTTTGATAGCTGACTTGATATCAGTCAGAGATAAATCTAAAAATAGCTTTCTCTAAACCTCAATGTCTTTTTAAAGAATGTAGTCTCTCCTTGATGCATACATATATCTGCTAAAAATGTTAATGGTGTATTATGCAACCATTGATAGAGACCATAATTTGAGGACACTAATAGATAATAATAATAATAATATCTCAAAGTGCTTAATTCTAACTTTATTTACAGGGCAGCTCTGAACTTAAGGTAGTTTGATATTAAGATTCATTATTCAACTACCAAGGGAAAATACCAGCTAACTTGCTAGACTATCTACAGAAATTATCAGCCAGGTTGATTATCATCATCTCCATCACAACCATCTTTTAGCTATATTCTTAATTTTGTAAAACAGGGTCAGGTTCTTAGCTTAGGCAAGTCTCTTACAACATTTCTCATGAGAATACAAAGGAGAGAAAAGGGAATCCAAAATATGGTTGTCATGGGTTCAAGTGCCTGATTTTTTGGTAATAGGGGGCCATAATTTCAATTAGAGGCTACTAGAAGCTTTTGCTATTCTATGAAAAAGCCAATAATAGCCAGCTCCAGAACAGACTTCCTACCACTATCCAATCATACTGGCTTCTGTGATCACATCTTTAAGAACACAGGAAGAGAAGCCTGTGTTGCAGAAGAAATTTCAGCTCAGAGGAGAGCAGAGGAGAACCTGAGATAGCAGTGTAGACTCCAAGGTCAGTGTAGCAGGAGGGGGGAGGAAGAGGCCCAGGGAGGTCTCCGTCTCCCCCCCCCCAGCAGGGGAAAGACTGAAAGCTGAGACCCCTGCTGCCTGTGGAAGACTATTGGGAAGTGGAGATCCCCGTCTGCAGCTCATGAAGGAGTCCATGCCGGAGCAGAAGAGTGCATGAAGAGTCTGTGACCCCATGGGAGGCCTGAGATGAAACAGAGTCTTGGTGGAGACCTGTGGCCCATGGAGAGAGAAACCTATGCTGGACCAAGTTGTCCCAGGTAGGACTTGTGGTGCTGTGGGGGATCCACGCTAGTGCAATTTATTTGTGACCCAAGGGACAGCAGATTATGGAAGAACTGTGGCCCGAGGGACTGACCCACGCCGGAGAGGTCTATTGAAGACTGTCTCCTGTGGGAAGGGACCCCACAGGAAACAGGGGAAGGACTCAAAGCCATTACCCCCTGTAACCATGATGAATGACCATGGTGACGCAAGTTGTCCCCTTGCAGCCCACAGAGGAGTAATCCACAGGACAGCAGACTAGCAAGAGCTGCTGCTGAAAGATGGACTTAAACAACAACTGACCCCCCCTTCCCTGACACCCGCACTGCTCTGGGAAAGAGGGAGAACATGGAGAGAAGGGAGAGTGGAAAGAAGGTGTTGTGTTTTAAGACTGTTTTATTCTTTTACTCTTTAATTCTTATTCTGTTAGCAATAATTTAGCTTTTAGTTTATATTTGTTAGCAATAAATATAAGTTCTCTCCATTTTGAGTCTATTTGCCTGTGAGAATTAGTTAGTAAGTGAATCTCCCACTTCTTTACTCAAGAATTCTCTGACTGGTTTTTTCCCCCCAGCTCAGAGAAGAAGGGGGGGGAGGGGGGAAGTGATTTTCAGTAAGTGTTTAAAATCCGGCCAGGATCGAAAACACAACAATGGTAGTGTCTTATGTTGTTTCCAATCCTTCCCAAACTCTTTCTAATCTCAAAAGTTTGATTTTATGTTCAGGAATATTAGCTATGTTGAAATCAGTGAGTCATCTCTGCTTATGTAACTGTATTGATATCAATGGAATTAAATCAGAAAAAAAAAAGGGGGACAAGTAGAAACTTCAGTATGTGTCTTGGAGCAGAATATTCACCTCCTAGTGAATCACTGTTTTTGAATTTGACCCAAGCAGTTATTTCATAAATGTACATATGCATGATAATTTTGGAATTGCAATCATAATTCATTTTGTATTGAAATAAGTGATTCAGCAGGTGCTGTGTATTTATTTTGCTAGGTAGAAATACATGTGTATCAATAAGTAACACAAAAATCAGAGAAAGTGCTTGTAATCAATGATTTGTATGACTATCAAGGCTAAGTCCTCAATGGTATACTTAATCTCCACAGACCCTGAGGAATTCCCTGTGCTTACATATTGTCTTCACTTCTCCAAGCTTTTTTCTTTGTATTACTGAGTCTCTCTCATGCTTTTCACAATATTCCTTTTCTTATTAATTAAACAGAAATTCCACTTTAATATTTTTTAAAAACACAAATACTATACTGCAGGTAGCTTAGGAGAATTCCTTTGGAGGATCCATAATGTTCCTATACATGGTTGTTTATGTCTGTGGTTGAGAGGAGTCTGAAACTGGAGAGGAACTGTGGGCCTTGTGGCCTCATGATACGCAAGGGTCAGAACTAGGGAGTCCTGGCATCCAGAGGTCAGTTACTGGGCAGTCTGGAGGGATTCACATTGCAAATGCAGATATGTATTTCCCACAAAGGGACCTTCATTCTGATCAGCTAGACAGGGCAACAGGATGAGGGCATTAGTGCTGTTTGTGTGTGTGTGAGTGCTGAATGTGTCACCTATGTTTATCTGTGCACGTTCACTGTGCATATATGTGCTTGTGTGTCTATAAGGAACACTGTCTCACTACCAGCTTGACCTGAGCGCATGGAGCAGTGGCAGCCTCTTCTCTATCAGACTACTGGATTCAGCAACTCCTGATGCTTTTATTACTGATTTTTTGCTATTTCTGTATAAGCACCTGTAACTCACATATTCCAATTCTAATTTTTTATGCATTCATCTTTGAAAGAAGTGCTGCAATTTTTGCATCTTATACAAGCACTTTTCAGAAATAGCCATAAAATATATCAAGAAAATTGCTTTTCATTAAATTATTTTTCCTTTAAGTAACAGTTTTAAATTGATCTCATAATTCTGAACCTCCTGTAGTTATTTACATCAATAAAATCTGAATGTGATGTGGATAATACATGGTGCTAGGTCAGAATAGCAGCAATCTTCACTTACTTTGCACAGCAGAAAACCCAAAAATATTATCTATGTATTCATAATTTGTTCAATAATTGTTAATCACATTTACCACTTATTTTAATAGCAGCAGGGAGTTTATTTAGCTATTATAGCCTAATAGTTGTTACAAAAGAGACCTCTAGCAGCATCTGTAAATATTTATGCATCAAGTGTACACTTTGGCTCGATATCAACAGGTATATGTCAAGCCTGTGTGGATATTTACTTCTGAAATATCATATTATTTTGCTAATGTTTATAGCACTCTTGCAGAGAAAGCAGGAGTTCTTCTGAAGATACATTAAATCAACATTAAATCATAAATATTTTTACTGATGAAGGGTATGGTCACTCCCTACATAAACTTTTCAGAGTGGTGAATTCTCTAGGTATGGCTGCAGGGAAAAAAACAAAAAGGCAAACTCCCAAACAAATATTGATGTTGGGAGGAGAGCATACTTCTCCTTTGAATCACTCAATACAGCTCTCTGGGAAAGCAAGAAAAAGGTAAAAAACACATTCTTGAAATCTAATGTATTCAATATGTATAATAGTCAAAGTATCAACACATTTGTAATTCTAGTGCAAGCTTCTTGATATAAAGAGTTTATATTCCATTACGGTACAACAGAAAAAGTAGACCATGCTGTCATGACTTCTTAAGCTATACATTTGCTTTCCAATAGTCTTTTTTGCATCTGTACTCATGTCTGCACAGCACCAACTTTTACACCTAGCAAGCAAGAAATTGTGAGCAACCATTCTATCTTCTCACAGTGTTCCAGAAACATGAAAGAGTGTAAAGTCTCTCCACAGCAATGAGGGTGTACTAAGCAAGGAGACCTTAAAGACATAAACTGTAGTTTCTCATGGCCAGCTAGTGTGTGCTGATAGCAAGAGCAAATAAACACCTCAGGTTCATACTTCTTGCTTTTCAAAAGAACAATAGGAAAATATATTCAGCTTGTTGCGACTTAAGACAGCTCAGGAAAAATCTGATTTCTTCCCAGTCCTGGAAAGCATTTGATTAAAAGACTATATGCCTGGACAACCTTACTTATTGTGAAAAATTCTGCCAGAGAAAATCAGTTTCTATCGGTTCCTGAAAAATACCAAACCTTTAGGAAGAACCATTTATTTTAATCAAAAGTCTTGAAATGAAAGCAACTATCTCCTCAATTATCTATTTGTTTGTTTGTTTGTCTTTTCAGTGAAAGACATGAGATTTTCTGTGAGACTGGCAGAGCTCTAGGCTCACAGGTCTGTCCTGTGTGCTCTTACATCTTATTAAGGTGTCTAGAAGTCTCTATCTCCTTGAACAACAGAATTGCAAAACTACAGAACTACAGTTTTCTTGGACTGATCCTGACCCCCATTCCGCATCCCTCTGTGCTGCTCCAGGAGGTGGGAAGAGGTAGAAGAATGGATGAAGGAGTGAAGTTGAGCCTGGAAAAAGGAGGGCTGGGGGAAAGGCAGAGGGGAAGTTCTGTGGTTGATCAGGCACAGCCCCTTCCCCTTGAAGGCTCTGCAGCCCATGGAGAACCTCCACCAGAGAAGAATAGGGTATGAAGAATGGAGCATCAGAGGGAAACCTGTATGTCCTGGCTGCAACCACCCACCACACCACCTGTTGTCTCACTGAAAGCAAAGAGAGTAACTCGTGGCAATAACAAGCAGGGAGAGGGGGTTGTCTGGACTGAAGCTGAGCCTGAGAAAGAAGGAGGAAAAGCTATTTCCCCCAAGTGTGTAAATGTCTGCTTCTGTTTGTTTTTTTTTTTAATTTTGTTTGCCACTACTTGAATCTGTAATTAAATATTTATTTTAATTGGCAATAACGTAACTAAATTGTTCCAAGTCAAATCTGGTTTGCCTGCAACAGTAACTGTAATCTCCTCAGTCTTCCCTTCATCTTGCTCCCATTCTTTCTGTTTTCTCCCTCTGTCCAGATTATGAGGAAGTAAGTGAGGAGCTGGATGGGCCCTTGGATGCCAGTCAATGTTAACCCACCACAGAGTAAAATTTTTTTTTAGAGGAGCTATAATTTAAAAAGCAGATGTGAAAAACTTTCTTTTTTCATCCTTGCTGAAACAAATTTAGCTATAAAACACAAAGCAAATGGGACTTACTGCCCAAAAACATTTATGAAGCCCTAGTGTTTTTTGGATAGACTGTGACAAAGCCTTCAGGTTCATTGACATACTAGTGGGAAACAAGAAATAATGAGAACAAAAAGCACTGCAAATACATTACTAACTACTACTTTAATTATGAGCACCTAGAAGACAGACTTTACAATAAGCAGCCACAACATAAACATTGCATACATTTACCAGTGACCCAGAGAAAGTGCAGCACTTTGCTGCCCTTCTTAAGACTCCTGTCAGTATTCACTGCTTCAAATAAAAGAAACCTGGGTTTAATTATGAAGAATATTGTCCAAATCTCTTTCATGAATAATTCTTGTCATAAATAAGTCTGCCATGTTGTATCACTCTCTGAGGACCTGGCTGAATCAAGCTACAAGAGGAAAGATTGTCATTAGAAAGACCAAATGAACAGCTCGCAAGATCAGTGAGGATGGCACTTCCCTTAGGATGCTGACATTTTGCATTTTCCTTAAGTACTCAGAGCTGAGCTTTTTGGTTCTTGTTAGTACACTAGGATATCTGAGTTTTGAAGCTAAATATGTAGTTTTCTATTCTCATTGTACCTTCACTTCCAGCCCAAAAAGCTCAGCAACCTCTGTGAAGCAGCATGTTAAACACTGCAGAGCTACTTCTGTGTGGGCGACGAGGGCGGCATCATCAGCGCAAAGCAGCTCACAGACAAGATGATTTAAGGTCTTAGTGTGGGCCTTCAGTCGCCTTAGGTTGAATTGGCTTCCATCAGTATGATATCAGATGTAGATACCATTTTCGTCATCGAGGTCTGCCGTGGCCCTTTGGAGCATCATGTTGAAGAAGATTGTGAATAAAGTTGGTGCAAGAACGCAGCCTTGCTTCACACCACTGGATATTGGAAAGGCCTCAGAATGTGCATTGCCATATCTGACTTGGCCACACTGGTCCTCATGAAGCAAGATGATAATTTTAAGGAACTTGGGAGGACTTTCCAAAATCTGCCACAGACCTTTTCTGTTCACAGTATCGAAAGCTTTGGTGACTTCAACAGAGGTTACGTAGGGCTGGAAGTCAGCTTGAAGAAGACAGAAGTTTTTTATCAGCCTGCACCTCAGGAAGTCTTCCATCATCCCTATATCACCATTGGCGAATCAGAGCTCAAATCAGTCCAGCAATTTAATTACCTGGGAAGCATCATCTCCTTGGACAGTAAAATTGACAAAAAAATAGACAACAGGTTAGCAAAGGAATACAGAGCTTTTGGTAAACTCCATAAAAGAGTTTGGTGAAACAAACACCTGAAGAAAAGTACAAAGATCAGCATTTACAGAGCCATTGTACT
>JAWWLV010000121.1:86938425-86952284 GCA_035041135.1 Platyrinchus mystaceus | reverse complement strand
CATCTTGGGTCCCTTAGGTGGATGTTCTTTCATCCACTGCTCCAGCTCAGCCTCAGGGTCTGGGACACTCCCAGCATATTTTTATATAATTAAATCATGGTATTTACTGTTCTTTTTACTCTGAAATATAGTAATTAGATACATATCACCTTTAAAAACATAAATGTTCTCAGGCTGTGACAGATGGCTTATCTTAAAAAAAAATTATAATTTGCGTGTTTAGCATACTGACCATAATTTGTAGTTGACTACTTCTTTCTCTTTGAAACCTTTGACTGATTTACTATCTAATAGTTCTAAAGGAAACCCTTATCAAAGGTTAAAAAATGTAACCTTTCAAATCCGTAATTTTAAGGTTTTATTTCCAAATGTGAATCACCCATTTCTGCATCATCACCTTTTGAATCACTTCCAGCTGTAACAATTTTCATGTGGTTGCCTTAACTGATTTGGAGGTCAAATTTGTTTTCCCTTTTTACCTTCTACTTTACTGTAATTCATTATTATTATTAACTGAAAATTTTTTTCCTGCATTTTGTTTTCTGAAATGCCTAAATATAACACTCATATTTTAACTGTTTTTAATTTGGTAGTATGTGCTTGAAACACTTATGTTAATTAATTCAGATTCGTTGCTTGGGTTCCTTAAATTGTTAATTTCTGGTTGTTAATTTCTGGTTGTTTAATTCCCTTTGGTCTACTTCCTTGTCACCAGTACTGATCCTGCCTTTCATCAGTAGTATTCTAAGAATGGCCAGATAAAGAATTTTTGTACTGTTGAACAAAGACCTCTTTTTACAAAATCTGACCTTGTTTGACTCAGAATGGGGTAACCCATGTAATCATATACCCAGCACAAAATAAGTGAACTCTATAGCCTCACCCAAAATCAATTTTACTTTCCTCTTTATATATCTGTGACCCAGTTCATACCATTCCTATTACCTCTTGGCTATAAGATTATTCTTTGTCCCATATCCAGATTCATACACTACCAATTTTCTTCTGTTTCTTAGTATGTAAAATATTGTGTTCTGTGTTTTCTTTTGCTCTGGATTCCATAAACTATTTGTCTGTATAAAGTTCTTAACAAAACCATGAAAAAGCAGACATGGCAAAGGTCGTAGTAATATTTTTCCTGACACTTTTTATTCATGATTAGTGAGGCATAATTATCACAGTGTCATGAAATTATCAAGATAGCTATGATCAGAATGAGTTGGGTATTTAATACATCCTATATATAAACCTCAGGTGAAACAGCAAGAGCTAGCTAGGGCTTTTGCTAACCATGCCATCAGCCAAGGAACAGATTTCCTGCTATTATTCACAAATCCTAGCCTGCATTAAATATGAAAATGGACGAAATGAGTATATGCTTGCTATTCACTGAAGTATTCTTGATCACAAGCAATTTATACTATACTGTTCTCCAAATCATTTTATGAGTGGCACTTTCTGAGCTCAGAGTTGTTATTATTGTATTTCATGACCAGATTGTGATTGGTAGAAAAATGTAGCCCATCAAACAATGTCAGATGTGTCAAAAAATTGATTTCCTGGAATTTTAGAAGAGTGTGTTCTGTTAAATTCTTCAACTGGAAGATTATATTCTGGGAGGCTGGAAAAGATGAGAATTACATGAGATATAATAAAAGCCACTAATTAGAGGCGATAGACATTTCACAAGAAGATTATGCTGTAAAGGGGGAAAAATTGTAGAATATATGGTTATTGGCTTCAGATTAGGGAAAAAAAAAAAGGGTGACACACTCATAAGGAAAGAAACAATGAAGATGTAGATATGAATCCTAGGTTTTGGTACACTAAAGGTATTGAACCAAAATTAAAAATCCTTGTGCAAAAAATGGTTTCTATACATATTACAATATCATATTTGCCATTGCTGCAATACATTGGGAATGTATTTTGACAGCTAAGAAAAAAAAAGATAATAATTCACTAGTTCAGAGTAGCTATGTACAGAAAACTAAATACAACCCCCAAAACAATACTTACTCAATAAGTGGAAGCGTCTTTTACTGAGAGGAAAAAAAACTACCATTCAATTTATTTATTTATTTATTTATTTATTTGTTTATTTATTTATTTACCATTTTACTTATACACTTGCACAGTTTCTTCTGATAGAGAATATCTAGATTCTGTATTTATTGACAACTTATAAGAGATTATAGGAATCACACCAAAATTCTCTGCTTTGTGAAATATTGATAATGATAGTTCGGTCTTTTGGGAATTGTCACCTCTTCTTTTCCTAGTAAAATGTCAATGCACAGACTACTTCCAAAGAGACAGAAGCACTGTGTCCTGCCCCCAACACAGACTCACATTTACCTTGTGTCAATCCCTTTTGTTAGTGTTCAGAATAAGTCATTTACTGGCTGCTCCATTCCCACTGACTACTTCCATACAGCTCCAAATATCTTCTGAGGATATTTTGCAGTTGCTTTCAACTGCTGTGTTTGTGTTGAGCTGCCAACCCTTGCTTTCCATACAGGCGCTAAGGTAAGCTAAAATACATATTTTCTTCTGTCTTCTGAGGTTTTTATAGAGGGCCAAAGTGAAACAGTGATAGATATGGATATCAAAGCATTATAAACAATCTGTTGATGTATCATATCATATTACATACATATATAACCTTGTATTATATTTCAGAATGGCATTACACTAACAATTGAAATTTGTCCATATATGCCATCTACTATTCATTGCAAAGAAATTATGTCACAAGCTTACTAGAATAAAAGGATGAAAAATAGAATCTAGTCACATTTATTGGACAGTATATTTATCTGAATAATAATTTTTAGCTGCCAAATTTTTCTGAGCAATGGGAGGGATCACACTTGCAGACACTGATAAAGATTATCCCTTTTCGTTGGCTGCTCCTTCTAAGCAGTACCTTTTGTTCCATAGGTGTTAGGGGCAAATCGCAAAACAATCCAACCAAAAGGTTTATGCATCATACAACTCTGCATGATACATCAGCCTCTCTCTTTTTTTATTTATGTCCTGAATAGACTGTAAACTATCAGAATTTCTGCAGCAACCCTAAGGATGTCAGTTACTGGTTAGCCAGTTTTAAGAAGGTGATAAGCAGTTTATATATTCCAGACATGATTCTGAGTTTTTTACCCCCAACAATATATTCTGCAGTAACATAAGACAGAGAGGAACATAAACTGAAGTAAGAAACAGCACAACTGGCAACATCTTTTTTTCTAAGAGCATGCATACAATGTAGTGAAGTGAACAAGTAATACAAAGTAGTGCAGGCAGACATCTGAGCTTTAACTGGCAAAAAGCTTCATGATTAAAAATGACCCATGTTGCTTAGTTTCTAATATAAGAAATGGATTTGTTAAGTGAAACTTTTTTCCAATGAAGCCTATGGCTTCAAGTGTACATACATATAGTCACACAAAACACGTGTGTCCAGAAGAGTCAACAATAGGTCAGTTAGTTCACCCAGCATGGAAAGATTAGCTAGTCTATTCCTATTTTCTTCAAAAATTGTTGTAGTGGATGGAGTTACTCACTTCCCTCATAGGAGACAAGTAGCAATATGTTTATTGACATAAAGCAATTTAAGAAATTTTAATAATAAATGAATCAGTGGTTTAACAAGATTTGATGCCAAGGTACACTTGATTATGTACCACATAGAGGACAGAGCAATACAAAACTGTCAGAGAGGCTCCCCACACACTCTAAGTCATGGGATTCAGAAATATCCCTTTGCATTCTAAATTCCATTCTCAGAGAAAAGTCTATATGTAGCTTAGTCCCAGAAGTGGTCCACATTTATTAAAAAAAAAAAAAAACAAAAAAAAAAAACAAATGCACAATCTATCCCCCACATCACTCACCCAAGCCTTTGAAGTTTAACATGCTTTTAGCCTCTTACTGTTGCAACAATGAATCTCTCAGGCTCAAGGAGTCACCTTGAGAGGTGTCTCTGCTCAAGAGGAGATCCTACCATGTAACCTGCTGCCGTGCAGGAGAGCCCAAGGGGCCCTATGTCCACTGTTTATAAAGGAAGATTGTGCCTTTACCTAGGCAGTGGAACAAGTTGCCCAGAGCAGCTGTGGATGCTCCATCACTGGAAGCATTCAATGGGGCATTGGATGGGGCATTGAGCGATCTTGCCCATGACAGATGGTTTGGAACTAGATAATCTTTAAGGTCCTTTACAATGCAAACCATTCTATGATACTATGATTGACTTATAGTCATATTAACCTACCAGCAAGATGTCTGGGTCCCCATTCCACACAGCTCTTGACTACCACATTGCCAAAGTCCAGAGTAACCTGGATGCAGCATCACAACTCCCATTGGTGGTGTGGCTTAAGTGAGGAGGGGGGGCAGGGGGATGCACAGTGCCACAATGCTTGCAGTGATAAAGGTTCATATGGTTTCTCTAGGAAATGTGTTCTGATGTTAAAAAAAAAAAAAAAATCCTGACATAAGTAGTACTCAGTTCTTAAACTATTTACAGGTGATGTGGAGAAAACAACTTATTACCTTTCTCTTGTCAGGTATAGTCGATATATAAAGGCTGTTATTTTATCTTTCTTTTTCCTTCTTCTCCAGATAAAATTACCCAATTTCTTCAATAACCTAGCCAATTATTCTCCATCCTCATTTCATGCATCTGATTATTTCCACCTTGCAAATGTCCTTGTAGAATTATATCTCTTTTTCTGCTGATTTTCTCCATTTTGTCAAAATTACTCTGAATTCGACTTCAATGTGCTTACAGATTCTAGAAGGTTGATGTCATCTGTAAATTTAATCAGTGTACTTGCCATTCCATCAGCCAGGCTGTTAATAAAACTGCTGAACATTACTAGAGCCATCACAGGCACCCTTAGAATTCTTCTCAGTCCATTTCTCAAGTTTCACAGCAAACTTTTAATAATTCTTCTTTTAGTACAGATTTACAATCAAGTCTTTGCTCACCTGATGGGAATCCTATGGGGAAAATTTTGTAGGCAGTAAGAATTGCAAAAATCATATGGTGTCTGACTTCTCACCTGCAATTGTTACTTTTTTATTCCTTGAAAGAAAATAGCCAGAGTGTGAATAGTTATTGACAAAGGAAAGTTGGTGACTGCCCATTTACCTAGTCATCCTCGGAATGATTAAAAATTGCGATTATTTTGGTTTTTTGCAGTCAAAGGCACAACACAATGAACTAAAATATTCTTATGCTAGACATATTCTTATATTTAAACATTGTTAATTATAACATCTAACTGAATATACAGCTTCCAAGTATATATTTCAACAAAATTTTTCCAATAAGATAGGTCTCCCACTTCTTTAAAATAAATTTCCTTTTAATGATATGCATTATAAATGCCTTTTCCAGTTTCTGCAACCTTGTTAATCTTCCACATTTCCAGAGGCAACCATTAAGCATCATCTTATGAAGTAGCCTGTCAACATGATATGTCATATTTGACTCTTAATAGCATGTTGCTATAATTCTATAATTAGAATTTATAGTGCCAGAATTATAAATGCAGCAAATTCACTTAGTTTACATATTATGTCATTATATGTCATTATCTTTGTTGGTCTGTGTATAAACCAGAGAAATAATTTTAAAAAATAAACTCTCTCTGTCCCGGTTTGGGGTCGGGGAAGAAACCGAGACCGCGGGGTCCTTGAGCCGAGCTGTAGTGCCGCTTATCGCTCAGTAGTGGAGCGAGTAGCAGGCAGCTTTTAGCTGTGAGCTAAGAGCCGAAACGCAGCAGCACGCGATGGAAAAGAACAGGCAGCAGCCAAGGCAGATATGATGGGATGATCTGAGGTGATCTATATTTATTAAACAGGGGTAAGGGTTCATATAGGGTTCGGAGGGAAGGTGCTAGAACAGGGGCAGAACATGGACGGAGTACGCAAAACTTGGAGACGGGATAGGGTAGGTTACAGGGACGGACAAGGGAAAAGAGGGGTAAAACCATAACATAACTGGGGAGAACAGGGGGTAACATTATTGGCTGAGGGCAGTTGCCGTGGTGCCAAACTGCCCCATCAGCAAACTGTTGCTGTCCTCTGGCACAGTCTTCTCCTCAACATTGGATACATTTTTAGGGAGCACAGTATGGTGGTCAAACTTGTTGTTTTAAGCTAGACTCACTATAAAGAACCACAAGTCCCATTAAGATGTATTGTCCCAGATTTGTCCCCAGTCACCATCTTGGCCTTGAGTCCAGGGGTGTCTTCCTTCCACTGCCCATAGTCTGTCCCAGGCTCCTGCCCAACCCCAACATCTCTCAAATAATTAATATGACATACATTTCATGTAGACAGAATATTCAGCTGTTCTTTTCAAAACACACTTTAGAAAATTGAAACCTTTTCTGGAAAATAACAAGATTTTTCAAGTACATGCTACAACAGACAAAGTTAAGGTGGTTTTTAGTCCTTTAAAAACATGTTCATTTTTTTAAAACAGATACATTTAGATTTATTTATTTATAATTTCTGGAGAATCAGTGTAAAAATGACATAAAAATACATTGCAATGTAATTATTAGACAAAACCACTAGAGCAAAGGCAATTGCTGAAAGCTGTTGGTGCATTGTTTACAAATACTAAGAGTAGCTGCATTTCTTTAGAAATTGCTTTTTCTAACTGAACTGTTTTTCACTTCAGTAATGCAGCTTCTTTAGACTGGACTGAAGTTGCTAAATCAATTTGATTAAGTCTTTCATTTGGGATGGGGCAGAGAGGAGAAGGGTAACACTAATATGGGAGTTCTTTACATTATGCTTTAATAAGTCTATTTTGTGCAATAAGTGACTAAGCAAGTAAATGGTAGATGAATAAATGAGGATTTATTTAATGTACTTTACAAGGAAGGAGATAATTGAAATATTCTCTTCAGATTTATACCAATCATGCTGCATAGAGCAATAAATCTCTATATTTGATAAGAAAAATGTAATTCATCAAGTTGTTAAAGCTTTTTCAACAGATTTCACCACTGTAGGGAGAAAATTCATGTGGCCAGAGCTCAATTAGAGTTCAAATTGGTCAGCACTGTGAAGGACAACAGAAAGGGCTTTTTAAAAATATGTTAACAGCAAAGGAAAGATCAGAGATAACATTGATCTGTTATTTGATGAGGTCAGTTACCTCACAAGTAAGGACATAGACAAAGTAGAGAAGTTTAATGCGTTCTTCACCTCTGTCTTAACACCAATCATGGGCCCTGGGACCCTGGAAACGCTGTGTTGCAAGACCATGGCCGAAAGGATGAAAAACTCTCAGTCAACTCCAAAATTGTTTGAGACTTGTTGCTCCAGCTCATTGCATATAAATCTATGGAGCCGGATGGGATTCATTCCAGGGTACCGAAAGAGCTGGCTGATGTCATCATGGGACCTCTTGTCATTATTTTTCAATAGTCTTGGGACTCTGGAAAGGTCCCAATTCACTGGAACTTGCTAAATGTTGTCCCAGTTTTAAGAAGGAAGACCATGGCAATTACAGGCCTATCAGTCTCATTTCAGTGGCTGGTAAAATTATGGAGAAGGTTATTCTGAGAATTCCTGAAAACCAGTTGAGAAACAATACAGTCATTAGTCATAGACAGCACTGGTTCATGAGGGGAAAGTCCTGCTTAACATACTTAATTCGTTTTATTACAAAGTCACCTATTTATTTGACCAAGGAAAGCCAGTAGATGTGGTTTTTTGGTTTTTTGGGTTTTTTTTACTTTAGCAAAGCTTTTGATACTGTCTCTCACAGTATGTTTCTGGGCAAAATGTCCAGCACACAACAAGACAAGTCAATAGTGTAACGGGTAAGCAGACAACTGATGGGTCAGGCTCAAAGGGTTATAGCCCCATACTAGCCACTGTAAAGAAAATTAACTGTATGCCAACCAAAACCAGTATAAATCATTAACCTCATTCAGGGAAAGTGTAAAACAAAACAAATGAAACAAAACAAAAACCAAAACAAAACTAAACTAAACCGAAACAAAAGCAATAAAACCAAACCAAACCAAAAACGCAAACAAAAAACCCAACCCAACCCAACCCAAAAAAACACACAAAACCAATATTAGATACCCTACTATTTAGTAAAAATTGGACATTTATTTGTTAAACCCTTCAGAGCACCTCACTGTAGATTTGAGAGCAGAACCAGACCTTGAATTAAGGTCACCCAGGCACAGGACAAAGGATTAACTAAAGACATAAAAATCTCTGCGCTGGTCTGTGGCAAGTAACAGAATGTCTCAAAAAATGTAGTGGGAATGAGTCATGCTGGATAGTATCCCTTAAAATTTTCTGCATGAGATCAACTTTGCATTATAACCTGACTTAGGTTACAATAAGGAAGTTGGATTATGGCAAATTGTCACCGCATTCCTCATTAAGGAAACAGCTAGTCACATCATCATCCTCAGTAAAGCTTGATTTTTTTATCAGTGTAATACTTTCTGGTTTATTTGTATTGAGAATTTTTATGAACCAGATCTTTTTGAAACATTTTTTATTGTTCAAGCAGGTTATAATTCCATTCTGAATAATATGAAAGCTGTCTTCTAGACTAACACAGAAACAAAAGTTCAAAGTCTCACTTTCTCATTTTCTTGAATAATACTAGTGCAGTCTTGTTAACATAAATCATGTCCATCAACTGATTCTTCAAGATTTTCTTCCTTCTTCCTAACTTTGTTTAGCCACCAGTCCCTTTTAACAGTATATTTTTTATAATACCAATACAAAGACTTACAAAGAAAAATAACTAACATCCATGTAAGTCTGAGACATTAAGTGCCTGAGATTTCCAATACATACTAAACTCTTTAAAAACAGCAGACATTAATAGGAGTGTTAAATCTATTGAATCTCTTCATGCATTCTGACATGCTCTAAAATTAAAGATAGGAAGAAGATAAAGAAAGACTGAGGACTATAATGACTGGAATAGACTGTGATGAAAAGCATTTTGCAAATGAGCTGACTCAGTCAGATAACTCTCATTATATAGGTTTTATTCATTGTGAGCCAAAGTATCACAATGTGTTCAAAAAATAATGCACTGGATTTAAAAAGTAACATTTTAAGCACTTTATAACTAAATATAGAGAATAGATTGTTGATACTAAATCATAAAGGACCAATTTTGTCATGTCTCACAGGGCATCTGTTTGAGGCATTAAATACACTCTTTAACATGCTCTTCAGGAGCCATTAAAAAAAAAAAAAAAAAAATTAAAAGTCTGGAGTCACAAGAAATATTATTCACTCCCTTCCCACTTATCAAAATATGTCATTGTCTGAGCACCACTTTGACTATTCCTATGCACTTGACAGAACAGCCACCTGAAAATTAAATTGTGTACTATACTAGACACAGATATTTAATATTTCCAAAACTGAATATTCCTTTTCTGTCCAATAACTCCTAACTTTAAAAAAAAAATAAAAGATAAGAAATTATTAAAATTGTAAAAAAATAATAATTTGCCTGCTATCATTTTTCCAGATAACTAGTATTTTAATGTATGTATTTATATTTGTGGTTGTCTGCTGCTTAGATTGCAGTTTTGGTATAACTTTATTACGTAAAAAAATATTGCATAAAATTTATTTCATACACTTGCAGAATCACAGAATCTCTGAGATTCCAAGGTAGTTCTGGAGATTCTGTAGGCCAAAACCACTGCTTAAACAGAGTCAGCTATAGCAGGTTACTCAGGGCTGTGTCCAGTTGTGATTTTAGTATCTCATAAGAGTAGAGGCTCTGCAACCTTTCTGGGTTGTTTGTCCCAGAGTTTGACCACTGCTACAGTAAAAAAAGCATTTTCTTCTTGTCCTAGTTCCAGCCCAGAGCAGCAGGAATGGGTGTAGCCAAGGCCTTGTGTTATTTGATACCATCTTATGTCATGGCTGGGGCAGAGGAAAGGGACTCCCTTTTCCTCAGAAGGAAGGCTTCCCTTTCTGGTGGAGCAAGCGTGGCAGATGGAGCAGTGTGGTAATGCTGGTCCTGACTGGAGGAAGCGGTTCGGGTGGCATGGCTGTGGTCAGGTCAGGCTTCCACGCTCTCTTTTTGTACACTTTTGTTATTAATATTGTTATTGTTACTGTTTGTTTTATTATCTCAGTGCTGTTTCCAGTAAATTCTTCTTACCTCAATCTGTAAGTTTTTCTTTCTGTACCTCCATTTCTCAGCTCCATCCTTGGAGTGGGAAGGGGAAAGGGGGAGGAGAGTGTCAGCAGCATCTGGTTTAGGAAAGCCTCAAGGGGAGGGGGCCACTAAGAGGGGAGTGCCATTCCTAAACTATGACACTTGTGTTCAGACTGAATTCCATGTGTTTCAATTTGTGCCCATTGATGAGATCCCAGCAAACCTCCTCCAGGCTAAGCAGTTCCTGCTCTCTCAGCCTCTCTTCAGTTTGAAGATGCGTCAGTCCCTTATCATTTAAGTAGCCATTTGATGAACTTATTCCAGTCCATTCATGTAACTCTTGCACTGGGGAGTCCAGACCTGGCCCAAAACCCCGAGATGTGTCTCAACAGTGCTGAGCAGAGGAGGAGGATTGCATGACTCTAACTTCAGGCACAGATTACCCTTATCCAGCCAAGAATGCTGTTGACCTTCTTTGCCATGACAGGCACACTGCTAGCTCATGATCAGCTTGTTGTTTACCAGGACCCCCAAGGCCTTTCCTGCAGAGCTGCTTTCCAGCCAGTTGGCCTCTAATCTGTTACTACTGCCTGGAGTTATTTTCTGCAGAATTAGAACTTTGTACTTTCCTTTGTGGAATTTTGTGAGATTGCTGTTGGCCCAATTGACCAGCCTGTTGAGGCAGATCTGCCTCATATATCAATCATACCTCCCAATTTTGTATCATCAGTTGTTTGTTATTTATTTGTTTGTTTGAGATAAACAAAATTAGATTATACTGTAGTTCTTGGATATATGAAAACCTGTGATTATAAAGATAATTGTGCTAGGCTATCATGTCATCCAAAGTCATCCTGAAAAGGAAAAAAAACCCTATAAAAATATGCTTAAACCAGCTTTAAATAGCATATTTGACAAACTCCTTAAAAGCAATTATCAAAAAAAATTATATTAAGCTAAATTATGTCACATTTACATGAATTAAAAGTGACTGATAAGCACTGGTACTCACTAGGCAGTGATAATCACTCATCTGAGCTTATCTTACAACCTGTGTGATAAAGTCTTCTAATATCTCAGTCAAAACAAAAATGTTCTATGATGTGTTCCTTTTAAAAATCAGAACATTAGATTTAGAGCATTTATAATATACATGTCTGGGGAAACATTTGCACCCAATATTTCATTTTATTACCAAATCAGATTTTGTTATAGATCTTGTTTAAATTCTGAAAAAGTATGCTCTCATTTCAGTGTGCCAGAAGTAAAAAAAATGCATTGAAATTAATCTTTGGGGCACGTTCTCTTCTCAGACACCATCTGTTAGTGAAGCTATTTGTTCAGTGTGAAAGTTTTGGGGGTTCTTGGAGGTTGTTTTGTTTTCTTTTGTTATTGTTGTGGTTCCAGTATGCCTTGAATTAAACAGTTCATTTTAAAACAAATGTTTGGCTCACCTGAATTTTTTACAAGCCACGTATCATGAAATACACAGACTTTTTGAGTCAACATTATTTCTCTTTTAGCAATCTGTTAGTTTGGGATTATACCTTCAGCAGTTTTTTTAAAACAATGACTTCCAAAATTTTTTAGCAGGGAGGCATTGAAACACCATATCTTGTTAAATAATTAAGTATTTTAGTGGAAAAAAGCATTAGGCAAAGAGAACTTTAGACCCAATCTGCTTAACTTCTGATGATCTAAATATTTAGTCCTATAGAATGGTCATCAGAAACAGGCACTTTTTTATGTATATATATATATATACACACACACAAAAATTAATAGGCTGTTCAGGTCTTCATTGGGTTTGTTATCTGTTGTGAACTAAACCCAGTAGGCAGGTAAGTACCAGACAGCCACTCTCTCACACCACTCAGTGGGATGGGGTAGAGAATCATAAGGTTAACAGTGAGAAAACTCTTGGGTTGAGATAAAGACAGTTTAATAGGAAAAACAAAAGTCACACATGCAAGAAAAGCCACATAAGGAATTCATTCAGCACTTCCCATGGGCAGGGAGGTGTTCAGCCACTCCCAGGAAAGCAGAACTCCACCCCATGTGATGGTGACTTGGGAAGACAAATGCCATCACTCCAAATGTCCCCCCCTTCCTCCTCCTTTTCACCAGCCTTTATTGCATCACATGACATTTTATGACATGGAATTTTATGATTCTGGTCAGTTGAGATGACCAGTCCAGGAAGTCTTGCCCCCCAAATTCTTGTGTAGCCCCAGTCTACTTGCATTTGGGTTCATGTGAGGAACAGAATAGACCTTGATGCTGTGCAAGCACTGTTCAACAACTGCTAAAACATCCCTATGTTACCAACACTGTTTGATCACAAATATAAAATGTAGCATTATAAAAGCTTCTATGAAGAAAATTAACTCTATTCCACCAAAACCAGTATGGCATTCTAAATTGCATTTGGTTTGTAGCCCATTATTTTCTTTCTATATTCACTATTTAATAATCACTGCAGATCAGATTACTTTGAATCTGTAGTAATAGTGACATGGGAGCATACACTACCTAAATCCTCCCATTTCTAAAAGCAGAAATGCTTCCTGACGTTCTATGTGCAGTGTTAATCTGATAATTTTAATCCTTATTAATAATTATAAAGCAATCTACTGAAACAAATATCAAGGAGACAATATCTTCCCCTTCAAGAAGAAGAATTGAAATACCCTCAAAACATCAACACAGTCCTCTTCAAAGACAGTTTACTGAAATCATTATTTCTCTATCTGCAGCATGTGCAGAGGAGCGCATGCAAGAGCAGATTTTCTGGCAGGAACTGTGTTGCACAGGAAGGATGAACAATGGAGCTGTTCATGAAGGGCAGCATCCTGTGGGAGGAACCTGATGATTCAACAGGGGAAGACTGTGAGCAGGGAGGAGTTGCAGAGAGGAAGTGTTATGAACTGACTAATCCCATTTTCCATCCCCTTGAGCTGCTCGTTTGGGTGAAGGTAGAATAGTCAGGAGTGAAGTTGAACCTGGAAAAAGCAGGGGGAGGGGTGGAGTTCAGGTGAATGGTATTTTTATTTCTCACCATCTTACTCTGTTATAAATGGCTGTCAAGAGATTAAACTTTTTTTCCCTGAGTCCATTTTGCCCATGACAGTACCTGGCGAATGATCTCCCTAACCTGATCCCAATTCATGAGCTTTTCAATAATTTTTTTCCCTCTGTCTTGTTGAGGGGGTGGAAGTTAGAAAGCAGCTTGGTGGGCCCCTGGCAGCCAGCCAAGGTCAACCCACCACAAACACTGAGATCTATCTAGCTCTTAGATTTGGTGAGCAGTGTAGACACTTCCCAATTGCAGATCTAGAGATGAAAACAAAAGAATGTTGTTAATCTGTGCTAAATAAAAGGCCTTCCTAAGTATAACTAGTTGGATGAATAGCAAGGATGCCTGTAGACCAGTCTGTCATAAGTTAATCTCATTTAGACAGCTGTTCTGAATTTGAATGTAACCTTCACTAACCATATTGAGGGTTTCCTTAAATATAATTTACAGAAACTCTGATAGATAACAGGAAGATGGAACCCTTTTCAATGTTAGTATATGCTGCTTCCCAAATATATAAGTGGCCAGTCTTTGCGAACGAAGATCTGGGAAAGGTGTTCCCACCTTTCAAGCCTGCGCAATGGATTTTTTAGG
>JAWWLV010000121.1:86925218-86938325 GCA_035041135.1 Platyrinchus mystaceus | reverse complement strand
TGGATGGCCTTAGGGGCTGACGAGCTCCATCTGCCCAGGGGACCCTGAAGCAGGACCGGGATTCGAACCTGCGGCCTCGGCGCTGAGAGACCAGCATCTTAACCACTAGGCCACCAGGGGTCCCCTTTCCCAAATATATGTAGCAATGTTTAATACACCATCTTCTTTTAACACAGATGGTGTCCCCACTAATGATAAACAGAAAACTGTATTTATGTCAGACACCATATTAAATCTAAGTTAGTTTAATTCAGTACTGTCTTCCCACTGCTCACTATGAATCCATGACATGGTTTTCTTTTGTTTATTTTTTCTTCCAAAATTTATCTCATGTTTTCTTCAAGATCTACCAGAAGGAATATTTAATGAAGAAACTCTGGAAACTGCTAGAAGAATTTTATGCTTCTAGTTCAAAAAGAAAGTCCTCCGTTTTTCCCGCTTTTGGTTGTGATCAGATATCCAGAAAGATTGTCCCTTCCGTTATGTGCAACTGTTTTGGTCATGCTCCAAGAACCACGCAAAAAATAAACGTGAATGAAAGTGATATTTTAATGATGTATTTTAGTGGAAAACACTGAATCAAGCCAAATTTACCTCTTCAGGTCTCAGGAATCTCAGTAATGCCTTTAGCCATCAGAAGTGTAAGCAAAATAAAATTTGTCATTCGTAGGTATTATCAGTGATACTGACAATTAACTCAAAAAAAAAAATAACACAAGAAAAAAGCAAACCAAAACATAAACAACAAAACTTGAAAGAAATCAGAAAGTCAACACTTTTAGACTTGTGCAAAAGTAGGCATAACCCAAAAAAATGCTCATGATGGAAAAGACCTACCATATATACCTTAGATATCAATTGCACAGTGAAAACCAGGCATTTTTGAATAGGAGTAATGTCCCACAGTGATTTTTCCTAGATTTTCTTCTAGGTATAAATTATTATCTTTAATGGGAAAGCCTACTTTTGTCTTTGAAGATAGGTGCCCTGTCTTCATCACTGATTGTTTACTGTCAAGCTATAATTTCTGAAAAATGTCATTAATTCTAAGAATATAATTTCTTCTTCTTTTTCTTCATTTGAAAGCTAAATCAACCCAAAGAGCACCATAACTGAGCAAAAGCAGAGACATACGAGAAGTCAGATGATGAACTTGAGTAGTAGAATTAGTAATAAAATGAAAGCAAAATCCATACTGCTTGTGGGTCTCAACAAATGGTCGACCTTTTCTGAAATTTTATTTTCACTTGAGGAAATAGGACATATTGGACAAATGCCTGTCATTATTGGTTTTGTCAGTTTCTCATCTGGTACCTCATTCTGGTGTCAAAGCTCTGCTCCACTGAGTATCCAGTATAGCACACTGAGTCACTTTCTACAGCTAGCAGATAGGCAGGTAGCCATCAGAAGCTCTCTCCGCTCAAATGGCCATCTGGCTTCTCTGTTTCCAGATTCTGGAAAACACTTAACCTTGTACTTTCCTGCAGAAAACAGAAACAGTGGAACTGGGAAGCCATTGGGAATTGGGAGCTGTAAGTCTCAAAAAAAAAAGATGGTGTGGAGAAAACGTAAGGACAGATATAGAGATTCTGGATGAGAGGGGGCCAAATATGAAAGACAAAATGACTATCCAAATGGGCAGGGGGTCCAAGATCTCATGGGAACAGAAACATAATATTTCTTTATGTATTGTTTCTTCATGTATTGTTTCTTTCTGCTACAGAACAATTATAATGCAGATATCAGTCAAGATTTCAGATGTAAAAGTCCTTAAAGTTTTTGATATAATGCATGTAAAACATTTGGAAAACAACAATGCCCACAGGCAGAGCAGGCAACAGAAAGGATGAATATAAAAAAAAATCACAGTTTTGCTATCCAATACTGGGCTCTTTGTTCCTGTATGAGCTACATTGATTCACTGCTCTCTCTGCCCAATTTCATGGTTCATTGTCCTTGCTAAAAGAAGACTGGTTCCAACTTCTTTGTCCTATGCAAAAGAACAGTCCATCCTTCCAAAGATAACAAATGGCCATTAGGCCTTACTGTGAGTACAAACACTACAGACACTGGCAGGTGCACTCTTGTGGAGCAATTCAAATCTGTTACAGTTGTCCTCTAACAGGGTAGTTGTTAAATGTATATTTACTATCACTGTCAATCTTAGCTTTCTTCAGCAGATGATGAGAAGACAGCCTAAAAGCAAGACAACATTATTTTATAGTTTGTCCTCTATCTGTTTCTATTCTACCGTTGCATCTGCTACACAGTACATATTTTGGGAGAGATAATGGTTGGTGAAGAGATAAATGTTTGGTTGTTTGAGACCGGGTTACCAAGACATAATCATTATTATCATCATAAAACAGAACAGTGTCAAGGGCAGAGTGTTTGAAAGAGTTCCAGATATACCAGGAAGAATTGAAGAGCTTGGATTATTTTAGGAAATACAAGAAAATAGAGAGACTACTGTTGCCTGGAAAATCCATTTTCCCCTCTCATTCATAAAAAAAATCAGATAGACATATTGCAGAATTGAAGCATGAAAAGAAGAAATTAGAGCAGTACCTCTATTGTATGAGAGTAAACCTGCATAAGAGGTACAGGATGTTGTCTCCACATACATGTATTCTTTCAAGGAACAATTTGTTCCTCTCTGTGCAATTTGCATAGGACTTTCCAGCATGACTAATCCCCTTTTGAAAGTGCTCTGGTAGCTTCCTGTATCCTAAAATGATTCTCAGGCAGCAGAGGATAGTATCATGTCTCCCACCTTCTCATCTATCATCTAATTTAATTAAATACATTTAAACAAATAAGTATCATATTATTCCATGAAAAGCAGAAAATAAAAAGAAAGCAGAACAGTAATGTCAGGGTTGATTTTCTGTGGAGAGAGAAAAAATAAAATTCTTATCAGTAAAAATGGATCAGTTTTTCAATACCAGATTCTTACACTGAAGTATCATTTTTTCTTGTCTTGAAATCTTTGGTGTGCTGTGATTACACACAGTTAGTACACCCTAAAAATTATGTAGAAAATATAGAATAATAAAGAGACTGCTTCTTGACTTATGAAGAAAAGAAAATAACTGTTTTTAAATTCAGTGATGTTTAGATATTATCACTTGGCAACAGCTCTACACAGAAAGTGCAGTGGGTTTAGTAGAATCTTCATTAAAAGAAAAAAAGTTCCTGATCCTTAGTTCTGGGCAGGTATTTTTTCTGTAAGAGGATCCAGTCTATGGTACATGAAAGTTGAATCTCTGGTTTAAAAAAAAAAAAAAAAAAATTAACCCTAATTTAATAATTTATTGTGTAAATTGGGGAGAGCTAATAACCACCTAGTTGGATTTGAGGTGGAACTTCTTGGACATGGGAATTTTTTTGCTTAGGAAATGGAATGATCTTATATGTGACCTCAGGTAAATGTTCTCCTGATAAGTTAGTGAAAGGACTTGACCTGGGATAGAGAAAGAATCACATTCATGTACCCCTGTATTGCATGTGATTAGGTAGGTTGTTATAAGACTTCAGAGGTAAAATAGAAGAAGGGAGTGAGCATACCTTTCAGAGGAATACAGTTGTCCCTGGAACAATAGGGGCAGTTTTTTTAGGAAGCATCTTTGAGACGTATGCGTAGTTTGAGGGGGGTGGGAATGGATGGGATAAAAATCTACACTCAAATAGTGCCAAGACTATATTCTGACCTACAAGCCTAGAAACAACTTACAGCCATACTGTTAAACTTTTTTACCCTCCAGATCGATATGGCCATATGCAAATTACCTTTTGAGAATGATATATGGACATAGCCTACTCACAAACCATGCTCAGAATCCTTTGGGAGAGTGCAAGTCATCTAAGGCTGAAACTGCACAAGAAACCAGCCTAAAAACTTATTAAGATGCAGTCCTATCCCAAGTCTTTGCACTGCTTAATTAATAAAGATGAGGACTAAGCACCTACTTACCCCTTATCCATACAACACCTTTTTAAAATGTGTGTATATAACACCTGAGACAAATGAGTTTAATAAAAAAAAACCAAACAATGTATCAGTGAGATTATTTTTAAAATTTTATTTTAACCAAGGGAAATACTTTAAGTAGGAAAATGTGAATAAGAAAGAAGATAAAGAGAAAAGATAGATGAGCCACGGCACAGATGAAAAGTCTCAAACTTAGTGTTTCCATTAACCTTAAAAAACCCCTATATGTTACTTCTAAAAATGAAATATTTCATGGGGGTTTTTTCTCATCTCTAAGGATCAGAGAAATTATCCTAAACAGTGAGGTGTATAATACATTGACTTGCTCTTGTATAGTGTTACAACCTAATATATTCCCTCTAAAATCAAGATCTGCACCTAAACAAAAGAAACAGAGTTAAAAATAATACCATTCAGACCCTGAACAGATTCAGCTCTTATCTAACAATAGAAATGAAGACTGTAAGGTATATACAGTATGAGGAAAAGGAGAAAGTGACAGCAGTTGACAAAGTACTGAAAAAGCTGGGAAAATGCTGCAATGTGATAGTCACTTTGAATTTGTAATTAAACTACTTATTCTGACATTTTCCTCTTTTATTTTAATTCTTTTGCAAATCCTCGAAGGAGACATAATTTTCTCCATGTACTTAGATAAACAGTCCTCTAATATTAAATTTAAACTACTCTTTATTATCGTGTACCAATTGCTTGCCTTAGAATCATTAATGTATTTTTATACCATCAATAAAATAACACTTAAAATATCAACTGTTTTCAGCTTTGGTTTCCATTTTCTGGTCTAAAAAAGCAAAGAGACATTCCAATGCATAAACTGGAGTGGTCAAACATGAAAGTATAAGAATATAGTTGTCCTGTTGCTGTTATTTTCATAATGTAATGCATACATCCCTACTGAAATAATTACATCATTAAAAGACATGCGCTCTAAGTATTTCTTCAATCTACTAATATTTTGACTTGATGTATCAAGTAGAGAGACCATTGTTCAAATATAGGATCAATTAATAAAGAAATAAAAATTTCTCTAGGTTTAAAGTTTCTGTAGTGCGTATTAACTGCTGACCTACTGAGGCAGTGACACAAGCTCGCAAGCAGGCATAAATTACACTGACCTGCACAAGAGGAAGAAATGGTTCACTTACCTGTGGATAAGGTAAAGGATAATTTAATATACTTTATAGACAGTTTTAACTTTCCATAACAGGGGACAGAGTGAACCACAGAACTTCCAGTCACTGAGTGGAAGGACTAGTAACCTATTGAGAAGACTGGGATGGGATACTTTTTAAGAACATTTAAGAACAGATTAGATAAGTATCAGGAGGGAGTTTATAGCCAATGCTTTTGAATGAAGAAAAATAATTATTAAAACCACTCAAAGATTAAATGACCAAACAGCTCTTACTGGAAATATTTTGCACAAATTTCATAGCCTAGATTTATGGAACATGCATGAAAAATTTCTGCTAGGAAAATATAGTGAATAGACTAAATCTTTGAAGAAGAGACATTAAAATATCTCTGCTTTTTTATCACAACAAGAAATGCTCAGATGGGACAAATCATCTCTACAAAGTCTGGTCAGGTATATATATTTCTCACTGGAGAAAGAGGGGATCTTATCAATGTATATAAATACCTGACAGGAGGAAGTAAGAAGATGAAGGCAGGCTCTTTTCCATGGTGCTCAGTGATAGAACAAGAGGCAATGGGCTTGAAGGGAGACATGAGAAGTGCTGTCTGAACAAAAGGAAATATTTTTTGACTGTAATGATGACTGAGGACTGGAACAGGCTGATGAGAGGGGTTGAGTCTTCCCCCTTGAAAATATTAAAAAAACACCTGGGCATGGCACTCAGTAACCTGGTCTAGGTGGCCCTACTGGAGCAGAAGGGTTGGGCAAGATAGCCTGCAGAGGTTGCTTTCAACTTCAACCATTTTGTGATTCTGTGATATATTTCTAGGATGAAAAGCAAAAAATATCTATAATAAAATGAAGACTGAAAATGGTTCTCTACAAAAAAAAAAAAAAGGAAAAAAGGAAAAGTAAGTTCTGGAATGATCTTCTATACTGGTAAGTACAAGAAAGCTACCTATTAATTTAAAATAAAATTTAAAAAACTTGGGAAAGACACCAAATATATATATATATAAACATATATATATATATATATATAAAGGGAGTATTCTTTGGTTTATGAATTAAGATATCTAATATAGCAGCATCATCAAAGTAATCTTTTGGGTTTAGTCATACTTAAACTGTGTTAAACCATGATTTGGGATTATAAAAGAGCAGTCACTGGTCACAGCTAGCATAGGTTCAGAAGGGGAAAGTCCTGCTTGAAAAATCTCAATTTTCTTTTATAACCAGGTCAAGGAAATGTGACAGAAGAAGACCAAACAGCATTCTGTAGTATGCTGTAAAAGCAAAATAACAACATTAATTTAAAACAGAGTTAAACAAGTTAAGGAAATAAACTATATATATAAAAAAGAAGCATTCTTTTGTTTAGAAATTAGGATATACAATATAACACTACAGCGTGCTGCTTTGTGTTCTTCTGTCACATTTCCTTGACCATTAAAGACCCAGAACAATCTGTCATTATTTCTGAAAAACATATGTAATACTGAGTCTTACACTAAATATGTTCATTAAAAAAGAAGTATCTGTGTCCACTCTTGAAACTCAAACGCATTTCTGTTGCACCAAAGCCTACTGACATTACACCATCCACCCATTTTTTTTTCCTGGTCAAGATTAAGACACAAAATATAGTTCTGTCTGTGTATATGAAATATTGAGCAATCAACATTAAAATGATGCAATATAGTCTCATGGCTGTATACATTTTACTGGGTTTCAGTAACACAAAATTTACTCTGTGTCTATGATGTAGCAAAGTACAACTAGGCTCAATTTTAAATGGGAGCTATGTCATATAATCTTTAAGTATAACGTTATTCAGCAAGTATCACAGTTTAGTGCTCAACACAATGTCTGTGAAATGCTATTATCTAATGAATATAAAGCCAATATTGACTTACAGCTCATTGAGCTCATTGATATTTGTCCATGGGTCATTGATGGCAAACATTTTACATCTACTATGATTGTGTTTATATACGTATTTATATCCAACAGTTTATTGTTGCAATTATATGAAAGATTTAAAATTACGCTGACTTTAAAGAAGTCATGTTAAGGAAATTCAGTTTAAAGGTAAAGTGATACCCTCATCAACATCTTACAGCAGGAACCTGTTATTATCCAATTACTGCATTGCTGCACAAAATAAGAAATCCATCTTTTAATCAATACTTTGTTTATTGACTAAACAAAGCTTAAAACTGACTGGACTGCTGTTGAAACCCCTGGATGATGGAGCATATCTTACTGGACAAGACTTTCACATATGTTAAAGTAACTCCACAAAAGGCTAAAGTTGACTGGTTCTCATTGGTTTCTCAAAGCCCTTTTATAAGGAAATCAATGCCCTAGCATATTAGGACTTGTATGTGCATTGGTGCTATATTCCTAGTTGCAACAGACAACTCTGTTAGGAAAACTTTAAATATTCATTTATTTATTTGATCGCATTCTGTATCTCTACATCAGGAAAAGCTATTAGTTACCATACAGTTACATACAAAACATAGCCCAATCTTCAATAAGGTAAGAAACAGACAAAGACTATCTCCAAAGACTAATTCAGAGAAAGTATAATGGCCTTAGGAATTGAAAACCATTTAGATATGTAGAAAGAAATAATAAGGTTATCTCAACAGTGATTTTTTTTTTTCAGTCTCATTATCTATTTTATGAATCAACACTACTCTGCTTCACAAAAGAGGTAAATCTAGCCTACCAACTGCCAAATCACATCATGAAAAATACTTTTGTGTTTTCAAACTTTTCAAACTTCAAAAAGGTATCAATAGAGAAAGCTTTAGCAGTGAAAGGCCTCAGTTTGCTACAGCAAAGTAACTAACTTAGTACAAAAGGAATTGGAAGGAGAATCTTGGCCAATCCATTCACATCCACACACACTAGTAATATATATATATATATGTTCTGTTGTCTATGGAACAGCCTCACAATTCTTACCCTAGAGTTAATACAGGAAAGTTTGTTGCTTGAAATAAAGAAAAAATTGCTTGTCCTTTCTGTAGGTGAATAATGTTATTGTGAAAGTTTTATATTCTCATAATTGAAAAATACAGGACGTGAATTAAATTCTCCTAAATTTAACTGCTCTACTTAGATATTTATGCAAAATCCTAATCTTAGTTGCATTTAATCTAACTTAGGTATACATCCTTGTGTATCTCATTCCTTTTCCTGAGGTTTATAGATAAAAGTAACATCAACATTCTTCCAAGAAGAATAACAAAAATAACAAAAGTAACCCTAAACTAAAACTTGGCTTAAAGATTTCCAGTCCAGACAGGAAATTATTCTTTACAATCTAAACTGTCATTAATATCACTCTGTTGAGTCTAGAGAAGAAAAGATGGAGACGGGATCTCATCAATACATATAAATATCTCAAAGGAGGGTTCCAAGAGGGTGGTGCCAGACTTTTTCCAGTGGTACCCAGTAAAACGATCATAAACTAAAACACAAGAAGTTCCACCTCAATATGAGGAAAAACCTTTTTACATTGATGGTGGTGGAGCACTGGAACAGGGTTCCCAGAGAGGTCATGAAATCTCCCTCTCTGGAGGTGTCCCTGTGTAACCTGCTCTAGGTGTCCCTGACTTGGCAGGGAGCTTGGATTAGATGATTTTCAGGGGTCCTTTCCAACCCTAACTGTGAATACATTTTAGAAGTGAATTGCTGCTTTTTTTTCATGTTTGATATCCACATAACAGAAAGAAATAGTTATTTCAATAAGATCTGTATATGCAAGGCCTCTTTCTATGCTCCTGCATTTTCAGTGTTATAAAATCAATTTTAATAATAATAAGCTAAAGTTGGCATACTGGCCAGTAAGTACAAACACTGACCATCAGTTAAGAATTCTTTTCCTCTTGTCTATTTTTAAATGCACTTGTATTTGCTTTGTAAGCAGATCATGAATACAATTAAATATTTAAATGAAAGTTGAAATTGAGCAAAACAATTTTGAGATTGTATTAAATTTGACTCTATAGTGGTTTTTATATTTCTAGTCTAAAAGTTTTTTAATTCAAATATTTAAATATATTTTATATTTCTCTTCTTTAAGATCTATATAATTAGAAAAATTGTTATCATTTCTTCTCTATCGTAGAATAGATTATATACACAAAGAAAATTATGATGATTTGTAAATATTTAAATTTATAGAGTGATATTATCCTGTTTTTGATCACAAATTTCAAAATCTAGCATTAGATTACACAATCCTGACTATCTAAAGGAAGGAAGGAACATTTTTTCATTTGTTAAAAAGGAACATTTTTACATTTTTTGTCCTAATAAGTAATTTGCAACAAGAGATGTGACTATGTGATAATAACATAGAAGAATAATTTCCAAAGTAACCATTTTCTCTTTGTGAAATAACTGACAATCTTCTTGCTAAATTGTTGAATGATATAATTTGCCAATTACTTGTCATTTTGATTTGTCTGGTTTGTAACAGGCAGAAGCAGCTTTTTTCAAACAAAAGATTTTTAATGATTAAAGATTTCATTGAGTTTTTCCTTTTTCTTTTATTTAGGTAAATGAAAAAAAGAATATTACCTAAAAAATCTAATACTTTTTAAGTAACTGGATAGGTAATAAAGAATTCTCATACTTTGACCTCCCCAAAAGCAGGCAAAATATAAATGTTATTTTATAAATTTTGTGGCACAAAGTGAAGTGACTCATATAGCAAATGCACTCTAAAAATAGACTGCACACTCCCACTCCTACTTACTGTATCCCAGGGGACTTGTACTAAATAATATCAAAATATCCAGTCAGCAGGATGGTTTTAACATGATGGAAATGGTAATAAGAAATAAATTTAAATGATGATGGGCAGCTAACCTTAAAATCAAAAGTCAGATCACTGAAATTAACAGAGAAGAAGTGCAGGCATGTTTTGCTGTTCCAGCATCTCAGGAAGGGCACAAGACAGGTAAAAACAATAAGGGCTTGATTTTGTGTGTTTTTATTAGGGTGGGGATTTTCTCTTTCTTTCTTTTCACATTGTCTCAGTGCAAACAAATGTATGGAAACTGCTAAAATATGGGATTGTGGTAGAATGACTGAAATCAAGACTTTCTGATTTTTTTTCCTCAGGACATGATTTTGCACAGGTATAGCAGCTGTCTCCCATGTGTTCTTTTTTATTGTACTCTCTCAGGAAGGAGAGTTTTCATTTTGAATATATCAGTATTGGAACTAACCAAGTACTGTTTTCTGACTTCTTATTGACTTCTCCATCTTTCTGCTATTACTGGTTTCTTTAAAGTGTGTGTTAGGAAAGTTTTGCTCAAATTAGCTTTTAAAAGCTGAAATATAGAGTAGATGCCACCTGTCTGATGTAGCTGTCCAAACCAAGCTGTCAGCAGAAAGAAGCTTGCAGGGTTTGAGTGGCAAACCTTGGAAAACAGAGGCTGATAAACATCCCGTGATCTAAGAAGCTGGACCCCTGTCACAAGATCTATCAAAGTACAACCTTATGGGTTAAGCCGGCTCCAGCAGAATCAAGAAAGGACTTTTTGAGATTATGTTATTAAACTATGTCTAAAACCCCTTAATTCCTTTGATCCTGCTTGAAGAAAAATTAACCTATTTGGAAATTGTAGCAGAAACTTGTGTAACTTCCTAATTATCATAACCCATCCTCCTATTAACATGTCCAGCCCCCAAGGCCCTTAAAAATGTGTTTTTGTGTCCAATAAATCATTCCAGTTTTACCCCATGCTGGGATCATGTTAGTTTTGGTTTTTTAGACTGCCACAGTCTAGACAGGCTATTTTGCATTCTGAAAAGGTGTTGTGTGTTCTGGAATGTTTCCTTATGGTCAGTCTACACTTTCCTTTGTTCAAGATTATCCAATTTATACCAAAACAACCTCTTCTCTTTCCTACTGTCATGTTTCTACCCTTCAATTACATGCCAGTCTTGTTTCATCGATTATTCAGAGATTCTACAGGGAAGATGTTGTGTTATAATAATGTATAATGTAATAAACATGTATGTACCATTCCAAAAAAATCTGAGATTTCTAAACTTGAGCATGTGCAAGGGGGTCGTTTGTGGGATTTTTCTTTCTTTTGTTCTTATATATTCTCACTGCATCACAGAAAGAATAACGAATATAACTAATTATCTCTGGTTAGTCTGAAATATTTTATGAACTGACTCAACGCAAGTAAAGAGCTTAAGTAGCAAGATGAGATCTACATAATCCATTTATTTGCTTTTATTATGTTTTTGGTCAAGGTTCTGATGACAAGCACTTCTCCTTGAAGAAAAATCAGCTAGTTAGCTGTGGCAATTCAGTGCCAAGTTATGCATATGGACAAGATCAGAAGTGGGCATATCCAGATTAGTCTTTAAAAAACAGAATGAAATTTATCATTTTTTCTGCAAACTAAGGCATTTCTGTTCAATACTGTGTCCCTCTAGCACTTCATAAAACTATTTTGTAGTTCCTAAAAATGAAAGCTTATGTGCAGAGAGGTATTGAATTAAGGAAAGAGAAGGGGAAATAAGTACAATCTTAATAAAGTAATGTGTTACATTTGCAAAATATGAGACAAAAATATGTAGAGCATTGGTAATTTTATGTCTGGATTGAAACAACCTAGTTGGATATAAAAGAAAAACAAAGAAAAATACTAGAGATGACTTACCAAATCCAGCAGTCCTTTTCCTGATAAAATAGAAATGACTGTTATAAAAAAGCATTGAAATTGTAAGCTAATCTGTAAGCATCACAGTGGACACAGTTACTTTGTCATTCCATGAGCCCGACTGATGACTATTGAAGTCTGTATTGGTGACAGAACTATTTAATGATTTCTTCTAAATTAGGACTCATACAGGTACATGCTGAAACTTCTGTGCCAGTCTAAAGCAGAAGAAAGACCTTGACAATTACAAAAATTACTTTTCTGGGCATTTTTATCCAAACAGCAGCAAGTATTCTCCAAAGAAATTAGAAGCCTTTCAATTATACAGTTTCCTGTCACCAATGAGTTTGTTGCTCTAACAGTCAAGATAACAAAGAAGCAATTTTTTCCACTTAGTATAGATTTTATCTTATAATGTTATGTAATATAAGAGAAGTATTATGAAAGACAAGGACTGATGCCAGAAAACACATAAATTGAGAATTAATTCATCTGTGATGACTCAGCAGCCCACATACAGTTGTCTAATTATTTTTGAGATACCTAAAACACTCTGCCTGGCCTTCAGGTTCTGCTTCACAAGGGAACAGCTCTCCCATCAATCCCAAGTCATGTTTGTTAGCTTTCCTGATATCTCTAATATCCTATTACAGCCCAAATGCCAATTAACACAGACATGTGGGTAAATGAATCAAGCTTGTTCTATAGCCTGTACAAAAATTTTTCAGCAGAGAGCTAAGTAAACGTTTGACCTCCTGTTACACTATGTGATCATCATGCATCGATATCATAAGTTATATTGCTGTGGTGCGTTGTTCCCTCACGCACTCAATTGTTCTAAGACAGATGTGTTAAGGTAAGGTTCTTTAAAATGATTAGAGCAAGGGTCCTCAAACTATGGACCGTGGGCCGGGTACGGCCCCCTAGAGTCCTTAATCCGGCCTGCTCCCCCCCTCTCCCCCCCGCTGGGGGTTGGGGGCGAAAACCAAGCAGCCCCGTCCTCCTCCTCCTCCTCCTCCTCCTCCTCTGTGATGCGCGGCGGGCGAGAGGCGGGGGCATCTCCTCTGCCAGGCAAGCAGTGTCGGCAGCCTCTGGACTGTGAGCTCCAGCCAACTCCGGCGAATCGCCGGAGCCCCAGCGCGGCAAAGTTCCTTCAGTCCCTTCTGGCCCCCACCTCCGGACTGCGCGGCCGGGCTGAGGAGGGGGGCGGCGGCATCAGCGAGGTGGGCGGCTCCCCTGTCTCTCCCTCC
>JAWWLV010000121.1:86888210-86924232 GCA_035041135.1 Platyrinchus mystaceus | reverse complement strand
TATGAGGAGAGGCTGAGGGAGCTGGGGTTGTTTAGGCTGGAGAAGAGAAGGCTCAGGGGTGACCTCATCACTCTCTACAACTACCTGAGAGGAGGTTGTAGCTAGGTGGGGGTCGGTCTCTTTTCCCAGGCAATCAGCAGTAGGACAAGAGGGCACAGGCTTAAGCTCTGCCAGGGGAGGTTTATGCTGGATATTAGAAAGAAGTTCTTTACAGAGAGAGTGATCAGGCATTGGAATGGGCTGCCCAGAGAGGTGGTGGATTCAGTGTCCCTGGAGGTTTTTAAGATGAGGCTGGATGTGGCACTTATTGCCATGGTCCAGTAACCACAGCCATGTTGGATCAAGGGTTGGACTTGATGATCTCGGAGGTCTCTTCCAACCCAGTTAATTCTATGACTCTTTGAAAAGAGACACCAGCTTTGACACACAGGGTAGCATATGCTAAGTGTCCTCTGATTCATTAGAAATAAATAGAGTGTCTCCAGCAGGTGTTAAGCTATACATGTAATTAAATCTTGGCAGGTTCAATTTCTTACAAAATGAGAAAACAAGAATTAAGCTGTCTGGTGCATTGTTGAATTTCTTGCTAATAAAAACTTGCATTTTGAATATGCACTTTTTGGTGGGCTATTTGGTAATCAAACCTAAGCTTTGTTAACGTTAGTTGACTTTTGTTAATCAATGTTTGAACTGTTGTGCACCAAGGTATCAAGATTGAGCCCTGATTCTTTCATGTACTGTGTTAATATGCAATAAAATGAACTTTGTCTTGAGTAGATGGCAATATAAAGACAAAAGACAGTATAGAGATTGGAAACTGGAGCTTAAATAAGTGAAAAGGAGAATAAACTTCCTGTGTCTTGAGCTAGCTACAAACCGAGCATCTACATATAACACATCCCACTTAGCTTTAGTCCCACTGAAGTCATCTAAAGCAATTGTCCAGAATCCATGTAGTGCCAGTGAAGAAAGGTAAACTTACTATCTACACTACTGTTTTTCTCCAAATAGTACTTGTGGTCATTTATTTTGGGGGATAAGCTGGATCTAACAGAACTGACTTTCTGTCAGACTTTTCCTTTCACAGGAACCTAGGTTTTCCCATGCAGAAGAAGATGAAATGGAGTTTATGAGTTTTAGACAGAGGATCAAGACATAGTTAGAGAACACATTTAGATTTAGCTTGATAATATTCTAGATTTCAACAGTTTAGATATAATCACTTGCTGGTCTATAGCTTCTTAAAGTTATTATTTCCAACCAGACTAATTCTTAACACAAATTTTCTGATTGTTTGTTATATGCTCATTTGGGTTTTGGGTTTTAGTTGTTTTTCTTGTTTGTTGGGTGGGTTTTTTTGAGGGATTTTAAATCTTCTTGAACAGCATAAGGATAAGATTTACTTCCTGTTAGTTTGCATATTAGACATTCAAAGTACCAATTGAGCACTGGAAACAGATGTAATAGTAGACATTTTAAGTTTGATACTAAAACTGAAGTAAGTACATCAAGTTACTCAGTTATGAAAAGCAAAATAGTAGAAGATTATTACAGTTAAATGTAAACTTTTTAATAATCAGGAAAAATCTCATTTAATTTGGAAACTATTTAAAATATATCTTTCTTCTAAGTTAGGCCATTTAAAAAAGAAAATGTAAAATTAATTCAAAGCTATCTAAATGTTTTGGCACTGCTTGAATGAAGCTTTATTTTGACTTCAAGAAAAACAAACCAGGTAAGGGCTCATTAAATAAGCCTATCTTTAGAAATAATGTTTTGCACATCACAATAGAGCTGTTGACTAGAATTGTCATGTGTAAAGAAAGTCAAATATTAAAATTTCTAAATGCCTGAGGAAAAATTCACATTTCAGTTCACTATGAAGCCAGAGCAATTCAATTGACAGTAGATCAGAATTTGGCACTTAGTTTGGGCTTTTTCAACCCCAGTGGCACTTTTTATTTTTCATTACAATTCTGATGATAAATATAATTTAGGAAAGCAATTAATTTGCTTGTTCCCTTGCCATCTGAATCTGTCATCTGACAATAGCTCAGCATATTCATCACAAGGGGTCAAGCATGGGTAATGAAGCAGTTACGAGCTCACTGGCAACTACCATGCCAGCATTGTTACTGAAATGTAGTCCAATCCTCTGATTACAGCTGTCTATATTAGGGCACTGAATTTGTTCAGAGCTTCTGTCTTAGCTGCATCATCGTCGTCATTCTCAATCCTATTACAAAGATTTTTCCTCAAATCGAGCTATGAAAACTTTACATTGTTTGCATGTCTATAGAAGGTCTTTGCCTCAAAAAGCATAGAGATAATGGACAGAATGAAAAATGCTTAATCTACTCAGAGGATACTGAGGCATATTCAGCTTCAACTTTCTGCCATTTTGGAACCACTCCATCTCTTAATAATCAGAAGTATTTGCTTCTCATTTACACTTATCTTCCTGAATAAATTAGTCAATGTTTCATTCTGCAGAAATATTAAACAGAGAAAGATAAAAGCAGGAGATATTTTTCTTTTAGTTTGAGATGGTCTCTGTAAGATATAGATTCAGCAATGGTCTCCTCTGAGCTGAGGACAGTAAATAAAGGTAACCTTTTTGTACCCTAACCCTAATACTCTTCTGAACGCTGTTTTTTGTTGAAGCAGTTTTGATGAATGTGCTACATTTACAGAGACTTTGTAGTCTAATGGTTATAAATCTTATATATGTAGTTATATAAGAGCATTTATTAAGATTCAGTTTTTAATTTGAACTTTTATCCTCCAAAAATTGTGGAATTTTAAAATTAAGTTCTTACATTCTTCTGTATTATTATCTTTGAGGGGAAAAGACCATTTGAAAAACAGAGACCATGTTTAGTGCCTCATCTGATATGGCATCTGACTTAACAGTTTTGCTTATCCTTTTGTGAGTAGTGAAATATTCATTCTCTAAGTAATACAATGTGAAAATTCTACATTACTGATGCTTCAAATAATAATTATTTTATATAATTATTTGTTTATCAAAGTAAAAACGTATTTTATTTCATATATATATGTTAAGGCATCTTAATTTGTTTACAACTATTATATGCAGATGACCAAGATGCTTAGAGTGGCTTTTTTAGTGGTTTCATTATCTCTTTACCTTTGCATAATATAAATAAAATATGCCTCATGGAAAATAAAAAAAAAATTACCTAATTTAGTTTCTCACTAAGTTCAGTGGCAAGCTATCATTTATTTCAATGAAGGCAAAAAAGATACAAAAGAATTGCCTTTTGTTAGAAGTTTATACATGTCCTGCTTCAAAATCTTATGTACTATAATCTACTACCCTCCAAAAAAGCAGTGTTAGGAGTTATGGTTACCAGGCATGACAGTGTGGTATTTCCCTGTTCTTGATGAATATGAGCCATTATTCTTTTTTTTTCATGATCCTTCGACTACACTATTAGCTTCCTCAGAGGACTGAAATAACTAGTCTCCTTCAATGAAGGATTCCTAAAGGAGACAGAGTGTGAGTTTCTCTTCTTCTGGGAAACTGATTTTATAATGGTGAAGGTGTCAGACATAATTAAGATGAATGATTGTGTACCCAACTAAATGAATCTTATAGTTGTAAATTTGACATTTTTCCTATACTGTTCATGAGTCTAATAGGAAGAAATCAAATGCACATCTTAGCAGGAGTCAGAGGCAGGATAAAGTACACAGCACTGTTAAATAACTGCTGAAATTGCAGAAGTCTGAAGACCTCCTTCAGACATAACCCTTTAAGTCTTTTCAACAAAAATCTTGAAGGAGCAAATGTTATGCTTTATGACTTAAATGTGATTTATATGACAAATTTTGTCAGATTTTCTCATTCAGCAAAGATGGTAAAAAGGGTACATAGACTCTCAATCATGCTAGCAACTCATTAAGAAGTCAAAAAAACATAATCTCATATTTGATTCATTTTAGAGATAAGTGAATAAGACAGAAATAATGCCCACTACTATTCTTTATTTTGTCTTTCTACCACCTCATCCCAATAACCTTTAAAGTCTTTTCATAGTAATTTTTTTTTTTTTTAAGAACTAGAAGCTAATCCAGCCTATTAGAACAACTTCCTCAGTAAGTTAGTTTCCGAATGAATTTCAGATTCCGATGATCACATGCTTATTCTTTCAGGGGAAAAAAAAATCAGTTTACCACATGACATCAAATAGCTTACGATCAATTATTTACAAGCAGTAATAACAATCTGTGTGTCTCAGTGTACCATAAATAGGGAAGTCATCCATCTATTATTAACCACTGCCAAATTTACTGGTGCAATTTTTATTTATATTATATATGGCTATGGCTAATCATTTCATATTAAGAAGTGAGCAGCAACTATCAGTCCACAACATGCAATGGTCCAAGAAAAGGTAGTGTTACCTTTTGATAATCTCATTTTTGGCAACCAAGTAAAACCTGTTACAGAAATAAGAAAGAAAACAAAGAACAGATATCCAATGTATTTAAAGCAGAATATACATAGTAAATTCAGATATGATAACAAATTGCAAGACAATGAAGAAAATAAAAAATAAGTAGATTCTACTATCAAAAAAAAAAGGATAAAATTGATCTCAACATGATCCAAATGAAGAAGAAGAAATCATTACCTTAAGCATAAGATTCCTCCTGGCAAAGAGTTTGGGATGGTAATTTCCTATAAAGTGTGCTTTCTTACTGAAGAAAATAGATTTCATCAATCCTAGCACCCAAGGAGATACCATATGTCACCAGTATTCCCCTGCTTCCCACCCCTGGTAATGTGGTTAGCATAACTTATATTATTATATAAAGCAAAGAGCCATTCTCTACGGCTGAGTGGGCGATGCATTAATTTCCTGTGAGCCAACTAGAAAAATAAAAAATATTTCTTCTTCTACTCTGTACCGGTCTCAAGATTCCTGAGTGCCAGTCCAATTAAACCCTTCCTTACCAGCCTTGAAGGTCCTAGGCACTTGGCCAAACAGGTGTTGTTGGTGACCACAGCAAAGAACAAAGAAGCATAACACCACACAGAGTGCTGTCTATAAAATCAAGCATTTGTTAGTTAGTCCTACGTGGTGATCTCATATAGTTAGAGGATGTCTTGGGCATACCATTAATGAAAAGATAGAATTTTCAGCTGTCGGAGAAGTGAGGCCAGGAGTGAGCAGAACTGCCACCTTGGTCTTCTGGAGGGCAAACTTTGGCATGTTTAGGAGCCTGGTCAACAGAGTACCTGGCAGGGAGTTCTGAAGGTCCAGGAAGGCTGGACATTCTTCAAGAACAAAATCTTAAAGGTGTAGGAGCAGGCCATCTCTATATCCCAAAAGATAAGTTGGTGGGATAGACTGACCTGCCTGAACAGAGAGCTTTGTCTGGAACTCAAGGAAAAAAGGAGTGTTTATGACACTCGGCAGAAGAGCCAGGCAGCTCAGGAGGACTACAAGGATGTCATGACATTATCCAGGGAGAAAATTAGAAGGAATAAAGCCCAGCTAGAATTTAATCTGGCTCTGCTGTGAAAGACAATGAAAACATTTCTATTAGCAACATCAGCAACAAAAGAAGGGTAAGAAATCTCCATTCTTTATTGGTTGCGGAGGGGGTAACATAGTGACAAAGGGTGAGGAAAAGGAAGAGGTATTTAATGCCTTCTTTGCCTCAGTCTATAATAGTAAGACCAGCTGTTCTCCAGGTATGCAGCCCCCTGAGCTGGAAAAGAGGGATGGGAAACAGAATGAATCCCCCATAATCCAAGGACAAATGGTCAGTGACTTGCTACACTACTTAGACATGCATAAGTCTATGGGGTCAGATGGGATCCACCCAAGAGTATTGAAGGAGCTGGTGGAAGTGCTCACCAAGCCACTTCCAGATATTTACCAGCAGTCCTGGACTGGATGTTAGCAAATATGACGTCCATCTACAAGAAGGATCAGAAGGAGGATCTGGGGAACTACAGGCCTGTCAACCTGACTTCAGTGCCAGGGAAGCTTATGGAACAGATTATCTTGAGTTCAATCACATGGTGTGTGCGACCATATAAATTTCTTGGTATGTTTGGGCTGATGCACTTGCCTTTGAGACTCACCTGTTAAAATTTTAATGTAACAAATGACAATATGGCTAGTACTCTGTGAGTTCTGATAGGGCTTTTTCCTGGAATTATTTTTCTTCAAGTGTGACAACTTATTTCCAGCATATAATTTGGAAGCATAAAAACAACTTAGGCTTCAATTTGCAATGCAATGTAATACAAAGATCAGTTATACAGACTTACATGACTAAAGTTGCAATTGAAACAAGATAAGACAAAAGAGCATGCTGCTATGGTCCTCTCCTCCAGGACTCAACATAGCAAAAGACATGAACAAGTAAAAAAAGTAGCGTAAAAACTTAAAAAAAAAAAATACTTTTATCAGCTGTCATCAACAAAAAAGGAAAGAGAAGAATTTAGGTCATATTTTTAGTATATATAATTCAATATAACTTCCTTTCCCTACCTTAACAAAGGGTCATCATGCTTTGCCTGCTCAGTAACCATTAGTATCTTTAATGTCAGAGACAGAGGCAGATTTTATAAACGTGTCTTTAGAAAGTGTGGAATTCCAGGGTACCACTTCTGATATTAAAAATTGTTTTTAAATGGTCACAGAATGACCAACACTCAAAAGGAGAAGTAGGTCACCACAATCAGTACTTGAATCCCACTCTTTACATTTTAAATGTCAAAATCTTCATTGAGCCTAATTAAACTGAAGTAGCAGTTCTTCAAAAAATAAACACAAAGATTGGAGCAGAATAATGAGTCAGCATTCTCCAGATGACCTGTTGTGCCTGCAAAGGTGTTCAGTGTCAGCCTGTGGTCTCAGGGAAGTAACTGAAGCAAACCTTTTTCTCAGTGTGAGAATCCATGACTGACATTACACAGTGGGTCATTATTTGGTATAGAACACTATATGTGTCGTGGGTTAGCTAATGGGCTAATTTTTTTTCACTCCCTCCCCCACACGATTGCTATGAGTTGAGAGAAGGTTTATGCAGACAAAAGAGATCTGATGTGGGGAGGAATAATATTAGGATTTATTACTTAACAAAATAAAAACTAAAGAATTATATATATACACAACAATTCTAACTAAGCAAAAGTACTATATATTTACAGAAGTATCCCTCCCCCCTTTGAATCAGTTTAGGAGGAGAAAACAGTCTCTTTTTCACTTCCAGAGCTACAGATCTTCCAAAACAATTCTGCAGCATTTGAAAGTTTTCTTTTTGTTATCTCTGAGATGACAGCTCCGAATCACTACAGCTGGAACTGTCTCTCTTTCTCTCTCTTCTGTGTTGACTTCAGGGCTGGGTCTATGCCCTCCTGGGCTAAGACCCAGGCGTCGTGGGGGTCCTCCATGGTTTGCACAGGGGACACTGGCTTTGCCATGGTCTTCTCACAGTGTCACAGGAAATAATGACTTCTGAGTCCATTCCTGTTTTCCTGTGAGGTCCCAAATTCAGCTGTATCAGCATGGATCCTGTACTGGGATCACAAGTCCTACCCGAGCCGAGTCACTCCAGCATAGGTTCTCTTTCTCCATAGGCTACAGGTCTCTGACAAGACTCTGTTTCATTTTAGGCCTTTCACAAAGTTGCAGCTTCTTCGTTCATCCACCTGCTTCAGTGTAGGCTCCTTTATGAGCTGCACAGGAGTCTCTTTACTTTGTAATCTTCCACAGACGGCAGGGGTTTAGTTTTCAGTCTTTTTCCCTGCTGAAGGGAGAGAGCGGGCGAGAAGAAGAAAAAACTCACCCCCCTTCGGGCTTCTCTCTCTTCTAGCTACCAGCCTTGACCTTGGGAGGTTCTGTTATCACTCTGCCTGGAATTTCTTCTTGCAGTAATCTTGTTCAGGCAGTTTTTCATTAAAGCTTTTCCCCCTACTCCGTTACATGTCTCAGCCAGGAGGGCTTCAATGCCACAACCTGCCCCTGGCCCATGGCCGCGGAAGAAGGGAGGCCTGGCCCCACTTGGGGCCTGCCGCTTACCCCTACATGGCTCCTTCTTCTCTTGCCACCCCATGGCTCTTATCTCTTCTGCCTCACAGCCTTCTCTTCTGTTTTCTTAAAGACGTAATTGGCAGAGGCGTTACCAAAACTTTTGATTGGGGGTTTTGCTCCGGAAATATACCTGGCAAAACTTTTTTCAGCCCCAGGGGGGGCTGGCTGGCAAACCCACGACAATATGATATAAACTTGTTTCTATATCATAGAGTTTTATTGCTTTGAGATTTTTTTTTTTTAAATATCTACCATTAGGTTGAAGCAGTCATGTCAACATCATTCTGGGCTTCGTCCAGTAATAAGGAAGCATAGAGAGATTTCCTAATATAATAATTCTTTCAAGTGGATAAAGCTAAGAATGTGACTCAGATAGTAACAGCCTTTTCTGTTAAATTCAAAGGCTCTAGTTTCACTTCCTGCACATGATCCAGCTAGGATCAGTGTTGCATTCATAAAAGTACCTCAGAATTAGCATACTGCTCAATATTGAAAGCTTTTACAGCTAAAGAACGTTGGTAGATGACACTATAAAATATTTATAATCAGCTGTCATCTTGATTTCTGTGGGACAACTCACATCAAATACATCTTGTAAGTATTTAGGATCAGCCCCAGGCTCTGTCTCTAAACTTTTGTTAGGCATAATCAGTGTCTCACACACAGAAACATTAAGAGGTTTTTCAGCTGCTGTAATGTGTGCAGTAGCATACATTACTTTTTAATCTTTATTTCTAAGAATTATATAAAAAATTAGGGTGAGGTTGAAAACCTAAAGTTTAAATAAACATTGAACAGATTGCTCAAGGTGGTTATGGGATCTCCATAACTAAAGGTTATTAAGAATAGAAAACACGAACAGTTTTACTCTGGCATGAGAGGACAGGCTACATAACTTCTTGAGGTCCTTTCAGGAGCTAATTATGATGATTCTGACATGCCTATGCAGAGAAACAAAGAAATATTAAGTACTTCTTGCTTCCCTGACAAGGCTGCAAACCTGCAGACTGCACATCATTGAGGAGAACAATGTCTCTGGGTCAGCAAGTTGTCAAGAAGAAGCAAATAACTATCAGCTATAATTCATTTGCAGGCTGCTTCCTCCCTAGACCAGGAAAGAAACGGAAAATTAATTGAAAATCTGAATTAAAATTAATTCTCTAGCCCAGTGCTGAGCTCTGGACACATACTCACTGTTAAAAGAAACTTTCGTGTGGCAACCTATCCCCTAGAAAGAGTGTAAGGGGATTGGGGATACACTATATAATGGTTATATATGGCCTTGTAAAGGATGAGAGTAGGTATTTGACTACATCTGAACTCATATTTATGGAGATCGATGATTAGGAATTAGGACATGGACAGAGTGTGTCAGTATGGTTATTATAAGGTGAAATGGCTTCTAAAATTGATTGGGCCATGACCAAACAGCATAGGTCCAAAAGGGTTAAGGAAATAAGGACAGAAATTGAAGATGCTTTGGCAGACATTTTTATGTATTTCTGCTCTTCAAAATAGATCAAGTGAAATCTTAGATGACTGGAGAGTAGCCAACATAATGCCATTATTTTAAAATGTCCTAAGGAGAGACAAAGAAGGTAAAGACTTACCTAACTCATTGGAATTCTCAGAGGATATGGCTGTCAACCTAGACAAAGGAGATATGCATATCTTATGAACAGTCAGAAAACATTCAGCTACCATCGTGGTTGCAAAGTCAAGAAATGAATTAAAAGCAGGCATATTAAGCTGAATGGAGTAAATCAGGTATAATAAATGCATGATGAAAATAGAAAATAAACTTAATGAGGATGTTTTTGACCAAGTTGGCTGCTTAAAAAAAATGTATAACGAGAAGTGACACAGCTAGACTGCTAACTGCACTCCTCCTTTCAGAAAGTCTTCCCAAAGGAGGTTACTGGCTTGAGATTGACTTGTTAATGTATCTCCTTTCAAGTCTGACATGTTTGTAAAGCTGTTGTTCTACCCTCTGCTGTCAGAGCTCCCTCCAACATACTGCCCTTCTTCAGTTCAAAACAGGTGAATTTTCATGTTCATGGAAACATTTTCCTGTCATTCTCAGAAAATAATTACACTCTATTTGCACCATGGGGAGCTGCAGCATAAGGTTCCCACACTGTCCTGTGAGACTGGGAGGAAAAAAAATCAGTTCTGTATCTATACCCTTTCAGTCCATGACAAGTTTATTTATAGTATTAGTAATGAAACAATTTTATAGGTGAGGGCTGTGCCATAGGCTGAGATCACAAATAAGTTTAACAAATAAGCATATTCAATTGAATTGTAATCTAGTAACAACCTTTGCTAGCAAGTCAAGGAAGATTTGTATTAGTAGGAAAGCAAGAAAGGTCTCTGACGCTGATTACTGATTCCCTGAGCCATCCAATCCTACGATTGATTTAAAGACAGAGGAGATGAGTAAAAAACTCCAGAGGGATATATCAAATGCTTTTATACCTTGAGTTGATATCACCAGCCTTCCTTAGCAAATATACTAGCAACAAAGCGAGGAATTTGTTATTTATTCAACATCTTCCATAACAATAATGAAGGACTGTATTAAATATTCCTAATCAGATTTGAAATTAACATGGGAATTAGTTTGGGATATTTTCTGAGGTTAGTACAGTTGAAAAATGATAAGAAATTTTCTTAAATAATTAAGAATAATTAAATTTTCTTTTACTAAATAAGTGGAGGACGTCTTAAGCAGTGTTTTCTTTCCCACAGATACTTTATATATTTTTAAGTTATTTTAAATATTTTATCTGACTTTGAGTTCTGAGATGGTTTTATATTGGAAACATCCTTCTTGAGGATATGCAGAAACTAGTTAGATAAACATGTTTTTATGCAGGTCTTAAACAGGCAACAGGTTATACCATAATTTTGCATGTACTAGTCACCAACTGTGAATTTTAATATTTTGTTTATATCAGAAACTCTAAAGAGGTCAAACTACTATATAATATATATGAATTATATTTCTGACAATAATTTTTTTTCCATTTCATTTGAAGTAACTGTATTAGTGGCACAAGCTTTGTTAATCTGCAGAGATTGTAGAATCATGGAATCATAGGATGGCTTGAGTTGAAAGGGACCTTAAAGATCAGAGGAAAGGTTCTCAAGTTGCTATAGGGGAGGTTCAGGTTAGCTATTATGAAAAAAAATGTTCAAAATGTGTGTAGCTGTGGCAGTTGGGTATACTGTTTAGCAGGGAACACAGTGGTATTAGGTTAATGGTTAGACCTGATGATCTTAAAGGTCTTTTCCAGCCTTAATGGTTGTATGACATTATGACCTACTTCCAACCTCCCTGCCATCAGCAGGGACACCTTTCATTAGACCCAATTGCTCAGAGCTCCATCCAACCTGGCCTTGATCACTTCTACAACTTCTCTGAGCAACCTGTTCCAGTGTCACGTCACCCTCAAAGTAAAGAATTTCTTCCTAATATCTTTAACATTTCAGTTATTCATTTGACATCCAAATAAATCAACTCTTTATACTAAAATTTTGTTTAAGGTCTATATTTTGAACCTTAACAACTGAGTTCTGAACTCCTGAAACTGACTGTTAAAACAATCCAAGGACAATTAATTTAAGAAAAAATAATTAAATTAATAAATAACATTTTCTTTAAAAAAGAAAATACACATCTAAACTGAATATGAACAATCAGCTACATGCAAAATGAATGTATTGGCCAAAACTTTTAAACTGGGTTGAATAAGTGTCTTGTGGGGCTATGTATGTGTTATACACTCGTAAGCATAGTTCCATGGTCCTTGAAAGTCCTCCCCACAAAATCAACCCATCTCCTACATTTTTAAGGATTCTATCTCTCAGAATTTTTTTCCTGTTCCCTCTCTTTAACCATCAAGACATTGTGTTGTACTGAGCATAGCTGGCAAGCTGCAGACAGCAGGGGCTGCAGGGGGTCTCTGTGAGGAGAGGCTGGGGCTGCCCTGTTCCGGACACAGACGGTTCCAGCTGGCTCCGACCCACCCACAGCAGGACATGGCTGAGGTGGGGGCACCTCGGGGGAAAATGTAGTTAATAAAAGGGATAAAACATCTGAGCACAAAACAAAAAGTGTGAGAAACAACCCTGCAGACACCAAGGTCAGAGAAGAAAGAGCAGAAGGAGGTACCTGCAGCCTGTGAGGAAGACCATGATGGAGCAGATATGCATACACATGGAGTACCCCACCCCAGAGAAGATACTCCTGAAGGACTGCAGACAACGGAGAGCTCAGGATACAGGGGGCGAAAAGCTTGAGGATGAAGAAGTGGCAGAGAGGAGCTGTTATGGGTGGCTTGCTATGTGTCGGGGTGGGAAAGGAAGTAGAGGAGTTGGGAATGAAGGAGTGAAGTTGATCATGAGAAAAATAAAGGGGGGAGGGAATGCTGTTCTTTGCTTCTCGTTATCCGAATCTATTTTCACTGACAACAAATTAAATTAAATTTCTCAAATTTGAGTCTACTTTGCCCATGACATTAATTGATAAGTGATCTCCTCATCCTTATCCCAACTTTCTGCATCTTGTTTTTTTCCAGTCCTCGACAGTAGCTGGGTATAGCCTGGCAGCCAGCCAAGGTTGACAAACCACATACTTATGTAGATTAAAGGGATCTTCCTCTACTGATGAGAGAGAAGCAACTCTAACTGCAGGAATAGGCAGAAGAAATTACTCTCTAAAGCATTTCTATCTCTTTTCATTGTCTCTAGATGGAGCTAAGATTAAAGAATCAATTTAAAAAGTCTAAGGTTAGGTGAGATATATTCTGCTGTGGTTGGCCCAATGAGAGTTAGAAAGGGAAAAGAAATTAGTAAAAATAAAAAGTGTTTCAGATTTACCCAGTTAGATATGGTGTTATTTTCCTATATCTGACAAATGTCATCAGATTAAATTAATTATGAAAAGTATGACAGGTATTGCACTGAGAAGTGTTAAAAGAAGTAATAAACAAAACATCAGATAAGACATCTTCAGTCAGAGAACATATGCTACATAAAGACTTTCAGCACTTTCAGAGGTAAGAGGCCTCAGCTCCAAGCAATGCATTGAAATAAGAGGAGCTTGTACTGTTTCCAATGGAGAGATGTCAAATACTGGAGTTCATGTGCCAGTAAAACAGAAGATTCAATTAAAAATAAAAAAATTCAACTACACCTCTATTTCAGTCTCTCTTTGTCATTAATTTCTCTCACTAAACACAGGTATTTTAGGAGTGTCATAGTACCACTCATGTAGTTATTTATGTACTGTCCATCAGTGTTCCAACAGCCAAACCTAAATAAGAAAGGCCATAAGAAAAGTTATGTTGTTTTACTTTTTTCCCCTTCATTCACTTAAAAGGTTTTCTCAAGAGCAAAAGCAAGAGCAAGAGCAAGAGCAAGAGCAAGAGCAAGAGCAAGAGCAAGAGCAAGTCACTTTTTAATACTTCCTGACCTACAGTTATGTTTGCCTGTTTCCTTCTAATTAACAGAGGTAGCCCTATGGTTTTGCACCCAGTTTTGCCCTCAAGACCAATTCCCCGGCCATGAGTTTTACTAATAGGAAATCCTAACTCAATAGTGTTACAATACAAAAATGAATACAGTAGAACTAGTAAAGATTACTTGGAAGAGAAGCCTATATTTTCATAGTGTAATTCATACTGTTTTCAGTTAAGGTCTGACTATTAAAAAACCTGCTCTCTTAAAAGGTTGTATTTTGGGTATTTAGCCTCAAAGAGCTAAAATAAGAGCAATTTATCTCTTTTCAGTTTTTCTTCAGTGTATTAATAACATTTGTTTAAAATTCATTCATAAACAGAAACTGTGTATACACAATACAGAAACAAAACCAAAGAAAATCTTCTCTTCAGCCATAAATATATATATTGTAAATCATTAATACCCAAATGTTAATCTTTCACCGTTGTATGCTTAAAAATGTGTCTGAACTTCAGACATGTAGTCTACAGAATTATAGCCCTTGGGAAAAATATACTGACTTTTCATTTTGATAAGATATTGAATATTATAATTAAAGTAATGGCATGACAATATCATCTTAAGTGAAATGGAAGGACTGGACTGAAAAAAAAGGAATTAGAAGTCAGTAATTATCATAGGGATTTGTATCAGGTGTTCCTTTTGTTTTTCTTTCAGTTGTGAAAGAAAAAAAATATATAAATACTTTTGTTGTTGAAATGCTGAAGAACCAATAATGGGACAGGATATAGCATAAAACAAGCTCTGCAATTATTTAATAGCTTATAAATTACAATGAGATATATGATAAATAAAAGCACTTTAAAGTGTTGCTTTCATCAATTCAACATGCTGAGATTCTTTTGTTTCGAATTGCAGTAATTCTTAATACGTAGTAATCTTAGAATTTAAAGGAAGCAGTAGATGCCTAGATTCAGGGTTGTTTGTTATTTGTATATTTTTCCCTTACCTTGTTCAAGTAGAATTTGGAAGCTACCCTTCCAAGTTATTTCTAACTTAGCTTTTTCATACTCCTAATATGAAAATAGGTAGAATTTTAGTGTTCCCACTTATTTTCTTTGAAGAACACTTATGAATTCTGGCACAGAATTGACAAAAATTCTCAAGACAGAATTATTAGAAAGGATCCTGAATAATGTTAATCTATTAACACTGTCTGTCATCCATCCCCTTCTCAGTCCTAAAGTACAGACTTCATATAGTGTGACTGTGTCCCTTAATGTTTTCACCTGGAGTTTTAACTTCTTTGCTTTTTGAATGGCAGGTATAAGTGTTATTCTACAACAAAGTAAAAGGTCCGTGTGTGCCATAAAGTAATTCTGTATCCTAATAATCTCCATGAAGTATTAGAAGACAACAGATAACACCCCATAAGGCCATTAGGATATCAAGGTAAGTAAGCAGCCAGCTGAACATAAAGGGTTTGGGTTTGGTGTTTTTCCCCCAACTATTATAGTAAAATAAATTGATCTAAGTGATCTAATCCTTTTTTTCAGGAAACAACTAAAGCTCTATGTCAGTCACACTGAAAACAGAACTTGAAAAAGCCTGTAAGCTGTTTTGTGAGCCACTAAATGTTTTTACTAATCTTGCCTCTAAAGAAGTTAACCAATTCTTGTAAAGAAGTGAACTAATTCTTCTGTTATTTATACACTGAATATTTAGACTTTAAAATTTTTTTTGAAAGCTCAAAAAGCTCACTACAGAAGACTGCATTAAAGAAAGACTATAGTTGAAAAAACACATAGAAATCAATTTCCATATAGACCTATTATTTCATTTGTCCAAAATGTCTAATAAGACCATTAATGACCTATACTAAAAGTTTGATGTTATTCCTAATATTCATACCAAATAAGCACTTCTTTCATAGCTATAAAGTACAAAACCCAAACAAGCAACCAACAAAAAACCTATCCAACCCTTAAAACCCCAAAGAGGCATAAATATTTCTATAAGACTTAATTTTGTTCCAGAGCTTGCTCTAATAGCTGAGTTTCAGACAATTAAAAATGTTCATGCAGTCATTTCACTAAGGTATGATTTTTTTCCAAAATATATTTGATTTTCAACTTACTGTTTTTATTGCTTTCATATTTGTCTGTGCTTACTGTAAGATTTTTGTAAAAAATGAGTCATTAATAGTTCGTTGTAAGTGGCTGTGTCAGTATTTTCTACAGGTTGTTCTACAGATAAGATTGATCTGACTAGCAAAAAAAAAAAAGAAAAGAAATTTCACAATGATGTGGTTGCTCTGAAGAGGAGAAATGGGCAGAAACAAAGTACATAATAGTAAAGAAGAGAGAGAAATCCATCTGGAGAGCTGAGAGGTTTCCGCGTTAAGCTTAATAAATTGCTTTTAAATTTAATCCTAATTTTAATTAAGCTTCAAATTGAGAAATATTTTCAATAACTGCCCATATATTCAAAGAGAAAAGAATCTATATGTTTCTACAGCAAACCAAAGGAACCAAAACAAATTTTAGGGACAGTACAGAGTTGAAAGGCTAATAAGTGAAAACAAACATTAAGAACACTGGAACAAATTAAAATAAAGCCAAACCTAAAGTGTTCAAACTTAAAAGAGAAAATTATAATTAAAATCTTTGAGGGTGTGGAGTAACAGTTCTTGATTTTGCAAGGATGTTTGGAGTTTCCTAAAGATAAATGTCATAATATTATCAGGGATCTGTATTGCAGAGGGCTGGATTTTTCTTTTTTATCAATCTCTATGTTCTATGTTTTTAAAAGTGGAAGGTAATAGACAAAGTGAAATTCTTCAGAGGCAAGGGGAGATTGATTCTGCTGAAAAAAAAAATGTCCTGGGGAAAAAAAGTACCAGAACTAACAAGATTTTGCCAAGTGAGAGGATCACAGCAATAGCAAGAGCAAGTCACTTGCAAACACAGGGCTTGCTGAGAGGAGCAGAGAAAAGGCACTTAAGTTATAAAGGTGATAGAAAACTGGAATTTCAGTCTTGATAGGAGATGATTTTTGTAATTTCAGGATGTTAGGAAGGTATTATTGAATGGAGAAACTAAAAACTTTGTATCTTGTCTTGCAATCAAGAAAATTATGATCTGAGCCATTATATGTCTGTAAGTTTGATCTCGGTAAGACCTATGCTTCTGGACTATAGAGAAAACTTTGAAGAAGAAGATGATACACAGAGATATGCAGAAACTGGGAGAATGTGCAGCACAAGTTTGTAAAGGTAAGTTATGACAGATTTATACCACAACATTCTTCAATAAAATCATTTTTACATGGCGGGGCAGAGGTGGGGGAAGGAAGGTGATAAACACAATCAATCTGAATTTCACTAGGAAATTGAGCTGGCAGTGTGCCCTTACAGCCGGGAGGGCCAACCATATCCTGGGGTGCATAGGGAAGAGTGTTGAGGGTGGTGACCCTCCCTCTCCACCTGGCGCTAGTCGGGCCATATTTGCAGTACTGTATCCAGTTCTGGTCTCCACAGTTCAAGGAAGACAAGTTGCTGCTGGAGAGGGTCCAGTGTTGGACCATGAAGATGATTAGGGGTCTGGAGAATCTCCATTGTGAAGAGAGACTGCAGGAGCTTGGCCTGTTTAGTCTAGAGAAGAGAAGACTGAGAAGGGATGTCATCAATGCATATAAATAAGGTGGATGTCAAGAGGATGGTGCCAGACTCTTTTCAGTGGTGCCTAGTGACAGGATAAGGAACAATAGCCCTAAACTAAAACAAAAAGTAGTTCCACCTCAACATGAGAAAGAATTTTTTTACACGGAGGGTGGCAGAGCACTGGAACAAGGCTGCCAAGGGAAATTGTGGAGTCTCCCTCTGTGGACACATTCAAAACCCACCTGGACGTGTTCCTGTGTAACCTGCCCTAGCTGATTCTGCATCTCAAGAGATGCCCTCCAACCCTAAATATTCTGTGATTCTGTGATTCAGTAAAATCTTTAATGTGGCACAACACTGGAAATATTGTATGGGGAAAAAAGCCAGAGATTATTAGAGGAACTATAAGGTTAATAAACAGCTTGCAAGAGACAGGATGCAAATAGAAAAATACTAAAAAGTATCAGACTGCCTACCAACAGATCAAAAATGAGCCCAGATATCACTGCTATTTAATAATTTCATTATTGATCTTGGCATGGATATTAGAAACATAATAATGAAATTTGCCAAAGACACCATGTTGGAAACATCATCAAGCAACGTTTAGGAATAATGTAGAAAGAACTTGATGATCTTGAGAATCACGGTAACTGAAATTAAATTAAATATGTGTAGTACAGATGTAAAGTCACACAGTTTATGATTAAATAAACAAATGTTTTTGTCAGCAGAATTGTCAACCGAAAATTGAGAAGGAAGATGACAAGAGTTTGAATATAGGATGTCTATGAACTGCCAGTATTTTCTATCTGTGAAAAAGAAGAGCAACTGTAAGGCACATCAGATATTTCAGTATAGTTAAGGAAATATTCTATTAAATATATTCATCAGGGGACAGTACTGGTAAATCAGATTTGAGAAAAAAGAAGGCAAAGAGAATCAAGCAGAAGAATGAGAGAATTTAACCATGTAGAGAACTTAAGTAGAAGACTAGAAATACACAGGCTTTTGACAATTCTCTACAATGAATTCCAATCAAACCAGGTGCATTAAATAAGCTTCAATCGAAAGAGCTTTTTTAGAATGCATTCTGTCAACGTCTCAAAATTTTTCACTGAGGAAAACATCTTTTTCATTTACTTAATTTTCCTTTGTATTTACTATGAAAAGAAAGCTGGAGAGGTATGTCAACAAGATATGTAATGCATTTATGAGCAGAGCCATAAAGAAGGTCTGTAGGGGAAACCGTTGTCTCAAGTAAGTTTATAGTGCTAAAATTATTCCTTTGCTAAAATTATTCAAAATGCTAAGCAATGCATTATTAACTGTGTTCTGCTGGGTGCTACATAAAAACATTCTTCTAGTAGAAATAATGTTACCCACAACACACTAGTCCATAAATTTCTACCAGCTTTGTGAATGGTTATATGATTTGGGAAACATGAATCCATGTTGCAGTGAGTGAGTAATTTTTTTCTTTTTATGGGTTTGCTAAAAAATTACTGCATGAAAAATAAATTGAGTTATGAAAAAGTGAGGAAATCTCAGTGTAGGTTTTATTGGAATACCAAATACATTCATGTTATTTGTATTATAGTTTCCTGATTGAACGTATGGAGCACATCTAGCTCCTTTAGGTGCTGTTTTTTCTCCTTAGATCCTTAAAACAGAGGAAAAACTGTTGAGAGAATAAGGTATCCTTGTGGTAAATTTATTTCCTATTTGTTCTGATCCTCTCAAAATAGCTTTTTCTATCACCTTCCAGAATCAGGACTCTTGATTTATTCTTCTGGTCTAAACAGAGCAGATATGTCTAAGAGGCCCTAGCCTGAAAGACAGTATTGGACAATGGATTCAAGCTAAAGCTGAATGTATTCATTATATTCCTTATATTATAATATTAAAGGACATAGTCTGGGATTGGGAAAAAAAAAAAAAAGTATGACAGACTTGTCTTGTAGATGTTCCCAAGTAGATATGTTACCAAGGAGATTTTTAAACACACATATTAAAACCAAAGCAAAGCAAAGCAAAAAAACCCATGCACCAAAAAAAAAAAAAAAAAAAAAAGAAGGAAAAAAAAGAGCCAGGAAGAGGAAGACTGTGCACACGATTCTATTGATTTAACCCTTTGCATTACGTGTTCTCTATTTCTTGGGTTAAATAACAGGCATAGATTTGTTTTGAAGATACTGATACACATTTAATGTGTAGCAGCAGAGAAGAACAATACTTTGACCAATAAATATCAGCTAGCCTGGGGGAAGATCAGTGTAAGGTAAGATCTGGGACTAGGAATTTCCTGTGCTGGGGACTTCTGATATTGAGCTTGAGTTGTTCGAGGAGTGGAGGAAAAAAGGAGAAAGAATAAGCATGTTAGATTTATTTTTTTTTAACAATCAGTCTTACTGTCCAAAGTGAAACCACCTCCAGTAGTTATAATCCTGCACTTATATATTATAAGTATTGTAAACATGTTCTGATTGAACATACAGGGTTCATCTCTGAAATAGTCAGGATAGTCTCTTTATATATAGTGATACTCTTACCTGAAAGTGGAGATATAAATTGTATTAATCCAATCTTAAAAACAGTTATTTTTTACTCAACTAGAAAAAGACTATAGAGTGATGGGCACCAATAAAAGTATTTATATTTAGTCAAATCAGTCCCACTGCTGTGGACCTTAGTGTTCAGACATTGAAAATTTCAATTCAAACCTTCATTCAATCATATTTCTCATTTAATAATGTGAAGAGTTATGCTCTTAATTCTAAAAATCCCTGCCTCAGCTCTTTATATAAAACAGTGTGACATTTTATTTAGCAATTGCAGTGTGACAATTAAAAAAGAATAACTAGTAATATTTTTAATATCTGTCAATATTGGAATGGAGTTAACAGTGCAGTGGTTATAACCTTGGAATAAGCATATGCGTACTGTTCTACTTAACATACTCATATGAATATAAATAGACGTAGTAACAAAGCTTACGTATTTTTATGATATGTTGAAGTTTAATGTATTTAAAACACTACAGAAACTTGAAAAATATTTCTGTGTTCTTCCTTTTTCTGTTCTTTCAATATAATACACAACGGCTTTTCTTGTAGTAGCACTTAGTTAAAACAACTCATGGTATTGTTTTTTATCCTTTTGCTTGTTCACCTGAAACTCTGCTGGTGCCAGTATTGCTTCAAGCTCTTTAAAAGTAATGGTTATGGGCCAGAAGAGCAAAGACAAGGACAAAACACCATTGCTTCGGGGCTCTATTCATTTCTCTTTAATCAGGCAGAGCTGCCATTGAAATCAGTGACAGCTTTGCTTGAATAAGAAGGGCTGGATAGGGATTTCACTATTTTGAGTGTATAACTTAACAATCTGCCCTACAGATTTCCTACATGGCAGGAAAGGACTAGCAAAGGAAGAACAAACAGCTTCTCTCAGTTAAAAAACACTCTTTGTATCCCTTTTCTGTGAAACTGAAATAAAGCTATGTAAATTTTTTTTTGTAGAACATGTTCTTTCCTCTCTTATTCTTTTGTAAACATAAACATCTCATATAGTTGCCCATGCATTGCAATTCAGCCAAAATCCCTCATTCCTACTCCTATACATCTCTTTCCCCATGTCACACTGGCTTCTGTACAGGTGCAGTTTTCTTCCCATCTAAGAAGAATTCCTATCATGGCCAAAAGAGAACCTAAGTGCACTAACAAAACGTAAACTAAGTACTCTGATTATGTACTCCATATTTAAAAATCTTTCTTCTTAACAGAAAAATAAAATAAAAAAAAATCTAAAATGTATTTTGAAGTCTGAGGATATTTCCCAGCAGACTGCTTTGAGAGCCACTGAGTCATGATATTTGAGTCACTTCTTTAGAACACTCTTAACTAGTACCCTGGGAATAAAATGCCAATGATTTATTGTCAGAAAATAAAGATAAATAGCAACTTGGTACTCTGCTGTCTTTAATATATACACTGCTGGTATCCTTTTATTTATTCAGACATAACAGGTTTTGGTGAAAAATACAGTAACTGTAAAACACCGAGAAAGAGTCACAAGTGTGAATTTCCATGCTGCTAAATATATTGTCCTCATTTACTGACATGGAGTCACTTGGCACTCGCTGGTGCAATAGAATTATAGATTATGCAATTCTTAATCAGCTGTGTAATGCACAAGCCTTCCTCACCCAATTGTACCAGTTCAATTTAGGTCATTAAAACTGCTACGAGGCAGCTTTCCTCCTCTGGCATTGACTGTCTGGAAAGACATGATTTTCTAGCAGTACAAGTCAGCAGTCACCTGCTGAGAGAGCTGGTGTGGCTTTTAAAAGCTGGTTCAGCACAAGAAGAAAAAGAGAGCTGACACTAACTATAATTGTCAGAAACTCAAGTACTGTGCTTTTATACATTTGAGAAAAAAAACTGGAAAGGAGAAGAAAAAAAATAGGAGAATGAGAAAAATGGAAAAAAATAAGTCTAACAGAGACAACAGAAGGAACAAAAATAAAAAGAAAACAAATTAAAAAGAAAGTTCAAACCTTAACTCCTGATATGAAGGTATTGAAAAATAAGGCATCAAAAGACATAAGTCTGTTCATACTTTAAAGAGAGTTACAAAGCTTAAAGCAATGGGCAATACTTCTCAAACAAAATGGATGTTTTAGGTTTAACACTGTATGGAATTGATCTCTGTCTATTAAAATCATATGAATTTCTCTGCTGTCTTCAGTCTATATCAGTTGCAGCCTCCAGCAAGCATAGAAGCACAGAAACAGAACAGTTTGACCAAAAAAAAAAAAAAGTCAGAAAGACAGATCAGTAGATGAGTAAATGTATGTAAAAATTGATTATTTATATATACACATACATGAATTTTCCAAGAATGCATCTGCCCTATTCACTTGCATTTTCGCAGGTAATACACTCTCTTGTTTAACAAATGTATGGTGGCAAAAAGTAATTTAATGCTGTACAAATAGATAGAACCTATTTACCAAAGAACCTACACACGATATGCTAGTGTTGTGCTTGAATGTACATCTACAGAAACAAAGTGCATGATAACATCCATAAGCACTGGGCATGAATTCAAGCTGACATTTATTTGCCTAGGCAAGCTAAAAATATTGGTAAATATGAACAGCTTATTTGGGAGGAAAAGAAAAAGGAAGAAGTAGTTACCATGAAGGGTGGCAGGGGGGGAGAGGAAGAAAGATTTATGTTTGAAAATTCAGCATCTGAAGTTAAAGTAAAAATCCTACCTATCAAAGGTAGTGAATGAGTTCATAATTGGTCTGATATTCTGTTTTTACTAACTGTACCATAATAAGCATAATAGAAAAAAAAAATCTTGCAAATCAATCGACTAAAATTACTTTTTAAAACAGGAATTAGGTAAAATGAATGGTTTGTGGGACAATTGTTGTCAATAAGCAAGGTGCCCAGCCTCAAGGCCAATAAGTAGTTTTCCAAGATGGGAAAAAAGTATGAAGCTCTTGAGATCCCCTCTGAAACACAACAAACTAGAATAATGTTAATTACTAAAGGTAAAATGGATCTGAAGAGAGAATGGAATTTTTTAATCTGATGCTGAGGATTTGTGATAAAAAGAAATAGGAATGAAATTTTCAAATTAAAATTGAAATCAGCAGCTGTAGTGATAGCTGTTTTAGAGGAAGATCAGAAAGTGTGAAAGGTTAATTTTCAGTTTCTGGGTTACTCTTGTGTACAGGCTTGAATATATAAATATTAGCTTATTCAATACTCTGGCTTTAGCACAAGGGCTTTCAGAAGAAGCATTGTATGGGTATAGAATAAAATATCTGAGAAGAAACCATTGCATTTACAAGTTTTTTATTGTAAGCTTACATTCAAAGTTGGAAATATAGTGAAAGAGTTATAGTTCAAGGAGGAAAGGCACCAAAGATAAATTGATGATGGTATAATTTCTGCTGGCAAGATAAAGATGACAATATGAAACATTTTCCAGTTTTCCAAACTTCAAAATGTGCCATACTCTCAGTATTCTTATATGGTTTTCTTTTTCTCCCATTCTAGATAATTTGGATTTTTGGTTTGGATGAGAAAAGAGAAGCAGTTCTGGCACCAAGTTGCAATTTATCTCTTTCAAATGGTGAAAGTTCCTGATTCCATTGACCTATTTACAAACTGTTTCACACTGCGCAAACATCTGGTTCTAGCAAAGAACTTCAGAAGATGGTGGCTTGTTACATCAAAATGTTTATTTTCCAGAGTCAAGTATCATTATCCAAAGGGAGACTCTGACTAGAACAGTCATACTGTGTCAGAACAGACACTTCTTGACCCTTTCTTATGCACTGACTCATACAAATGGTCACACTAGGAATGGTCTATTTGGTGCCTCACATTGGTTTTCCTATATTTGCCATCTTCAGTACTGCAACACTCACTCTCTTTCCTTTTTTAAAGTTATTGTCCCTTGAGATTATTTGGTTTCTCCCAAGTCTCTTTTTGTGCTCTTCATTTGGGACCAGAAAAATTTTAATATTTTTTGTGAGATGATCTACTGTGTGTTGCTGATTGGCATGAGTAAGTACCCTGACCATTAGCAGTCAGACTGTCAAGAGTGCTCTGCCTAGTCCTCCATATGTTATCTTTTTTTTGTAGGAGGAGGGTAGATCATCTTTGTGCTCTTGTACTCATTCTTTGCTCAGACCTAAGAGGAAAATCAACAGAAACAATGGCAGATGAAGGTGTCTAGGTGAATAAAACAGCACTATAACTAGAAAGACTGATCTTGTCCTGCCCTCCCTCTTTACACAGTTTGTGGCCCACCACTATGATATCCACAATTCATGTGTAATATCTTGTATCAAACTTCTATCACCTTCCAAAAGTGTTAGATCTAGAGGGTGTTTGTATCCCTTATAGGAGAAAACATCTCAAAATCTACAGTACCTTTTTCATTCAAGAATACTGAAAGCCAACATGCAAGCAAAACTTTAAAGTTACAATTCCCTAATCCTCCAGCAGACTTGGAAACGTACAACACCTCTTTGATGTTTGCAGACAATGTGCTAAGCTGAAGAGAATGGACTGGGGAACCCAAAGGAATTCAGTGTATTTATAAACTGTTCTCTTTGCTCTCCTATTTGTAATTCATCCTGCTTCATCTAGGGAATCAGTAAACATAGATTTCCTGCAATGGGCTAAAGAGAATAGAAGCTTCCCAAAGATGAGATCTTTCATTTAGAATAAAGTGCAATTGTGAGATCTGTGTACTGTGGAATCTCACAGAATCACCATGATAGCATTTTGTTTGCAATAGAAAAAAAAAAAAAAAAAACAAATTAATCACAATGTAGAAACTTTTAAACCCAAACTTCAATAAGTAACTTTGTTTAATGCAAGGAGATTCTCAGGTGATGCCATTTCTCAAAACATTCAACTATTTCAAGTTTATAAAATGACCGAGAATGTTTGTCTACAATTAGATATTAGCAATATGTATATACAGAAAAATTTATCCAAAGAATGCAGCAGTATTTTGTGTAACTAATAGACTGCATTAAAATATATATGTTTCAACTTGTGCCTCAGAAAAGAACAATTAATATTTATTGCAATCAAATTTGTTGTTTCACAAAATGGTCTGAAGTTTACTTACTAAAAATCATTTCAATAGCAGGAGTTTAACAGGTGAATTCTTCACCAGTTATGGGTTGCAACATAATCAAGGAGAAATTTGGAGTGAAAGGAGTTTGCTGGGATTCTAAACAGCGATAAATTTACACTATTCAGGAGGTAAAAATATTTAGCTGGATGTTGTGGTTTAATCCAGTAGGCAGCTAAGCACCAGAGCTGCTCATTCACTCTCCCACAGAGTGACGGGGAAGAGACTCCAAAAGGTAAAAGTGAGAACACTCATGGGTTGAGATAAAGACTGTTTAGTAGGGAAGGTAAAAGCTGTATGTCCCAGCAAAGCAAAATAAGGAAGCCATTCACCACTTCCCATGGGCAGGCAGGTGTTCAGCCATCTCCATGAAAGCAGGGCTCCATCACATGCAACTGTGAATTGGTAAGCCATATGGTGTGGGATATCCTTTTGGTCAGTTGGGTTCAGCTGTCCTCTCTGTGTCCCTTCCAACTTCTTGTGTATCCCCAGTCTGCTCACTGGCAAGGCAGTATGAGAAGCAGAAAATACTCTGTCATCGGGTAAAACATTATTGTGTTATCAACACTGCTTTGGTCACAAATCAAAAACACAGCACTCTGCAAACCACTATGAAGGAAATGAACTCTTTCCCAGCCAAAACCAGTAGAGTGGACTACAGCTTCAGCCAAGTGCCTTTGTGGGACAGTACAAAAAAGAGCAGTTTAGTAGTTTTTTGCAGAAATCAATAAATAGTACCAAGTTTATGAAGTTTGAGTTATAAAGCAACTAATTCTATCAGATCTTGACAAATAAATGTTTTTTAAAATAAAGACCTCCAAGACTGTATAGAAATTCTTAAAACCAAACAACAAAAAAACACAACCCACTAAAAATACCTCAATATGTTTATCTACCTCAAAAGATAAAATTTAATGTTGGCCTAAAAAAAAAATAAAAAAATTACATGCCTTTATAAAACTAACCTGTCCCATACTTAATGAAGAAAATTAGAACCCTATCCTGAATAAACCGAGTACCCTAAGGAGCTGACCAATTTGTGACTCTCTCTCACAGCTCACTTCAGCATTGGATGAAACAGCCATGAAAACAGTCTAAGAAATTTCCAGGTAGATGTAGCACCAACTTCTGAACTTGAGCTTGAATGTTCTGAAAACTGGCCTATTTGCTATTCTGACTATAATGGATGGATATAGACCACACAGTAACTGACATTTCTAGAAGCTTATTAAAGTTTTCTCTTAGTCTTTGAAATCAAGTTAGGAGACTTTGCATTAAAGAAGTAATTGTGATGATAAATTATAGAATATGTAATCTATTTGGGGACTCTTGACACTTTTTTGGGGACTGTAAGGTATGACACCCTACACAACACATGATTAAGAAAACTGGTACAAGGCAGATTTTTCCACAAACTCATTGTAAGCCATACAGTTCTGAATGATATGTAAGAGTATTAAAATAAAAAGCAATCAGCAAGCCAAGAGAAGTAATCATGTCTGCAGTAATGACAAAAAGAAAAAGTAACAGAGCTCCTTGGTAAATTTTCTGATAAAGTATGTTTTGAAATCATTAGGTAGGAATAATTTGCTCATTGTTCATGCTTTATCCAAGAGGTGAAAATCTCTGGTGCAATACTGATCTTTCACAAAGGAGATGCAACAAAGAAGTGCCCAGCTCAAACAACCTCTTTTACTAACAGAAAATTGGCAGTGATTCAAATTAAGCTAATCACTTTGGCCATGAGGAACAATTGTTTTGTTTTAATTACTAAAAAAATGTTTAATTTAAACTTTCTAAAGTTCAAAGCAGACACACAAGTTTATATATGCAATATATAACCATAAAACTTGCTGACAGTTGAATGTGCCCATTACGAATTGTAAGTCAGCAGCACTACTTTCAAAAACAGAAAACTGTGTTAATATGCAGACTTCAGCTGTAGAAATAAATCAAATAAATCAAATATTTAGCTTGATACATTTAGACATTTTTCTATCTATGCAATGTACTTTCAGATCACAGCTTCTTTGTATTTATTAATTATTCCAATATATTCCCTAAATACCTTATGAAATTGTATATTAAATAAAATACAAATAAAGAATTAGAAACCAGGCATATCTGGTTCATGGCTACTCTACACATGAGAAATCTTTTGTCAAGAAAGTTTCCCCAACTGATTAATTCAAAAAGAGGTTAACGGGGAAAACAGCATTAATAAGCCAGGAAAATCCCTTATACACTTTTCTAGAATGATCCACACTTCTGAACAATGTAATTCATTGTGGACAAAGATTTTCAGCCTGCTGATATTAAAGGCTAGGCTAAGAGATGAAAAAATCCACAAAACAACCAATGGATTAGAAACTGATTAAATTAATATCTGGGCACATAGAGATAATCCAGTGAAACAGATTTAATGCTTTGTATTTAAATTATCCTACTGAAAATAATATAATTTAAAATAATATTAGAGACATGGCAGCTGGGAAGGTAACGAAGTTAGAACTCCTATCTGTGTAATTTACTTGCATTTACAAAGCTCTCAGTCTGCACTTTACTTATAATTGGTCACTCACATTTGCTATCTAGGACATGTTAGTTCCATGTGCTTCCTGTAAAATTATCTACTGATAAGTCAAGCATTCAGAACCTTAATGCTGTGACAGCCAGGCTTGTAATTTCAGTTTTGCATAAGGCATTGAAGACTCATGTGTTCAGACATTTCTTACTTTTAAGGAGATCAAAATTCAGAGCGAAGGGAAGTAAATTAAAATTGTAGATAAAAACACATGGGTAATTTTAACCTTGTGCAAACTACCCTGAAGCATCAAGCAACAGGAGATTGCCCCATCATGATACACAGTTTGAAGCAGGGTTATTTTTAAGTTATTTCACTGGGATGAAAAAAATAAGCAGTGCTGAGCATTCAAGGTGGACTCAGCACAGAAGTTCAAGATTGCTATATGAAGTGTTTATAGTGTAATTCCACTATTTCCATGTAAAATAACTATGTTAATGAACTAATGAAGGTGCTGCAGCCTCCTTTCTGCACCTTGCCCCTCTCCATGTAACTCAAGCATGATGAGTTAAATCACTTTAGCAAGATTAGGTTTCATGACAGATCAAGACCTTTCATAGAAATCAGACTCTTAAACTGTAAAGATTCTGTTATTAAATCACTGTGTCCCAAAAAAAATATTTCTGGCATATCACCCTCTACATAAGATGATCTATTTTGACTGCTTTTTCTTATTCTAATAATCAACATTTGTGTTTTCTCAACACCTGGAAAAATGTAAATTACCCCATAAAAAAGGATAACAGAGACTAGAAACAGGGTGGATTACAAACAATTTACACTGCTTTGATAAATGGTTTGTACTTAAAGCTATTAGTTTAATCTTTAATAATCTCCTGTTTTCTTTTACTAAAGAAAAATTTAATTTTACTGTGTCTGTGTCTTATCTACGCGTCAAATGCAGACTTAGTGTTCTCTAACAATTAAGAGGATGTAAGAGAGTGTTGAAAAATTACATATGATTCTTAATTTCATAATGCTAATTTCCTACAAGAACATTATTCTTACCAGACATTAGTACAAATATAAAGATGCTTTTAAGCTACATTAAAATTTTAAGTGTTTATCTATTTCACTGTTAAGAGAGAAAGCTGTTTATGAACAGACCACATTTCACTAATTAAAGCACTTGTGAATAATACAGAAAACACTTTCTTTTTGATAAAAAGAAGTCATCTTCCTAAAAAGTTGGCTCTATTTACTGGAAAAAAAAATTTCAAAATATTATTGAAAAGGAAGAAAGCCAACAATTCTGTCTGCAGACGTTGTAAGGTACTAAGCATAAATCATAACAAAAGGATGTTTTGTGCAGATGTTCCTGTTGGTGCACTGAAACAAATCAAAAGGAGCACTAAATAATAGTTTTCACATGGAAACAGAAAACTTTTGTGTAAATAAGCAATTAAAATACAGATTAAACAACAGAAATTAGTTGTGACACTTTCAAAATGCTCCTCAGGTGAACGTCCTTCAGGACAAAGCCTATAGCCATCGTATGCTCTGGGGAAGACCCTTGATTCAGAGAAATTACTTTGAAAATTGAGGGATGAGACAGGGGTGAGACACCTCTAATGAGACTTCAAGGTCTACATTTTTAATACCTTTCAAATTTCAATTAACTGCAACTGTGACTGGCTGTCTTGGAGTAAAAAATACAGATCTAGAATCAAAGACCCCCCTTTCGAGCACTGTGACAGACTGAAATTGAAGAGAAGCTATAGATTGCACAGCCAATCTGTGACTCACAAGCTCTCTGAGAACATCCTGTGGCAAGAGCTTCTGGAATTATTTCAGGAGGAAATACTAACCTCTTCTCTGCACATGGACAAGTTTGAGTCATCCTACATATATTTGGTGATACCTCATGAACTGTATTTTGTGAGAACACTAAGTTTGAAAACACCTCTGAAAGAGGAATGTCTTTCACAGACCATAACCATATGCTTTAACTGCCTTGGTTTTGTTTCCTGACTGCATGACTATGAACCTGCAACAACATTTCTGTTACACTCTACAGAAGCTTCACCAGTAGGGTTGAAAAGGGTAGATCCATGAGTAAATAGACTTCCATGCTTAAATCAGGTGTCTGTATATGGTTGCTATGTTTTCAGAACTGTTCAGTGGGTAAACAAACACACACAAAAATAATGGATTGTACTTGATTCTGCAAATAATTGTGTCTGACTCCTACTCTGCTCTTTCATCTAAATTAGATCCTCCTGGTTTTTGATTTTCAAATTGAAATGCATATCTGTGTTTAAATAACAAAGTTAACATTTAAAGAGATTTACTATCATTAAATTATAAATGTGCACAACACTGCAATGCAGCAAGTTTGAGCAAGTAAAAAAAGAGGATGGTTCTGAATTAAAATATATTTATGTAATAATTTGAAACTGCAACATCCTTCAGGAAGAAATACTGCTTCCTGGTGCCTTAGTTTTATAAAAAAAATAAACAAAAATTAAAGGTATGTTACAGAGTATAAGTCTCAAGTTTTAGACTTATAAAATAATTTTACATTTCATCCTTTTTTTGATTTTTAAAAAAGCCCACAGAACAGTTATAGCAATAGACCTTTGCAAGCAGTTCTTCTTCAGTTCCTATTAAAAATATATGTGAGATCAGGAACCCTCAGATATTATCAGCTTTATAGCCTGGAATCAAATGAGCCTCCACTAATCTTTTATAAAGGATCCTTTTCCGTCATGCCAAGTCCCTCATGATTTCAGGAGCTTCTGAAACACATGCTACTAGTCCAAAAGGCATCACAGGCACAATGCTAAAAACAGGACCTTAAGACCCCCCTTGGGAGTCTCAGCCTTATTGACTGTATTATATGGATCAAGAAGCTGCTCTATTACCATGAATTTCCCTGGTGGTTTTGTGCTGTCTTAATCCAAAACTTTTTAACTGATTCTTTTCCACTTAACAATTACAAAAGTTTGACAACCAAAACCCCCCACAGTCTTTGGAAATTTGGTGAGAAAAACATCACTCTTCTGTTCCTTTTGTGTTGGACTAGACCCAAACTAAGTCAAACGGCAATTAAATAGACAAATCAGTTTCTATTAAAAGCAGCAACATAGCCACTAAAAGCATTAAACATGTACTCATTAAGTTTTCATTGTATATAATCCTCAACCTTATTGTCAAGAGTGTTAAAAGACTTTTAACCACAAATATGCATGTTTAACAATCCAGGACTGTATGCTTGGAAGCAATGCATAAATCTGTTCATTTAGTTAGTTTATTCTGCAGAATCTTCTTTTTTCTCAAGGATTATTAGAGGGCTTATTCTTATAATGATACCTTCAAGTAAGTTGCCAGCATGTAATTCAATAGCCACTCATTATTTGCTTAAATTTAATTGATTGAAGAAATGAGGAACCAGTAGTCCAACAATGTTTTTATCTGTACAATCCTTTTTCTTGTCTATTCTTCCATTTCATTCATTTTATTATTTTATTCAGTATTTGTTTCCTGTGACTTGTGAAAGTCATACTAATCTTTTCAAGATGCAAACTAATTGATGAATGGCAAATAACTTCTTTGAATTTTGCCTGTAAGTTGAGATGTGCCAATAACTGGAGGTTATTGTCTGTGTCAGAAGTATCATATACGTCATTAATGCCTTCAGCATGTTGTTCTGAAAGAATCTGGGACTTCATTTTTACTTCATACCTAGTTCCCTTGATCACAGCAGTATATTGCAAACATATTTGCCCTATGTAGCAGCAGTTCACGCTTGTGACTGGACAACGGGCATAAAGGCCTGTGCAGCTGGAAGTGGAATGAAACCTCTGCATCGTAATGGAGTAACAACACTCAGGGTGTTGTTGCAAACTGAACAGTCTGAAGAAAGCTGAAAAATTGAGCATCCTGGTTATGAATTCATCAAGCCATTCTCTTGCCATGCCTGTGTGTCTCACATTTTTCCTTTTATGCAGTTAAGATGCAATCTCTTCTATTGTTTACCTCAGTTCTTTGGCACAAATAATTACTTCTGTAGATTAAAAACTTATGAATTGCATTTTTTTAAGTGTAAAAATCACAACCAAAACTAGAAAATAAACCTTTGCAAACTCAGTGCTCCCTGGAGTAATAACTGCAATGACATATGTACATCAAAAGAACAACTCAACTTTGGGAATAAAGGCTTCCCTTTTCCTCTTAGTAATGTCTGCTTATGTTAACAGTAACCTACACAAGGCCTTAAGATGGAAAATGCATTGTAAAAAACAGAAAGTATATTTATAAAAAACTGCAACATTTGAATAACACTTGCCACCAGGTGAACTTGTTCACCAACACATTCTACAAGCAACAACTGTCTGATTAAAGGAAATACAAAAGTTTCAAACAAGGATCATAAAAGCTTGGAACTGCAAAAATGTGTGCTAAAACACTTGTGTGGATCTGAGAATTAATATTTACACAGCACTCTCTATGTTGAAAAAGTGCCTCAGAATTTTTTACCTAAGTAATCCACAAAACACATATATTATTACCATTTGATACACAGGTAAACTGTAGCATAAAAAAATTCCTTTCAATATACACAGGTAGGTAGCAGATGCAGAATTGTGACTCAAGACTTCTTTATGCTTCATCGAGTCCATATTCTCCCATGCCAACCAAATTTCTTGTAATTGAAAGATAAATTATAAAAGTTACAAACAACATGATGACATCTTCCCTGCTTTAGCCAATATCTAAGTATAGCAGACTTCCACATATTTCATAATGTGTCTAATGACATGAGTTAGAAGATATATGGAGTGTTTCATTCATAACTGGGTTACCTTGGGTTTGGGGGTTTTTTGCATTGCTTTTCTGGCATTCAGCTTAAAAGTCTTCCTCTGTGCCTTTTTTTTTTTTTTTTTTTTTTTTTTTTTTTTTTTTTTGTGTGTGTGTGTGAACATAATTAGAGCCAGGTTTTGTTATCTGGAACTTTATATTTCATATTCTGTATTGCAGCTCAATTTATAGTTCCTAACAGCAAGGGGTGAGGTTTCTCAGTGACTAAATAAAGAGGTTGATAGATATGATTACCTCTGAAAAGAAGAAGGAAAAGAGAGAAGTGTTTCTGGGAGTGCAGTTCTGTTTGTTTCTAAACAAGGGAAATTATGATCAATAAAGCTCATCAAATGAACTATAGCTATGAATAAAATAGTTTTGATCATGTTTATGAAAAGTTTTCTCTAAGATTTAGAGCACCAGCAGAGAGAATCTCATAAAGCAGGAAATCAAGTTAAGTGCAGCAAAGAGAATAAGTCTTCCTTGAACAACAAATGCTAGAAACTGGACAGTTCCAGACACCAGATCTGCCTGCACTGCAGTTCAAAGCAGACAGCTAGACTGTGTAACACAGATATGAGGGTTACTATAGCTGAAACTAAACTGAGGCTAGTACAGGTTGCAAACCCCTACTCAAGAGTAAGTAAATCGTTCCCAGTCCCCTAACGTTGTATGTAGGTTTTTAGAGGTCACCAAGATATGAGGCTTCAGTTCAGCACTGTTAAGTTGGTGTTACACTGATTTTATTGCTATGACTGTAGTATGCATTTACATATTCTGTTTGATTTTTCATGACCATATCAGCAATAATAAAGAAGGATAAGGGTGGTCTGTGTGTAACAGAGCTGAGCTGACAAATTTTAGCAAAGATAAAGCAGTATCGTCAAATTGCATTTCAGAAAGAGATCTTGTTTTATTTGAAGTGGTAGAATTAATAATTATGGAGCAAAGAGCAGATTTTCTGATAGAGTTTTATCTACCTATTTATATTAAAAGACTCCTTTGCTTATATCACACACTAGTGTCTTACAGTGTATTTCTAGTGTAGGACTGTCCAACAACAGCAGAGATTCTGAAGGATGAAGTGACAGCAAAGAAAAAGTGTCAGAACAAAGGAAAAAATGTTTTCAGTTTTGCAGTCCACTATTTCAGTCTAGACAAACTGTGTAATCTTTGAGCAGTAACTATGAGCTTATTTAGAAGGTTATAAATGTAATCCGATAGTTATCTTAAATGGGATTGATGGTAATTTAAAAACTTAATCTATGCTTAAGAAGAGTATGTTTATCCAAAGTCTTCTCTCTGACAGTGACCAGTAACAAATGCCCTGGGGAAGAAAAATTATACCATACAAGTGTAAATACATAGTTCCCTAGAAAATTCCCTCAATTTTTAGCCTACAATATGGAAATCATAAAAGCCTTTGGTTAGAAACACCATTAACTAATTAAATTTTGAACTGTAAAGCTCTCTGATATCCTAGTCCATGTATGTAACAACCTTACTTTGTAGGACTGGTCACCTAGTCATCTACTGCTTGTCTAATTTCCATTATAGGTCAGGTATAACATTGTGAAACACACAAAGCACCCCAATCTCAATGACAGACAATTTGATACGTACTTCTAGATCATATCAAACACACTCCCATAGGACAGAGCACCTCACAGAGGAAATTGTTGCTTGGCATTTCTTTTGAAAGCACACTGCCTCTGATGTCACCAAGACTTTCGGAAGATAGGACAAATTTTGCAATATTTATGTAGTGTATTTTGAAGTTGTAAGAGATTGAAGTGCTGCAGAATATACACACACACAGGTTTGGATTTTTTTCTTTAACTTGGCAACTCAGTAAACCAAACAAGTCAGAGAGCATATCTATTGCATGTCAGTAATAGGAATGTGGGTTTTTTCTATGTTAATTACACTTCATACAAACACTGATATTAGAATATTGATCTGCATGTGCCTGTGAGTACTTTAAGTTCATAGTTTAAAGTTTTACCAAATGTGCTAATTTGCACTTCATAATGCTAAAAGTGCAAGATGTTAAATACCTGTGTAAAATAATGTTTGTCTACCCATCTTCAATCCACAAGTGAGGAGAAAAACTCTATCTCAATAATGTCATAAGACTCTGTAAAATATTTATTAAATTAGGGACTACCTGTCTTTTTGTCTATGTTTGAGACTATTTACTTAAAAAAATAAAGTCTTTAGTGTTAATTTTTTATATTTTATTCAAAAATAACATAAAATATTATGTGCTCAGTACAAGCTGCATATTGTAAATCAACATCTGTCTTATAACATACTCATACAGGAATGATTAGCTCAAAGAAGCAAAAATGGTTGGACAAAATGACCTTTCAGTTATTTGTATGACTGTCCTTCTGCCACAAAAGCTAGTATTTCTTGCATTGGAAATTAATTGGGGGAAACAGATGATCAACCCACCTCTATTCATGTGTACTGCAGTTCAAAAAGAACTCGTTGTTCCCTGGGGCAAATTAGTTGTTGTTGGCAATGTCAGCTGCTGCTGTTGTTGGTACAAAGAGCAAGGTAATACAGTAATATTTTACTAGAGTCAGATAGTGTTGTGCAGTAAGAGGCTAGGGCAATTTAATGCAATGCCATTTATTTATAATGGAAGCCTGAATCTCCATTCACTGAGCTATAAACTTGCATTTTGTTGAATATAGTCTATTTCCCTAGATCACTGATGATATTAAAATCTGAAGACTAAGTTATTGATATGGAAACCTGTGGCTAAGCTCTTTGCATCTACCTAGTTTTCTAGCACATATATTTTGGAGGCCTTAGATGTTTGGGTTTTTTTCAGTCTTTATGGTATACTTAAGCCAGTCACATAGTCACTATTTATCTTATTGATGATGTAATAGAAAATATGGCTTTAATAGCCAAATGGGACAGAAGTTCGTACATGGTATAAACTGATTTATCTTCAAAATCAGCATATTGTCACTGACCCTTCATATTTTAAGAAAATGGTCAGACATAATCTTACAAGTAAAATCTTCCCTCTTAGACTCGTACTTGTATTCTACAGTGGACATATAACTGACATCACTGAATTGAAAAGCTTCATATAAATTTTTATCTAGAAACAATGAAGACAGTCAAAATTTGTTCTTGCACTTTATAAAAATTTAAGCTATGCAACACATGTATTGTAGTGTTACCTCTCTCTTCAACACACGCTGTAACAGAGCATTATCCAAGTACTATAGAGGAAAAAAGATTAATTCAGATTTCTGCTTTTGATAGGTCTAATACACTCATGGCCACTGTATGATAAACTATAGTTACAATAAATCGTGTCCTGATACGGCTAACTTACTGAGTTCTTTTATGTCTCACCAGAATCTTAGCAATACCTACTGCTTTTATAATTTTCATTGCCAATGGTACTTCTCTATCAGGTCAATTTTTTAGGTTTTTTTTTTTTAATTCGAGGCAGGGTACACTTATTTAAAAACTGACTATACAAATCAGAATCTGTATCATGGTGTCTAATAGGTAATGCTTTCTACTGAAGTGGGTTTAATTCACAAAGATACTAAAGGTATAAAGGATATCAAGCTTCAAAGAATGGAAGTAGTTACACATGAATGTATGATGGAAGAACAAAATAATCCAAGATGCTTTTCCTACGGATAGTAGGAAGGTTGTTCCCACAGTCCCAGATATGTCACAGACAATGCCATTTTGACTGTTCTTCCACTATTTCTGCTAACA
>JAWWLV010000121.1:86854042-86888110 GCA_035041135.1 Platyrinchus mystaceus | reverse complement strand
AGGAAGGTTGTTCCCACAGTCCCAGATATGTCACAGACAATGCCATTTTGACTGTTCTTCCACTATTTCTGCTAACAGCTAGATATGATTCATTCAAAATCTGCCCACAATCTTAAATTTTAAAAATCTGGCTTAAATTCCATCTTGGCAAGATTGGAGAACATATTGAAAACTAAACCAAAACTATCTCAGTCATTATGACTATCTCAGATGACGCATGTGGCAGAGAGTCCTCAGATCCTAGTGGAGTCTACATTAGTTTTCTGCATGGAGAAAGTGTAGATAAAAAGAATAGAAAAATACATACAGTGTATATCCACACTCTTTTTTTCTCTAGTTACAAACTTTTTTTTTTTACTGAAGACATTAAACTTGGGTTAGATTAATTTTTGGTCTAGGACCATTAAAATCAATATGACAAAAAAAATTAATCTGATGAAAGTTTAGAAGCCTCTTTGTGTTATGCCTAAGGCTGAATCACAGTCACTTATTAAAAGAGAAAACAGAGCTCCTGCATTTATCATCAGGAGTCCTTAGTTTTCAGCCAACATTAAACAGAACTGTCTGTTCCCCCAAATATTGGTTAATGGGCTTTTGTTTTCATCAGGTCTTTCGTGTCTGCATATCACATGTTGATAGTTACAGCTCAGACACATTGCATAGAAGATAGCAACATATATTCCTAAGTAATATGAGTCTTCAGAACTCGTGGAAAAGCGCATTACAAAATACATCAGTGGAACTACATCTGTTTATAAGACCTAGTCTACTGTGCAGTGATATTTTCAAGAGTGACTACCAGCTGTGAGTTAAGAATGCATACTCCCTTCCTGCAGCACTTTGTTGGTGCAAGCAGAATTTGGGGTAACTATGCTTTAAATACCTTTTTAATTCTTCATGGCAATTACAGTAATAGTGATATTGACAAAAAGAAAAGCAAATAGAAATGTTATTACAACCAACATGGAACTAAAAGGGCTAGGGAGACTTTTCCTGTACTAGTTAGTAACAATCAATTCAATATTAGTGGTCTCTCTGAAAAGTATTGTGACTGTACTCACCAAGTTTTTTAGCTTTCCTCTTCTTTTCTCATATCTAATATTACTTCATATGCCCTATTATAAATAATAAAAATCAAAAGTCACAGTGATTCCACCTATTGGGTGCACAGACTTCAATGCAATAACATCCAAGCTGTGAATTGGACTGCACAGTCACCATGCCCTGCACTTTTCCTATACTAACAAAGCTTAAAGACTTTCTGTTGTTAGCTTTACAGTTTCCTTGGTGTCTGAAGTTAAACACAATTCTCCAGAAGTAATAATGGTGAAACTCCTGTGTTTTGTATTTGATTAGCTAAAGAAAAAAGACCTGACATCTCCCTATCAATGGAATTGACACACTTTGACAGAAGGAAGAAGCATCACCAAGGGTCTCTTAAAATCAAGTGGTTGCAACTACTTTGATTAAGTCAATCTGTAAGGTGGTCATATATGCAGAGAGCATAGGGCAGGATGGAGAAAAGGCACAAAGGAGCAGGGACTCATCCCTGTGTGTTAACTCCTTCAGATGAACAAGGCAGGCTCCAGTTATGAGAAGAATGAATAGACTTGTGATTTGGGGTGTTATTTCTTTTTTCAGTGGTCACAGACAAAAATCCAGGATTCTTGGCTCTTAGCCCTCTAGAGTCATACTGAAAGATAGATTATAACACATGGGGCAGACTTGCTTTATATTCAGACCTCTAAAAATCAAAGGAGCTCTATCTATGCAATGAATACTGTAAGGGTAAGACATAAATGATGCAAGTAAGAATTATTCAACTTTACGTATTCATTCAGAAAAATAAAAATCCCAGTCATGTTCAGACATGTTTATCTGAGATATTTCTATAGATGAAGGCCTTTGAGTAGCATATTCACACAGGATCAAGAAGTTAAAGCCATTTTTTCATGCTTAACTGAAAATGAATCAGTGCATGAATTCTTAATTTTATTGGCAGAATGTAATAACTCTGTAATCTTTACAACACATAATAATGCCAACTATTTAATAATAAACATCTCAATTGGCATTATACTTTTAAAGACAAGAGAGAGATGTATTTCATAAAATTTCCTTCAGTATACAAAGAAAGGTATTAATAAAGAGGGAACAGAAAAAACCAGTTTAAAATCAATGCCTGTCTAATTTTGTGAAACCATTGAGATCTCTCGGTACTTTGCCACCTTATGCATTAAGTCACTCTAAAAGATTGCAATGCTCTTTGAGAAGTTTCAAGGACACAGTGAAGAAGAATTAAATTATTGAGTAACATTACTGCTTGTTCTTGTATTTACATTTATCCTCAATGAAGTTAATTTATTGGGGGGGAGGGGGCAAAAAGAACCATACATCACACTAATGCAAAGTCCATGAAAAATTTGTCCATCAGGCTGTCACTGGACACTGTTGAGCAAGGTTTGCAACCTTTTTATCTGTATCTAAGCAAAGCTGCAGGATTTAGTTACTTCAGTTGTCACCAGTTACAATATTTTCCCCTGATTATATTTATACAGAAAAAGGAGAAAAAAAATCATTTGTTAAAAAGAAATAACCTCTAAAGCAAAACCTCCAGAATTTGATGTATTGATTCTCTTATGTTTCTCCAGATGGCAAAGTGGTGAAACAGAAGGAAGAACACCCAGAGGCAGTTGCTGTGGCTTCTCTGTACAGGACTTTAGAAAGGTGAAGCTTATGGTTTCATTGTCCCTAATATTGTTTTGGTTCTTTCTACATTACAAGCATACAAATTCCCGTGTGAAATCTGTGAAAATGAAATTTAAAATAGACTGCAGTCATGACATAAGAGCTGTCAGTGAAAGCCCGGATCTTAATGCAATGTGTAAAGTAAGTAGGCACTCAGAATGAGATTGAAATCTCACTGCTATAGAACAGAACAGCACTGTAGAACAGACTACTGGACAATAAGATTATGACAAATCCATGATGTTTTATTTTTGCAACAAGGAGTTAATTTAAATTCAATTTGAAGTTAATTTAATTCAATTTCAACTCAATTTCCTGTGCGAAAACTGAATCTTATTTTCAGTGATATTCTACCTGTCATAGAAAAGTCTTAGAGTAGCTTTGTTCCAGAGAATTTGCATTGTATTCTACATCACATGAATAATCACCATTATTTGTCTTCTTGAAATTAAAGAGGTATTTTAAACTCCAATATTCTAAGTTGTGAAAAGAACCAAATTAAAATTAAACTAAGGGGGAAAAAACCCAAACAAAATGAAGCCTTTGCAAAGATAGTAAAGTGTACAGTTCACTTTGCTTCTAGCCACACTATTTCCTACTGGTTTTTTTCCAGCAGTAGTTCCATCTCTGTAATTTCATTTCAATTTGCTCTGTCTTTTTCAAAGACAGGGATGCTGTTTTATTCCTGCAGCAACACAAAACTTGTAGCTGTATGGATTGTCCCACAGAGACCCCTATGGGCTTCCAGAAAGGCTTTGCAGCCCACACATGGTCCTTTAAAAGTATTCTGCTCCTTTCTAGACCCATAAACCTCATAGGTAATATGAGGAGAAGACAAAAAAGTCCCAGTGCTGCTACAGATGATACATGAATATAAACAGACTGACTTCATGAACAACCTGTTTATTAAGAGATACAGAGTCCGTAGGACCAGAGCATCTGCTAATGAGCCTGAAAGCTTTCTTTTTTGCCCTCTAAGGGGGCAAAGAGGATAGTAGCAATAGTGAAAACATTTAGACACGATGCACAAGATAATCTGGTCTGGCCGGAATTATTACATGGCACTAAGCAAAAACTATTAAAATGTGGGAAAAGGACCAACAATATACAATATATCTTGTGAAAACATTCTGGGGAATTTATACTTTTAAAAGGTTTTTTCATTAAGATAGCATCAACTTCTATTGAAGTATTGATGTTTGGTGCATTTTTCTATATAAATTTTATTATGGAACATAATTTTCAAAATGCAGCATGTACAATGCAGGTGAATATTGAAACAGGCAATACAGGGAACTGCTCAGAAAGTTGGTAATTAGCTTTAGAACTTGACAGAACCTGGTAACTCTGAAGTTGAGTTGTTTCTTCCTTACCTATGCTGGCTTAATGGTGAGATAGAATTGCTATCACCTTTTCCAGGGATTGCATACTTCTCTTACTAATTCTTTTCAGCTTTCTTCTTAAGTCAGAATTTGGCTTCTGATGTATGCAACACCTTTTATCCCTCTTTAATAAACTTTGGTAACAGACTGTATACATTCTATGTGCAATTATGCTTTTCAAAACCAAAACCAATTGAATAGTGCAAAGGCTTTCACAAGTATTTCAGTAAATTATACGAAATAATACAATATTGATCTTTTATCAGTTGAAATAATAATCTACCTTTAGATTACAAGTAACCTAGCTGTAAACATCAAAGTAACAATGTTATTGTCCCAAACTGATATATAGAAGTCATGTGTAAGAGATGTTGGATCAATTCTGTGGGAAGAAACAATAATCATCCATTGCCCTTCTGGACAGACAAAGCACACACATGCAAATATATATCACAGCCTTATAGCCTTTCTCATCCTGCAGCAGTAGAAAAAAACGTGAGACTATTATAGGAGCACAAACTTCTCAAAGTTCCTTGACCAAATTTCTTAGTCTAAGAGAGTTTTACATCAGCAGTGGCATCAAGAAATTCTGTTGCTGTAAAAGTAAATTCACCAGACCTTGAAATCCTTTTATGGATTTAGACCTACTATAAATTCAGAACATTCTGTCCAAGTTCTGCATTTACTTTTAATGTAACCATAGTACTGAAATTTTAGCTTGATACTTTTGCTGTCAAACACCTTCCAACAAAGTCCTGACTTTTCTGCATCACTTTATGCAGAGCACCATTGTATTACAGCCTATGTGCAGAATTTTGTCAATGGGCTGTTCTCACTACTATCAAGAGAATGCCCCCTTATAGAAGTGAATGGTTAAAGAGTTTTGTCATCAAAATACTGGATTGATCATACAACAGTGTATTGTAATTCTGCAAATACTATGTATTATATAAACAATGTTTTATATACTTAGCTGTCATAAAATTTGCATGTCTACATGTAATTTTCTTGTTGTCTTGTATTTTAAACTTACACTCTTCTATGGTCTTCTTCAGACATGTGTTGAGAAGGGAACACATAGGTAGATCTTATTATTCCACACCAGGAAACAGTTCTAAACTTAAACCAAGGCACATCTTTTAGTCTTCAATTCTGTAACACCAAATTATTCTTTATCTCTGCAATTTGAAATCTTAAATTTCAAGTAGCATCTGCACCAATTTAGGAGCTGAAAAATTGTCTCTGAATCTCACTTTGTGGCTTGAACTGTTCTCTAATTCCCTTCAGAAAGGGATATATTCAGATTACATTTCCATTTTTTAACAGATTGTTTTGGTCTTGTTAATAATACAGGAATGGTCTCTGAAATGCAGATATAAATGATGATTACATTGCAATATAATTGTAAAAAGCCTGTAAAATACACTCCATTGTTTCCAGAGTATAATGAGGAGATCATACAACATAAGATTTCAGACACTGGATCAGCAACTGAAACAAAAATCGGTACTTTTTTCTCATAAACATATCGTGGAATTCCATCTGGTATATCTAACCAGTCTGAGAATTATAACATGTCCTGGACTGTTTTGTTAGGTCTTTACTAGCAGTATTGGTAAAATTTCTCTATTCTCAATGCAGTAGGTAAGTCTAAACTTATATGTGACTCATGTGAAGAATCATGCAACATAATTTTTGCAGAGGTATGTAGGTAATGATTTCAAAATATAATTTATACTTCTCTGTAAAAAAATAAAAGATAGATGCCTGATGATACAAATCCATATGTAATTATACTAGTGAATTCTTATTATGTAAGGTGAATTCTTATTATATAAGGTGAATTCTTATATATTGATGTAAAATGGCAAAACAATTGCAGAAATTTTTTTTTTGTTCATTCTTTATAGAGAATGGTTAACTGCAGTCAGCAGGATATCAGTTCTTCAGTTTGGCACGTTATGCATTTCCATCAGAAATGAGAAAGCACATTAGCACAGGTTTCAGGGCAGCATCATTGGGTCTTTCACCGATGAATGGTAAATTACCCCACCTATATCTCTCCTCCCTTCTAAACACTTTAAATCCCTTCTGATATACTTTTCCTCATTAAATTGTTTAGATACAGAGATTTCTGGATTTCCACCAGCCATATTGACACTAATACTATCGGAGCAACGACCAATAATTTTGGATATTTTTATGCTGTGCATAATGACACCTGTAGCAAGGTTGCACTAATTGGATCAGGTAAAAGGAACAAAACGTCAGAACTGCCAGCTTGACCCCATCATCTCTTCTTGCTACAGTTTAGTTACAACTGAGGGGGGAACTGAATTCCAGCAATGAATATTCATCTCATTAGGTCATCTGAAGTATGGCAGGGGCTGCCTCCTCGCCCCGCCTGAGCCAGATTGGGGAAATGTGTTTCCAAGGTCTTTGGGACCCGCCGGAAAGGGGGTCCTTGGAGAGGAGCATCCCGGAAGCTGGGGGACAGGAGGTAGAAGTGCGAGGATGGGACGGAACTCTGTTTACCTGGCTTTGGCTGCCAGAGCACTGCGGACTCTCCGAGTCTTCGCCGGGGCACCCAGCCGTCCCCTCGCTGTCCTGCTGAGCCCAAACACACCATCGGACAGTCGCTTTGATGTTTATCCCAAACCGAAGTCAGGGAAACCAGCGCAGCGCCGGTGGTTTTCCCGGCCCCTGCACGGCGCCGTCGTCCAAAAGTGAGAGCGAACCTCGTCATCCCTCCACCAGAGCCGCACCATCCCCGCCCTGCGGCTGCTGCACGGAGCGGAGCTGCCACCCTGGGCAAGCTGTGCCGCGTCCGCAGGAGCTGCACCCCCTGCCAGACACCCATCGCCCCCCGCCCAGCCCCAGCGGGCAACAAAGAGCCTTCTGCACCCACGCCAGCAGAAAAGCTTTTCAGTTGAAATAACCTTCCAGATTTTGCTTTTTCCCCCTTTTTGTTCCCGAGGTGTGGAGGCGCCACTTGTTTTTGGTGGATCTTTTTTTTTGTGCGTAAACCACGTTTTGTCTCCTTGTATTCTTGTAGTTATTGCTATTTTCTGTTAGTAAATAGTTGTGGTTTTTTTCATTTATACCTCCCTTGTGACAAATATACAAGCTGTGGGACAGGATTTATTTGTAAAAGATAGATGCCTAGAGCTATAAGGGAGCCCCCAGATATCCAAAGTTATTGATACAATAACATACAGTACAGAGCAGTGGATGACCCTACCTTTCTAAGAGTGGCTGCTAGAAGTGACCTGAGCTGCCCTACTCATTGGATATTCATATGTAGACATCTGAGTGATGCCCACGGTGTTTGCAATGCCCAGAAAAGTTTCTCTACTAATAAATTATAATATATATATAATAATTATACATATACCGATTTTAAAATTTGAAAAATTTCTATGCAATTGCCTGAAATGTGTCTTTACAGGTTATAGGCATCATTACACAAATAAACCTATTCCACCATTCCTGTAGCTAAATATTTGCCACCTTTGTTTACTTTTGTAGCAGTTTGACTAATTAAAGTGAATGCTAGATTTGAAAAGCTAGACAATCCAAAATTTCTCACTGAAAAAAAAAAACAGGGCAGAGGCTTTATGGGAGTTCTGCTTCACATAATTTCCTTGATGCTTCCACAGCAGTGTAATTATTATTTTTGTGCACAGTGTACACAGAACCTGGATGTATTTCATCTCTGCTATGGAAGAAAGCAGTTCTTAACACACTTCATTAGTCTTGCCCAACCCTAAACCACTTAAATATAAAATATTCTGTAAAATATTTACTATTTATACTCCAGTTTGGTACCTATACTCCAATTCTAATTTTATTGAGAATGTGATACCTTTTGAAAGGTACTAACTTTAAAAAAAAAAAAAAAGTAACCTCCTAGTTTCAGACTGAAATAATTTTTTTTAGCTCTCCTAATGGTACACAGACTCATTCTGAACCTTATGACTTTTTATTTCTTTGGGGGGGTGGTGGGTGAAGTCTGACAAAACTCACAGCATGAGAACTGAGAATTAATGGTGAATCTTCTAGCCAGGTTCCAAGTCTAGTTATTGCATTTATGTTAGATATATTTAATCATTGAACTCATTATAAAGACCTATATAAAACTGTCTTACTGGATATAATGACTGGATTTTCTTTCTATAATATCTTAGTGTTTTCGTTAAAGAAAGAAATAACATTGCCATGGTGTACCCTGTTAAATTTATGCTCATTATTATATATATCTTGATTCATACACAATTATTAGGCAACATTTTCTGTTTCTCCAGCATAAATTGAGTTTAACTCCTCTTGCTTTAATAGAATACTGTGATGACACAAAGAACACCATTTTGCTCAGTGACACTCTGCAGATGCTTTCAAATGTCTTCCTGTGTGAAACCAGGACACAGGCAGAATGTGCAGCCTGCATTTAGAGGTGGAAAGCTTTTGTGGTTTCTCCAGGAGATAAAACTTGAGTGGTCCAGTTGAACCCGTACTCCTGACTCGCTTTGAGAGTGGCACAGAGCTAAGAAGTAAGGAGGCTTGACATACTAAAAATATCCAAAATATTACACAGAATATGATATGTACAAAGACTAACCTCTGGAGATTTCTCTAGAAAAGTGCCAGACATGGGGTTTTATTCCAAAAGAGGCGTAGTTTTTCTATTGGCCATTTTTAGTGATATAAAATAAAATTCAAATCTAACAGAAATATCAAAGCTTATTCCAAAATTGAAAAGAAGCAAGTTATCAGAAGAGAGTAAAAGGCCCTGGAATAATTGAAAAACAGCTACCTGCTCCATAGGGATCTGCCCTCTCAAGGTTTTAAAAGAGTTGTGAGAAATGCAGCTCGCGCCAACAAAAGGGCAAGACTACAAATTTGAATTGAATTTTAAATTTTCTAGTAGAATATATATTATTAAATGTAAAATAAATACTAAAATAACTTACTTATTGCAAACTTCTGCAGTACCTTTAGGGTCATCCTGGTGTTGTTGCTTATTCTGCTTATGCTTACGGGATGGTGAGAAACAAGACAATAAACTGTAACACCTTAACCCCACCTTCCTTCTCCCCAGCCTTGTCTTCACTCATTTTACATCTCCTCTCCACCCCTGAGGAGTGTAGAGGGATGGGAAATGGGGGCTGTGGTCAGTCCATAACAGCTCCCCTCTGCTGCTCCTTCCCTCTCACACTTTTTTTTCCAGCTCTGACTTGGGCTCTCCATGGGCCACAGCTCCTTCAGGAGATCTCCATGTGCTCCAGCATGGATTCCTTCATAGGCTGCATGGGGAAGCCTGCTGCCTGTGCTCTTCTTCCTAGATTGCAGGGGAATCTGCTCTCGTGTCTGGAGCACCACCTTCCCCTCTTCCTTCAGTGACCTCAGTGAGAATTGTTGCTCTCATATATTCTCCTCTCTCTCACGACCTTCAGCATGGCATTTTCTGCTCCTTCTTCACTATTTTCCATTGAGATGCCCCTGCCTTGGCTGAGGGTTCAGCTGTGTCTTGCAGTGGGTGGGTTGAAGCTGTCTGGAACCAGCTGTGTCCAGCACCAGGGAACCTGCACCCAGCACAGCCCTCAAAAACTTCCTCAATTTCCTCTAATATAAAGGAAAGTGTTTTTTTCAATAGTCTCCTACTTAATAATAACCATCTTTAGATCTGTACGTACCATCAATGTATCTGTCAGCAATCTCACTGATTTAAGGAGGACCTAAATCCAGCTATAAAGCTGTTTCATAAAAACTGCTTAGGTTTTGACTAGTGTAACAAAATATTATATCCATTACAGTCACCAAAGAAATTGCATAAAACCATGCTTGTTTCCTGCAAGTGTCTCAATGGACACTTGATTTATTAAGGACCTTTGTTCCCATCAGCCAAGTCATAACTGTGATTGAGAAGATGGAGTTAGGGAGTGGTGTGAATCCCTTAGATACCTGGACTAATTGGAAAGTTCTTGTGTTTGCTGATTAATTCTAGAAATGGATCATTACATGCCATTTTTTTATTACAAACATAAAGTATAATGTTGGCCTGTCATCAGAGATGAAGAAATATTTTAAGTAAAACTGGACAATTCTACTCTCCCTAGAAGTATCTTGTTCTTCTGGCAAGTCTTCATTATGCTTTATGGCATTAATTAGAGACACAATATAGAAAAATATTTCAACTGTCTCAGATACTAGACAAAAGTAATATACTCTTCCCATCAATGTGAGCTAACCTCTATATTGAAAGTGCCACTGGAGTATATAAAAGAATACTCCCTGGACTGTCTATACTTCTATCTATTTAAACAGTATAGTAAGGATTGTCACTATTTTCCTGGATGGATGTCCTATATTGTGGAGCAATAACCAACAATGTTTTGTATGGCAGATTACAAAAGAGGTTTGAATTGTCTTAGGTGAAGTTAGTGTCTTTTATAACAGTAGACATCTCAAAACACTTATTAACAATAATTTGAGTACTTTGAGCCCAACTTTTCCTAGGGAAATACCTCCAGCTCGTGGAGACAGGCAGGTAGCTATCAGTCAAAATAAGAAGGTGTACCAATACCTAGGTGAGCTAATCAAACCTTCAGATACAATACTCTTTCCCTTTAAAAAATAATTGGTCACTAACTGTGTATCACATTGTTAATTGTCTGGCAGTTAAGGTGAAAACATCCACAGGGCCAAAGAACTCTCTGCAGTGAACACTTCAGCCTTTTGCAGCTCTCCCTAGGCTGTACCTGCAGAATAATACAACAAACTACTATGGTCCAAGTGACCTTGATGCTGGATAGGCTCAGCCAGCCGTAATTGCTCTTTTGCAGCTGTAAGGCTTGGCTTGTTTTTTGCTAGGAAACATTTAGTTATTTGTGTGGCAGATTTTATGTGGAAATTAGCCATCATTGGATGATCTGGACTATGTGGCACAGACATATAGACACACGGGATTTTTTATAAAACCCTAATTTTTGTGAACTTGGCACTGGGAAACTTTTTCATGGAGAATGAGAGTCACAAACAGGACAGTCAGTTGCTCTACAGATGGAAACAGAAATCTCTGTTGCATGCATCCTTGCAATAGTGTCTTCAGCTGGATTGCATAAGCCTTCTAAAATTCCTGTTCTGCTCAGTTTGTGGATTCCAGCTGGTCTGTGGTCCTACATGACTGCTCCAGTTATTGGCCATCTTAACTACACATAAAATCTCTCTTAACTGTTTTCCCTATGTACAAAAGGCTGGCATACACAACTATTTCTACATCTGCTGAAACTGTCTATATTGACCATTTACAAATGCCTTTTGTAGGTACAATTTTGATACTTCTGCAGCAAGAAATGCACAAGGGAATGTCTGGAAGGGCCAGATTTTCCACTTGGGATTTTAATTGACATATTTGAGAAGACGAAATTAGTACACCCAAAGCAGAAACTGCCTGGAGGAAATACTCTGAAAACCTTGAAGCCACCTGGAAACCTTCTGCAACAAATGCTCAAATACTTTGTTGTGAAGGATGTGGGATTTCAGTCAATCAACGTGCCTCATGTTCAGTGTGTTGTCTCTGCAGAAGAATGGTTGGAAAATTTCCCACTCCCCAAGGTATTAACAATCCAAGTTAACTGGATATGTAAGAGGTACCACTCTGATACCCAGCTATGCAGCAACTATAACAAATAAACTGTATTTAATGCTTTTATCTTACATTCCATAGTGTTTGCCATATTTGCAATACCTCATAAAATAGACTTGAGAAACCACATGTATTTTAAGTTGGTTTATAAACTAGATTGTAACTACTTCTCAAAGCAGAACTAGACATAAGGATGTTCTGAATTATTTCTCTATTCCACCTCCTAGAAGCATCTAGCTTCCAGTTGTTGCAGATTCCTGAAGTACCCCAATCTAGTACCTCCACAGAGGCTACACACAGACTCTCTGCAAAAAAATAGACATGTAGGAAACTTTGCAGAAGACGATGGACATGAGAGCAGTTTTTGCTCATACTTTACTCCCAGCAAACTCAGTACACGCACACATTTCTACAGAAACATGGTCATAACTCTTCAGGTCTTTTATTTCCTGCCTTTTACTTTAGGTTAGTTCTTTGATCTAACAGAACTGCTGCATGCTGACAAAAGTTTTGAGAAATTTTAGTTCCAGTGTTAGTCAGGTACGTAAATAACTATATAAAGTAAAGAACAAGCAATTTCCATGAGAAACTCTTAGATTATGTCTAAGAAATTCTTTTGTGTTGTTTTTCTTTCCCTAGCCTGGAAGTAGCTTGCAATCCTAAAACCAATTGCTTTGCCTCTCCACACAGTGATCTCTGTTGTCTATCTCCCCAAAGAAGGCAGAACCAATCTGACTATTGAGAACAATCTTTCACACACAGTATCACTAGTGGGAATGAATACAACAGAACAGTCCCAGAGATCACTTAACAGCTGAACAAACGCAGAAGGAGGAATTAAAGAAAGTGAGTTTTCAGAAGACTTAATAATTAGTCCAGTTTTAAACTTTCCTGAACTAGAAGTCATTAATAACACCCTTCCTGCTAATGGCTAGTTTCTTATTATCAGTCATTATAATTATCACTATGTATTCAAAGTAGTCAGTCCTTAGCAATCGCAGATGATACTGGCTGCCCAAATGCAACACGAAGGATTTTATGCCACCTAATTATCACTGATGGCTTCAGTGCTGGATGTTCTTAGTCTCCACAGTGAAGGTAAGATGGATCTTCACTGGATGGTTTCTCCCCACCCACCAAATTTTATAATGCTAGTTAATTCCCACCCCTCAGCCTCAACTCCAGGCTGTATCCTGCCTGATCCTGGGGGGAATATTACTTTTCCAGGCTGTGGCGGCTGCCTTATGGTGCCTTATTCTGCTGCTCATGTGCTGCTGCTGCTTTTCCTGAAGCAAAAAAAGTATTTTCCCAGTTCACTAGGCTGCATTTTTTTGACAAGCACTGACTGTCCATTGGTGTGTTGTTAATAGCTCTGGGGATGCTGCCCTCAACCAGTCTTCGTATTTTCAAGGTCTCTGCTATTAACCCACACTTAAACTGTGCACCATAACAAGAGACACCTGGCATCAAGCTGAGTTCACATCACAATTTCTCATAATTTGATAACCAGCCTAACAGGCCAGAACTGGAACTTCACGCTGTTTGCAAGAGGCACAATTAGCATAAGGCCCATGTCAGGCAATGGCAATACTATTTTTACTGGATTATTAGGTTAAAAAGTATTTGGGCAGTTATTCTATTAATTTGTTCCTGTTTGGGTTCAAAAGAAGCTACAATTAAAGTCTGCTTTGTGTGCTTCTACATTTATAGGTGTGATATGCATGTGCTTTAGCCACAGCTGTTTTATTAACTAGTATAACTGTACTATCAAGGACTGAAAACTACATAGGGCCAGGCAGTTTAGTTAAATTTATTGTTAGATAAGCTTCCTTAGGATAAGGAGCAGCTTCTCAGGCTGTGTTTACTAGCAGGAAATCCCTTACACATATTGATGGTGTATTCTTGGTGTTGACTAGGTCAGCCTGGGAAATAAAGCTGATCTAATTTCATATGTCTATAGAAAAGCCAAAATTAAGTTTTGATCCAAAAACCAACACTCTCCTCTAGGTCCTGCTACACCTTATTAAGCAGCTACAACTTCTTTCTGCCTCTCCTGTTACTCCCTATTAGGCAGAGGAGCCATCATAATCATGTTTGTACCCATTAGTTGGCTTCAAGGGACGTTCCTGACTCCTCTGCCACATTTCAGTGCCATACCCAGAGTTCATACTATGCATACACTTTTGTGACTGAGATTGTCAATAGCTATTGAAGAAGAGAGTAACAAGCTGCTATTCTTGGGGTTTGAGCTACATATATTGCATGACAGTTATATCACCTAATTTTCAAGTATTCACTGGCTGTATCCAAGCTTTTCTCAGCCTCATATATTTGAAACTCTGTGGAATGGCTTAACAGTGTGCAGCTGCTTAGGATAAAATCCAAACCATCTATTTAGGGTTCTAAAAATAGGCATTTGAATTTACCTAATTACAAAGTACTAGAAACCCCACAGCACTGCAGATATGTAACCCTGAAGGCAACAGAAATTCCCCTTTGCAGGTTAATTGAGATTCCCTCATCAGATCAACCAGGGCACAAAGTATGTAGAGGAGTCCAGGATCTTGAATTCTTTCCTCTTGATTACTCTCAGACTCTCTTTCTCTCTCACCTGATTTCTACATTCCAAGAAAATGACGACCTGTCTTTCATACCCAAGTTTGAGATCATTTCTACACAAAGATTCTTCTATTGCCTCATTACTGAATTACTATATATATATAGGACAATACTCCTGGGCACATGGTGTGACTCTTGGGGATAGTCCTGTGCAGGGCTAAGAGCTGGACTCGATGATCCTTGTGGTCCATTCCAATTTGCCATATTCTGTGACATTGGAGTTTATCTTGTTAAGGATTTGTCCTCAGGAGACCTCCCCCATGCTGATTTCCCAATAGACAAAAGTTATCTCCTGAGAGTTTTCAAGTCCAGGGTTCAGGATCTGGAGTTCGGTTTCTCTGAAATTCCATCACACCCTGTTCTTAGTAGTCTTGACTCTCCTGGGGAGCTTACATATTAAGAGGAACGATTAATCTCTTAGAGGTATCTAATTGTCTCCAGCCACTATACCAGGAACTCAGCCACCTTATTTCATCATTTTATCTGGCCAAGCTGGTGGGTTAAGATTACAACACTAAATAAAGAATTAGGGGGTATTCATTTTATGAGTTCCAACATTAAACAAGATACATAATTCCAATAAAGGCAAGAACAGCTGTGAGAAGGAACATGCTGCAAGCAGTCTTCCCATTAATCAAAGAATGGTGTGTTGAATTTTCCTTTGCTGATCAATGCATAGTCCATCATTATTGCCTCCTAATGTGTGCTAATAGGGATATCTTTCTCACTATCTTATCTGTACTCTCCATTAAATAATACACCTTGGAAAACAATTAGTCTTTGTTCTTAATCTCATGTATATAAAAATTATCTTGATTTAGTGTTGCAGTCCAGGAGAGATATCAGAAATTTAAGAGGAAGAATGATAATGCTCAGCAAAGGTAATCCTTCTACTCTGGTATTCCACTGGCATTAAACTTTGTTCCTTGGAATCAGAATTGTATCACAATCCTTTTCATCTGGTTTTGTTATGGCTCATCTTAATCATGCACTCTTTTTAGTATTCACAGAGATCTAGTGTCAATGTTTAGTTCACACCAAATGAAAATAAGTGGGTTAGTTTCTCAGATGGCAACCTAATTAAACACTTAAAGCTGAAAATATAAGTGACACATGTAGCAAAGCATAGAGGTGTTTATGTAGCAGTTTCAGGTATAAAACATGCATGATTAAAGCACTACATTTTTGTTTTACTCATTATAAAGCAACTGGGCTCAGTTTTATGCAAAGTGAAGGCATACTGTCTTTTTAAATTACCCTTATGGGAGTTAAGTATCACTCAATAATGACAGTAAGAAAAAAAAAACAGCTAAAACAATCCAGCTGCAAATTAAACAATTTAATTATCTATTACAATAGCTGGGGCAAGACCAAGTCTAATAGGCACTAAATGAGAAGGTGACTTTCCACTGGCTTTGTTGGTCATATTCTGTTTTTCTTGCACATTGTCGCTGTTAAGGGAGACTGAGGTTGATTGATAGAAAGTAGTTGAGAGTCCAGAGTCTCAGAGTTAGGTCAGAAGCAGCCTGTCACATCAAGTGGCCTGGGATGATCGAGCCATTACTGGTTGTATTTGAGTTGGACTATGCACACAGCCAACAAATCTGGGCTCTGAAACCCTGCATTCACAGATGGTTATCTTCATTGCCTGGTGAGTCTAGCTTATTTTCTCCAGACCACCTTCAGTTTGACTAATAAATGTATTAAATACAGAAAAGTCAAGAATAAATTTTCCACACATTTCTATTTACTAATAGTCTTTTACCATGGACTGCCTAGCATAGCTCAGACTTGCCTTCTTTTAGTATAAAATACAGGATTTTTTTTGTTCCTCTGTTTCTTCACCATAAATTTAATACCGTCTCTGGTCTCTTGAAGCACTTCTTCCATACGTTTAAGATGCTTCTGGTGCTAGATGCTGGTGGTGCTAGATACAGGTGAATCACTAAAATAGGCAGGTGTATACCCTTAATATCTCTGCGTAGAATATACATTAATCAACGAAACACTATTGAAGTGCCTTGTAATCCAAATGAGGGGACAGTAAAAAAATAGTGCCTAACTCTCCAAATTTCAAATGCTGCATTAATTTTAAACTTGAGGGAACGGAACCTACAAATAATCCACCTCTAAATGCTAAGTGCAGATTGTCCAGCCTATTCAGCTGTCTATATAACTTGGACATTATATTTGAGGATTGCCTCATTATCACAGTACATTTATATGTAAGCTATGCGTTATGCTATATACTAGTATGCTATATACTCCTGATGAGCATTGGACATAAATGTTTGTTCTACTCATCTAACTTTAGTCTCCAAATTTTTGTGTATTCCTTTTTTTTTTTCCTTTTAGTGATACAAAATGCACTTGACATTTATTGATAAGTTCAAATAATGAAAAATTTGAGCATGCTTACACCTGTTACATATAAAAGCCAGAAGTAGCTTCTGCTTGTGTAAGTTGATCCTGTGTTCAGGGAAAAGGTTTTTTGATTTTGATTTCGTTACTTTTCCATATATGTTTTTGCCTGAAAAAAAAAAAATTAGGATATCTTTATGGGGTTTTGCAAGAGAAGGAGGCTCCAAATGGGGGGAGGGGTGTAGGTTCCCAACATGGCTACACCATAGAAGTTTTCCATCTACTTAATTAGAGCATTCTCTGGTGCTCCAGTCCAGTTAAGACTACCTCAACCTATTAGTGACTTATGTCTTTCATAGGATACCCTTTTGACTATAAAATAATACAGCTCATTCAAGCTCATTTTTAGCCATATTTGCTACAGATTATATTCATACTGCAGTAGCAGCTCTGTCTGTAACTCCAGAGAGAAGAACAATGGAACGTTTTGCTTTCTGGGGCTGCTTCTGGTGGTAAAAATAATTTTAAAAAATATAACAGTGCAAGTATGTGGTGGATGATGAAATCTTACATTTGAAGCAGTTTCCTTTTTTCCTTGTGTATTGCAAACAAGGAAGTGTATGTCCTCCTGCAGAGATTGTTTCCTTATATTTTTTTGTGACGATTCTACATTAAATCACTCTACTTGTAGAGCAGATTCCTGTTTTATAGCCTATAGCCCCATTTTTTTATATAATTTATTCATTTGTTATTAATATTTGTACTTTCATCATTTTGAACTATCATAGTTTGAAGGGAATAATCTTCATCTTAAACCCCTTCTACTTGTCATATCTGATTCCACAGAAATTCTGCTTCTAATTTTTTTACCTTAAAAGATTTTTATTTATGTCCTTACCCCTGTATCTTACTCTTTCCCAGTTGTTCCCATATTCTCTCAAAAGATCCTGGTTTAATTTGATTTGAGCTTTATTTCAGTCACTGTACAAAGGCATTTTCTCTACTAAAGGCAGGAAAATAATGTCCTAAAAAGCAAGTCCTATGGGAGATCTGTAAATGACAATCATCTGCTTAAAATATCACAGACTTATTATGCTAAGTATTTCAGTAGTGAATAATGTACTCCAATCTTTAAGCTTGCAACCCAATTTCTTATTTCTCTCCTGTTTTAAGTCATTCACAAGAATCCACTGGATGAATTTTTGCTAACTTGCCATTCAGTTTTAAGAGAGAAATGTCATTATTGTATTTGTGCAAATCAATTTCTTCCTTGGTTGTGCAATATAACCTTTCAATTTTTTTAATAAAAATGTAATTCTCTACATACAGTAGGAGCAAATAAAGACTGCAATAAAATTAGGTGCTCTATTATTGTGGTGTTATCAATGCTACTGAATATTCAAAGGAAATATTATAGGGACTCAGTTTTGATTTAAAGAATGACTTATTGTAAAAAAGTGACATACTACTATTATATAGATGGGCTACTAAAAGCAAAGCTGGTCAGGTACATGTCTATAGTCTGTCTTTCTGATGGTGCCCACAACATAATTAAAGAATTGTGATGGTGTCTGGTTACTGACAGCTGCCTTCTCTTTGTTTTCTCCTTTGTTCTCTCTGACTTACCTCAAGGCTGTGCAATTACTGATCTATTATTCCGTTGCCAATCATTAGCTGTTCTTATTAGCAACTTTTTGCCCATTATAATACTGTAGATGTCACAATGTTACACAATCCTTGTTGCTGCATTTCTCCCTGCAGATTTCTTAGATTGAAATGGGCGTTGAAGTAATTTAGACTAAGGCAATAACAAAATGGAAGGGGCAATTGTGAAGAGGTAAGTGAGTAACCTAAGGTCAGACTTACTAAACCTTAACTAAATATCTGAATAGCAAAGAAGCTTAGGCACAACTCAACTTGTTTTAGTGTTATTCCTTAATTATCCTTGTATTGAATGTTAACATTTTCATAACATAAAACCTGAAAAGAACTTAATTAAATATACATACACACTTATACATCTTTATTTTTGTGTGTGTATTGCTAAGGCAATCTATGTGTTTCAAAATATATCTGTTTTTCCTCTGTCAATTTTAATTCCTCTTGTCTTGAGTGTGATGTCATTCAATATTCTTATAAAAAATCCAGTTAAGCAAGCACAGGCTGTTCTTGTTAACCCTTCTACAAAGTTTAAGCCAACAGCGGTAGCCAATCCGCTGCTGGATTAAAACAAAATTCAAAATAATTGGGGAATTTGAAGAAACAATTGCATAAAAGTCAACACAAGCAAGTTCCAAGTGATTATAAATTTGCATAAATTTGTTTCAAAGGCGTCTGGTTAGTTAACAGTTCTGTATAAAAGCATGTAGAGGTTTTAATAGATCATGAACAGAATATGAGCCAAAATGCTGCCAAAGAAATTCCAACCAAAATAAACCACAACAAAAAAAACCCAGAGATTCTTATGAGATATAGAGAGAGCAGCACTGCCTCTAAGATGCATTTTGTAATTTTTTATGTCTGCTTGTTCCTTGTAGGGCCTTAAGATTGAAACATTGGGTCCAGAGGGTATAGAGGAGAACAATGAGAGTGATTAGAGGTATAGAAAACATGACCTATGAGAAAAAATTGAAAAAATTTGGACTTGTTTAGCTTATGGAAGATTGAGGTGGACTGAGATAGTCTTCAAAAAATTAAAGGCTGATGTTGGAAAGAAAGGAATACTCTATTTATGACCACAGTAAATAGAATAAATAATAATTGGCTTCAGTCTCAAAAAAGTATAAATTTACATGTAGGAAAAAAATGTTTCATGGTAATATTAGTGAAGTTTCTTGTGAGACTGTGGCATCTCATCACCTTTTTTTTTTTTTCTTGTGACCTTAACTGACACCTGTTAGAAACAACTGAGGGAAAGTTGCTGCTGTCTGGGATATTTAAAATACTGTGACCAACTGAAGTTCCTACCAGCACTATGAGTACATGATTATAAGATGATTATTTTTCTTTTTACACATCGGTTATATTATTTCTGATAAAATAGTAGATATAACATACAGAAATGTTTTTATTAGGGGAGTAGGGCCTTTTAATAATAGTGCTGTAAAGTAAATGACAGCAGTATCTACATGTTTTTGCCAGATCCTTACATGAGGGATTTACTTTGTGTCATACCTCCTAAAAGTCAAAAACATCAGGTTGCATCCAGAAGGCTGGATAGTTCCCAGAATGATATACAGCACTAGAGCATGTAAAACTTTAAACAAAATACAATTTACAGGAAAGAAGCATCAACTCAATCCGTCCCTATCTTGTGAATTCTCAAGCTTTTTTTGAACTTCTTGAAAACTCCACAGGTCTTTGAGCCAGGCTTACATGGCTCCAGTTAAGTCCCTGCTGTGTTCAGTATGTCAAAATCCATTGAACTGTTGACTGCAGCTTCCTTGATAAACTGAGCTGTTTATTTCTGGGAATTTTATGCATTTGACCAGTTTTGCATTTTTAATAAAATGCCTATGGCTTAACACAGGAAAAAACAATAAAGTTAATGGTGCTGATTCTCATACTGCTTACATCAGTTTGTGTTTGAATTAACTTCACAAATATCAGTGAAATTTCTTCTGGATTACACTAATGAAACCAACTCAGAATCAGGCATACTTTTTATAACAAAATAAATCTATGTTTATTTTTTAAAAGTCTTCATCTCTGAATGCATTAAATACGTAGTTAAACACCAAGTTAATAGCACACACCATTGTTGTCCCAAGCCATGGCTCAATTTTCTTACTCTGATTAGCTAGCAATTTGTACAATTACACCTAAATGGATGCAATGCTGATTTCACCGCTTATTTTATTATAGCACTAAAGCAGGTACAGAACTATCTGCGATGCTTGTTTACAGTATTACTCATAAACAATTTTTTTACTCACTCTATTAAAATTTCCCAGCTTGATTAGCTACCAATCTGCACTAAAACATGCAAGTTAAAATGAAAAGCTAATTGCTCTAAGTTTTTCAGATCATTTACACGCAACAGGATTTATTGGTGCTAATGAAGCTTTGTAACAGGATGGCTTCTACCTCACATCCTTTTTCTGCCTTTCTACTCAATAATAAAATACAAAAAAAAAAAATGTCAGTATGAGAAAGTGCTTTTAGATCTGTAGGGTAACCAATAATCTGATGATACCCTTAAGTCTGTGAAAAAACCACTGAAATCAGCGGAACTCTAGCTGAAAATTATATTTCAGGACTAATTATTTAAAGAAAAAGATGCAGTTACAGAAAAAGAATTCTCCCAATTCCAGCATATGAAGTTATTCATTCTAGCAAAATTAATCAAATTTTGATGCAAATCACACTTATTAATTCAGGAGCTTCCTGAATGAATGGCTCATGATTCGTTTTTACAGTGATGTCAGGAAGTTTGGGGGGTACATTGTTATTTCCTTTTTTTTTCTCTCTCTCTCTCTTTTTTTTTTTTTTTTTTTTTTTTTTTTGTAATACAAGGGCAGGCAAATTTGGGAATTCTAGAATAAGAGTTCATGAATATAATTTCTAAATAATATAGTTGCCATAGTTTGAAATAACCTCTGATAATAGTTTGTTCACTTCAACGTATGCTTTTATTTTCACCACCTAATGGTTCTTTCTTTTCTCTGCCTTGCCCGATGCACAATATCCTGCAATGTACAACATATTTCCCCTGCTGTGCAGTTTCATATTGGTTCAAGAGAAGGGACATAAGTCTCTCATCAACGACAGCACAGCTTATGGCTTGAAAAGGCAGGGCTTCTGAGCCTGGAAAGGCAGAGGCTGGGGAAAAACACAGAAATCAGGTCTTGAACAAATACCCTAATCACAAAGAAACTGTGCTAAAACCTTGTACTAGTCAGTCTTGAAACACTCAAGCCTAAAACCCACATAAAATCAAGTCAGTTTCCTAAATGTTTGCACTTGCCAGAGCAATGCACATCCCAGATGTTCAGTCAAGATGTAATGTGAGAGGAAAACAAGAACAAAGTACAAACACATGGAGGTCCTGAGGTGCCCCACGAGGGAATGACATCACCATTTAACCTGGTACCGCACTTGCCTGAGAAGTGTGACACCTGAAATCTAAAATCATCTTGGGCTGATGAGGCTAAATGCCATAAATGCTTAAAAACTGTCTCAGCTGTTATTTGACTATGGCTGAGCAGCTGCACAGCATCAAGGCTGATTTTGCTTCTCACACTGCCCCACCTGTTGAGGTTATTGCAAGAGAAAACCCATTGAGGTTATTGTGAGACTTAAAGATCAAAATTGCTTTAAACACTGTCAAAGCCACAGAAGGATATTGCCTACTATGCCAAACTGCATAAAGAAGCAACTGCTCATCTGCAACCAGTGAACATTCACCCCCACCCTCTGAATATGCCTCCATGAATTCTTAGAAATTTGGACAATAAGTTAAGCCACCTGACTGGAACTTGAGATAAAATAAAGGTGGTACTATTGTCTAGTTGTCTTAGATCTAAGGAGAAGTAAACAAGGCTGGGGGAGAGTTGGCTTTCATTTTTCCACAACAAAAGTCAACTCAGCAGCTCTGCTGAAAATCACCTCTGGCTGGGCCTGGTGGGGGGAGGCTATAACCCACAGAATAATTTCTGAGACCTTCCACCAGAGAACTGCGCATGATCCACAGTGTTGCAAAAGACAGTGTAAAACATCCCCCTCCAGGAGGATGCTTGTGTGTTCCCATGTATGCCTGAACATATATTAACCCATTGAACTCTATGTTTCATGGGACCCCCACTACTGAGAAGACCAGAAGAAGAGGACCAACAGGTCACTGTCTGGATTCATGGAGTGGTAATATCTTCCTACTTAATCTGTCTCTCTCTCCCTCTCTTTTTCTCTCCCCCTCACCCTTCCCCACCTCTCTCTGTCCTATTTCTTTCTATCTCTCTCTGCCTCACATTTACTGTTAAGTAAAATCCATACTACTGACTTTGGCTTATGATCTCATTTGAACCTTCATACGGGTGAGGCATCTCTCTCTAATAATTGTAATAATCAGATCATAACAGTTATCTTTTTTCTTGCTTCTTCCCACTCTGCTTCTGAGCTAGTGGACTGAGGAAGAGGGACTAGGAGATTAGGGGTGGAGACGGATGGGACAGCTGACCCCAACTGACCAAAGGTATATCCCATACCATATGATAACATGGTCAGCAATAAAAGCTGGGGAAAGAAAGGGGAGAGGGGTGGTGTTTGGAGTGATGGCATTTGTCTTCCCAAGTAACTATTATGTCTGATGAAGCCCTGCTTTTCTGGAGATGGCCGAACACTCGCCTGCCCATGGCAACTATTGAATGAATTCTTTATTTTGCTTTGCTTGCACATGCAGCTTTTCCTTTCCCTGTTAAACTGTCTTAATTTCAACACATAAGGTTTTTTTCACTTTTGCTCTTCTGATTCTGTTCCACCTCCTGCTGGGGGAGAGGTGCATGGACAACTGCGTGGAGGCTTAGCTGCAACATGCCAACTCACGAGGACTGAGATGAATATGAGGAACATAAAATACTCTTCCATAATGATGTGAAACAGATAAATTCCATAAGGATCACACAGATTACTGGTGGTGGTCTAAGTCCAAGAAAAAAGAAAACAAGATCGCTATAACAAAAATTTTAAGAGTGTTAGGCTATTGGCCAGATACCAACTGGCTCTTTAAAACACACTCAGCAAGCAAAAATTTTTCTTCAAATAGAGACACTAGAGAGGTTTTTTTCACAGATTTATTCATAACTAGAATATGTCCCTGACATGTCAAAGTCACTAGAGAACAGCAAATAGAAATTCACAAGAGAAGTTTTTCAGAATAAGAATTCAGAAGTTATCCTCTTAAACTTGTCAGAGATATTTCTTAGCAAACGTATGAGATGAAATGCATGTATGAGAAAAGAAACATCCTTTGATAAGTAGGTGAAAACAAATGTTCATTAGGAGTTCATTGAATTCAGTCATGTTACTTTTACATTGGCAGGAATAATACTATCAGTAACTGAATATATGTTATGGTAACTGAACCCTAGAAAAAATAGCACAGATGAAACCACTGCCAGTTTACATTTTATTTTGAATTCAGAAATATCTCACTTCACTCAGATAGAGCAAATGTCAGTGTTTTTCCAAAGTGTTAAAGCTTTTCAAAAGAAATGTTGTGATGACATTAGAAATTAATGTGATAAGCAAGTTTCAGTAAATATCATCTTGTTAAAATGTCAATAGCTAGGCAAGGAAGACAAACTATTCATGTTCTAATATGAATTTGTACCCAGAAGAAAGCTTTACAGTGTAAAGATATTGCAGAATAAATATTTTCAAGCAAATTAAATTAAATTAAATTCTATTTGGAATCTTTACTTTTTCTTCTTGCATGCTTTTTTAGTTATGTTAAATTATGGTTACCCTTTTAAAACTTCACAATCAAAGTAAACAAAGCAAAAACTAGTTACAAATGTTGTGATAAAGAATATTACAAGAAATGAGCTATTGGCTCTATTACGGAGGACATCAAACTGGATATTCTAATTGTCCCTCCAACTTTAAAAAAGCTCATGATTTTATAAATCTTGAAGACAGTGTAAAAGAAGCTTAAAGATCCCACATGTGATGCAGCTGAGGTTGTTTCAGGAAGCACACAAGAAAACAATGGAAGCTGATATTCTTTGTCAAGTAATTCATCACAGATCGTGCAAAGCAACAAACTCCATCTGCCAGTTTTATGAAAAGTTGAGTCAGATGTAAGTACAGTACAACAATACTAAGACTCTAAGTGTCATTAAGAAAAGCTGAAGAGAAGAAAAGAATATAAATAGAAAACTTGACTCTCTGTGATTCCACCTAATGTTAGTCATATTTGGATTTGAACACCCTGGTATCTGAGCTTTGTTCACTAAATGTTGAATTAAGACTTGGAAAATAAATGCATGAAACATCTCCCTCTACACCTTAAAACTAAGGAATTTTTTAATGGAAAAAAGTAATAACAATAAAATTGCATATTTTTTAATTTTTTCATTTCCAAATAGGAAGTGATTCTGTGAAAATACATTTATAACAAGAGAATTAAAAGTATAAGAGAGAATATTAGCAAAAGTCCTCTGTATCAAAAGCAAGCTCTGTCAAATGACAGACATTCAAAAGCAGGGTTTTATTTGAGAACATGATTCTTTATTGTGGTATATTCCACAAACTAAGTCAAAGTTTGTAAATGAGAAAGAAATAATATCATTTTTCCCATTATTAAGCCAAATACAAATATTGTAGAAGACTATATGCATGCTGTTGGGCTATTTCAGCACTTCAGGACAGAAACAGTTTTATTCTAGAATCTTCAGGGCCTTTGTTTCAAGATCCAGTTTATTCTTCAAACAGAACAAATCCAGAAGGAGTACAAATCAATGCAGTTTCCTTATTAAAAAAAAATAAAATACTGTATTCTCTGCAAGGGCTTTTCCATTTGTTTGGTTTTCATATGTCCTCTCAGAATCATGCCTCTTACTTTAATAGTTTAGAGCATATTCAGAGACAGGGAGTACTTAATCTTCTTTTGGGCTATTTCACCCTGCCTGAGAGGAAGCCCACAGAGCAAACAAAGGAAAAGATGTGGGTTTAATTTTCAGTGTCTTTTCTGCATTACGTACTTTAAGCTAAATTAGGGAAGGACTATAACTTCAAGCTTATGGTATCCTTAAGTGTTAATGAAAGAATCTAAATATAGAAAAGATATTTTAAATTAACTCAAGCCCTCAACTCCAGCAGATCACTCCTTAGGGAACATTTCTCATTGTTTGTCCATTTTAATTCAAACAATCCAAAACAAAATGGATTTTCAATATAAAAGAGATACTATAAAAATGAAGAGTTGTCTTCCTTTCTTACTATATACTACTGCATGGTAAAATACATCTCCATTTCTGAGGCAGTTGTCTACGAAACAGTAATGTGGTGATGAGGATTATTTCAAAATAAAAAGAATAATGTGGAAAAGCATATCCATGCACAGAATCTGATACCACTGAGAGACCCAGTTGATCACAATGGCTCTTATGCTTCTTGATTCTCTTACCTTTATTTGAACTTAAATGCTAACTTTTCCCAATTCTACAAAGAATTTCTGTCATTTTTTGTCAAAACCTGTCCACCGTTTATTTAGTACACAATCAGTGGAATTTGTGCATTTATACCTAGACAGTGATGTGGAGCTATGTTATACTCTGACTGAAGTGCATCTGTTTGGGAAATGATACGCCAATTCATAAAATTATAGTGTAGAGTAGGTTCTTGAAAACTTTCTTTAGCAACAGGTCACTGAAAAATAGCATGAACTCCAGTGTGTTTGGCAATGAGCTGTCTGAGACTTCTTGAGATGATTCAGTGCACTGTAGACATGGAACACAGGTCTGTTAGCCTTGTGATGCTTGTCTGGTATTAGATGTCATTGAATATGATTGATGTTGGAACCTTAAAAATGGCTGTGGAAATGAACCCTTATGGAAGATCTTTTTAAATTCACAGACTCACACAATCACAGAATGGATTGGAAGGGACCACAGTGGGTCATCTGGTCATGTGGGTCATCCTGCTCAAGCAGGATCATTCTAGAGTACATTGCACAGGATTATGTCTGGATGGCTCTTGAATGTTTCCAGTGAGGGAGACTTCACAACCTCTCTGAGCAATCTGTTTCCGTGCACAGTCACCTGCACAGTAAAGAAGTTCTTCCTCATATTCAGATGGAACTTCTTATGCATCAGTTTCTGCCCAATGTCTCTCTCGTCCTGTTGCTTGGCATCACCAAGAAGAGCCTGGCTTCATCCTTTTGACACCGTCCTTTCAGATACTTGCAGACATTGATAAGGTCTCCTCTCAATCACCTTTTCTTGAGGCTGAACAGGCCCAGCTCCTTCAGCCTTTCCTTGTAAGAGAGATGCTCCTGACCCTTAATCATCCTTTTTTGTTGCTCCAGGATCTCCATGTCTCTCTTGTGGAGAGACTGAGGAGCTCAGAACTGAACACAGCACTCCAGATTTGCCTCACTAGGGCTGAGTAGAGGGGCAGGATCACCTCCCTCAACCTGCTGACAATGCTCTTCCTAATGCACCCCAGGATGTCATTGGCCTTCTTGGCCACAAGGGCACGCTGCTGGATCATGGACAGGATTATTCACCAGGACCCCCAGGTCCTTCTCTGCAGAGCTGCTTTCCAGCAGGTCAGCCCCCAGCCTGAACCAGTGCATGGGGTTATTCCTTCCCCAGGTGCAGGACCCTGAATTTGCCTTTGTTGAGTATCAGACAGTTCTTCTCTGCCCATCTCCCCAACCTGTTGAGGTCCTTCTGAAGGGCTGCACAACACTCTGGGCTATCTGCCTGAAGTCCATGGTTGCAATGTTACTTGCTGACCCGCTTCCTCCTTGCCCAGTCCTGAACTCCACAGTCTCACTGTCACTATGCAGCCAAGGCTGCCCCCAACAGTCACATCTCCAATGAAGCCTTCCCTGTTTGTTAATGTGAGGTCAAGCAGAACACCATTTCATATGGGATCCTCCACTTCCTGGGACAGGAAGTTGTCACTGATGCTTTCCATGAACTTCCTGGGCTGTTTGTACTTCTCTGTGTTGCTTCTCCATCAGATGTCAGGGTAGGTAAGGTCCACCCAGAGAACCAGTGCCTGTGACTTTGAGGCTGCTTCAAACTGCCTGAAGAAGGCCTGATCCACTTCCTCCTGCTGGTCAGGCAGCCTGTAGCAAACATCCACAACAGTGTCACCCTTAGTAGTCTGCCCTTTTATTCTAACACATAAGCTTTCAACTCACTCATCATCCACACCAAGACAGAGCTCAATACATTTCGAATGTCACTTCACATGGAGGGCAACTCCATCCCCGTTCATTGATACTCGATCTGTTAGCTCACTGGTAACAAAGTGTCTGAAGAGGGAAAAAGACACAGAACAACTATGCAGAAATAATATTAAATTCTTTGCACATTTAATTGGGAAAAAAAAGTTCCAGGGTGCAGTGAATATTATGTTACAGAAACAGGGCAGTTGTTCAACAGAAACATAACAAATTTCTTTTTTGATCTTTGTCATTGAGTGAAGGAGGCGTAGCAAAGGAGTTTGAAGTTTTCAGTTGTTTAAAAATAATTGCTTTTAATCATATTCTAAAATACTGAAATTCTAAATGATATTGAAAAATAATGATCCAGGAAAGAGACACAATGTACACAGTGACATAATTCTAAAAAAAAATTTGACTGTTTTGTCAAGAAAATCAGACAAGCCAACATAGTCAAGAGAGTAATAGAAGATACAAGAACTGTAAGGCTGTGGTAATATTTTCTTTTTTTTGTCCATTAAGATGTGAAATTTAATCTTTGCATCCTCTAGAGCAAGCTGGACCTGCATTGTTTGGCCTAATCATCACCTCTTTTCTAAAAAAATTGAACACTCTGGTGTTATAAAGAACAGTTTGGTGCCAATTTACCATTCCTAGATCTCAAATTTGTATGACTTTTCTACCTTCCTAATGGTGTTAGCCTCTGTCTCTCCGCAGGGACATTATGAATGGGATTTCTCTCACCTCACTGTAGATGTTTATACGGTACAGTTATATTTCAGAAGCAGCCATGTTAGAATTTCTCCACAGTTAGTAGACAAAAAAATAGTTGTGACAAAATATTTTAATCTCTGCTTTTGAGTAACATTAATTTTTCCTTGATTTTTTTTTTGTTGTTGATTCTCTCCATTGACATAATAGGAGTTTTCTGTGACTAATTCATACACAGAAATGTCTGCATTTGGTTAGAATAGTATGTCCTCCCTTGATCCAAAAGCACTGTAGTTTCTACATACCTGGATCCAATAGTGATTTCAGAAATAATTTGAAAATATGTGACCATCCTTCCTCTTCAGGTGCTCCCTGATCCTATTATATGCTCCTGGCTGTAGCCTTCTACAGTACTGTGCTGCTGATCTCTGTGTGGAGGATATGGGACACATTGAGAAAGACCCTCAGAAGCAGTTCATGTGCTCTGTGAAAACAGAGGATGGAACCTGAGTAGATGGAAGAGAAAAAGAATGGTTATGTTATTCATAACTTTAAATATGTCTGAGAACAGCAAATAAGTAGATTATCTTTGTTTCAAAAAATAGTTTAAATCTTTGATTTTGAACAGTTTTTTACAGCTATTTGTGGTATTTCTTCTTAAATAGCATATTTTCTGGAAGCTCTAAGTAATTCTTAATGAAAATAATAAGTTTTATACAATAACTTCAGTAATTGCAATATGATAGAATCATAGAATGGATTGAGTTAGAAGAGACTTTCAAAGATATCTAGTCCCACCCCTCTGTCATGGACAGGGACATTTTGCACTAGAGTGGGTTGCTCACAGCCCCATCCAGCCAGACCTTGAACACTTGAACAACTTGGGCAATCTGTTCTAGTACCTCCCCATGTCATAAAAATTTCTTCCTTTTGTCCAATATAAATATATATAAATATATCCTCCCTCAATTTAAAGCCATTGCCCCTTGTCCTGTCACTAAATTCCTTGGTAAAAAGTCTCTCTCATTCTTTCTTATAATCCTCTGTTATATATTGAAATATCGCAGTATGGTCTGCCCAGAACCTTCTCTTCTGGAGGCTGAGCAACCCCAACTATTGTACTTTCCTCATAGGAGATGTCTGCCTGTCTTCTGACCATTTTTGTGGCCTTCCTTTGGACCCACTATCACAGGTCCATGTCTTTCTTCTATTGGGGACTCCCCAGTGGAGTAGAGAGGAAGAATCCCCTCCCTCAATCTGCTGGCCACACTTCCTTTGATGCAGCCCAGGGTGTGGTTGGCTTTCTGGGCTGCATTACACCTTGTCAGTGCATGGTCAAATTTTCAACCACCAGTATTCCCAAGACCTCTGCAGGGTTGCTTTCAGTCTGTTCAGTACCCGGTCTGTATTGATACTGGAGGTTGTCCCAGCCCAGATGCAGGTCTTTGCCATGTCAAAATTCATAAGGTTTACATGGGCCCACTACTCAATCCTAAAATTTCAGCCTTCAAATTTCAAGAAAGCATGAGACAAATTTTTGAACATAATGATAAATGGCTAAATGATTATAACTTTCAAATAGTTTTAATTGCCATCTGATATTATCTTCATATTTTTCTCATTTTCTCTGTATCCATGAGGCCAAGAAAGTATTTTCTATTTGTTTTATGTAAAGCTCAGCTTTTAAATAATTTGCATTCTGGAATGGCTGCCACTATCAAAAAAAAATACATTTAACAATATGATAAATTATGAGCAGTAGCAACATCAATTAGACATACTGGAGAATGAGCAACGCAAACCATTTTGTTAAATAGTTGCATGATCCAATAATGACTGATGGTTTGGAAGGAAGAAAAATCTAGACAGAAAATCATCCAGAAGCTTCTTAATGACCAAGGTTTCAATTTCCCAGTCACTTGCATATCCAACTAAGTCAGCTCACTCAGGTAGTTTAAATGAAGTTAATGGAAATGTTAGTGGAAGATAGAGCTGTCTGCAAGACTGGGGCCATAGAGGGCAATTCTATTTTCTCTAACAGACAACTCTTTTATTACACGAGCGGGAACTGGTTCAGAAAATAAGTGGGGCAAACTAATCTTCAGTTGCCACCAATTAACATATTATAAAGCATGTAGTAAGACTGGTTTATTTCCTTCTTCGCTTTTTGCAAATTCTTTAGTTATTGTTTAAGATTTTTAAAGGCCAAACTCAGAAGTTTCAGTCATGATAATTGTTGTAGAAGGGGCATAAGGAGATTCAGCTCAAAGGCCGTACAGTCCTATAAATTGGAGAACGAAACAGAAGGAAAAAATGTACAAACATATGGGCTGATATAAAATTTCTGCAGCCTGCACTTATTAAAATAAAAACAGTAAGTGACTAAATGAGTCTGATTGAACAAAATATTTCTACTGGAATAAATATTTATTAACAATATTCAAAATTTTGGAATTGATGCTAGAAATGGTTTGTTGCAGAATAAGCTGTAGGAACATTTGATTCATTTACAGTAAATACTTTTTTTTTCCAGAAAATTTATGAAGGGAAACATTAGAATAGCCTTTCTAAATAGTTTTCTTACTGGTAAATAAAGTCAAATTAACTCTGCCAATATCTCTTGGTTTCACTTTCTACAGAGAAAACTGAATGCATCTCATTTAACTCATTCATTTTGAATGATGAACCTCAAAACCTAAGGCTTGGAGGTAGAAAGTTGCGAGTGCCCTTTTTTACCTCTGCTTTCTAGAATTTCATCAGCACAGCAGTGCTAATGGCCAACAAAAATCGAATTTTTGCTGGGAGGAGAAAAATATTTTTCTAATATAAGAATCATGGAAAGGGTGGATGTTATAGTTGTACTTACTTAGTGCGGTCCTGGTGAAAGTGATTCTGCTATGGAAAGGATAACAAACTTCCTGGGATGTCCCTGGGACCTGCTGCTTCTGGGTCTGAAGCCTGGAAAACTAAAAAGCTGTATAAATGGTGCAGAGTACCTAACTTCACCAGTGCTGGGATACAGCATGAGGACATGTTGTTGCTTCTTAAGTGCTCTACCATTTACTGCTGTGAGTGTGTTTTGTGGGAGCTCAGAAGTGCTTCTCACTGCAGGGTATTCACCAAACACACACATGTGTCCAGGATGAGCACTCCTCTGGAGTTACTCCCTGATATCGCAGCAACCGTGTTTCTGTACTCACCCAGAAAATTCATCATTTGTCTGCAGACCCAGAAGCACTTTAGAATAGTTCCTGTAGGATAGATGGGCAAAACCCTTAGAGCCAAGTTCCAAAATCAGAAGATGCACTAGCAGGAAAACTGGATTTCTGAGATTTTTTGAAAGTAAAGATACCCTAGAGCTACAAATCATTTGAGAAAATCTTTACTCACGTCTTTTTTTTTTTTCCTGTGAATCCCAGGAAGCAGTATTCTGGGCTTTAACACACTTAAACTCTCTCTAATGCTCCCTGACTTGCAGGGTCTCTCTTGGCCTTTCCAGCTGTTCACTGATTATTCTCAATGCTTGACTGCATCTCTCAACTACTCACCCTCATCCTTTGTGACAGACCCTCTATCTTTGACGCTGTGATTTTCTGCCATGTCTTTTTTCACCTTTGTGCCTTTCTCACCACTCACAGGCTCGAGGACTAAACTTCTCTCTCAGATTCTATCAGCAGGGATTTAAGACTCAGCTTCAAAGAAAATTATGCTCAGATGAATCTGATGCATCACTTATGCTCTTAACACAGACTAAAGCCTACATATGTGTAAAAAGTCTTTCCCTAACACCACCAGATGATGCTTTTAGTAAGCATTGAAATGGGCAAGTTTAATAGGTAATATAAGTAAAGCAGCAGAAATTATATGCTTTTGTTTCAAAGTTCCACACAGCAATGACAGGCTAATCTTTAATGCATTATCCAAAGTGTCAACCTCATAGACGATGCATCTTCCATTGGTTGCAAAATTCTTTTGTTTCATTCTTTTGAAAACCTCTGCAAGCCAGGAAAGGAATCAATATCTCCCTCTCTTTATCCAGTCTTTCCAAATTCTCTACATTGTCATGATCAGGTTATTTCCTCCGCTGCAGCCTTCAAATATTGGTAAGTGAAGGCTGCCCCACAAAGTGTTTATTACCATGGAACAGACTGGACCTAAGGTTACCTTAAAAATACTATAGGGGATTTGGTTTGGTTTTTCAAGAAAAGATAAGGAATTGTAGCATTGTTTACTGTGCAAAGTGCCATATCCAATCAGCATTAAAAGGTATTTTAGGGTTGCTACCAGAAAGAAGGGTTGCTTTCACTTATGTGTCCTCATAGCTGCTAGCTACAAGTTCAGTTTATTTCCCTTGTAAGTAAATACTGTACCTGTGCATGAAATTTCTTCAGAAAAGATGCAGAAAGTGGGTTTTTTTTTCTCTTGACCTACTTTAGCTCTTGGAAAAATGAGTAACTTCTCTAAAGAGTCTATTGCCTGTGTCCTGACAAACAGTTCTTCCATCTGCTAAACTTTTTTTTTTTTTTCTGTGCCCTGGATAGCAACTAAAGTTTGTGTTTATGAGATCAAATGAAGTCCTTCACCGTATTCCTTTCCTTTTTTTTTTTTTTTTTTTCCTTGGGAGATGTTTGTAATACTGTATTACATACGTAAATTATTGTGTACACAGGAACACAAAAGGTAACAGTGTCTCTCTTTTAGTCGTTTTTTTTCCACCTAACGACTTCTTAAACAGCAATGCTATTGAGAGGAATTTTATGGTTTGAACTTGACATCAAAGTGCTGTGGATTCATTATCCCTGTGTCCAAAATTTCCTGCGGCTGCCATGGGAATTGTTAATGTACCATGTTAACCAATGTCAGCAGTAGTAAAGAAAGGACCACACAAACTCAAAATTTAATTTTAAATATGCACTCTCTAGAGATTCAAGCTCTGCCAGACATCTCAGGAAAATAAACTATCCCTGAGCATGGCTAGCAGGCAACAGGTTCTTCTCATTCTTGCACCTTGGACCTTCTGTAGCATCCAAGCCATTACCATCAGAGACTTACTCTTTAAAGCAATGCAAGTGGATTTTTTTCTTCCTTATTTTTTGCTTCTTTGTTTTTTTAAGCTTCATTTATCCATCAATATATTACTAGACTTCAATTATAGACATGTCAATTAGCTTGAAGTTCCTTTTTACTGGGGTTTGCAATATTTTAAGATATCTGTGGTCAAGAGCTACACTTATTTTAGCCCAGATGCTCCCCTATAAAGTATATCTTGCTCTTTTAAATTAAAATGGTCAAGTTAATTTATGGTTATACATTGCTTTATTCTGTAAGAATTTTTGGTCAAAAATTTGATCAAGGAACACAGATTAAGCCATGAATGTTATCCCAGATACACTAAGAAAAAAGTATAATTAGTATAATGGTAGAGGACCATGTTATTTTTGAAATGGAAAGGTTCTGTAATTGCAAAAAGAGTAGATAAGATGATAAGTGCAAAAACAAAGCAGAATTTCTGATCCAAAATAATTTAGTTCACTTTATCTCACTGCCATGGGCCTATAAAATAGCATCACACATTGTTCAAATTGGCCATTTCAGGATAGTTGCATATAGGGAAAACTCTTGGCAAAGCAGAAACTGTGTAAATAACAGTCCTCAGGAAAGTCCTCAAAACTAATGAAGATGTGATTTTTTTCCTGAACTCCAGTTTC
>JAWWLV010000121.1:86821255-86853942 GCA_035041135.1 Platyrinchus mystaceus | reverse complement strand
AGCAATGCAAGTGGATTTTTTTCTTCCTTATTTTTTGCTTCTTTGTTTTTTTAAGCTTCATTTATCCATCAATATATAACTAGACTTCAATTATAGACATGTCAATTAGCTTGAAGTTCCTTTTTACTGGGGTTTGTAATATTTTAAGATATCTGTGGTCAAGAGCTACACTTATTTTAGCCCAGATGCCCCCCTATAAAGTATATCTTGCTCTTTTAAATTAAAATGGTCAAGTTAATATATGGTTATACATTGCTTTATTCTATAAGAATTTTTGGTCAAAAGATTACTCCAGGAATACAGATTAAGCCATGAATGTTATCCCAGATACACCAAGAAAAAAGTATAATTAGCATAATGGTAGAGGACCATGTTATTTTTGAAATGGAAAAGTTCTGTAATTGCAAAAAGAGTAGATAAGATGATAAATGCAAAAACATAGCAGAATTTCTGATCCAGAATAATTTAGTTCACTTTATCTCACTGCCATGGGCCTATAAAATAACATCACACATTGTTCAAATTGGCCATTTTAAGATAGTTACATATAGGGAAAACTCTTGGCAAAGCAAAAACTGTGTAAATAACAGTCCTCAGGAAAGTCCTCAAAACTAATGAAGATGTGATTTTTTTCCTGAACTCCAGTTTCTGTCTTTGCTGCCCACAGAAGAGATTTAGTCTTCAGGTTGTTTTCTTTCTCAGCTTCTCCATAACATTTGTCTCAGAAGTTCATCTTCAATGAGCCACCCTCAAAAATCATTCTTGTTTTTCTGTCTTTTGTCAACTTCCATCTGTCCACAAACACTAATATGGTTCTGGACCTTAGTATCTTTCCTAATTCATGCACTTGAAATTTTTCCTCTGTTCTCAAATCCTATCTCTATCTAAAGAGATATTTTCAATTTCCTTTCATAATTTGATTCTGTCTTCTTGTGTGTACTGAAAATAATTTATTTCCCTCAGATTTTCCTCTGTGATATTCTTCTTCAGTTATTTGGCTATGTTGTAAACCTTGAATCTAATTATGAAACAATATTTATCTCTGCATCCAATCTATGTTATAATCCATATTTATGCAGAGATTCCACTCATTATTCTAAGCATTCAAACCTAACAGGGTAAAAAACCCCAAAATCAAACCCAAAGAAAAGTCAAGAGTTTATGACCTTTACTTGAAATATAAATAAGCATCAAGTGTCTTCAGCAGTATTTTTTTCATTTAATTGCACAATAGAATCTGAATGAAGAAGCAAAGAAGGTATAAGCAAAGTAGGAAAGCAGAACAATTTCTAATTCTGGTGGTTAAGGGAAAGGAAACCAAAATATATGTGAGTTTCTTCAGATAACTGTGAACTGTTACCCCATTATGGAAGAAGCAAGGAGACTGACTGTAGATGGGATTTATTTTTACACTCATGGGCTTGAATAAAGCATCATGGGTTTGTGTACAGCTTTGATAAGAAATGAGAATCTAATCAGAAGTTGAATGGGAAGCAGGCAAATCTTCAGTCCTCTGTTTCATGTGCCTTTCTTACATGAGTTCATATCCTCAGACATTGCCATTGCTGCCCCCCTACATTGCAATAGGCTACAGATCCTGTGGTTAAGGTGAAGACCCCACTGATTGTGGGGAATTCTTTACAGAAATCCAGTTATAAGATAGTGCTTTGGTTTTGTCTTGAAAATACAAGAGAAAAAAATAGAGATTTCTTGAGAAAGACTTAAGTACATATACCAAATTATTTCAAAATGAAGAACAAGTACTATTATTAATTGTGACTTGTAAAAGTTGTGTATGTGATAAAGATTGTGATGTCAGCACAATAACCTAGTGGTGCTAACATAGCTTACACTGTTATGAAAGTTCAGTTCCTCAGATATAAGAGATTACTGCAGAGTTTAAAGTTCTTGAAATCACATATACGTTTTCCCACACAGTCACAAACATGCACACACATGCATATACCCATTCCTTTCACTTACCTGTCTATTCCTGTTTTCTGAAGAAACACTGACTTACATTTTTTATTGGAAAGAAGAAAACAATGCTTTTAGAGGTGGACATGAGTCTTAAGTGACTTATCAACAGTGAGAGCAGTTTGTATAAAGGAGACTCTAATGTGAGCCTGAGAACAAGACAATTGTGGGTTTAGCTGTTGGCTGAGTAAAAAGGAAACAGAGAAGCTGTGGCTCAGTGGACTGCCAAATACAAGGCACGTGTACAACTAGGAGAAGAGAGCCAAGTGTGGTTGACCTACTTATATCTGATCTGCTTTAATACTCTCATATATCCAGTTCATGAAAATGTTAGATGTTTTCAGGGCCCTGAGTGCCTTCCCTGCAGCCCCCAGGGTTCAGCTGCCTGTGGTCAGGGATAACTTTGCAGATGCTCCTCTCTGGCTATGAGAAGCCCCAGCAGTAACTTGTTCCCCTGCACCTGGGAGACTCTGTTAAGCTCACACTCTCTCCCTTGATCTCTGTTTGAAAAATTCTGCAGGTATTTCAGTCTTGTGCCTCCCTGACTCTGACCCAGAGCCTAAATTGCAGGTGTGACTATGAGTTTTTAGCTTGTCATTGGACCTGCCTCATTACTATGGACCTACCTGATGTTTTGAACTTTTGGCTGAACTAAGTGACCACTTCCAGAGCTGCTTGCCTGTGTCCATCCCATGTGGCCCCTGCACTGCTTCCACTACCTGCATCCCTGTCACTTGCCCTTGCAGAAGCCGCCTGCTCTTGCTGCTTCCTGGCAGCTGTAAGAGCTGATTAGCAAGTGCAACCACTTATAGAGCATAAATGTCCTATAAATGCCAGGTGGAAGGTTAATAATAAATAAGCACAATAAAAATAACCCTGTCTAATATAAGGAGAGCACCAGATGACATGAACTCCTCTATGCCTACTCTGTAATGGGTGGCTGCCTGGTCAGTAGGAAAGGGATTGGCTTGGTTTCCCCTGATTTTGCTTAATTTCCTACTTGTCACACTGCCTAAATAAAGGAGCCTGAGTGATGAGGCCAGCATGGAAGTGATCTGGTGACTGGATACTTTGGGGTTCCTGAAAAAGATAGGAGGACCCTAGAGCCACTTGCTGTTGCCTGATTTGTGAACAGCTGTGCTCTGGAGTAGTCAGCAAACAAAGGTCCCTGCAAGATGCTGAAAGGAGCAGCAACAGCTTTCATATTAGAGAGGCCATATGTTTCTATGCATGGCACATTCTGCATCATGCACTTATATCACATTTAGAAAAAAATCTGAGATTGTGGCAGCCCCAACATTTGCAGTATTGAAGAGTTTTTGAAAAGAAAATTTAAATGAAAACAGAAAAAAAAATCTTTTTCTTTTTTTTTTGGAGGAGGAAAAAAAGATTGTGTAAGTGTGGAGCACTCAGTGGCTGAATTGTCTCATTATGGTTGTGTCCTTGATCCAGCTTTATAAAACTATTTGATTCTCAGGGAATTCCCTGCAGTTCTCTGCAGGCTCAAAGGCTTTCTACTCATAGGTCTTCTGCCAGCATACTGACCTGAGTTGTCTTGCCTGAATCTGGGCATTAGTCTTCATTTAGCTGAGATCACTGGCTGTGATCTCTGCTGCTGCACAGCCACAGCAATGAGTTCAGTGAGAGTGACAATCAGCACTATGTTCAGACTCAAAAAGAGAAAATATGAAAGAATTATAATAATGGGAAAAGAGTAGAGAAATGCAGTTAGGTGAAGCCTAAAGGGAAGGCTTTTTAGTTTCTATATTTCATTCAGGGCTATTGTTTCTGAGAGATTTTTTTTCTACCTTTGGACAATGTTACAAGGCTGACTTATTAAAAAGAAAATGTAATCATTCTCATGGTAGTGATTCTGCCTAGCAGGCTGACAGGTTGAGCACACACATATAATAGAGTCTCTGAAAAACAATCCATCTGATATCAGGTCACATGAATGAGTCATGAGTATTTATCAGTGTGTCTGAATATTTCTACTAGAAAAACAAGGTTTGTTTTATATGGTGCCATGCTGTGTGTCCAATAAACTTATGAACCTAGTAGACAATCTAATACTGCCATTGCTGTAGAGACCTAATTTTACACAACATGTACATATTGTAAGTTATACATTAAAAATAGCATTCTATTGCCTTGATTTAGTTCTGCTGTAGTCTGTAACAGATCTCTAAGAAATCAGAATGTCACTTTCTTTACACCTGCAGTAATCATAAATTACTTCATGTCAAGTGTCTTGAGAGTCCTCTATGGGTTTCATTTCATTATTTGGCTGTGTATATACCTGCTGCACAAGCAGTGTTCAGTTACCTCGGGTCATTTTCATTCATAGATATTCTGTAGACCTGTCATTTATAAATACCTAGGGTCCTTGTACACTCAAGCATAAACTGTTCATTATAGTTTCAATCATTTTACACTTACTGAAGTCAATAAAATACTGTCTAAATGATATTTTATAAGAAAAATATATACCAATGAACTACTTAAACTTATTTATAACCTCTTTTTTAAACATTCAAATAAGCACTCAGTGCCTGAATTAAATACAGCTCTTGTAAAGGCTTCAGAGACTTTAAAACATCTTTATATGAAAACCAGAAAATTCATAGTTCAAATTTATTTATGCAGGAGTTCTCTAAGCTTGCCTTTGAGACTTAAAATCATAATCTATTAAATTATGTTCAGAAAGTTCCACTCAAAGACAAGACTAAACAAGTCAGCTCTAACAAAAATTCCATAAGACCTTGTCATTTTTCAAATGCTAAAAGAAAAAAAAAATCTGAAAATCAAATAGCTGAGGGAAATATTTTAATAGAATCAGGGGAGAGATGTTCAGTTCTTGTTTGTGAACACTACCCAAAACTCTTATATTTTATATCACTGTTTCAGCTTTTATTATTTGCCTCAAAAATAAGAAGAGAATCTGCATCTTAAAGCAAAATAGCATTTAAGTAGAAAAATGTCTGAACAGCTTTATTTATTAAGCTTTAGACATATTGACTGCAAGATATCTAAAAACACACAATCTTTCAGACTTTCTACAAATGTCTAAACATATTATTAAAAAAAAAAAGTCCATACTTTTATGTTATATTCATATCTTCTGTTGGCTTAAGATAAACATTTCACACTACACACGTTTTATCCATGACCAACTGCTGACAACAGCCTATTCAACCTCCCCATGTATTTATCCTTACCCTTTTTCTTATATAAAGAGTTATCTAACACATAAAAAATCAGGATTTCTGTTTTGGTCTTAGTTTTCACTTTTTGTTTTATAGAAAATGACCATAATAAAGACACATGATCACTTATGACTGCAAAGGTTCACCTGGTAAATAATAATCTAGTTGTTATAAGGACCATTTTAGGACATCTCATTTCTTCCACAGTAACAGAATTTCCTTATCTTGCTAACTGCTGCTTTCTTACTACTATAAACAAGATACTTATCTTCTTCAAATATCAGACTTAATGCTGTCTCAACACATTTGTCCAAACCCTGTGTTTGGATGGGAAATGATAAATAAACGTCTGGATTTCTAAACATCAATTTTAGCATAATTTTGTTCCATCTGCAAAAGCCCTGTTGCAACTCTTGGCACTTCATTTTATTTTCTTGGGTTTGGGGGATTTTTGTGGGTCTTTTTATTATGTCTGTCTTAAAAGACAAAATGTGTGTGTAAAATGGAGCATATTTTTTATATTATCATATTAATCATAAGGAAGACCTTATATCTTAACTTTTTCTGTGGTGGTGGTCAGTTACAGGCTGCCTTAATCCTTCTTGATCATGGCCCATCACAGGTCACATACTGATTTTCTTTTAATTAAAGTGATATTTTCCTAGATGTTTAGTTTGCCATTGGCTCTACAGTATTAACAGTCAGATTCCCGTTATTTTTTTGCAGAACTTTATGGAATGCAATAATAACAAAAGAGATTGTTGCAAAGTCTTTAACACCTATTGCAAAAATACAGAATATTATCTTCTAGGCTCTTAGAAATCCAGGTAGAATTACTGATATAGGAAAGAAGTTGAGAGGAATCAAAAATTCTGTTTAAAGACAACTCATAAGAAAATAAATAAATCTGTAAACCACAGAGACTGCATCTACTATGTGTCTAGAAGCAACTGCTAAACAGTGAAAAATTTGTTTATGTTCTTAGCCAAGATATCAGATGTTTGTCTGACAAAATGTGTATGTTCCACTTTCAGGCTTGGTCTCCCTCACTGATGTGAAATAAAATGAAATATTGTTGCTGTTTGTTGAGAAGGTCTCAAGGCATTTCTTAACGCACTGCATTATAATTTGAAGAATCTTGCCATGGTTTCTTATTTTTGCTCCATTATTTTTCCTCTGCCTGCATGTCTTCTGTTGTTATGTATCTTGTTCTGTCCGCATTTTAATTGTAAAGACAGCTGTCACCGTCAGTTTAAGAGTGCAAGCCAAAATACAGTAAAACCTGTAATGATGAAATTAATACTGTGAATAATATCTGTGATATAAACAATAAAGGCTGAGCATAAATAATGACTAATGCATTTTCCTCTAGCTCTGAATACTATGAAACAATAGAATTGTATATGTGGTATATGTGCAGGGCAGAGAATAGGTCATTGAGGCTGGAAATTATTAAATTCTCCTTCAGTGACACAGGGTCATTCATTACTGTTGAACATAAAGGAAACAAGTATGTTTAAATACCTGTGAGCTCTCACACACGACATACAGGTACCTTCCAAAATGTACCCATCTCTGGTCACAGCCTTATCTTTGACTTCTGAATTGGAGTTTGCCTCCAGTACCGTTTTAATCCTCCTTTTTTGTCCCTCCTAGTCAAAAGCATAAATTGTTTTGCCCTAGAAGGACCTTTACAGTCCAATTTCACTATATAACAAAGTTATTTTTAGGTGAGTCCCATCACTGTCAAAAACAACTCAGCTGTTGCAAGTACAAGGACTGAAGCTGCTTTCAGACACTCCTCTGAAAAGAAGCAAACAGCAAGATGAAGAAATCTTGTGAGTCTTACAGAGACATCTCTGTAATACTGGAGAGTCCCAAAAGAAAATTAGGTAGGAAAATGGATTAGTTCTGTTTATCTGTCTCTCAAAGGCAGTGCTTTCTCCAACTTCGCCTTTGATTGTAAGCAACAATTAATAAAAAGTTCTTGTGTGTTGTGTTGTTCACCCTACATATTTGTATCTGTACAGAAAGAAGCTTCAGGGCTCTTGTGACATCATATCAAGAGCAGTAAACTGGATTGAAATTTACCAAGAAATTAGCATTTTTTCTTTCCTAATTAGAATTGTGTGAAATTGAAATTCCAGTTCCTTCTGTTCTCCAGTGTTCTGGATCTCAGCTGAGAGCTTGCCTCTAGCTATTCCTTGCTCCTTGAATGGTAGTCTTCGCTAGACAGTGTTGGAACCAGAGGAACAACAATCCCTCAGAGTGCAGCATTGGATCAAGTTCAAGTTATACAGACCATATGAGGATTAAAATGGTTTTCCTGACTGCATCACTACTATTAGGGTCTTCCAGACAGTGTTACTATGCATGCATTGTCAAACAAAGTAAAAGAGAATAACATATCAGACAGAGACCTAAACTGTCAATAATTTTTGGTGGTAGGGGGGTTAGTTTGTGTTTATTATTGTTGCTGCTGTTGTAGGAGGGGTAGTTGTGGTTGTGGTTGTTGTTATTATTGTCATGCTTTTAAAAATTTATTATATTTCATATTGTGATTTTAAGTATGTCAGTAAATAAGAAGCCTGAAGAAAGAAAAGCCACGGCAAAGACATCTGTTAGATACTGGTGATCATATTGGCTTCAGAATTTGTATAATATTCATGTAAGATCTAGGCACTACAATTTAACGTTACACTTGAAAGTTGCATCATCTAAAACACCAGACTGAAGGAGCAGATATTTCTGAATTTCTATGCTACTGAGAGGATCATTCCATTCCCTATCACTTCTTAATACTTTATGTGTTGCTACAACAGTGTGGAACCTGGTTTAGAGAACATTATTCGATACCCTTCAGAAAAATATCTAATTGGAAGACAGAGTGAATTGAGAAATAGTCTTAGCTTGTACCCATAGGAGCAGCTGATTAACAGCTGTTTACCTACTGATCTTCACAAAACAACTCTGTTCTTTAAATGGGTTTCTAGTCATGCTCCTCCCTAATAGTTTGTTTCTAAGTATAATTGTTTAGGAGTTTATTTTACAGCTGTTCCTGAGGGCTGTTTTCAGAAAGAGAACTCTGCACTTTCCCTTCCTGTAGTTTCTTATCTGTACAAGGGAATTCCTATTTTCAGGAAATGTTTGCAGTTTGTCTTTCAACTGACTGCAGAATAGCTACCTTGAGTTTCAGTAGATCTTTTTTAACTATGAGTGCAGTTATTTATTTTGATATTATCCCTCCTGTTCTGCTAAATATATGACTATTTATCACAAATTCCTGTTAATATTTTCCTCGTAGAAAGTAACCTGCATATATAAATATATTTTCTTTCTTTGATGCTTGAAACTGGGTTTTATACATATTGAAACTGATGAGAGTACTGGCTGTCTGTCACTGAGGTTAAAAGCAGAGGGGAAAGCTTATGGAAATGGTGGTTAGCTTCAAAATGCCGAATGCTATCTGCTGGAACTGTCCCTGTTGGTAAAAATGACATAAGCACAAAGGACACACATGGATAGACATGCTGGATATGAACACATGCAGATTTGAATAATGTCCTTGGAAAAGACCTTTGGAATAAGTGCTGGCTAGAACATGTCTTGGAATCTGAGCAAAGAAATGTTTTCCAGCTGTTTGATTCTTCTCATGTAGAAAGAGACAGGATTTTGTTGATATTTTTTGTAAATATAGTAAGCGTCAAAGACCTACCTACTTTTAGTCATTTCTTCCCAAAACAGAAGCAATGGGAAGAACCAAATACAGGGGAAGGTTACACCTTGAATGCAGACATAAGAATTCTTGAGGATAAATGCCATATCTTTTTGTTCAGTGATTTTTTTGTCGTTGTTTTGTTTGGGGGTTTTTGTTTTCTTTTGTTGTGTTGTTTTGTTTTTGGTTTTTACCTCGATTACTTTAAACTGTATTTGGTAGCTAATCACATTTACCAAAGACAAATTGAAGTACTGATTAAATACAGCTATACAGCAAATACAGTGATGACAGATTGCCTATGTCCTCATGATCACCACAGAAGTAAAGTCTACAGGAACTGCAAGTGAAAGGGCTCTATTCATTTTTAGTGCACCTTCAACTGATGGCTTGTCCGAGATCAAAATAGTAAACAAGGAGCAAAGCTACAATCAGAATTCAGGAACTCCTGTTATTTTTTTCTTGAGCAAGGTTCAATAGGCATGGGGATAAAACTAACAATCTAGACTACATTCCAGACTTTAAAGCTTCACAGGGCAATGCTGAAATCTTATTTCTGCTTATGCAAACAGATTGACAGCTTTGTATGACACAGAAATAATTTTAGAAAGTGTATCTTGTGTATGTTTGTCTGTTGGTCTGATTTGAGCTGCAAATCTGACATTTTTAAATTGTTTACAACTGGCATAGAATTTATGGATGCCTCTCAGATGCCTTGTTGTTGCTCTTCAGGTGGTCTAACTTCATAGATGGTTTTTTGCTGCCTCAGCAAAAAGCTGGGAATTATAGGTTTTTTTAAGCAAGTGCTCAGAAGTTAATAGAATATTTTAGACCAGGGAAAAAATATTTCCTGTTAGAAACATGTGTTCAGGTCAGATAGTTGAGCAACAGACCAGATTACTGATTTCTTTGGGTATGCATTTCATCCCTGTGCTATTTAAGAACGCCATGGTGTATCACAGACTTGCAACAGAAAAATCTTCTGAATTTTAACCATGCATTGTGAAACATAGGCCACATCTGATATGAAAGAAAAAAAGTAGTATTTAATTAGAATTATTGTGTCAGTCAATTATCAAACTACTTTTGCCGCAGTTTTCTGTCAAGACTATGACAAATGGATAGTAAGGGAGACATTAAGGAGATTAAAGGTGCAAGGTTGCATTTTGAAAGGCAAAAGTTTCAGTCTGATATATCAGAAATGGGACTAGTTATCGCGTATTGTTTTTAATATATGATATCAGAACAAGAAAGTTCAAGGTAAATGTATTAAGAAATGTTTAGTAGCTAATGTGTTAAAATGTGGATAATAGAAGAGAAAAACTGAGAAATACAGACATTTAGTTTGTGAATCTTAAATAACATTACTGCACATGTTTCAATTTGCCCATTAACTCCTGTGTACCTTTCAGCTTTGCAACCAGTATTAACTTTTAGGAAAATCTATAAAGCATGGTTCAACAGAATAAAGGAAAGTGCTTTGATGCCTTTTGTTGTTCTTTTTTTTCCCTTAGCTCCTTCTGTGCTTCCTCTCTGCCCTTTGTAACAAGCTCAATTTTTTTTCCCTTCATTCAGATCACCCCACCAGGCTACCCTAGGCTGTCTGTCTGATGTGTTTCATTGTGTTCTTCTGCTCCTTCTTTTCCCATGAAGCCAGGCTTGACTTCTCCTCCATTTCTTTTATGTTAATAAGTTCGCTGTGGTTTTTAGGTCATGGTTCTTGTTTTGTGGCTTATAGTTCCTAAATTTTATTTCCCCCAGCAAGTATATTTTCTTGATAAAAATGCATCCTAAAAATGGCTTTTTAAATACTTTTCCAGTTAAGTAACCATAGAATAATATAATTAATTTTAATTGTATGATCAAGATGTGTGCATATTATAAATGTGAAATTGTGCTGTCTTATGGATGCTGCTTGTCCTTTTCCTGTGGTTCCTAAACCCGCCAAAAGCCCTGATTCTTCCTCTGGACAGACTGATAGCTTCCAATATGTGGTGCTGATACTATTAGCATCTTCTTCCTTTTAATCTATTTACATTTCAGCAGTGCATATGTTTAAATGTTTTCTAATAAAACAAAATTTGATCAGAAAGTAATAATTAATTTATTGCTATATTACAGCGAGAATACCTCAGGCCCAGAAACTATCCCCAACTTAATTTCAAAGTTTAGTATAACAGATGAGAATAGCTCAAAATGGAGATCTCTCTCACCTCCTCAGCTAAACGGGTATTTTCAACTGGTTAAATTTCACTTTCCTCAGCTCATGAGGATATGTTGTATCAAGTTATGTGCTGAGAAAGCAATTAGGGTACTAGATGATACAGCACAACTGCAGAGACACGTGGGGTTACATGATAAGAGAGGTTTTTAAAAGACACATGGCAAACAAATAATATGTCCCCTACAGTGATCTTTTCAGCATAAACCCTTCCCTGAAAAGCACTACCCCAGCTGACATGCAAAGCCCTGGTTTCTTGTCCATTGCTTGACCCATGTGCAAGGAGCAGCTGGTTACCAGATTAACAAACCACCAACTAACTGTCTGGCATGTGAAGTCATGAAAAAGGAGAAAGGCCAAGATACAATGCTAGAAATACATGAGGCAATTATGAGAAAGGAGTCAACACTGTGCATCTTACAATCAGTGCATGCAGTTTGACAGGTTTTGCATTTTTGCCAGTATCACAGCTCAGAGCTCATTTCTCTGAGCAGCTGCAAAGTTTGGGAAGCTTCCAGCTCACAGGAAATTCTAAATTTTTTTGTTTGTTTGTTCATTTTGGGCTGATTCAGAACAAAAAACCTTTTTTTTTTTTTAAGACATTTTCTGGAAACCATAATGCTGTTTTTTAGCCAGCTCTGCTCCATGAACTACTACATGGCAGCATGGTACACCAATTACTGACACTCTCAGTTTGGCTTGAAAGTGGTATCTAAGTGCTGATGGCTATAAATGTCACTCTAGGGAAACACTGCCCAAGCAAACTTAACAAAACATGAACTATCTGTGTTGTCCATTCAGTGTTCATAATTTTTTAACAAGTTTTTCTCTTGTTGTTTAAAAAAAAAATAGTCAAGTACAGAAATAAAAAAAAGAAAAAAAAAAGAAAAATTCTTATATTTGAAATAATGCTCCTAATGTCTTTATGAAAGAAAGATTTCTGAGGGTATGTCCTACAACTGAGAAGGAGAATCCCAGAATCATGATCATCTAATCCAATCCAATCCTTTTGCATAAGTATGGTCCCATACAGAAGGTTGCCAAGACTATGTCTAGTTGGGTTTTGAGAACGTTCACAGAAGTGATTCAGCCTCTCAGGAGGCTCACAGGAACATCTGTTCCAGTGTTTGGCCACACCCATGGAGAAGAAGTTTTTTCTTATATTTAAACAGAATTGCCTCTTGTCCTATCACTGGCCACCTGCAAGCGGAGTTCCTCTTCTTTACTCCTCCCATCAGTTATTTTTACACATTGATAAGGTTCCCCTGAGCCCTCTTTTCTCCAGGATGAACAGTCCCATCTCTACCCTCCTACGTCAGGTACTTCAGTCCTTCAATGTCTTAGCTCCCATTTGCTGGACTCTCTTGGAGCCTCCACTGTTCGTACCTCCCTTATATCAGCAAGCTCAGAACTGGACACAGCACTCCAGATATGTCTCATCAGTGCTGAGCAGAGGTAAAGGATCACCTCCATAAGTCTGCAGGCAACACTTTTTCAATAGGTGTCACAGTAGCATATGTACCTCAGTATGGAAACCTCTACTTTGTTGTAAAGCTGTCACTATAGCAGCAGTTTCCAGCATCAGCTGATTTTTTTTTGTTAACTTTAAAGAGAATTCAATGCCTATGAAAAGTAGGACTAAATATGTTGCAAATAAACATGAGGTTGTTGGAGTCTGGATTGAGACCTAGAAAACTCAGGTTTCTGAGGACACCCTTCCAATCATCTGAACTTTGCTTGCTTTATTTTAGCTTTAAAAAAATAGAAGTTAGCTTTGAGCTTGCTTAAGTCTAGAAAATTTGAATCAAATCATTAAGTTAAAATTTCATCATTTTCTTCTCTTCAACTGAAGCTATTCCTTCCACAGTCCGTGAGGCACCTGAAATCTGCTCAGTTCCTCTGTTTCTACTGGATAATGACCTCAGACTGTTCACATCAGTATAAAATAAACCATCAAGTATCTGTGAGTCCCACTACACTCATAATATCATGGCCTCTTCTCACTCCTGATATTATCCTGTTCCCAGTCCCAAGTGTGCACATCATCTCAGAAATCTCCTGACTTGCTGTTGCTAAATCCAGATTGCTACATCACCAAGCATACATCCGAAGTGCAAGGCAAAACTAACAGGAAAGCAGAGGTGAGATGTGAGCTGTTTTTTAAACTACCGGTCAGCCATCCTAGATTAAACTTGCTTGAGTGTATAGAAATGCTTACAATGCTAGACACAGATTGGCATAGCTCAGCATTAAATAGCAGATAAGGGGTGGGATGGTGAACCCACCTTACTTGTACTAAATGTCTCTTGCTGTTTCAGTCTCTTGCCAAATCAAGCAGGTTTGCTTAAGCTGAAGAAGCTTTTGCTTCTTTTGCATTCAAAATATTATATATTTCCTCTTAGAATAGTAGAATCATAAAATGTTTAGGTTAGCAAGGGACCAGAAACATCACCTTGTTCCAAACCCCCTGCCATGGAAAGGGAGAACTTTCACTAGACCAGGTTGCACTGAGTCCCATACAACCTGGTCTTGAATACTTCCAGGGATGGGGCAACCTGTTCCAGTTCCACACCAACGTCACAATAAAGAATTTCTTTTGATATCTAATTTAAATATACCTTTCTTCAGCTCAAGACCATTTCCTCTTGTTCTATTACTATATATCCTCATGAAAAGTCCCTCTCCAGCCTTCTTGTAAGCCCCCTTTAGGTACTGGAAGGCTGATATAAGGCCTCCCTAAAGACTTCTACTGGCTGAAAAACCTCAACTCTCTCAGCCTGTCTTCATAGGAGAAGTGCTCCAACCCTGTGATTAACTTAGTGGCTCTCCACTGGACTCATCTCAAGAGGTCAACATCTTTCTTATGCTGGGAGCCCACAGCTGGATGCACTACTCCAGATGAGGTCTAACAAGAGCAGAGTAGAGTGGCAGAATCACCTACCTCAGCCTGCTGGCCTCACTTCATTTGATGCAGCCAAGGATGCAGTTGGCCTTCTGGGCTGCAAGCACGCATTGCAGAGTCATGTTGAGGTTTTGGTCCACAAACACTCCCAAGTCTCTCTTCCCAGAGGTAGTGTCATCCATTCTCCACCCATCCTGTACTCGTGTTTGGGATTGCCCCAACCCACATGCAGGATCTCACACTTGGCCTTGTTGGACTTGATGAAGTTTGCACCTCACACCTTGCACCTTGTACCTTCAAGAGGTGCACCTCTTGAGCGTGTCAAGGTCCCTCTGGATGGTGACCATTCTCTCCAGCATGTCAAGAGCACCACACAGCTTGGTGTCATCTGCAAACTTGCCAAGAGTTCATTCCATCCCACTGTCACTGTCAGCGTTATAAAGTGCTGGTCCATTAGTTCTCAGGGAGCTGTAAAATCACATATAGTCTTTTCTAAGGAAGACCTGGTTTCAGGGTAGTTTGAGAGATGACATTTTTTATGTAGATTGAAATAGAAAATTTAAAGTTTGTGTTTGTTTTCAAATTTTCACTATAAATTATCAGATATAATGGTCAACATCATTAACAGCCTCTATAGGACACATTTACTTAGAGACACATGATTTAAAGATTTAAATTATGGATCAAGAAATAGACCTGGATTATTGTATGAAATCACCAGCTTTGTGATCAGTAGCAGTTAGGGCAGCAAACACAAAATACTAAGATTTTTAGGAGAAAGAAAAAAAAAACAAAACACTAATCTCTACTACACTGTTTTAGCTCTTTCTATTGCAATACCTTTTCTGCAGTCCTCTTCTTTCTATCCCAAAAGTAAACTAAAGAAGGCACAGAGAAAGATTATATAGATGATCAACATTTTAATTAAGTTTTAATTAAATAAATTAGGATGCACTGTTCTGTAAAAAAATTATTGGAATATATTTATGAAAGGTATATATAACATGAAAAAAAAAGAATAAGGAGTAACTATTTACTCTCTAAGGATATCCTTATGTAGGGGGACATTTTAAAGGAAAAAAAGGAGAGCCTTTTTTGCACTGGACACACCTGACTGACAAAACTTATCATTATAGAATATAAAGGATTAAAATACATATATAAATATTACTCTAATGGAATTAGATGTAGCAACAAAAAAATCATTTAAAGATCTTCATTTAATGCTACATCCAAACACTAGCCCAGAAACTGCCTATACTTTGAAGTTGATGGTAATATGAGAATTATCAATGTTCCTGTAGCCCTTTCACAAACTTCAAGAACACAAGCCACTGTCAGACACAGCATATGTGAAAATAATATGTCTATTCTTATGTCCCTGTGATTATAACCCTTCCTCCAGATGAACCCACCAACAGTCACTGTAAAATCAAAACAGACAATTGGATCTTTTTTGTGGTACAGACTGTCTGTGATTTGTGGGGAACAAATTAAAAAAACCCACCTCAAAATAGCTCATCATGCTTCTGTTCAGATTTCAGGTATTTCCTAGTGCTGTTTTTCCCCTTCTCTCAATATGATTTTTCTTAAGTATAAACAAAGTATGCCAGTCTTTATAAAACCTTTCTTTTTATTTTTTCTTCTTCTAACAGCTAAAGGTTTAGTAAGGAATTTCAACATTTGAAATACTGGCTTAACAACTGCATGTGATAGGATGTATCTGGCAGCTTGTTGATGTCATCCATGAAAATGAGGGCGAAAATTATGTGGCCATATCAAAGGTAATAAGATGAAAATTTATGGGTTGTGCCACTGTTGCTTGTCCTCTGACAAACAGGCACTGGAGAATAACTGTTACAAAACATTTCTTCCTTTTTCTGGCATGTGTTGTTACTATCAACCTCTGATCTAAATTGCAGCTTTGTGGAATACCTGAAAACCAAATATTCAAATCTGTTGTTATCAAAAGATTTGCCTTCAAACCTAATTTATTTGGGTAGATTATTACAGGGAAATAAATTATGATGTCTAACACATGGGCTAACTGGTAATGCTAAAAAATTTAAAACGCAACCAACACATTTTACTTTATCAAAGCACAGAATTTGGGTTTTGATTATGTAATTGAAAGCAGAAATTGCACTCAAAGAGTAGAAATTAAGAAAGTAGATACTGAATATATACTGCAGATCAAGCTGATGTGCAAAGGTATCTGATGTATTTACTAGCTATGGAGGCCAAGGAACCAGCTGAATAGTGTTTATCTGCCAAAGTACTGCCTTTCAGAGTGGAACATATTTGGGTTATAATATGTAAGGCAATTTTGTAGCACTTCAGACTTCACACATAAAACTGTCTGTGAGCCTAGCTAAGCTCACTATTCCAAAACCTACCAGAAAAGTTTGCCTGAAAAAGCCATGACTCTCCATGAGGGAAGCTTTCCATGACCATATGATATGAAAAATTATCTATAACTCACATTATGATAAGGGGAGGGGCTATACAGCAACTTAGAATCATTCTAAACCTATTGTCCTGCAAACTATTTTTATATTTGTGCTTTCCTGACATCCATGAGTAGCCTTTTGTGATATCTAGCCTAGGAAAAATGAAATCATTCCCCATATTTACAGCTTTTATCACCAGAAATAGATAAGAGATTAGTTATTGCTCCGAAACATCTAAGAAATTGTTGCAACATAAAAAGTACAGTGGAAAATAATTTCTTCACTGAAATTTCAAAAATTCATACCATGATTGTAGTACATTCTTTGTGTGTATGACTTGTCCACAATGAAAAAGCCAAATCACACTAATTATGTCCAATAAGCTCGGCACATGAATCATATTGTTGAATATTTTTCTTTGGATTCTCCTGATTAATTACAACATTTTTCTTTCAGAATAATTACAAAATCTATGATGTGAAACAAAATATAAATTATAAAAAATTATAAATCTGGATTATTTACTCTGGATTAAAATTTTTACAGCAAAGTGTAAAAATAGGCCCTTTTTATTAGTTGGCTTTGTTTCTCTAATGAATATGCAGATTTTCTTTTTCCCAACATATATTTCACTACTAAAATCCCAGGGATTTGGAAAGGTTAGTTTTACTTAGTGGAAGGAAAGAAACAATTTTGATTTAGTTTAATTGCATTCCGACTGACATCAAATTGTTTCAATAAACTTTTGTGTTGCTTTCTGGAAACTGAATGTTAAAGAGAAAATGAAAATGAGATTTTTTTATAAGACCATAAGAAAAAATATACTGGACAAGAACAATAGCCAACTAAAAACAAAACCAGGAATTTCTCAATATAGTGCAAAATGACTACTTATCTATCTCATGTTAGAAGCTGCAGTACTGTTATCAACATTCACTATTTAAAAAAAAAAAGTTGATATTGACAGTAGTTTGTTTGATCTAGTGACTTGCAAAGTCTGACAGACTTTGTGGAAAACAAACAAAAATCCTGTTTTATTTCATAAATTTTACATTTATTACTTTTCATTTCCTGTGAGAGTACTCCTTTGTTCATACCCTGCAAGAATAAATATCCAATTTACCTCTCTGTATTTTTATTATTTGGAGTAGCAGTACTGTCATCTCCCATTGTATACTTAAAATAAACAATCTCATTTTTTATGAGTTCTAGAGTAATAACATTAAATTATTTTTGTTTTTATTTTAAAATGACACAGAAGTACTTCTATATGCTGGTTTAGGACAACTTAGATTGCCTTTGGTACAAGATCACAATTTTTCTTTTCCTTGTCTTAAAGAAGCTTCCCATAACCATATGGTGTTACAACTCAAAATGCAGTAAATTGGGTAAAGAGACAGAGAAAAATAGTCAGCTCTGAAACTGAGTATTTAACACAATGAACCTAATTGCTGGAGTTTAATTGAAGCTGTATTCTTGGTTTTGGTTGGAGCAGGATTTTCTTCTTTAGAACTCTGCTAGTATTCAATTTGCTAATATTTAAAAATCGGGGTGAACAAGCATGATTGCACCAGACATAATTTTACCTAGCAGCCCCCCTTTGCCTTTAAATAGAGAGATTTGTTCTATCATATGTTTGTCCTGAAAAAAAAAAAAGAACCACAAATACTGATAAAAGCCCTCAAGTATTCACATTTCAGTGCACTATAATTAAGTGCTCAAGTTCTCTTTTTTCATTTGTCAAATAAAAATGTTTTTTGGCGGTTTTTGTGCTTGCAGTAAAACAATAATTGAGCACCCGAAGGGCTTTCTGGGGTATATTATATATTTGACAAAGTCTAAGTAAGCAGAAGAAGAAACCACAAAGGATATTGATTTTCTATGGAAAGGCAAGACTGATACTTCTTCATTTGAAGGTTTTGCTTTTACACTGAATACCACAAAGGAAATCCAGCTTATAAGGAAAGAACTTAAGAAAACAGTATACTAAAAAAATAATAATTATTTCAGAACTATAGCACTTCATGTGCCATCCTGCTGCCCATAAGGGGAAGAAACATGTTATGTACTTAAAAAAAATAAAATAATAAAGGAAAATAAAGACATTTCACATCTGCGAAATTTTTAATCCATTCTCCTCTATTACATATCCTTTCTCTGCTTGTGTTTGGGCTGAGAACCAAGAAGATGCTCCCGATAGGGTCCAGAAGTGTTTGTTTTCCTTAATGAACCAAACATCAGAATTCACCAGAACATCTGTGTTGAATAGCAACTTCAACATCTCTTCTGTATTTCCCAGAGATGCACCTTTTCATGGTAAAGTTTTCACAGCTAAGTTACAGTGTTAGTGGAAGAAGAGAAAAAGACTCTCATGTCTAACGACTAAGGTACAAACACATGGAAGACTGAGGATCAAGTTCTTATCCTGCTCAATTCAAAACTATCCAAAACCCTCAGACACATGGGGACAAGAGCATTCACCCCACACTGAAAACCCTGGATTTGCCCTGAATATCAATGTAATGTTGTGTTCTACAAAGACTTCTGTTTTCCTTCCAGCAGAGAAAAAAAGCAAATTTCAGAATCTCAGAAGTCATGTAACAGAATAGTCACCCTGCCATCAGCTGCATAGGAAACAGATTTTCTAAGTCCAAAAGTGGGACACCTTTTGCCATCTCCTTTTACAGTCATGAAACACTTATGTGCTTGGTCTTCTGGCTCTGTTCTTTGAGTTGGTTTAGGAAATCTCCTTCAGAGCAGTAAAGCCATCAAAGAAAGTCTTAGTGCTACTACTTTTCTGTTATGGGAATATTCCTTTATAAAAACATACAAGGTATTTCTATATTATAGCACAAGAGTTTAGGAGACGAGTTTGCAAGCTAAACTTTGTCCTCCACCTGTTGCTCTGTCATGATTCCTGTGGAACAGCATTTGTTGTATCATTTGTCATATCACTTTTTTCCTAAACCCGCAAACATTATTTTAAACTTTATTATAGTGGAATTTCTGCATTATTTAATTTTTAATAAATTTAAGAAAGTTACAATCTATAAAACTGTATATTTACATGAAAATAGAAAAAAACCCCACAACCAAAATATATATATAAAAAAATCATAGAAATACTATGCTTAGCATGTTTTCAGAACTGGAGAACATACTGCAGTTCATGCTGATACGCTTACAGACTTTTCTGTAAAACTCAGTAGCATCTGCTGAGTGCTTGTAAGGATTTTGAATCTACATTCAATAATATAAATTAAATATCCCCAATTTTATTTTTAATAACACCTTTTTCACAGAGGTTCTCTATATACCTCTATCATGTATACATACAGTTTCACATACATATAGAACATTAATTACTCAAAATAATATTTTTTTTACAAGGCATTTTGAAAAAGACTATAATTTCAGTTGCAAATGTAATTACAAAGCAATAAGGTATCTATTCCACCTCAGGGATTATATAATTTGAGAGAAAAAAATGTTTGAAAAAATTATGAGCATTTTTCTGACTTTTCTATATAAGTACTAAAGGTTAACTACATTTTTAAAAAGCATTTTGTATTTCAGACTTCTCTTGGACAGTTTGGAATATGAATTCGTTTTTACTTAAAATTTAATGAGCTACATATGTAGAAGGCAAATTCATGACCTTTCACTACTGTACAGCTATCTTCAGTACTTCATTCTCATAACTGTTTATTAATATTACACTCATTTAACCTGAGTGCACATCTCACTGCTCATGCCATATGCAAACAAGCGAGATACGGTGCTTTGAGTCACCATCCCTGGAGGTATTTAAAGGATGTGTAGAATGGCACTTAGGGATATGGTTTAGTGATGGAGTTGGCAATGTTAGTATAATGATTGGACTTGATGATCTTAAAGGGTGTCTTTCAACCTTAATGATTCTATAATTCTGTGATTCTATGAGCAAAGTCACCTCATAAAAAGAAAGATGGGGAATGAAATATTTGTGAAGTCTTCAAGATTTCTACAACTATAGCCCTACTTCCTTTAAGAATACAGAGATTTCATGAGCTTTCTAAGTTTCTGCAGAAGACCCAGAAAAGTCTAAGGCTGTGGCACCTCACTTACTGTGTAAACTTATTTTAATGCTGTTGATATCACACTTATTTGTCCCTATTATGCAGAGTTATACTACTAGGTAACCATGTACATATATAGTAAAGTAATTGTGCTGAGCCTCAACAAGCCTCTTAAGGCTGCTTCTACCTATGGAAAGGACAAAGATAACCTTACCATTGCCTACAGAACTTGAAGAAATCTTCTGACAAGCAGGAAAATTCCCACTATGTTTGAGTTGAAATAATTTTTATGTTCCTCTCAGTTCTCTGTGTGTACCACCTCCACATACAATTTCTGGAGCTTTAAAAGAGATAAAGAAAATAAGTATATTTCTAAGGAATTATGAACTGCTACTCTCTGTACTGCAGCTCCATATGTTGGGTTTTTAAGTTAATGACTGGTTTTGTTTTTGTTTAGGTTTTTTTGTTGTTTGTTTTTTTTTAATTTGAAACATTAGAAGTAGAAAAATACTGGTAGAGTGACATTTACTCTTCCATAACTGTAGCGCTCAGCTGATAATTTTTTCTGCTTAATAATTAGTGTGCTGTGTCCTAAGAATTTATCATTTTCCTATTTCAATTTCTATCTTTTCATTGTCCTCCAAGCACCGGTGAATTCCAAAATCATAGACTGGTGAAACAATTTTGGTTTGAAGGGACTTCCAGAGATCATCTAGTGCAACCCTAAGACTCAAAGTTCATCCTGAGCTTAAAGACCTCATTTTGAAACTATTATTATTTCTCAGTATTAGCATTTCAATATGTTTATGTACATACTGTATATCCTGATGTTTTCTTGTATAATAATATTATTATTACTAGGTCAGAAAACTTATGAGGAGTGGCTGAGGGAGTTCTTTAGTCTCGAGAAAAGGAGGCTTAGGGGTGACCTCACCACTCTCTACAACTGCCTGAGAGGAGTCTCTTCTACTGTGCCTGCAGTGAGAGGACAAGAGGAAATGGCCTTAGGCTGAGACAGAGGAGATTCAGATTAGAGAGCAGATAAATTTTTTCACTGTTTGGGTGGTCAGAGGTTGTCCAGGGATGTGGTGAAATCGGTATCCCTGGAGGTGTTTAAGAGGCATCTGGATCTAGCACTGGGTGATCTGGCTTAGTGGTTTAGGGGTTACAATGGTAGTGCTGGGTGGACAGCTAGACTTCATGAACTTAAAGGTCTCTTCCAACCATGATGATTCTATTATTTTAATCAAGTATTTATAGGAAGAACATGTTTTCTGATGATTATTATGTGATGTTTTACCAATATTCATATGTTTGTGGAGATTATGCAAATATCAGATAAGCAATTTTGGTTAAAGTTCAGTATTTCAGCCTTTTTTTCCATCCTAAATACATATATACAGTTCTTTACACTGTATAGGTTCAATATGTGTTCCAGATCCCCCAAGACAAACAGTAGAACTCAGACCTAAAACGCATTATGTCATTTTATAATAACAGTGTCAATAATTTGGACTATTAGTTAAAAAAACTAGGCACTTCAGGTATTTTAGGTGCAACATCTATATTTGATCAAGTAAAATCAGGCATTTAGTCTAGATTAGTCAGCCTTTCACCTCTAGATAATAGGAATTCCATCTGCAGGTTAAATATTTTTCACAAAACTTGGCATCCTTATAGGTTGTTATTATTGAGTCAATGAACTCTTAATAATGAACAGTGATATCATACCTGCTTAGCTTTTTAGAAAATTCCTAGCATGTCATGCCATTAAAACAAAGAGGAAGACAGATTCATCATCATACAAAAAAGTAAGTCTATTATTATCCATTTACATGGAGTATATTGGGTTCCTTGGGATATCCACAGCATTGTTTTCAATAAGTTCTAAACAAAAATGTCTCTGATACTTATCACTGCCTCATCTTTATGTAAAAAAGACATTTTTAGATATTTTTGTCTGCACTGAATTGCTGTTTAAAGAAGTAGCATTTAATAAATCCTCTTTTTCAAACAAGGAGCAAAAGTACTGGGTAAAATACATAACTAGTCCAAAGCTGCTTTCATGTCTGTGCTTCACCTGTGTATGAAAACTCATTTTCTTAGAGTCCATGCATTAGTAAATGTATGTACTAGTTTTTTGCTGGGACAGAGTTAATTTTCTTCACAGTAGCTTGTGTGGTGCTGTGTTTTGGATTTGTGCTGGAAACAACGTTAATAGCACAGGGATGTTTTTGCTATTGCTGAGCAGGGCTAAGGCTTTTTCTGCTTCTCACTCCACCCCACCAGAGAGGAAGCTCGGGGTGCACAAAGAGTTTGGAGGGAACACAGCCAGGACAGCTGACCCCAACTGATCAAAGGGTTATCCCATACCATATGGCCTCATGCTCCACATAGAAAGCTGGGGAAGAAGAAGGAAGTGAGAGGTGGCAGTGGAAGTGATGGTGTTTGTCTTCCCACATCAGCATTATGCATGACGAAGCCCTGCTTTCCTGGAGATGGCTAAACACCTGCCTGTCCATGGTAAGTGGGGAGTGAATTCCTTGTTTCATTTGGCTTCCATCCACAGTTTTTGAATTATCTATGAAACTGTCAACCCACTGAGCTTTCTCACTTTTATCCTTCTAATTCTCTTCCTCACCCCACTGAGGGAGTACGAGTGAGCAGTTGTGTAGGGTTAGTTGCAGGCTGGGGTTCAACCATGACAATATATTGATTTGCAAATGTTCCACTCTTCTTCCCAGGACTTGAAAATACCATTGACAGTAATATCAAAGCAGACTAAAAATTTTTGTCATTTTCAGTCCTTCAAATACTTCAGAAGACAGAGTAGAGAGAACTACAAGGACGAGGCAGAAGATGGGTGCATTACCTTTGAGTAAAGGAGGAAATTTCTGTGTGGATCAGTAGAGCATAGGACAGTTTGTTTGTTTATTTTTTAACATGTTAGAAGGTATTGGTTTCAAATTGAGTAAATCTTTCTTTGTTCATGGATCATTGACTGGGTAGATTGTAACAGCTCCATTGGAGCCATTATGCTATGTCATTTCAATCCAACCACTGAAAGCGTGTATTCACCCTCTCTGTTCCAACTCCACCAAAAATGTCATTGAAATCATTGCCTATGTGCTCAGCATATTGTTTTTAAACTTTCATCTAATCGTTATTTATTTTTTTAAATATCATGAGTGGTTAGGCCATGCTGTAAACAAACTGTTAAAAATGTATGTCTTAAAAGGTAATGTTTTAAGAAAGAAAATTCCTCTATAAGTCAAACAAAAATCATCTAGAAACCTTTTTAAAATGCTATTTAAAATTATAAAATATATTATCAAAATATAAACACGTTCTCAGAGTAGGGCACTTTGCCAGGCTAGGTGGGTATGGAGCTGGCTGTCATTAGCATGCTGAGCATGCCATAGCTCTGTACTGTTTGCTACACCTGCAAATGAAGTCATGATCAGATTCAACAGAGGAAGCCTGAAGTACTTGAGAGAGGCCTTAGAGTTCATCAGCACTTGGAAAATCTTAAAAAAGGAACTGAACAGTATTTCAGGTAGAAATAATGCCCCACGTGCACATACAAGCAGTGAAAGCTGTCCTCCAAAGAGGATATGTGTGAAGTATATTGCACATAATGATAATTTCCAATTTCAGATTTCTCTTCTAAAACAATCTATCTCAGGGATATTTTCTGTGGTCCAAGCTAAATCACAGTATAGAAAAATTTCCTGTTATGTCAGAAAAATCAGAATGTAAATTAATATTTCCATGTTTTAGCATGTTATTTTAGGATCCTTTCACAGCAAATGTGTTCAAATCCTTTTCCCCCTTCTAATAAAAAGGAAATGAAGGAAAGAGCATTAAACACCAGGATATACGTGTTAATTATGTCCTGTCCTGCATGTGTTGATTCTTCAGACACAGGTAGATTCTGCTTTCTAACTGAAAACTGCATCTAGTACCAAAAGAGACTATGAAATGCTGTTTTATAATGTGAGTGAATATTTTCTCATAATATCTTACAGCAAATCATGGAATCACAGAATGGCTTGGGTTGGAAGGAATGTAATACATATACTTCCAAACCTCCTGCCACGGACAGGGACACCTTTCACTAGACCAGATTGCTCAAACCTTCATCCAACCTGGCCTTAAACAGTTCCAGTAATGGGGCATCTACAGCTTCTCTTGTCAACCTGTGCCAGTGTCTTACCACACTCACAGTGAGGACTTTCTTCCTAAAGTCTAACCTACACCTACCGTCTTTCACTTTAAAGCCATCCTTCTTTTCCTATCACTAAATGCCCTTGTAAAAAGTCCCTCTCCAGCTTTCTTGTGGGCCCCCTTTAGGTACTGGAAGGCTGCAATTTAGTCACCCTGAAGTCTTCTCTTCTCCAGGCTGAACAACCCCAACTCTCTCAGTCTGTTTTCATAGGAGAGGCACTCTAGCCCTCTCATCATCTTTGTTACCCTGACCTGGAGTTGTTCCAAAACGTCCAAGACCTTCTTATGTTGGGGGCCCCAGGGCTGGACACAGTACTGCAGGTGGGGTCTCACTGGAGTGGAGCAGACAGACAGACTCACCACCTGTTGGTCACAGTTCATTAAATGCAGTCCAGGATAGTTTGTTTTCTGGACAGCAAGCACACATTTCCCAGCTCATGTTGAGATTCTCATCAACCAACACCCTCAAGTCCTTCTCCTGGGGGCTGCTCTGAATCCATTCTCTGCCCAGCCTGCAGTGATGTTTGGAACTTCCCCAATCCATGTTCAGGACCTTGCACTTGGCTTTGTTGAACTTCCTGAGGTTCACACAGGTCCACCACTCAAGGCTGTCAAGGTCCTCCTTTCCTCCAGCATCTCAACCACACCACTCAGCTTGTGTTACTTGGCAAAATTGTTGAGGGTGAACTCAATCTCACTGTCTGTGCCACCAACAAAGGTGTTAAAAAGTGCAAATCCCAAAGCCAACCTCTGAGGAATGGTACTTTTCATTGGTTGCCACTAGGACATCAAGCCATTGACTACAACTCTTTGAGCATGACCATCCAGCCAATTCCTTATGGCAGAATGTATTCAGTAAGGCTGAAATAAAGAGATTGAGGGGAAAAAAACACCTATTTAGAATTTCACAGATATTAAAAAGCAAAGGACCTCACCCAAAACACAATTCAAATTCAACTTTGAAATAGTTCATAATTTCCATTAGCTGCCTCCTCTTTCTAAAACCCTTAAGAATTGACTTTGTGGTGGGATTCCAAGCTGTGTATTTACAAAAGAATTATGTATTTTTATACTGATTAAAGTTCATAATGGAACACAGTCTAGGGAACAAACCATCAATTGGCATAATTGGTGTATGACCTGTCTGCTTCCTCTCTTCCTCCTGAACTTCCAGCCCCTGAAAGTCATTCACTGAACAAAGGCAACCCCATTAGATTCATATCCAAAAGGGTTAACAGTATACAAAATGTTATGTTCTCAGAAAAAAAAAAACAAAAAACCAAACAACAAAAACCAACAAAACACAAACCAAGACAAAAACTCAGGGCTTTTACTTGCCTAGAATTTAGAACAACATTATAAATCTGGCTGCTTTTCTGAAGTTGTTACAGATAAGACTTCCAATATTCCTTTGAGACTACTGCATTGTTTCTGCTATGTCTTGGAGCAGAAGCCCAGAGTCATTCATCATCTCTCAATATGACATCTTGCCGACCAGCAAGTCACTTAGCAAAATCTCCTAGCTGGTTGGCAGTATTATATGCAAAGAAAGCAGAAAATCTCAGGGGGGAAACAGATCATTTCCTCCCCTTTTTCTCTTGTCTAAGGTGCACAGATTGCCTGGAAAACAGTTTTTAGGCATCTGTAATTGAATGTGAGATGAACTTCCACAGACTTTAATGAGGAGTAATATTACTGCCCAGGCAGCAGAAGTTAGTGCTCTGCTCCATGTCCGAAGTTATTTCATTAATATTAACCAAGGTTTCCAACTCTCCCCAGGCAACAATACTGTAGTAGGGAAGAAAGATGCAAATAACTCTCACAGTCACCCAAGTAATCACTGGAACGTGCAGGAATAACAAGTATAAAGAAAGTGATATTTGTCAGGTGAGGGAAATAGGTCTTTTCCACTGGCAAAATAGATTTTGTTACCATAGTTAGATATAAAATCCTTTTGTACAGTATTTTAGCATTAAAAGTGTACTCTTTTTTTGTTGCCTTTCACACTTTTAAGGAAAAAACATAATTCCAAATAGAAAGAAGGCATTGATATTACAAACTTTGCATTATAGAGAGTAAGCAATAATAAAATCCTTTGTCATGGCCTGTGAAAGTGTTCTGTTCAATGATAGACTATAATAATTTCAAAATTAAATTTGAATGTAAATATAAATACATATAAAGAAGACAGAAGTGTCATGAAGACTGTTTTGAAGAGCGGGCAAGTGAGCTTTCAAGAGCAGTGACAGACCCTAATTTCCAAGGTAGCTATGCAAGTTGTTCAACATGGGGCTGAGACATCCTTAAGCTTGTGAGGGCACAAATATACACTAGTACCTTATCTGATCCTTGCCACCCTTTGAATAGCTCCATTCTAACCTTTGTATGGAACAAAGCGGATCTGAGACCCCCTGTAACAGTATAATTTTATGTGCACACTTCTTTAAATTCCTCTCTTATTTTTATCATATTGTCCAAAACAGGTGTTTGTTTTTAGTGAAAACACTTTATGTGTTACAATTTAAAACCAACACATTTGACACTACGGGTCACCAGCCATCATATGTTTGCAATGAAAAGGCCCAGCATGACAGCTGACATATCTATCCACAGAATTTGGCTATACGTAAAGTAGATATTATTTTAATGTTGAATGTGTGTATACATTATAAAAAATCTGAGTCTAGCAGACTAATGTTTCTTTCATACTAGCCATAAAGAGCTTATTGTCTTTGGAATTGTTACCTAATAACTTACACTATTCTAGACAACTTCAAAAGGCTGTCTGGAGCCCCATATGTAAGGATTTTAAAAATTATTTTATTTTACACAGTTTGCCTTGGAGAAAGAAAGTGGTGACCCTGCTGTACTGATTCATAGAATATTTCCAAATATGGGAGCTTATTATTTATTGTGAAATTTGGCAATACTTTATAAGGATTGTTAACAAATTATACACTCCTACCCACAATTCTCATCTTCCAGGAGAAGAGACTGGGTTTTGCAATAAGGAGAAATGAAAGAATTTATTATCAAAATGTTCTTCAAAATGGATTATCAGATATGTTAGATATGCTTCCAGTTACTGTGAAGCCAGAGTATAAAACTTAAAGACTCTTGGGTAGAGCAGGAACAGCAGAAGGCTTTGCTAATTTTGCATCTCATCCAGGGACTGTTGTGTGTCTCCCACTGCTGTGACTGTCTCCCAGTTCCCCTTTGACCCTCTGATTCCTTCTTCCTTCTGAACATCCCTTCATTTTCTTCTCTTCATCCTGTCCTAGCCACATTTTTATCGTGTCTCCAATCAATTTCTAAAAGCTCCCTGGCAGCACATCACCCTTGCAAAATTAATTTCTTATCTCCTCCAATCTTTGAGGTGTATGTCTGAAAACTTTCTTACTGGAATATATATAATAAAATAATAAATTGTCAAAAGACAGATACATTAGAAAGGATAAATATATGAGCATTAAAGGATATAATTTTTAGCTTAAACCTATACACATTAGTGACTTGGTCACTGCAATGCTGTTGTAATGCCTAACCACTAGAATCTTCCCTCAGCATATGACTCACCAGCCTTGAGTCAGGTGTGGAGACATGAAGCCTGTAAAGCACCTAGAAAAAAACACTGCTATGCTGGAAGTCAAGAGTAAGCAAAAGTGTGAAGGAAAATCCCCTCCTTTCTGTGCCATACGGGAACATTCTTTCAATGACAGGCTCCCATCTTCCCTCATGGTACTTCTTTCTCCCTCACCCTATATTTTTAACAGAGAACCAAATAAAAGAGTTGTCTGGAATATTCTTTTAAAGAGCCTCCCACCTGGGGAGGGAACTGAAGGGTTGGGACACTATCACTCTTCTGCATATAAAGCTCCGCACAAGGCTCAGTATGTTAAAACTTGCTCAGGCTATATACTCTTTCTGCAAGACAAAACAGCAAAGCTTTCAGAAGGCCTGAAAATGGTCCCAATTCCTGAGTAGGCTGTTATCTGGTGGTTGAACTACTCTCCAGAGAGTAAAGAAATATAGATTTATTTGCATATAAGACTTCAGCCAGGAAAATTCTTTTTTTCTTCCTTGTACTTTCATTCAGATTTTGGGTTTAGTATTTCTTCCTCTGTGATTAAACTAGCATCCTTGCTCTGTTTCATCCCATAAAATCTTTGTTCTATTCTGAACATAAGATGAAGCTGTTTCTCCAACACCCTTAGCAACTTTTAATCTATTATTTATTATTAAACCACATAATTTTATTATTTATAGCTTTTCTTATAAAGTATCTTGGGATGCATTTGTATGAAGTGCTATTCAAAATAAAATTGTATTGCACTGAAGAACAGTTCTCATTTATTTTTTAATAATTATTTGATCTTGCCTTGATTTACTGAGTCACTAAGGCATCTTATTCCTGGTGATTTAAGGGATGCTGTGAAGTTAAAACTCATATAAACTCAGATCCTTAGCTAATGTAATCGGCAAAGTTCCAATGCAACCAATGGAAGCCTGCCAATTCACACTAGTTTTGTCCTACTGTAGTTTTTAAAAATCTTTCTTCGTTTATGTTTTAAATGACACTTTAGATGCCAAATAATTCCTTTAATCTACATTGCTTGCCACTATATAGAGTTTATTTTTTCCATTTCATCTTACTTAGACAGGTAAATCAGACTGGTTTATTTCTAAAAGCCTTTCACTTCTGCCTCTGATATAATACTGCAATTTTGAAATGTTTTCACTGCTAACTCTGCAGGGAAATGTAATAAAATTGAAGCTATATGTTTTGCAAATTTTATGGATATGCTTTTGTCAAATCATAGCCACTGGGAACTTCCTTATTAATATAACATTATAGTGATCATTCTCAAACTCTATAAGAAAAACATAAAATAATATACACATAAGATAACCCAAATTTTTGAGTGAATGAATTATTTTAGATGCCTCCATTTGCAGATACACAAACAGAGGAATCATGGGGACACTTGATTCATCAAGATTCTGAAAAGTGACATAAATTGTGCACATAAAGAGGAACTCTCAGGGTGAGAAAAAACACAGTGAGAAAGCACTTTTTCCATGTACAAAGTAGGTACTATTTTACATTTATCTACCTAACCTGTTTTTACAATTTTTTATTAATATTGGCAGGAAGTTGTTACTAGTAGGCATGGCAGAACAGAAATCCTACCTAAGACTATCTAGTGATATGAAATGTAGTTCTGCATCCATTCCATGCCAAGTCTATAATTTACTAATAAAACTTTGACAGTTTTTTGCAGACCTTCTGACTTTTGTCCTTCCTTTTTGAACACAAGCATCAGCAACTCTCAAGAGCTCCCTTGCCCTTAAGGGTGAGATGCCACAGACAGGGAATAGGGATTACAGTCAGCTCATCACATGTCTCTGTCATGCCTTCCTCCTCAGTGGGAGGACTACTTATACTCTTCCTCCGTTCCAGTGTGAAGTGACTCCAGTGGGAGACAGCTCTCTGTAAACTTCTCCAACATGAGTCTTTCCCACAGGCTCCAGTTCTTCACAAACTGCTCCAGCATGGGTCTCTTCCACAGGGTGCAGTCCTTCAGGAACAGACTGCTCAGGCATGGGTTCCCCACAGGATAACATGTTCTGCCATGAACTACTCCAACACAGGCTTACCACAGGGTCACAACTTCCTTTGGGCATCCACCTGCTCCAGTGGTCTGCCCCACCATGATCTTCATCATGGGCTGCAGAGTAATGCCTGCTCTGGTGCCTGGAGCACCTCCTCCCCCTTCTTCACTGACCTCAGTGTCTGCAGAGCTGTTTTTCTCATATATTCTTACTCATTACTCCCATCGGGATTGCACAGGTGGGTTTTGCCCTTCCTACATTATCCCAGATCTGTTACCACTGTCACTGGTGAACTTGGCCTTGGCCAGCAGTGGGTCTGTCTTGGACCCAGCTGGCATCAGTTCTATCAGACATAGGGAAAGTCCTGAGCAGCTTTTCACACAAGCCAACCCTGTAGCCCCTCTAATACCAAAACCTTGCCATGCAAATGTAAGTAAAAATTCCTTATTAAGTTGCTTCTTGGCTAGCATTACTTTCAGACTTTTTTACTACACTGAATCAGTACCACAGTCAAGTATAATGGAATTTGGTGTTTCAATTTAATATAAGCATGAAAGAAACTACATTGCACCATATATCTTCAGACTAACGTCAATACAAAGATCTGAGAGCTGCTTACTTCATTGAAGGCATATTGTTGCCTTAAATTTTGTCATGGTTTAGCCCCAGTTGGCAACTAAATTCCATGCAGCTGTTTGCTCATGTCCCTCTGGTGGGATGAGGGAGAGATCAGAAAGGTAAAAGTGAGAAAACTACTGGGTCGAGATAAAGACAATTTAACAATAACCTGAAGCCACACATGCAAGCAAAGCAAAACCAGGAATTCATTCACTGTTTCCCATCGGCAGGCATCTCCAGGAAAGTAGGACTTCATAATGCATAACAGGGACTTGGGAAAACAAACACCATTACTCTGAGTGTCCTCTCTTTCCCTTTTCTTCCCCCAGCTATATATGCTGAGCATGACACCATATGGTATGGAATGCCCCTTTGGTCAATTGGTGTGAGCTGTCTCGGCTGTGTTCTCTCCAAACTCCTTGTGCGCCCCCACCCTCCTCATTGCTGGGGTGGTGTGAGGAGCAGGAAAGGCCTTGACCCTGCACAAGCATTGCTTCAGCAATAGCAAAAATATCCCTGTTTTGTCAACATTGTTTCCAGCATAAATCCAAAACATAGCTCCACCCTAGATACTGTGAAGAAAATTAACTCTATCACAGCCAAAACCAGCACAAATGGTTGCTATTTTTGCTATAGAATTGAAAACTGATTTAAAAAAAAAAAAATGTTCTGACAATTCTAACACATTACTTCTGGAGTTTGATTATTTTTTTTAAAGACTAATCTTCAGTTAGAAATGTTATCAATACACCATTTTTTATTTTATTGCTTTTCTAGGGAAAGTTATTTGTTGTACTATTTTGACAAGCTTTTTTAATTGGTTGACATAAAATGTAAAAATATGGTAAAAATCTCGGTAGATCATTTTTCAAGTAAGAAAACCAGCAGACAGCAGAAACATGCATGAAGCCAGGAGGTCCTTTTGGTCTTGCAAATTCAGCAGCAAGAAATAAATATTTTAACTTTTCACACGTCCTCGTTTCATCTGGGATAGAGTTAATTCTCCCCCTAAGTAACTGGTACAGTTATATTTTGACTTCAGAGAATAATGTTGATAACACACTGATGTTTTGGGTTTTGCAGAATACTGCTCGCCATGAAGCAAGGACTTTGCAGTGTCTCCTGCTCTGCCAGAGAGGAAGTGCAGATGAAGCCAGGAGGGAGCATAGCCAGGATCTGAACAAGCCAAAGGGCTATTCCATACAGTGGAACATCATGCTTAGTATATAAACTGGGGGGAGTTGGCCAGGAGAGGCCAATCACTGTTTGGGGACAAGCTGGGCATCAGTCAGTGGGTGGTGAGCAATTGTATCATGGATCACTTGTTTTTGTGGCGTTTTTTTCTCTCCTTTTTTTTTTTTTCCCTAAGTGTTCTTAGCTTAGCTCACAAATTTTACCTATTTCTTAATCTCCTCCCCATCCCACCAGGGAGGTAGAAGGAGTGAGCAAGCAGCTGCATGGTGAGCAAGCAGCTGCAGGGTACTTAGTTGCTGGGTGGGGTTAAGCCAGGGGTCCCCAAACTTTTCAAACAAGGGGCCGGTTTTCTGTCCTCAGACACTGTTGGGGGCTGGTTCCCTGTCCCTCAGACACTGTTGGGGGCCGTACCATAGTTTGGAAAAAAATGAACGAATTCCTATGCAAACTGCACATATTTTATTTGTAGTAGTGCACAAAAGCAGGAAAAAGAATGCAATATTTAA
>JAWWLV010000121.1:86798001-86811841 GCA_035041135.1 Platyrinchus mystaceus | reverse complement strand
GGGACTTGAGCACAAGTCCTATGAGGAGAGGCTGAGGGAGCTGGGGTTGTTTAGCCTGGAGAAGAGAAGGCTCAGGAGGCTTCACCACTCTCTACAACTCCCTGAAAGAAGGTTGTAGCCAGGTGGGGATTGGTTTCCCAGGCAACCAGCAATAGGACAAGAGGGCACAGTCTTAAGCTGTGCCAGGGGAGGTTTAGGTTGGATATTAGGAAGAAATTTTTTACAGAGCAAGAGATCAGAATTGGAATGGGCTGCCCAGGGAGGTGGTGGATTCACCGTTCCTGGAGGTTATTAAGAAGACTGCATGTGGCACTTAGTGCCGTGGTCTAGTAACCATGGTGGTGTTGGATCAAGGGTTGGACTTGATCTCGGAGGCCTTTTCCAACCTGGTTGACTCTATGATTCTATGAAATATGGATTTAAAAATGCCCGTTATGATGGCCACTGAAATCTGTTGTTGTTTAGAACAGTGTTGAGAGATGATGAGACTAAATATAGAGGCTGTTCTCACTCCTTCCCTAGCAACTTCCCCTGCTCATGCCTCTTCAGTAAAGGACTTGTGAAATCAAGCAATAACAATACAGGGAGAGCTTTGTAGGAACACAAATGACTAATGAAGTAAAGTGTTTTTTCAGTTGAGCATTTAGAATGAGAAATTGATACACTAATATAGAGAAAAAGGAGGAAAAGCTTTTGTTCTTCCTGAAGTTAGAAGCTGTTTACTATAGAGATTTGTTTGCTTAACCTGCTAAGTGACTCACTGCAGCAGAGAGTTGAGCCCTTCACCTTAAATCATCTGCAGTGTAATAGAGTGTAAGAATTAATAGCTGGGTGCTGTGATCCAAAGTGATACTTTTCGCTATAGTGCCTATATATAGGAAAGTTTTTTATGAGAACAGGTTTTAATATAACTGAAATCTTCACTTCACAAAGTCTCTATATCAATTTACTGAGTACCCCAAACAAAAAAAAGATAAAGGATATTCAAGTATTGTTTGACTAATAGCTCTTGCCAAAGGAAAGAATATGGAGAAAGGTAAGGTAAAACCAAGACTTAATGCTAATCTGTATGTTCTAAAGAAGCCATCAAAAAATTTCCTTTTTTAAAGGCTATGTCTATTTACAAAAACAACAAATGAGCTAAAAGAAAAGCTTAATTTTAAGCTTAATTTTTAATTTCTCTAGTGTTTCCAGGAATTATACACTTCATATAGAAAATATTACTCCATAAAAAAATATACACATTACATGGAAAGATTAAATTTCATGTAATTTTATGGGAAGTCAATAGAATTATTAATGATTTATGGACACATCTCTAAGAATAATATACTTCCTCATATGGACATGAATGCATCTGGACAGTAGACAAAAATATAGACACTAATAATTCCATTGAAATTGCTCAATCATCTACAATATCTAAATTTTTAGAAAATAGTGTGCTTATCATGAAAACCTGACACAGATCTTAGAGGAATATCATAATCAGGAATTGAACTGTCCTGGCAAAAAATCCAAAATTTGTTTCTCTAGATATCTGAACCACCTTCTTAGACTTCCATACCTATTGAACAGAAAATAACCTTTGTTTTCATTATCTGTGATTGTCTAAAATAGATCAATAGTTTAAAATCTTTATCTGATTATCTGACTTTATCTGACTGAGATAAGCTTTTCTGCTGGAGATTTGCTGACAGCCCTTGGAAAACTGGACAGATACGCAATGAGAATAAATGTATTTAATAGACCAGCAAAAAGGAATATTCTAGTGGTGTATTAATTAACTATTTAGAGAGACTGCAACAAAACTTACAGAGATGTACCTGTACAGTTGTAATTTAGAGTCCCTATATAGCACCCAAAGTCGATCAACTCCTGCTTCTCTCCAGGAGGGACTGGCAGTGTAATTTGGCCTTTATTATTGCAGGTTGACACACATTACTGATGACCTGTACCTATACTCATCCTAAGATACCACAAAACTGGTAGTTATTACAGTCCAGGACTGTCTTGTCTACTATGTTGGCAGACATACAATGTCAAAGTGCTGGCAGTGGTGGGGTGGAGAGCTCATGCTGGAGCAGGAGAAAAGCATGAAGAGGAAGAAGTGGTGGAGAGGAGCTATTATGAACTAACCACAACCCTGAACCCCGGTCCTAATGTGCTGCTTGTTGGAGGGAGGAGCTAGAGTAGCCAGAAATGAGACTGAAGTTGAGCCTGGGAAGAGGAGTGGGGAGAAGGTGTTGAGATTTTTGTCTGTTCAGATTTTTGTTGTTTTCTCATCATTTATATATATTGGTATGAGCAATAAATGAAATTTATTTTCCCCAAGTCACATATGCTTTGCCCATGACTGTAATTGATAAGTAATCTCTCTGCCCTTCAGCTGACCCAGGAACCTTTCCATCTCCTTTTCTCCTTTTGTCCTGTTGGAGCAGCGGGAGTGAGCAAACATCTGGGTGGGCATCTAACAGTCACAGTTAACCCACCAAAACTGCACAGATATAAGAAGATGTGGAGAGTTGATGCAGATGCCAAATCAGCTGCATGATGCTATGGCTATCACAGGAACTTTCTGGAATTACACTGTGATGACAGAGACACATCACAGACCCACAGGATGCTTGATGAATAGTCATACTCCAAGGAAAATGCTCTCATTTTCTGTGATGTGTGACTTCTCCGCTAGGATTGAAGATCCACTATCCCACTTCTGACTCCTATCTCAGCACTGAGACTATACAACCTCCCTAGGTAGTCATCAAGATACTTGACAAGTTCATGCTAATAGTAAAAAAAATAGTTAATTTTTTTTTTTTTGCAAAATAAGTGTATTATTTCCTGTTCTACCATTAGTGGACACAAACTATACTTAGTCACTTTCTTATTTCCTCTCCATTTCATTTTTCAAGCCAAATATCATGTGCTGCCTCACTTTCTTCTTTCCCTTGATTCTTTTATTTCACATCCCTAATAATTTATATTCCTGTCCTCTAAAGTCTCTTGTATTAGTCCTTTTTTTTTAAGTCCGCTGCCCAGTCCTAGAGGCATTATGCCAGATGTCTCCCATGCCAAACAAAGCATCATAATTACCTTCTATGTCTTACATGCATTATTCCGCTTAATGAAGCAGAGGTTGTAGGGAAAGGTAAGATGTTTTATTAGCCCCATGAATGTAATTTAGATTATCACAGCTGCAATAGTACCATTATGCACTTTTGTAATGCAATGCAGCATTTTCCTCTATAAAGGAATTATTCCTGATTTATTTGTGCAGAGTATAAATAATACTGCTAATTTACAGTAAGCTTGCAGTCCATTGAAACACACAGTTTCTGCCATAATACCATCTGCCCAGCTACTCCTCACTTTTTATTTTACCATTGTATTGTGCATTTCTCCCTTTCATTGCTTTTTATGTCTTTGGCTTTTGTACGTGTTTTTACTCTTCCCCTTTCACCCCACCTGCATTAGTCTTTCATACTAATCCTTGTTTTCTCTTTATTTACAGATCATTAAGAGGTCCTAATGTACCATTTAATTTCTCATTACCCTTCTTCCATGTCAACATACTTTTGTAAATTTTCAAGTTTCTGCAACTTTCTATTTCATTAATCTGTAACATTGCTGATGTATTTCTTCTAGATCACTTCCAGTCAAAATATCTTCAGATTATAGTTTAATCTGTTCTGCCTTTCATGTCAGGTAATTGTTCTACTTTCTGAAGCAAAGTGATCTCAAATATAGTATAAGAACTCATTGGACAAGCTTTTATTACTCATATTGTCAAATTCTAGGAAACCAGCATAGGTCCTTCAGTTGCCTTCTATAGCCAAAACAGGGAGTTTAGCTGATATTATGCCTTCTGATTCATCTCTATGGTGCATAACCATAGTGAACTAAAATATGTTCAATTCCATTTCTTTTGGGCTATATTACTTTCCTAACAAATATCCATAAATAACAGATCCTATACTTTGAAGCCTACATTAAAAGGAAAAAAGGAATGTTTGCAAACATTTTAGAATATCAACTCCTGCATAGTTTTGTACCCAGAAGCATTTTGGTACTGGCAGGTTTGAGGATTTAGGAGGGAATGTGGAAGAATGAAAAGCAAGCTTTAAATGAAAATTCAGACAGAACATTGACTATGCAACCATCATGCCCTCCTCCATATAATAGTCATTACTGTTTATATTGTATCCTAATTACTATAACCCATTATATCCCTTTTATTTTACAATTCTATTGCCATTTATTCTAGTATAAATGATGGGGGAAAAGAAATCTTTTCACAGCAGTTTGAATATAGATGGATTCCTCTGTGACTTTAGTATGGCCCCAAGATCACAGCAATCATTTTTGGTGGTTTCAAACTATCAGTGAAATTTCACAGAACTATTTTCAGAGATTCCTACTCTACACAGTCAAAGACTTCTTTAGCTTTGTTATTCAAGTGCCAAAGGAAGATTTTGCCTTTCTCATTGAATCTAATGTTTACAAAACAGTCTTTTTGTTATCTCTTGCATTCACTTTCACTCATCTAGCCTCTGTTGGAATGTCTTTCAATATCTGTATATCAGTACTGAATTAAAAACTCAGTAGGTATGACAAGCTTTCCAGGAGCAGACAAGATATGGCAAACTTCATCAAAATGACAATAGCTGTTTATCTTTTTCCAACTTAAAAATAAATGTCTTTGTTTCCAACTACAGATACAGATAGTCACAATCAATGTATTGATTATTTGGAAATTAGTTTCCCTCAGTAAAACATGGGTGTTCGGTAGCAAAATTTTATTTCTATTTTCCATCCCAACAGGAAAAAAAAAAAAAACAACAAAAATCCAGCAACAACAAAACACAAAACAAAAAAAAAACCAACCAACCAAACAAAACAAACAAACAAAAACAAACAAAAACTGCACACAGTTGTTTCACTCCATCAAAGTGAAGTATGGTATTTTCAGGTTAAAGAACACTAATTCGGACAGTTATCTCTGGATTTCTTACCAAAACTTAAGTCTGTTCAAAGATGTATATATTTCTTGGGTGCTGATACTGTTTTGCACTGCAGATACATAACGCATCTAGATCTGCAACTTTGAGTTTTAGTGGTTTTGCTCTGGAAGCACGCTGTAAACTTTTGGGCTCAGCTATAAATGTAGTTGGAGAAAGTAATAAAATATATTTCCAAATTTTTTTAATTATAATTTAGATTTTTTTCCTGTTGAAATAACTTAGCTTTAACTGCACAGCAACCAGTCTATTTTCATCTTTCTGCTTTTTCAATACATATCTTAGAGTTCCTTAGATTATATCTGTAAGATAATTAGTGTTGTGCATTTGCAATTTTTTTTTTAGAATGTTCAATCTGTTGTGGATTATTCCTAGTCTAGGAACAGTTTGTCCTACTTGAAGCTTCTGTTAGAGTCTCTCATTTGAGATTTTTCTTTAATAAAATTATGGTTTCAGAGATGCTTTCATATAAGTACCTGTTACTACATTGACTCTATTGACATTATATTAGACAACATACAGTTCAAGTAATATATTTATGATAATTTATAATAAAAATATTACTACATAAGGTATTTACATATTATTTAATATAAATATCACACATAATTTTTCAGAGAATGAAAGTGCAGACTGCCATCTTTTGAGTTCTGACTTTTCTGCTGTTCCATTCAAAATAGCAGCTGCATGAATATATTAAGTTTAAAGGGATTTATATGAGCTTATTTCATTTCAATATGTGTATATTTTGGAGCATATTTTGGAGAAATACAGTCTGTGTGAGGATTTTTTTTATTAATTTTTTAGTCTCAATCACAACAGATGAAAGGTTGCTGGATACTTTACTTTCATTATTTTAATGGCAAATACTGAATTTGGTGATAAAACTCCAAATTTTTTATTGACTTTGTTTTCAATTATATTTTTTCTTCTCTTCTAATATATGTATTGTGATGTCCATCCAGTTTTCATTTTTAATTGATAACATAAACCGAAAGTCTTCACAGAATCACAGAGTCACAGACTATGCTGAGTTGGAAGAGACCCACAAGGATCATAAAGTCCAACTCCTGGCCCTGCACAGAACCATCCCCAAGAGTCACACCACCTGCATGGGAGTATCATCCAAACACTTCTCGAACTCTGTCAGACCTGGTGCTGTGACAACTTCCCTGGGGAGCCTGTTCCAGTGCCCAACCACCCTCTGGGTGAAGAACCTGTTTCTAACATCCAACCTAAACCTCCCCCGACACAACTTCAGGCCATTCCCTCGGATTCTGTCATTGGTCACCAGAGAGAAGAGATCAGTGCCTGCCCCTCATTTTCCCCTCATGAGGAAGTTGTAGACTACAGTGAGGTCTCCCCTCAGTCTCCTCTTCTCCAGGATGAGCAGACCAAGTAACCTCAGCCTCTCCTTATATGGCTTCCCTTCATGGCACTTTACCATCTTCATTGCCCTCCTTTGGATGCTCTCTAATAACTGAATATCTTTCTTATATTACAGTGCCCAAAACTGCACACAATATTCAAGGTGAGGCCGCAACAGTGCAGAGCAGAGTGGGACAATCCCCTCTCTTGACCAGCTGGCGATGCTTTGCCTGATGCTGCCCTGTGTTACCTTTTGCTTCGCTTTTGCATGCACAATCTTTTCCTTCACTTTTGCTTTAAATAAACTGCCTTATCCCAACCCATGAGTTGTTTTCCACCTTACTCTCTCCCCTGTCCGGCTGGGAAGGGGAGTGATAGAGTAGCTGGGTGGGCACCTGGCATTCAGCCAAGGTCAACCCACCACACCTGGTAATACTGGGATTTCTCTGATATAAAAGAAGTAACTACAGAGTCCTAAGTGCATCAGGAATGCATCTAGAACACCTATTGGAGCATTTTGGTCACCAGCCCCACCCCTCCGATCTTCCCTCAGCCACTGAAATTAAACCCACTCTCTCTTTAAATGATAACAGGAATGCAGAAAGAGAAGAGGAAAATGCAAGAGGAACTAAAAAAATCAAATAGTCAAGACCTACTAAACACAAGCGTACATGTGTCTGCCTCTGTGCACCACTTGACAGAGCTTGTGGACAAAGCAGATTTTTAAATATTTCCCTTAAATTTTCCATCTCATTTCTTATTTTCTTCCTCTATAGTCACTGACAGCTGCATGTGTACCCTGATTTAAGGACTGAACTCACTTGCTCATACATAGATGTCTCATGCCATGAGACATACTTTAGAGTATCCCATCTGGTCTCCAGCTGCTACTCCAATATAGCACAGGTTTCACAGAGGTGTCCTGTTTGCCAACAACACTTGAATGCTTGAGGTACCCTAGGGTATCTCAGACAGCACTTACTTATTTTCACTCAGAAGTGAAAATGTGAGCAACTGAGCCTTAAGTGACTTACTTTAGTGGGGAAACAAATATTTTGAATCCAGTTCTGATGATTATAATGAGGACCAGCCAGCCAAAAGTTAGGCCTAATAACATATAGTAGTTAGTTTCCTATATCCATAGCAATAAATAAAATATTCATAATTTATAAACTTATATAAGATTATCAACTTAACCATGCTACCTATAAACCACAAACATGTCTTTGACAGTAGCTTAAATTATGAGAAAAAATTTCCAGTGGAAATAATTTCTGCCTCTAAATCTCTTTGACTGACAGTGTTTACCTCCAGCTTTCATATTATTCATCTGGAACATTCTCTAGGGGAAACTTAAATCTTTAGAAAATTGCAAAGAAGGAAGTTATGTTCAAAGACTTTGAAAAATCAGGACTTTGGATAGGCCTAGAAATTAAAAGAAGACAATAAATTATGCTAACAAAGTATAGGAGATATTTAACAATACGGGTTTGGTCTCAATAAGGATAAACAACAGCTGAGCCTAATTTTCCTGTCTGTACAACAGAAACCAAGCAGCAAAGGAAAAATGGATATTAGGAAGCAAATACAATATTTTGAATTTCTTACAGCTTTATGTTTATATGTATGTGTGTTATATCTTCAAAAAGAAACATTAAGTGTGTGATCAAGCAGCATTACTGTTTCCTGGCATGTTTATAGTCTTATACAGAATATTTCTTTTAGAACAGGATCACTTAATTGTTGCACAGGTACTTCTGTACATTTAAAGAAATACTACAGTGTGCTAAGAAATTGTATAATCCTATTTATATCCTGATTGTGTGGAAAAATATCAGTATTTTTCTGTAGAACACTTGGTTTATCAAGAGGATATTAATTGCTCTTCTCAGAAAATGGGACCATTTGCATATCTATGGCAAGGTGTCAATTTAAGACATATCAAGTCAGGCTATGTGAGTCATAGCATGTCAGAATACAAAGCAAAAAGTAACTTTAATTAAATACTGCAACCTGACATTCTATGTCAGAAGCAGATACATCATTACCAAGGTAATCCAATCTATGACAACTTCATTATCTAAAATTTGCAATGCTGAAAAGCCATGTTAGCTATGGATTGCAAAGGTCTCTTCTAGTCTGGAAGCCTCTGTTTCTTTAGTTCAATATTGTAAGTAATTTACACGTCATGCTCAGAACACCTTTGTATGGACAGAGTCGAATTTTCACAAAGAAATCAGCTACAACAAAACAGTAAGATATAACATTGAGATATCATAGCATTTGTCATACATGAAAAATCCTCAGGATCAACATTGCTACAGTGGGAAAAATATATATAAAGAAAAAAACCTGAACAATTGTGTGTAGTCAAATATAGCCTTGCATTAATAACCAAGAAAAGATTCAACCAGCTTTGTATGGTACATTTAACTTTGGCTATTTTAGGTACCTACAGCCTGTTTAAAGAGTCCCTAAGGTACCAAAAATTTATTCAGAAATCTAAAATCTTAGCAACTTACTATTTTTCTTAGGCCCCATTGCCTTTACAGGAAAAAAAGGCCCCTAATTCAGCCACCCAGATAGATGTTTAAGCATTTCCTAATATATCTTGTGGTGATTTTTTTTTCAGTCCTGAGGGAAGATATTTGTCTTTCTAATAGCAAAGTTACGAGACTTTACGAAGGTGAAATACTGTAGTATATAGGAACAATCTTATTCAAACACATTGCCTTTGGCATGCTTCCAACAAAAATGGCATTTACAGACCTTATTTTGAGACAATGGGTGCAAAGTACATTACAAATTTTAGATTTTTCATTTCATTTCTCCAGTTAGACCATCAAAGTAAAAATCTATATACTTCAAGAAAAAAAAAAAAAAGAGAGACACTCAACACTGGGAGGGTCATGGAACAGGTCCTCCTAGAAGCAATTCTAAAACACATGGAGGAAAGTCAGGTGATATGAGACAGCCAGCACATCTTCATCAAGGGCAAGTCCTGCCTGACCAGCCTTCTATGATGGAGTGGACAAGGGAAGGGCCACAGATGTTATTTATCTGGACTTCTGCACTGCCTTCGACATGGCCACCCACAACATCCTTCTGTAGGGAGTATACCACTAGATGTATATTCATGGTGGAGGAAAACCTCTAAAGAAAAAGAAAACTGAAGGAAATACAGATTTGAAATGCAGCTGGACTACAGACATCAGACAAACCTCTACCTCAGAGATTGCTTTTCATGTTATAAAAGTGCTATGTTTATTCAATCTATTAACAATGTTGTTAGAAAAAAATCTTACTTTATATGTATTGTAACCTGCAGTTTAGATTAGTGTTAACCCTTTTCCTATTGGTTGATTGTAACCCCTTTGTCCATTGGCTAGTGATAATTAAAATTGTAGCTTTTCCCTTTTTCTGTATCTCCCTTACCCATATTTGGATGTGTTTTACCTCAGTTTCTCCATTTATAGACATATATGCCTGCATGTATATCCCTGAATCCTCCCAAATTCCATACATTCCATGCCTGCCCCATAAAAGCTACCTAATCGCTGTAATAAAAGTTCTCCATTTTGTCTTCACCTTTGTATGATTCTGTGCAAAGTGGATTGTTCACGGTCTGATTTTTAGGAGGTTTACAGCTTCGCCTCCAACATCCTTCTCTCAGAATTGGAGAGAAATGTATTCAATCCATGGACAGTTAGATGAATAAGGAATTGGTTGGATGGTCACAAGCACAGGGCAGTGGTCAACTCCTCAGAGTCCCAGTTTACAACAGTGACAAGTGGTGTCCCTCATGGAATCCATATTGGGATGATTGTTATTTAATATCTTAATTAATGACATAGACAAAGGAATCAAGTGTGCTCTCACAAGGTTTGCAGACGGCACAAAGCTGAGTGGTGCAGTTGACACGCCTGTAGGATGGGATGCCATCCAGAGGGATCTGGAAAAGCTTGAGAATTGGGCCCATGGGAACCACATGAGGTTTAACGAGACCAAGTACAAGGTGCTGCACCTGAGTTGGGGCAAACCCTGGTTTCATTATAGGCTGGGGGATGAATGGACCTAGAGGACCCATGAGGAGGAGGTTTTGGGTGTGCTGGTGGATGAGAGGCTGGACATGAGCCAGCAATGCGCACTTGCACACTGCTTTTGATGCAGCTCATTTGGCTTTCTGGGCTGCATCAAAAGCAGTGTGGCCAGCAGGTCAAGGGAGGTGATTCTGCCCCTCTACTTTGCTCTAGTGAGACCCCACCTGGGGTGCTGCATCCAGCTCTGGGAATCCAGCACAGGAGGGACATAGATGTGTTGGAGTGAGTCCAGAGGAGAGCCACCAAGGCAATTAGAGCGATGGAAGACCTCCTATGAGTAATGGCTGAGAGAACTGGGATTGTTCTGCCTGGAAAAGAGAAGGCTTCAGGGAGGCCTGATTGCTCCTGAGGGGATTGTTCAAGAAAGATGGAGAGAGACTACAAGAGCATGAAGTGACACTACAAGGTGGCTTCAAACCGAAAGAGAGTAGGTTTGGATTAGATGTTAGAAAGAAATCCTTTACTGTGAGGGTGGTGAGAGAAATTGTGGATGCCTCATCCCTGGAAGAGTTCAAGACCAGGTTGGATGTAGCTTTGAGCAACCTGGTCTAGTGGAAAGTGTCCCTGCCCATGGCAAGGAGGTTAGAAATAAATGATCTTTAACATCCCCTCCAACCCAAACCATTCTATGATTCTGTGATGATCCTATGACAATATCTGATCATAGTTTTCATCATCTTGCTTTGGACAGTGCTTACCAATTTATTCATTTCTGAAAGAAAGCTCCTGGGAAACTTTCCCAAAATCTCCTTTATGAATTAAAATTTGAAGACAATTTTCCTCATAGAATAAGCTTGAGAGAGAAAAAGAGAAAAAAGTCTTCCCAAACTTTGTTTGCTTGCTTGCTCAAATTTGATTCCACAGATTATGTGGGTTATATATTTTTTGTTATTTTGCCCATTTTAGTGTAAGTTGCCAGAAATTTAGTTTTGTGAGAGTGCTTCAGAAGACATGTATGAATCCAACAATACAAATCAATCTAAAGGACACATAGTTAAGTGTATGTCTTGGGAAATTTTCAGTTTATGAGTACAAAAAGTTAAGAAATTGCAGCATGAACACAATCCTTGAAAGTTACACTGTTTAATTGTAGTGCTTCCCAAGTCTGTGGAAATTAGCGTTAGACAGAGAAATGCAGCAATAAAGGTACTGCTCTGAAGATTGGCAGTGTCTCATTTAACAATGCTGGAGTTCTGGGGAAAAAGGGAAAGAATTGTAATCTGCTGAAGCTGGATGCTTTTTTTTTTTTTTTTTTATGAGAGATACTTAAAGGTGACAATTACAATTGATTTCTTTTGTTCATTGTTTAGGTTATTATCAGGTTCTTAATCCCCTTATTATGACTACAAATTCATATGCCTCATATACCATGGCAGACTGCACTGTCGTATTCCTGTTTCTTTTTAGCAGTTTAAAAATTAACTGACTCTTTTATCTGGGTACATTTGGTACATGTGCCTATATCTTGTACAAACTGGTTGTCCTGTTGAGTGATGCTTACTCCCACTGACGTCTGCTGTGATAAGATGGAATGAGTCACACTAGGTGTTTGTAAAGGTTAACAAGTAATATATTCAGAGCTGCAGATAAATCACGATGCCCTTCTACGTGGCAGATGCTGCAGAGCAAATTGCTGAGAAATGCCTAAAAGTAGGTAAATAAATAGGTAGAATCAGCAGCTTTAAAATAAATTTAAAGGTGCACAGATGAGTATTATCTCTGCACGAAATAGTGACACTGAATGACCACTGAACATTACTTCATGGTTAAGAATCTGGATACACCATGGATAAAAACACTTTTTTAGCATCTTGTCACTGTGCATTGCCAGTGTTAAATACAGTTCACATCCTGATTTTGCAGCTTTTACCCTGTGCCAGATCTGCACCTTCCCCAGAGGATTTGCTAGCCAAGACAAAATAGCATAGTAGTTCTGCTCTAGCTCCCTGCCCCTCCACTATGAGAGTCAAAGAGACAGTCAAAATACACTGGGGGTTTTTCTTTCTCTTTTTTTCTTCTACATCTATTTCTTTCTATATCAAAGGAGCCAAGGAAATCATTGATCATTCTATGAAGGATTTGGTAACTATTTGTCCTCTGAAATACCACTGCAAAAAGGTTTTAGCACAATCTGGATATGTTTAGTTAGGCCAATTTTCAGAAACCATGGAAATGTAATGGTCTTGATGCAGTCACTACAGATGACTACACAGAATCAAACTAAAGATATTATGAAGCCAAATTCTAGTTTTTACAATTTTATTCTGGCAACAAAATGTTTTCTGCAGGTTTTTAAAAATATGTTGCCCATTCTTCTTCCTACAAGAAATCATATAGTGCTGCCACTAGAGAAGAAGTTGGTTTGTTCTGTCCTTGTGTTGACTGTATTCATTTATGAACTACTAGCTCTAACTCTCCTCCATCCTTTCTTGACATGGGAGTAAAAGATATATAGTCAAGGCTCTGGATTTTCTATGCTGATGTAATGGCCCATAGAAAATTATTGCTAACTACTAGGCATCTGTTCTGCAAAGCAAGGTCATCAGCAAATTCTGAAGGAGGAATATTTACTCCATATTCCCATATGTTAATTCTAATATGCTCAATACCTTGTACTTCTTATTTGCTGTGTCTAGACAAGTCCCTGTGCAGCCTGTGAAAGTATTATATCATTCTGTGGATGTTTCTATCACTGAGACTGTCTAAAATTGTTTTTCAGGGGCACCCGTTTTCTCTGCTGATTGGACAGGCAGTCCATCTGTTTAGCTAAAGTGCTATGAATCAGGATGCCAAGCCAGCAGTCCATTCATCAACCATTGTAGTATTTGCTTCAGGTAAAAATTCTGCTTTTCAAAATGCTGATTACTTATACTGAATGTAAAAGCTTTTACCTACACAGTTACAGAATTGTTTATTGTAACAAAGCATTCTAGCTCAATCAGTCATTATAAATCTGTACATAAACTCCACTGAACCTTCTGATGAATATATTCCTGAGACTTGTTGAAGCCATAAATGGGCACCAATGTTTAACATGAAATGAGTTTCAGGTTATCAGGATAAAAGCCTGCAGGTATGATAGTAATCCTTTGGACGGTTATGTCACCAGATACTCTTGATGCTTGATGTTGTTGCTTCTGTTCAGTCTGTCTTTATAACTTCAACTAGCTTATGTTGTGCTTTAGTTCCTCATCAATGACTTATTAACAATGTGACATTTTTTTTAATAGCACACAAATGAATTGATTTAATAAAAGGTATAAAAACAAGAATAGGGACCCCTGGTGGCCTAGCGGTTAAGATGCTGCGCTCTCAGCGCCAAGGCCGCAGGTTCGAATCCCCCGGGTAGAT
>JAWWLV010000121.1:86776382-86789370 GCA_035041135.1 Platyrinchus mystaceus | reverse complement strand
AGCAGGACCGGGAATCGAACCTGCGACCACGGCAATGAGAGCGCCGCATCTTAACCACTAGACCACCAGGGGTCCCCTTATATTTATATATGTGTGTGTAAATATACTCTTTAAAATTTAGAGTATTTCAAAGAGAACAATTGAAATTTAGAATGTCCTTCTTGTTCTCATAAAATTTACATCTATTTAGCTTTATCTTTTTTTTTTTTTTAACTAACGTTATATGATGCATTGTGTTGACCCTGGGTGAATGCCGTGTGCCCACCAACGCGACTATATCACTCCCCTCATCAGTTGGACAGGGGAGAGAAAATATAACCCAAAGAAGGCTCATGGGTCAAGATAAAGACAGGGAGAGATCACTCACCAGCTACCATCACCAGCAAAACAGACTCAACTTAGGGAAATTAGTTCAATTTATTGCAAATCTAATCAGACTAGGGTAATTAAAAACATAAAGCAAATTTTAAAACACCTTCCCCCTACTTCCCTCTTCTTCCCAGGTTCAACTTCCCTCCTTAATTCACCGTTTCGTTTCCCCAGAGGCACAGCAGGACAGGGAATGGAGATTGTGGTCAATTCATCACAAATTTTCTCTGTTGTTTCTTCATCTCAGGGGGAGGACTCTGCCCACTCTTCTCCCAATCCAGTGTAAGTCCCAGGAGACAGTCACAGGAGACAGTCTTCCACAAACTTCCCCAAAATGAGTCTTTCCCACAGGCTACGGTTCTTCACCAGGTGCTCAAGTATGGGTCCTTCCCACAGACTGCATTCCTTCTGGAACAGCCTACTCCAGCATGGGTCCTTCACAGGGTCACAACTTCTCACCAGTGTGAGCTCCTCTCTCCATAGCTTCTGCAAGGCACCCAGTCTAGCATTGGGCTTCACATGGCATCACAGTGTCCTTCAGGCATCCACCTGCTCTGGTGTGGGATCCTCCAGGGGCTGTAGGCAGATATCTGCTCCACTATGGGCCTCCACGGGCTGCAGCCTGCCTCCCCATGGTCCTCACCATGGGCTGCAGGGGAATCTCTGCTCTGGCATCTGAAACATCTCCTTCCCCTCCTTCATTGGCCTTGGGGTCTGCAGAGCTGTTTTTTCATATATTCCAACTCCTCTCTTTGCCTGCAGTCGCCCAGTTGGGTTTTTCTCCTCCTTCTCAACTACCTTACCCCAGAGGTGCCACCACCATCACTGGTGGACTTAACCTTGGTCAGCAGTAGGTCCATCTAGTAGCCAGCTGTCATTGTCCCCATCATACATAAGGGACACTTCTGGCAGCAGCCACCCATGTAGCCCCCTCACTACCTAAACCTTGCCATGCAAACCCAATACATATGATCACTTTATGGAATTATTGAGTCACTCAACTGTAGACAGATTATAATCAAGTATTAATAATGTCAGAAATACAGCTGCCATCACTTTAAAACTCATAGAAAATAACCCATTAACAATAAATATGTACAACTGCAATTGAGATGGCAGTTCTTCATGCTATGCTTGAAATGAAATTTCAATTGAATGAAATTGAACACCACTGTCTTACTGCTGTTAAAGGCATTATTGTTAATTCAAGGCATCCATAGGTTAATGACAGTTTATAGAAGTTTTCACCTGCTCAAATCTTGATTCAGGTAGGAAATCAGAAAAAGAGAGAGGCAGGGAAAGAGATATGTAAAGAAGCAGCCAGCCTTGCCCCATTTCAGTCAGCATTCCAGGAGCAAAATGAACTGTATATGAACCATGTTTTGTGCTATAGCACACTTCAGGCAGCAACTGTTGCCAGTTGTCACTATCATGACAACTAATAAGTACCTACACTTCTTAAAATAAAATGTGTCTTAGTGAGGAAGTCACTAAAGTGATGAACTTAGTTTTGTCGAGGCGATAAGCTCTTCCTCAGGAGCATTCCATAGTGAAGTGGGGGATTGCAGCATACAGGGTGGAGTTCTGAGCTGGGAAAGCCCTGGGGAAGTGCAAAGACCTGCCAGAAGCTGGTAGCTCATGCAAAAGACGATGAGTGATAGCAGTAGGCAGCTTTCTTCTGAGAGGTATGGAGGCACACATTTGTGGACCTGACACACTCTCTAGAGGGATGTGCTGCTTACTGGGGCTGGTATCAGGGATGTCACTGAGAGAATACCAAGCCTCATACAGTCCACTGACTATGGCCTGGTACTGTTTTTTTATGTGGGCACTGGTGATACAGCCAGGAGCAGTCTGAAGAGGATCAAGAGGCATTAGAGAGTCCTTGGACAAGTGGGAAGAGACCCTGGAGCACAGGTAGTTTTTTTCATCAGTTCTACTGTTCAAAGGGAAGGTGTTTGAAAGGGACGGTAAAATCTGGTGAATCAACAAATTGTTACAAATGTGACAAAGCCAAGCGTTCAGCTACTTAGACTGTGGGACTTGCTTTGAGAAACCTGATCTACTGGTGTCTGATGGGGTCCATCTGTCAGAGAAGGAGAAGGGCATCTTCAGTCAAGGCTTCCCAAGTTGGTGAAGAGGGCTTTAAACCAAAGTTTCTGCAGGAGGAGAACCTCAACTGATCCCACTTCTACAAGTTTGATGACAGTGCCATCAATAGATGCCCTTAGCCTGGAGAGGGATCACAGGTCAGCAAGAGAGCATCTGATAAGGAGTTCAGAGGAATTCCAGACACTCCAGTCTGTTAGTCAAGTTCATTGGGGGCCCAACTTAAATGTGTAGAAGCCCAGAAGATAGGGGGCTAATGTGTATGTCACCAACCCCGATAGCTATGTAGCCAACTAAGGATTACTGTTAAAAACATGCTGTGAGAAAGAACAAGATGTGGCTGGAGAACGGGGCCATACAGAGGTAAGGCAGCACTTTTCTGGACAAACATCCTTGTTCTGGTTTCTGGAGACAAGCACAACAAAATACAGCACAAGTACAGGAATGAGATCAAGAAGTGGGTATGGACTGTCAACCAAAGATTGATCCAGTAGGGGAGGATCAAGACCACCAAAGACCCCAAGGCCCTCCAACCCGTTTCCTTCCTTCCTTCCTTTCTTCCTTCCTTCCTTCTTGGAGGATCTTTGAGGAACTCCTCCAAGTTCAGGAGCCATGCTTCCCAACAAAAAGGAGGTCAGGAAAAAATTCTAGGAGACTTCTATGGTTGAAGAGCTCCTGGACAAAGTCACACAAAGGAATCCTGCAGAGGGTGAAAACAGACAGGTAGCCCAGGAAGAATACAGAGAGATTGTCCAAGCAGCTAGGGATCATGTTTGGAAAGGAAAGTCCTGATATAATTAAATCTGGACAGAGACTTCAAAGGCAACAAGAAAAGCTTCTATAGGTATATTGATCATAGAAGGAAGACTAGGGAAAATAGGTGTCCTCTCTGGAAGGAAATAGGAAACCTGGTTAGCTTGGATATGGAGAAGGCTGAGGTACCCAACCCAAATTTGTGGCCTTGGTCTTCACTGGTATGTACTCCAACCACACTGCCCAGGTCACAGGAGGCAAAGGTAGGTGTGGCAGGAGACAAACAGTTTCAGGAATGGAAAAAATCCTGTAAGAAGTGGCTTCACAAAGGAAATGAAGAAGTTAACCAAAGTGCCTTAAAATTGGAAGTCCTTCCTATTGTGTAAATGTAGGTTACAAGATGGATTCCTGTTTCATTTTCCCTTAGTCACTATCCCTTCCCCAGAAGACCCCTAGAAACCCCCCTTATCTCATCCTCCAGGAATGCCTAAAACGGTCCCTGAAAGTTTGTATAAGTTTTCTAATTGGTTCCTTATATACTCTGTTTTTATTGGTTGTTCATTGGTTGTAGATAAAATCCCACAGAAACCTATACATTCCTTTACCCATAGCAATTAGCCCTCTTTCTTGTCCTGCTCCTTGTGGACTCCGTGTGTCTCTCATTTGGGCATCCTGGGGGCCACGGGGGGGGAACGACGGGGTGCGTCTCCCTCAACCGCTGCAGGTAGGGACTGGGAGAATGAAAAACTGCCCATTGTAGCAGAAGATCAATTTCAAGAACATGTAAGGAACCTCAAGGTGCAAAAGTCTATGGGACCTGATGAGATTTATCTGTGGGTGCTGAGTGTGGATAAAGTGACTTAGCCCCTATCCATCATATTTGAGAGATCATAGCAGACTGATGAAGTTCCTAGTGATTGAAAAAGGGGAAACATAACCCCCATTTTTAAAAAGGGGAAAAAAGGAAGTCTGGTGCAACTAAAAGTCAATCAGTCTGACCTTGGTGCTAGGCACGATCATGGAGCAAATCCTCTTGGAAATTACGTTATTACATTTGGAAAATAAGGAGGTGGTTGGTGACAGCCAACATGGTTTCAATAACAGTAAATTGTATCTGACAAATCTGGTGGCCTTCTACATTGGGGTCATAGCATTGGTGGACAAGAGAAGAGCAACACCATCTACCTAGACTTGTGCAAAACATTTGACACTGTCCCTCATGACCTGATTGTCTCTTAACTGGAAAGACATGGATTTGACAGTTGGACCACTTGCTGGATAAGGAATTGGCTGGATGGTTGCACTCAGAGAGTTTTGGTCAAAGCTCAATGTCCAAGTGGAAAGCAATGATGAATGGTGTTCCACAGTATTGGGACTGGTGTTGTTTAATATCTTTGTTAGTGATGGACAGTGGGATTGAGTGCACCTTCAGCAAGTTTGACAATGACACCAAACTGAGTGGTGCAGTCATGCTGGAGGGATAGGATGTCATCCAGAGGGACCTTGACAAATTTGAAAACTGTGCAAACTTCAGGAAGTTCAACAAAGTGCAAGGACCTGCATATGGGTCAGGGCAATCCCAAGGACAAGTATGGGCTGGGCATAGAATGGATTGAGAGCAGCCCTGAGGAGATGGACTTGGGGGTGTTGGTTGATGAGAAGCTCAACATGAGCTGGCAATATGAGCTTGTGGCCCAGACAGCCAACCGTATCCTGGGCTGCATACAAAAAAGGGTGACGGGCAGGTCAACAGAAGTGATTCTGCCCCTCTACTCTGCTCTCATGAGTACACACCTGGAGTACTGCATCCAGTTCTGGAGCCCACAACATAGAAGGAAATTGCCCTGTTGGACTGAGTCTGGAGGAGGGCCACAGAGATGATCAGAGGGCTGGAACACCTCAAGGAGACCCCCCACCTCTGACCATTTTGGAGCAAGGTACCTGCCCCAGTGCCAGTGCTGCATATCAGAGCACCTCCTCCAGCCTGGCCCCCCACAGCCCGCCCAGCAGCACAAGGAACAGCTAGCAAGGGACTGGGGCTGACCGCCTACGGTGGTGCCAGACAGGGAAAGCTCCTTCTCGGGGGTTGAACAGGAGGACAAAACAGTTGCTGGCGGCTCTGTCGGCAACGGGCAGGAAGACAAACAAACAAAGGCCCCGATATGTGGCACCAGCCATTTTTTTAAAAAACCCTCTCCACTCCCATGCCCCTCTGCACGGTACCTCCTCTTCGCTGCCTCCCCCAGTGTGGGAAAAGGTGCGTGGGGTGGTGGGGAGGTGGGGGAATTGCCCTTTTATTGTCAGTGAGCACTACCCAATAATTGGTATTGGGAAAATTCTGACAGCTCTTTTCAAGCCTATAACATTGGAACTAGACAATTGTCATGGTTAAAGTAGATTTTTGTGTTGTGTTCCCCTTTTTCAACATTGTTTTGGAGGGACTGTTTCTTTAGGAATGAAGCCCACATCCTTCCTTGCCAGGGCCAGGTGGAAGGGGAAGAACAAAAATGTGCTGAGTGGAAAACAGAACTCTTTCTCTTCCCCTGGACCACATGTTTCTGTGATTGGCAGAGTCCAGGAGCCACCGTTTCCCATAGGAGTTGAGTGGACCCGAGCCATACCAGGATCAGAGCATCTTGGGATCACCATCACCCCTATGTATACCACTGTCTTTCACTGGAGCCCTCCCTGCAGCTCACTCACCGCCCAGAACGCTGCTGCTGCCACCGCCGGATTGTCGTGCAGACTGCCCCTAGAGTCAGTGCTTTCTTTGGCAGAATAACTTCTCTAGGACAAGATGTTTTTCTAGGTTCTGCTTTGCCTCCTCTTTCCTGTGGTTTGGTTTTTGTTCTTTGTTTTCCCAGGGGAAAAAGGGGGAAGGGAAGCACGTGTTGATCATTGTTTCTGTCTGTATACAAAAGGGAGTTCAAGGGAGTGGAAGGGTAGAGACCAGAAGTGATTTCTCTCTCTGTTGTTGGTTTGAACCATTCTGTTGGTATTGTTGTTTTTACTGCTATATTTCTTGTCAGTAAACTGTAATTTTTTTTTCTTTTATACCTCCTCACATTTTGTTACTTTGTATTGGTGGGAAATAAAAGGGGAGGGACTTCATTTTATTGAAGTTCCCGCCCCAATATTTGTCTTTAAACCAAGACAATCATCTTTAAGGTGCCTTCCAACTCAAGCTATTCTATGACTCCATAATTATTGAAAACACTTCCAAAAATATCGCCTGCTGCCCCCCCCCCCAAATTGAGCTTTTTGTGATTTACAGTTTTATGCAGATAGAATTAGTGCCAGGTTTATGGGCCCTAAAAGAAAACAGTTGCTTTATGTTCAAAGGCAGTTTACTCACCAAAGGCAAAATTTACACATTTTGTTTTACGATAGAAATCAAGGACACATACTGGCAGTCTCTAAGGCTCATTAGACCAACTAATCTGATGCTTTTCTAAATTAATTTAACACTGATTATTTAGTAATATCTTTTTTAACTTATTTTAAGATGTTTTTCAGTTTCCATTGTCCTATGAAATCAGCTTCTGGTTTCTGGCAGTGCTTAATTCATCAACAATGTTTTCTGAAGTGTATCTTTAGTCCTTGTGTCAGATTTAACAGCTTCACTTAGTGTTTTAGTTAACTTCTATACTCAGCTACTTTGCTGTTTATAGTTTCATCTGCTTCCATCTGCTCTGAATAAAGTTGCAGTAAATCTGGCCTCTTGCCTTTTCTGTCAATTTTTAAGCAGAAAGAAAGTCTAGAGGGCAGCAGACCCAGACTTGGAAGGCTTAGTGGAAATCCTCACTCCCTCACAGACCCGTGTTGTATTGAATAAAACACAAACAGTCCATGAAGGATTTAGGATCCTTAAGCTCTATGATATCTGATGAGGACCTGGGAAAGGGAAGAAAAGAACTTGTAAAAGAAATTCTATGAGAATAGCAAATTATTTTCTACCTATGATTATAAAATTATTCATTCATTTTAGATACCTTTTCTCTAGTTGGCTTCAGTTATAGTAATAGGTGTTTCTCTTTTTGATTCATCACATACTAAAAGTTTTGACCTGGCTACTAGAATTACTTTCTCAAAAATTCAGTTGAATTTTTCTGAAAATTCAAATTAAAAAAAAAAATTAAGGAAACCTTTACTATTGATTTCTTTAAGAACTTCAACAAAACACTTTTCTTGAGCTGACCTACAGAGAGAATGATGAAAGTAAGTGTTCATTTAATTAAAACATTCATTTATTTAATCAAGAATGGGAATCACTAAGAACTCAGGATGAAATAGAGAAAGAGGAAAAGGTAATTGTCTGTCTTCAGCTGTGAAACTTGTTTTTATTGGATGTTTGTTCTAGTTCTCATTCTCTCCCATACTGCACTGAGGTGGGTGTGATGAAGCAGCTGTGTGGTGCTTTTCTGCCTAACCACAGCAACATCAGGGAAAAACAGGGTCCACAGACTGAACAGATCTATTCTACAGAGTAAATACCAGTAAACAGACAATTAAAAAGTCACCTCTTATGTCTTCTTGGTACAATATGGTTTGGTAACAGGACACAAAGAATAATCATGTATCTGTCTTACTAATCATGAAGTGACACAAGATTGGGCAGCACTAATACTAACTTTGAGACAATACTTTCATTTAGTAGCAAGCTCCCAAATTTCCCCTCATCCAGTAGAGATCTGTTGCAAGCCAGAATTAGTTTTATATTAGAAAGCTGGGTGAGTCACTAAAGTGAGAGCATGAAAAGCTGAACTATGCCTTGAAAGCATTATGTGGCCTCTTTAAATAGGTTGTTTAAGCAGTTAACAAACAAGATAACAATTTACAAGTAGAAAACTAATAGAGGAATGGCTTCCACTGGTGAAAGCTGGCAAGAGGAACAGAATATGAGATGCTGTGATTCGAGTGAGCACCAGAAAATTTTGTTCACTTCCCATTTCCAAAGTTCCTTTGTGCCAGGCAGAACACTCAGCATCTGAACCTTCTATTTTGATCTCAACATCATGTATATAAGCTAGCAATGCTGCATATTGGGCAATGTAAGACCTAGTGAAAGACCTCACTTTCCCTTCAAATAATCCTGAGAAAAGAAGGGAGAAAGAAATAATAATCCTGTGAAATAATCCTAAGAAAAGAACTTCTGTTTACTCTTGTAGGTCCCCAATGAACAATAAAGCCATCATACTTGTGGAGCACATCACAGACTCCCTCCTTTTCACAGTATATACATGTGTATTCACTGAACAGCTTTATTTTTCTGCTTTTTAACCAATGTCTTCCTTATATAGAAAACCAAGGTAATTATACTTAAGCCCTCCTGAAAGGACATTCCCTTTAACATTAAGAAAACATAACATGAAGCTACAAAGTATTCCAATGCAAGAGAGAGACGAGAATGAAAAACAATATAAAGGTCTGGATGAAAAAAAAAGAAAGAGAAATCACACAGAAATTACTAGTAAGAAAAAATTATATATGGACATTGATATATGGGAAAATAGGCTTAAAAAGTCAAATACTAAACTCCTTATATGCAGTACTGAAGAAATTTAAAAAAAAAAATAAATTTGGAGGTAACACCATAGACCACCAGAAAAAAATTGTATTAGAAACCTGAACCCTGCTAGAAAGACATTTGATCTATTAGACTTGCAGTAAGTGGAAAAAGGATATACTCATGGAAGAGGGGTATACTTTTCTCTCCTATGCATCCAAAATATGGGATTTGTGAGAATAAAACTCACATTATAATGAGAATAAAACTCCATTATAAAGTAATGAAGCAACATGTGCAACTGAAATAGAGCAAATAACTCATAGCACATTTCTTACACGGAGGCAAATGCACTGAAGGTTATATAGAATTATTTTTAAGAGATGAATGGAAGACTTTAAATTGTATGACCACATTATTAAATGGCAGTCACTAATCCAATTTTTAAGGAGTCTTCCATTCTGCAAATTACAGAACAGAGCAGAGCGACTTTTGTGTCCCCTGGATGCCCCATCTGGATCTTAGAGAAATCATTCAGAGATGCGAGAACGAAAACACTGCTGTCTGGTCAAGTTGAGTGCTCTGAACAGGTGGACAATATGTTTCCAAGTCTTAGCATTCTAAGATTTCTAATGGAAACATAACGCAAACTAGTGTACGTAAACATTTCTGCAAAGTTTCAGCCTCCAGGGACACTTTCAGCCATACTGAATCTCTGCTAACACCACTTTGATGAATCCACACTAGCAATGCTTTGGGGCTTTCTTTCACAGCTGAAGACACTGCTGCTTTGTGTATACCTCATCTGTGTGAGGTTTGAATAAGAGTTCAGCACCCTGAAAACAAAACATTTCGATAAACCTTCGAGGAGACCATTTTTTATGATGATTTTCTTCTCAGACCCTTCATTTAGTTTTTTTCCATGATCTTACTCACAGATTGCAAAAGATAAGTACAAGAAATCGGCTAAATGTTTATTCATAGAACTAGTGTGGGATTATTTTTATCTCAGTAGGCACATCATAAGCTCAGAAGGAAAGTATCTACTTTTAAATTGGATAACACTAAGGAAATAAAGTTCAGGGAGCATGAAGATACCAAAGAACAAAGATTTTTTTAAATGTTGAATTTTTTCTTTTAAAAAAGAGTAGCTATTGGGAGAAAAAAAAATCACAAAAGCCAACTTTGTAGATAACAGTTACACTGAGTCAGTTTTCTTAAGGAAAGGCATACATTTTTATTGAAAAAAATAGGTTGAGATAAAGAGTGGTAGTAAGCAATGTCGGATCTCTGCATATAATAAAAGGTAAATTGGTTTACCTGTTATAAGCACAACCCCAAGAAGGTGACAAACACATGTAATCTTCAATTAGTGTAACATCTGACATCTTTTCACACGTAGCCGTGGTTATCCAGAAAAGATGGTGACATTATACTACCTTTGCTCCTTTTTGACATCTATCTGCATCACTGGCTCCAGGCTACTGGCAGCCTTTAAATGACCCAAGATTGAAAGGTATTGTCAGTCAGCATTTATTCATTATTTTTAATTTGATTAATTTGTGGGTATAGTCTGTTTCTTGCTATTGAATATCAAACGTGAAACTTAAGTCATGATTCTTAGCTGTAACCATCCGCAGAAATTAAATTCAAAGCAAAAATGAACAAGGCCTAAACTAATTATCACTTACAGTGAATTGAACATTACTGGATTTTTTTCCCATTTGATTTTTTTTGGTTTTCTGTTGGCATCACTAAATAAGTTTTAGCCATAGCGAAAGACAAAGCTCATGATCCAAAAATAAATTTCACAAGCTTTGACATGCTTTTTAAAGTGAAATGTACACACCTGATGAAAAATATTCATACTGACAGCTGAATAGTTGAAACTGCAGAAAATGAATTCAGGTATCTTGAAGGATCACTGAGAAGAAATGCACAAATTTGTTTTGACAGGAAAGAATATGTCTCAGAATACTGAACAAATTGCGGGAGATTTAGTCTCCATTGAACATATATGTAGATATAGCTATGTGTGAAAGTTGCCTGATATTTGCTGCCATGATAGATGGCACAGTTTTAGTCAGTTGTGTTAGATGCTTAGTCACAGTGAAGAGGAAAAAAGGGAAAAGAAAAAAAAAACCAGCAATTTTTATGACATATTTCTGCAGATAAAGCCCAATGAAATCTCAGAGGAGGCAAGGTTGAAGATAAGGTTTAAAAAGTAGAAAATTATTCAATGTCTTGTGATAGAAAAGGAAGAATTCCAGAGAAATAGGACAGTAGAACTGAAAAGGTGATACTGATGAGTAAGATGCCAACAGTGCATAAACAAGGTAAGTAGTTATGGGATAAAGTTTATTATGTGAGATCAGAAAAATAAGCAATTCTGGAAAGAAATAATATACTGTTTCTTGAGAGGTTAGAAAGGATAAGAACCTTGAAACAAATGGGCAGAAAACAGCAGTTTCAGCCTTTAAGTGATCAATCAGTCTGCACTTGGTGTAAGAGACTGACATGGTTTATGTTTTAAACATTGTTAAGATCACCAAAGCCCACTCTCCACGCAAATATGCCTCCTGGATTTCAGGGAATTGGACTGTGTGTTAAGCCTTCTGATGGGAACCTGAGGTAAGATAAAAGTGTATTGTCTAATCATCTTAGGTTTAAGGAGAAGCGAACAAGGCTGAGAGGAGGCCATAGCCCACAGACTCATTCACATTCTCTGCCCTTCCTGTGATAGACTGGACTGTTAATGCTGATAGCTCAAACAATCAGCAGGGTGCTTTGCTAACAATGTGCTGAGTGGCCGCTCAGGTGCTGAGGGTGTGCATATCCCACACCTCAGGGTGTTAAACAAGAAAAGAGGCAAATCCTAGGAGGCAAGGTAGTGTTTCTTTTTCCTTACACAAATGACTCAGCTGTGATAAGTCCCCTCTGGGGAAGCACCAAGACTTCCACAAATAGCCTGAAGGTGTTAATCTCTGGTGATGGGCCATGATAGGCCATAATGTGCCATAATGGACTCATCTGCATTGACATAATTGGCATCTGTGATGTCTTAGAAGGTGTCAAAGACTCATGACTGTTACACCCCAGTCCAGAAGCTCCATGCTTTACTGGGTGTTACACTTTAATTTCAAGCTTCCAGAGATTTTGCCTACACAAACTCTTGCAAAGTTTTTTGATTCTTTGATACCTTGAGTTCACGTCGGGACAAAAGACTACACACCTTTTCTCTAAATGATTTCTCTTAATTTGGTGAGAAAATAGGCATTTTGGCAGAAAGGGTTTTATAGAAATAACATGAAAACCAAGGAAAAGCATTTTACTACTAGACCCAGTACAAAGAACTCAATTTACAGAAGTGTTGCACTTAATAGCAAGTGACTAGGCAAACACCAACCCAAACTTAAGTGAAATACAGACAGTAGGTGTTAAAGTTGCCCAAAGAGGAAGGAACAAGAGATTAGAAGAAAGAATACAGAAAGAGAAGAGAGAAACATAGCTATCACACTGAAGGTTACATGTTGACATTTCAGCAGGGCAAAGACCAAGGCAAGATGGAGACTATGTATGACTGTTTACAGGCTCTGGCTACTGTGGCCACTCCCTCTAGGCAGGACCTTTGGCTCACTGCCACTCATTGTCCCCCTCGCCAAAGCGAGGGGCATCACAGCCAACCAGAGGCTCTGGCGGAGTGGTCAGGCCACCAGGCACTGAAATTGCAACTACTAAATCTCATCACTGGATCCAACAGGTGGTGACTATTTATCTTTCTACTTTTACGCTTTCTTTCTCTTTTCCTTAGACATTGTCTTTAATTTTATTTTTATGCTTTTATATTGCTATATTACTATAGATAATAACAACGAAAAACAACTACAAACCTGTTTTTCTTTGAAACCAAATTGTTTCAAAATAAACCCTACAGATATATATTTACAAACACCAATCATTCAGTGTCATTTCACTCTAATCTACCTTAAGGGATCTATTAACAAGAACCTGGGTTGTTATTGATTAAATAGTGATGCTCGAGATAGCCAAATTATAATTTAAGAATATATTTATTAGCAAACAATAGAAAAACAGAACAGTATGACATGTCGGACACCCACCAGAGACTTACAGATCTCACAAACAGAGTATCCTCCTAAATTAAAATGTCCCTTGTGGTATCTTACCAAATTTTATGTGTCCAATTTTTCGCCTGCCTTTTTTGTTCTGCAGCCGTCTGTCTCAGGTCTT
>JAWWLV010000121.1:86756250-86771374 GCA_035041135.1 Platyrinchus mystaceus | reverse complement strand
GAATATTGGGTAAATCTGGTCACTTCCTTGGCTACAAACTGGTCACCAAGGAAGGCCCAGACCAAACTACCACACCCCTTTTCAAGACTATGTACATAAAAATCCACAACTATGTTGGTACTTGTTATGTTCTTTGAAGTGGATCAGTACTAATCTCAAACTGTTGGAACAGATTTCAGAAAGACAATAAGAAGTAATTTGCCTCTAGCAAAAATAAAGCACTTACTAAACAGTTCACACCATGAGATGATCTCAAAGTACTACATAAAAATTAAATAATTTTGCTATATACCAACACTTATAAATATTAATATATTTGCATCACATATGGGGAGTTTGAAGCAAATGCTCTAATGTAATTCATCTCCAGCATTCAGAAATTACATCAATGATCTCAGAGGATTCCAAGGTTCTATCTCGAACTGTTAGGTCTTCCTCAAACCATAAATATTTCTGTTTCATATGCATCAAAATTATGTAACAATTAAAATTCCAAACAAGTATTACATCTAACCAAAGTAAGGACAAGTTACATGAAAGATTATTCTGCTCTTATAACTGTACATAATGCAAAATATTATGCAAAAGTGTAATGCAAAAAAAAAATATAAATTCTTAACCAGACTATTATTTTCCCTTTCATTAGGAAAAAATTCATTATTCCATGAATGGTTAGCACTGACAAGGATATTTGTCTCAGCATTTTAGGGGTTATCTGGTGTCTTCTGTTAATGTTGACTACTTAATGAATATTTTGTTTGTACTAGCAAAAGGCTGAATGACCTAATGAGAGTTATTTCCCTGGATTTCTTTCCATAGTGTTGAAAAATGTAGAATTTGAGCAAATTGTTATTACTATAAACAGACTATTAACTGGATAAGTATTGTTTACATAAACAGAAATTTTACAAATAACTGTCTGTTCAATGAGCTGAAAAGTAGCACTAAGCTATAGAAGAAAATTTAATGTGCTGACATTAGTAATTACAAGGGTTTGAAAGTTTTCCTCATAGTATGCAACCTGAAAAAATCTTGGAAGTCTAGGGATTAATTCTGCTGAAATTCATTAAGGCTCTAGCTTACAAAATTATTGAACATGTGAAAGCGTTAGTGCCACCAATTTTTTTTTCTTCTTTCAGCTGATTGCTGGTCCATTGTTCATACTTAGGAAGAATCCCAAACATTTTACTGTTTAATGTAGTTAGACTTTGCTTTCAACCTGAGAATTCCTGTGGCCACCTGTTCTTTACTCTTCTGGAAAAGTGTTCAGCAGTGTGAGGCATGTTTTGAGACTGTTTTGAATGACACAACCATCTCCTTAAACTAAAAAAAAAAAAAAAAAAAAAGAAAACAAACAAAAAAACCCACAAACACACACAGAACAACAACAACAAAAAACCAAACAAACAAAACCACAAAAAAAACCCCAAAACCAAAAACAAAAAACCAAACCAAACCAACAACAAAAAAAAAAACCAACAACAAAAAAAAAACCAACAAAAAACCCCACAAAAGCAAAAAAACCAACACCAAAACCAACCAACCAAAAAATCCAGGCTAGTCATTCAGAAGCTATTCAATCAAAGGCGGCATTCTGGTCTCTAGTCCGGTTGCTGGCATCCAGGCACATGCACCTACCGACCACACATGTTGCTGGCGTTCAGACCTGCTCTCTTCCCCTGCATCCTATGTGTTCCATGCTCCAGCATTGACTCACTGTGATGGGTGTCACATGTCGACTGATCAAAACGAGTCAATGCTGGAGCACCTGTTGGACTGAGTGAGGTGGATGCTTAGGGGTATGGGACTCATTATGGGATGTAGGGGAAGAGCATTTGGGGATTGTTCAAGTCTCATTATGTGGTGTTTAGGGAAGAACCAAAAGGGTTGAAGGGAATCTAGACAATCTGAGGAGGAGCAAGTTTGGGAAAACATAGGGATAAGGAGATGAAAAGACCTGGTTGCATGTAAATAGCTTGCTGGCCAGAATTCTTTGTCTGGCCATACCCTGCATTTGATCAGCACAATTTCTAACCATTTTCTGGGTGAGGGACTCCCTCTTTTGTGTGCATGCCTCTGGGATCATGCCTGCTGGAGCTCTGGTCTGAGCGCCAGCAACAGGTGCAGGACTGCAGGTTGGAGGGTGTCTGTGCCAGGGTGCCAGCAAGTGGACTGGAGAGACCAGAGTGAATGAAACCCAAGTGCCATCCCTGGGGTGAGACCAGTGTCAGAAGCCCATGTGTGCATGGTGCAGCACCTGGAGTGACTCTTGGTGTGGGAAGGCATGGGATCATCAGCGAAGATCCAGCCAGATGAGCCAGATCCCAGGTGACATAGTCACCTGGGATCTGGAGGAGAGAGGTGTCTCAAAGTGTGAGAACATAGGGGATGCTCTTTTTGGGAAACCAGGGGAGTGCCAGGAGCTGCTGGAGAGACCATCTGGAGTCTCTAGGGGCAAGACCTACTGGTGAGTGTGTCTGTAAGGGTGAGAACCTGGGGAGCTTGACTACTGCGCACCAGGAGAGTCCCAGCCAGCTCTGAGTGTTCATGTGTGACTCTGTGCATGAGTGAGATGGTCTGCACCAGCAACTGGAGAGCAGATGCAGCCCCAGGGGCTTCTATGTATGCCCAGTTGCTAGAGATGCTGGGATCCAGGCACAGCTACTGGTCAGAAAGGGTATCTGAGCCCAGCTTCTGAGGAAGATCCATGTTATGTGTATGTAGATAAATATTTATATGTGGGTACATATATATATATATTCATATATATATATAAATATATATTCATTCTCACTAACAAACCTCCAATCTGTTCAGTTAGAGATGGGGGCAGGATAAGGCTGTTGATGCTGTCTGCATTTGTGGGAGTGCTCCATGTGTCTGTGGTCTGTGTGACAAATGTGTGTGTCTATGTGGTGTATACGTGTCCTGTGTCTGTGTGCCTGCTGGAACACAAACTCAGCTTTGCTACTGGTTGCACTTAGGGCATGGAGCTGTAAGAGCCTCAGCAGTCTCTGGGGCTGTTGCACCCAGCAGCAAAATGTATTTTCTTGTAACAATAACCTCTTTTAGAAAGAGATTTTTTTTGCATATTCTCCACAGTATCCTTTTCACTAAGTTTATTCAGTTCTTCCTTTTAGATCACATTTTCTGGATCTGCAAACTGCACCTGGGATTGGGTTAATTCAAAATTCCTCTCTTTTTTTGAAGGTGACCTGCACAGACAGTACTCTACCTGTTGCCCTACTAATGAGTAAAATAAATAGGCTAAACATATATTGCAGACTTACATTCTTGACTATACTTTGAATATGATGCTTGGCTTTTTTCACAAAAGGATGATTTCACAGATTCAAGTTCAGTTTATGATCCACTATAATCCCTGGAAAGGCAGGGAATTAATTTCTTCATAACCATTTGTTTTTCTTCTCACTTATGTTTTTAATTATATCCGTCTAAATGTAGTTCCTTGCACTTGTCTCTGTTGAACTGCGTTTTTGGGTTTTTTTTCCAGACAATGTCTTCAATTTGCAAGATCATTTTGGATTCTCAACCTATCTGCCAGTATGCCTACAGTTCCTCCCAGCTATGTGTTGTCTGAAAATTTAATCATATGCTCTTGATTCCATCGTCCCAGTTGCTAATGAAAAAAACAAATGAAGCTCTACTCTGTACATCTTTTCATTCTGGCAGTGAACCACAAATAATTCTCTGGGCACAGTTTTCAAAACACTGTTTAAGGCCTCTGTAGAAGAGTCAACAAAAATCTATTTCTTTACCTGAATTATTAAAGAAAATCCAACAAACAAACAACAACAACACCCCCAAAAAACACAACCCCCCAACAGAAAAAGTTAAAAGCATACTAAATTCCCAGGGCACCTGATGATGTAAGAAAATTAGGTGAGTTGGGCCAGATTTTGGGGTTTTTTTTCAAACTCAGGTAATTCAGGTAATTACACTTCAGAAGCTTGACATAGTATATCAATTCAGAATTTTTTGTTTGTCTGTATAATTCTATATCCCTCTCCTCTACACCACTCTTCCCCAGAAATTCTGTGACCACTACTGCACTGTCTTTCCTTGTACTTCAGGGTGGGATATGTCAAATATACATACATTTGCTTAATTTATAAGGGTGTAGTAGCATACCTTCATATCTAAATATAAATTTCCACAAGTTTTGAAGGCGTCTAAGGCCTCAATACAGAAAAAATAGACTCCCCATTTGATTAAACTACATACACAAGTGTCTAGTATCATTTCAGGTCCTTCAGGGTCTCCAAGACAGCCACTGGGGATATAATACCAGATCAGTGTGAGACGCACGTCCTCATTACCTTGGCTGAACATCACAAATGGTACTAGAGGACTAAATTTGAGCAACTGATATGCGTTTTAGGTTCCACTGACTGCAGTGGGAATTTAGGACTAGTAACATCTATTGCTATTTGAGATGTATTCTCACTCTGCAGAATACTCTGAGAATACTCTGCAGGGTACTCTTACTCTGACTCAAGTCCCTGTTTCAAAAGGACACTTGGTGTGGGCACATGTGAGTATTTTAATCAAGTAACTGGCACACCTTCAAGCACCTACATAAAAAATCTGAATTTAAGGGTTCTAATTTTAAATTGAATCCCACACACAGTCATAGATATGCCTTGATATGTCCTTGATATGACAATAAATTGCCCTGAGATGTTTTCAAAACCTTTGAGTTATATAAACCATCACTAGTCTAAATTTCCTACTGTAGGCCCATGCCTTGGCCTAGATTCAGTTCAAACACATAGTCTTTGCTCAGACTAAGCACTAAGTATCTACTGCTGCTAAGATACTTCTAGGTGTGCTGACTGACCTCCAGTTGTTTCTGCAAGAGGACTTGTGTCATAACTACTAGGTTCATGAAGATATTGCTGATATCCTAACGCTTATCAAAAAAACCCCATATTCTGTGTTTGGGTAGTGGAACTGATTCTCTTATTCTGCCTTCACTGGCATTGACTACTCTAGTCAGTAGTTCAAGCTAAACTTTTTTGAAAAGTAAAAGTAAAAAATATGCATTAAACATTTCATCTTCTTTGGTGTCATCTGTTTACATTTCCCTCTCACCAGTGAACCATAGACCCACAATTTCATACTAATCTACTTACAAAGTTATGACTACCATTTTTGATGTTTCATACTACTTGCATCTTGTTTTCTGTCTTGGCCTTTCTAACCCAAATCCCTACATGTTTGTGCTACATTTTTATAAACCTCATGGATACTTTCAACTAATTTCTACTTCCTATAAGATTTCTTATGAGTTTATTGAAGAAATCATGACTTAGTCACATTGTTCTCTTACCTGTGCTTCCTTGCTTTCTTCCATTTTGGAATAGTTAGTCCTTGTGCCTTTTGTCATTCCTTAACTTTTTACCCTTAAAAATTCATTTATCAAGAAAATTCTATCTAACAGTTTCTTTTACAGATTTGTTAGATCATGCCTTTTTAAAACCATTTTTTTCTACAAACTAGGTCAAACTAAAACAAGGAATTTGAAGCAGTGTTAACAGTTTATTATATTACTAAATACTTCTCATTCACTTCATTCATTCACATTTTTCTAACACTTCCAGGGATGATGACTCCAACATTTCCCTGGGCAAAGGGAAGCAATGTTCAAAATGTAGATATGGGTTAAGAAATTAATTACAAGCTCTTCTAACAAATAATACTCTGCAGTGACTGAAAGCCAGAACTCCTTCAGTAAACAGGAAACAAATATTGTCTTGAATGATTGGTCTCATGACAACTCAAAGAGGGCTTCCTCTGTCTCATTGAAAAGATAGATACAAAGGGTTGTGGTATCTTGTCACACTGATCAACAGCTATGTCACCAAAACATTTTAAAGTGCCTAAGAAGCACAAGTCCAATCCTACTTTATTTGCCTAAATTCTATCACAAAGTGAATTATCTTTACATGTTTCCTTCCAGTCAGAGCTTCCTCTTCTAGTAAGCTAATCCAAAATCATCAGTCAAGGTGTGGTTCAATATGAGATTGATAAACCTAAATACCTTGGTTACAGAGGTATCTACATGCACACTACACCCAAGCCCTCACTACAGCCAACTGAGATACAGAGCTTAATTTATTCTCTACAGGTAGGTGTCTACTGTAATTATAGATACTATAGGGTATGCTGCCTGGCATTCATCTATTATACGAGTAATATCTTTTATCTATAACCTTTCATAGGCATGTTTTCTGAACTGCCAACATGCGCAGTTACTGGGATCCTTTTGGTCACCTAAAGTGGCAATATTTAGGCAACTGAACTGATCCTCTACTGGCTGTAACTTGGATAAAGAACAACCCAAGCAAGTGTATGAAATAAGTGTAATTCTGGGGTCAAAAAGAACATTAGGACTTTTTCACAAGACAGCTTACTCCCATTTCTCTAAAGTTTCAAATTCAAGAGACAAGCTATTAAATTTATTCTTTCTACATCACTTTTAGAACACTTTAGGCCAGATATAAGTTTAACTTGAGAAACCATAAGATTTCTCTTCCAGATATTTTTAAACTTTATTGCTTTCCAAGACCTCTCAGATCTTATGCTGCATTGATCTGTTGACTATGCCCTTTTTCATATACAAAGTTTTCCTATTATCTTCTCCTAAAATGAACTACTAAATAACAGAGCATCCTATAGCTTCCCATCAAGAAAGTATCTCTCAATGACAAGTGGTCAAGCTGAATTAAATGTATTTCTAGACTCAATGAATTACAAGTATTTTGGGTCACATTTTAAAAGGTTCTGTTATTGGCAGTTCATAGCAATGCATCAAATATCAATGAACACAAATAACTTTAGCACTGGACAATAAAATGCATTATTGCAGTTACAAAACATGCATAACAAAACATCTTCTTGATGCATTGAGAAGAATGAGTATTTATTTATCTGAGTGCATGTATATGTTTATATTTAGTAATTAGCCAGGAAACATAAGTCATTAGTTCTTTTGCAAGGCTTGTTGTCTGGTTGCTCATAAAATCCAAACACTTTTATTTCTCATTCTTGCCACTGAAAAATCTCTGTTGGCTTATCAGCCAGTATGGCATTTTTGCCTTTTGAGGTTTTGTGCTCAGAATGGTTTGCATAATATGAGATGATATTCAATGAAGATATCCTTCATCAAGCCTTGTGCTACATATCCTTTCTGAAATTTCTCCTTCCAATTTTGTTTCAGAACAGTTTTAACCTTTCACTGCTTGTATGGGGCTTTTTTCTGAGTATCTCGTACCGCTTCTTCATTTAGGCACAAAGCACCTTCACTGACTTTTTATAATTTTTGTTGTTTCATCATCTACAGCAAGAATGTTCCAGTAATCCATTTCTATAAGAGAAATCTCTAATCTCAAACTGCATGACAACTAGATAACATTTAAATTTTGATGAATAGTCCTGGAAATCTGTAAATTAGTGAGCCTTATTCAAATAAACCCATTTTAATTTGCTAGCTCCTATATTACTCTTATTATTAATAGGAATCCATACGAATGTAATTTAAATTAGTCTCTGGCTAAATTTGTAGCTCCCCCATTTTAATTAATTTGGAAGATTTAAAATGCATCTTCATAGCAAGAATGTCTCCCAAATATATCTCATGAATACTTATTTTGAGTTTTGGTGCCACTCTTGCTTGAATCAAGGACATTTGATAGTGGTGATGGATATTTTAAAATAGCACATCTTTAGGAATATTTTAATTCTTATAAATAAATGTTTAAGCTTGGTTTGAATACGTTTGACTGGTTGATGGAGCCAAGATGCAAAAATGATCCTTTGGGGGAAACTATTCTTTCCTGACTAGGAGAAACATAAATTTGCACACCTAAACCAACAAAATTATATCTCCCTGTTGTCCTTTGCAAAGACAAGGCCTCAGCATCCTCTTCTCATCCCTCCCACGTTGAACTTCCTTCCCTTAGACTTTCTGCACCATCATCATCTCTCTCACACACTAAAGCACTGACAACCATGATTTTTCTCCCTTTCATCTCCTGCCTACACTTCCACCACTGAGAAGCATCACTCTCTTCACTTGTTTACTCATCAGATTCTCTCCTGAATCACTCCAGGGCAAACACTAACCCCTGCTCTCTGAATAGTTCTGATACCTTACTGTAGCACATAGTCAGGTGACAGAAACTGAAAAGAAACTGAAAGCACCTGAGGTACAATTCAGGCACCCAAATACAAGCTTCAATCTCTAGGGCCCCTTCAAAAACCCTAGAGTGTCTGAGGTATCTGCAAAGGACTTCATCATATGAAGTGTGACCTGCAGGAGACATCTTTGAACAATGGGAAGCTAGGGGGAATTTTATAAAAAAAAAAAGCTCCTAAAAAGTCTATATTTAAGCCACGAAATCTCCTGCTTTCCAAAATGTTTCTACCTACTAACCTCAGCCAGGCATATCTAAATTCTTACTTCCCTCAGGATATCCTCTGTGACTCTGTACTCCTCTCCATCCCCCTTGAGGATTGCTCACATTTGCAGTAGTAAATAAATCTTAGAAGAGGCTTTAACTTATTATTACTCAATTTGTTGCCAGACAGAACATTACAAGTAGATAAAATAAATGCTGTAGGAAAGAGAAGTAGGTGGCAAAACAATTAGCAATATTCAACAAAGAAATGAATGCTTACATTTGCCATTTATAAAACCATTACTAGATAATAGTGATCTGTTGACATTCCAATCTTCTTACATGTAAAATATATATAGCTATGCTGCCCATAATGTTAAAAAATGCCAGGTTGTTTGAAAATACAGGGAAGTTTTGCTTCTTACAATCACTAAGGTATACCTGATCCTAGAACAGGTCAGTATACCAAAACATAGGGTGCAATTCGGCATAACATGATTCAGTGTCACACAGACAGTACCTAAGCTAAAGCTCCAGGCTAAGTAACCTAGTTCCTACTGAAAGATGGATAGCCTTTTTTTTCCTGAGTGTTGTGTAATACTAGCGAGACAATGCATCTATAACAGATATTGTACAGGTACACTAGTAAAGTGGCAGAGTATGTTTTGTTTATGCTATTGGGCTAGAAGTCTGAAGTGCTCAATTTAATTGTTTAGTTTAATATTTATGTGGTTTCCAGTAAGTTATTCAGTGATTTTTCTGTCACTGTTGTTTATATATAAAATTATAAACTAGTTATTTGTAGCTATAGTTATCTCTAATCATAGACAATGCTTTTCTTCCATACACCCTATAACTGTACTTTCTGTTTTTCCTACAAATGTATGAAATCTCCAGAACAAATACTGCTTCAGCTTTACGCAAGTACCCCTTATGAAAGAATGAGCAGGGGCATGGTGCTTGTGGTCAATCCAAAACAGCTCCTCTGCTGTTGTTCAGCTTTTGTTGTTCACGCTTTCCCCCTTCCCCAGCTGGGCTTTCCATGGGACGCAGTTCCCTCAATGGATAGCCACATGCTGCAGTGTGGATATCAGCTCACCACGGGCTCTCCAGGGGCTGCAGGGTAGTCTCTTCTCCAGCACCTGGAGAACCTACTCCCCTTCTCCTTCTCTCATCTTGGGATGCCCTCTACTGTTTCTCACTCTTTTTGTTCCCTCCTACTCCCTCAGTGGTATTTTCTCCCCTTTCTTCAATACACTTTCCCTGAGGCTTCCCAACCTTAATGGCAGGGCTCAGCTGTGCCCTGAAGTGAGTGGTTGGAACTGGCTGGAAACTGGGTGTGTGGGGTATCTACTGAAAGAGCTGTGGCCCATGGAGAGCCCACGCTGGAGAAGGGGAAAAGCATGAGAAGAAGCAGCATCAGAGATGAACTGACAATGCCCTGTTCCTCCTCTCCCTGTGCTGCTTGGGGTGGGAGGATGTAGAAGAGCCATTAATGAAGGAGTGAAGTTGAGCCAGGGAAAAGGGTGCTGAGGGGAGAGTGCTTTAGATTTTGTCTTTGTTTATCACCATCTAATTCGATTTTAATTGACAATAAATTAGATCCGTTTTCTCAAGTTGAGTCGTTTCAGCCCATGATGCTACTTGATAAGTGACCTCCCTGTCTTTATCTCAAGTCACAATTTATTTCATCCTGTTTTTTCTTATTTTCTTCATCTGTCCTGTTGAGGAGGGGATGTGAGAGAGTTGCTGGGTGGGGATCTGACATCCAGTGAAATTCATCCAATGAAATTTCTACCCACAAGAAAGAAAAAATAACATTAAAAAAGAATTCTGTTGTACAGAAAAGTTATAAATTATCGATAGCAACATATTTAACCTTGTTTTTACACACATTTCCTGGGTTTTACCTTTCCTATTTGAGGTTTTTTAAATTACCCTTCACTTCTCTCTGGAGTCATAACATTGATGGCTTTCATCTCTTGAGGTATGGGGCAGAGAGTCATCAGTGTCCTTTGTTCTTCACCAAGGATGACTATGGTGTTGGTGTTTTTTATTTCCTCTTTCCAGGATCTAGTTCATTTTAACATTTACTAACCTGCTTTTACATGTTGGTCTTTTTTCACTGATCAGCAAGTTCACATTATACCCAAATTTGCTAGATATGATGCATTTTACACAGATTAACTACTTTCTTTTTTTCTCCTTGTTACCGCTCAAACTGTTTTTGTCCAGTTCCAAGTCTGAACTTCTTTAATTGACCACTGGAGAATTGTTTATAAGGATGGGGTTATGACCAGTACCAAACCTGTGCCCCATATATTACCATCCCATGCCTGAAATCCCTTATGCTGCATCCTGTATTCCCACTTCTCCAGGCCTCTGCTGTTGTAAGAGACATATTTCTCTACAATACATTATTAAGTTACAGTTATAAATTTTTCAATTTACACAGAATAATGGCTTCTTACTGTTACCTGTATAAAAAACTGTGATACTGCCACAAAAAGATAGGCAGAAGTAAAATACTTAGACATAGACTCCTGATCGCACATTGCTGTTACAGCAAAACCAAGTAAAATAAAAACTCCAGACACATCAAGACATATCCAGAGTGAGACTGAGAAGCCTCATTCATAAAATCTTCAAAATCAGTACAAAACATGGTTTAACTTCACTCCTAAACTCTACCCTCTCTGCCACAGCAGCACAGGGGATGGGGAATAGGGGCTGTGGTCTGTTCTTCACACGTTGTTTCTGTCTCTCCTTCCTGCACAGGGGGAACACTTCTCACACTCTTCCCCTGCTCCAGTGTGGGGTCCCTCCCACAGGAAGCAGTCCTCCACAAACTTCTCCAACATAAGTCCTTCCCATAGGCTGCAGCTCTTTACAGATTGTTCCGGCATGGGCCCCTTCCTTGTGGTGTAGTACTTCAGGAACAGACTGCTCCAGTGTGAGTCCCCAGTGGGCTTGTAAGTCCTGCCAGCAAACCTGCTCTAGCATGGGCTTCACATGTGGTCATAACCTCCTTCAGATATCCACCTGCTCTGGCATGGGGTCCTGCAGGGGCTGCAGATGGATCTCTGCTCCACTATGGACTTCCACAGGCTGCAGGGGGACAGCCTGCTCTACCATGGTCTGCATCATGGGCTGCAGGGGAATCTCTGCTCTGGGACCTGAAGCACCTTTGCACCCTCCTTCTTCACTGATCTAGAGGTCTGCAGAGTTGTTTCTCTTGCATATTCTCATTCCTCTCCTCTGACTTCTGCAGGTGTTGCAACAGGGTTTTTTTTCCCCTTCTTAACTAAGTTATCCCAGAGTTGTTACCACTGTCAGTGATGGGCTTGGCATCAGCCAGCAGCAGGTTCATCTTGGAACTGGCTGGCATTGGCTCTGCTGGACATGGGGGAAGCTTCTTGCCGCTTCCCACAGCAGCCACCCTTATAGATCCCTCACTACCAAAAACACGTCATGAAAGCCCTACACAAGTTGCTAGCAATGGCAATACAAATTTATGTGTCTGCAGGACTACACTCCAGAGAGATATCATGACAGAACTTTGAACAGAAAACAAAATTTTCTACGATTCTGAAGTTATTTATATTCACTGAGGCTTTTATATTAGGTAGCCTAGTTCTCTATTTACTAAATAAGCAATTACAGGATACTTGCAGCCTATACTCATCCTCTCCCCTCGACTTAGCCATTCTCACACGTGATTATGGAATGGACATAATTGGTTCTGGTTTTAGCTGCTTTGCCCCAACAGGCAATTGCTTGCCCAGACAGGAAATTTCATTGATTAAATATGTTCCAGGTGCTAATTTGTGTGTGAAAAGAACAGATTCTCAGAGACACTAGTCTAAACTCAAGAAGCATATATACTGCCTCATGATCAGGACCTATGGCCCAAATGGTGATAAGCTTCTAGTTGTCCAAACTGAACACAAGGTATTTATCTGTAAGCACTTAAAGAGCACAGTTGCCTGCCTCAAACACTGTTAAGACCACAGAAAGACTTGGCCATGAGATAAGCACAGAATGGAGGAACAAGATGGCACTAACTCCAGACCTGGAGGAGGCGAGATTTAGTCAGCACAACCTGGATAACATCCAGACAAAAATTCCCACCGTGGCAAACTGTGTAAAGAAGACACTGCTTGTGTGCATGTCACCAGTCAAACAAAGGTTACTCCAAGTTAAACAAACCTGCTGCCCATACATATATATAAACACTGGTCATTCGGTGTTGTTTCACTTTAATCCGCTCAAAGGGATCTATTAACAAAACCCTTATTTACTTGGGATGGTGGGTTACACTGTAGGAAAACAGATTACTTTGTTTTCACCAAGGCAAAATTACATGAAAAGAAGCAAAACAAAGGTATCTACACAACTAAAACAATTCTCCTTATATCATTAGAATAATTTTCGTCAGACAATTGACGTTTATCACTTTGTTATATGTGACACCTGATTACTCCAAAAAATCTCATGTAATTATAAAAAGGAACATATTTATTTATCAAAAAAATAACTTATTTTTGTTCCAAAGAAACTTTATCTAGTTTTTTTTTGGCTTTTGTTAAATACCTGATTGTTCAGGTACTTATACAAGCCATGAAAATGGCTATGCATTTTATCTTATTAATGAGAGAGGACATGAGTGGAGAAAATAAAGTTTTTATTACCAAATGAATAGCACAGCAGGGTATGATGTGATAAATAGAACATTTCATTTTACCACATGGGCCTTCCTACTGCAGTCCACATCTCCTGAGTAATTTGATGAACTATGATGGTTGAACCAATGCCAGTTTTAATATTCAACATTTTAATCAACTAGCAAAATAACTTATAACTGAGCAGCACTTGAATAACACTTCAGTATGTAAAGGAATATGTTGCAGAAAATGATGCTTGTGACTCTGGATGAATTAGAGAAACTGCTACCTCTGCTGGATATAACTAGGTGGACATTTGGGGCTGTTACTATTTGCCCTGCACTGAACATTTGAATTTTGCTCTTCACAATATAACCAGGTCTACTCTTCTACTAACCTCATCTTCCTTCATCTTTATTCTTTTCCTATTATTTTCTTACCACTGGCTGTATTGCTGGCATCTAGTGTAGGTCTGGAATTGCAAGCATCACATTCATACATATATGTGTAAATTTGTCCATTAGTTTTCATGTTTATTACTTGCAATAATCCAGGCTTATAACTGCCACAATAGCAGAAGCAAAAGCACGGTCCAAGAATGCCTCTACAGTAGGAATTGTCCTTCTGAAGGAATAGGGTTTTTCTCTTTTGTTTTGCTCATATTCTCAGTTTCCTATAACCTGAGCTCACAGTGTCCTCCATCCTTTCATTGAGAAAATTAACATGCTGTAGAATTACATTGAGAAAAACATATCTTTTGTGCTGGGGATGTATATTGTTTTCCTGAACTGCTAGTATGGTTGTTTTCTTGTGAAAAACAATGAAAAAGGCTGATATTGGAAATATAGAAGATGCATTAATTTTCTCTTGCAATGATGAATACAGACATTTAAGCTGGATCTCTGCTCCTATTCGGATTTCAGTTTAGATCAAACAACTAATATTCACCTATTTTCATTGCTGGCGGGTTTTTTTCTTTTCTTTTTTTTTTTTTTTTCCCAGTACTGTTGAGCCAGGCTCCCACTTGTACTGGCCTTTTTGTTGTTGTGAGAGCAGTTTCAAAGAGGTTCATGCTTGGTCATTTCTGAAACTCACTTCAGGAATTTTTATCTAAGAAGCAATATCCTTAAAGTTAATGTCATGTCTTAAAGGTAAGGCTCTCCCATCACCTCCATTATGTCCAGGTTGAAGAAAGATGGTTCCCACAGTGAGCCAAGCTGCAGGATGGAGGCACTATAGAGAAGTTGGGTAGTCTGTGTGTGGCTAGAGGTGATAGATCTTTTCTTAATTACAAGAAGTGGAAAGAGCAACAGAACTGAGATGCTGAAACCAGTGGGTTTCCAGAAAATTAGACAGTAGATTTTGGCTTTCTGCTCTCATCCATTCATTCTGTGAAATAATAGAAATTGTCATCAAAGTGGCCTAGAGCCTGTTTAATTTGGCATAAGCATTTTACAAAAGACTGTCCTACTTTTTCTCCTGCTTGTTTTAGAGAATAATATGAAAGCGAAAAATAAAAAAGAACACGGAGAAATTCTTTTTCTCTGTGTCTCCAAGTACAGAATGTACAGAATCCGTTACGCAGCTGTTTTCTACATTATAGGATCATAGAATCAACTGGGTTGGAAAAGACCTTCATCCAACACTGCCATGGTTACTAGATCATAGCAATAAGTGCCACATGCAGTCTCATCTTAAAAAACTCCAGGGACGGTGAATCCACCACATCCTGGGCAGCACATTTCAATGTCTGATCACTCTCTCTAAATTTTTTCCTAATATCTAACCTAAACCTATGCTGGCACATCTTAGGACCATGCCCTCTTGTCCTACTGCTGGTTGCCTGGGAGAAGAAACCAACGCCCACCTGGCTACAACCTTCATTCAGGCAGATGTAGTGAGTGATGAGGTTTTCCCTGAGCCTTCTCTTCTCCAGGCTAAACAACCCCAGCTCTCTCAACCTCTCCTCATAGGACTTGTGCTCAAGTCCCTTCACCAGCCTGGTTGCTCTTCTCTGGACCTGCTCCAGCACCTCAA
>JAWWLV010000121.1:86711530-86733919 GCA_035041135.1 Platyrinchus mystaceus | reverse complement strand
GGTCTTAATTTTATAGGCTTTCTCCATAGCTTGTTGACTCCAGAAAGAATTAATGGCAGCCTAAAGCAGATAAAAAATTGGGCAGAATTAACCCAATAGGTAAATGAGCATTGACATGTGCTGAATTGCACTTAAATCCCTTATCAACTAGGCTTCAGTAAGAATCCTGGCAACTGAAATGAATTCAGTTACCAAAATGACACCTAGGGCCATTTGGAGATTTTTTTAAATTGTCTGGGATATCTGCACAGGAATGATATATATATATGCCACATGACAGAGTTAGAGACCTAACTTAAGTATCAACATTGAATTGAATCCTTCCCTTATCTTTCTGATGGCTGAAGTTAAGTGTTATAAAATCTATCTGAAAAAGACAACACAGTTGACTAAACACAGCTCCTAATGCCACTTGCAATATCCTAGGGTCTCCAAGATATCTGCATCGGTCTGTCAGGTATGCACAGGTCCTATAGGAGACCAGCTCAAATTTTTGGGCCAGTAGCTGGAAAGCTCAAAAGAAATCTTTCACAAAGAAATCTTAAACATAATCTTGAACCACCCTGAGCCACCTCAGATGACACTGTCTCTAAACTACCACATCAAAAAAAGTATAAATGTTGGTAAAAGGAGAAATGAAAACTGCGTGTTTGTTATGTTGCAATTATTAAAAAATTAAATTTATTTTGTATCAATAAGATGTAAGCCTGGAAGAACTGAGAATTCTGTAAAAAATTATTTCTTCTTAGATACTATGTGAACGTTCAAATTTTCCTTTTTGACTTATTTGCTTTAGAAAAAGAATTTATTGATATCTAAATTTTTTGATAGATTACAAGTGTTCCCTATGTTGTTATACATTGGAAATCATAGCAAGACAAGGTTTTCTGTTTCTTTACATCAAATTTCATGTATTTCAAAATTCACAAAAGGGAAAGGATGTTGTTAATCTGTACACATCAATTTACTATCCTTTATAGCTAGGAAATCTAATCTTGTGCAAGGTAAAAAAAAATATTTATGAGTGCTTCATTATGTATTGTTGCTCACTCCTTCTACTATTCAATTTAATTTGTTAATGATAATATTGTTATGCAATACTTCTCTTCACTGAAGAAAATTACCAGAAAAGGAAGAGGCATAGAATCTGACTGAAACTATTAGCTAATATATAGTCTTAAAGCAGTTAATAAGCCAGGGAATGCATGGGAATGCATTCTTCCTGGACTTTGTCAGTGACACTGTTGCTATAGAGCACAGCCAGTCTGACAGGTAATGATGAGAAATGTGTTCTTTAAGATAACTATGATTCAGCATACTGAATATTTGAAAAATAAATTGGATACAGAATTTACATGGTTGCAATATACTTTGGCCATTTGTTGGAATATGTGAAGGAACTGTATTAAAATCTAAAACAAAACCAGAAATATTGTCAAAATTAGAGATAGATTTTATATACATAGGATCATAGAATTATTTGAGTTGGAATAGACCTTTTAAAGGTAATCTAGTCCAACCCCTTATAATAAGCAGGGACATCTTCAGTTAGATCAGGTTGCTCAGAGCCCTGTCCAACCTTGCCTTGAATGTGTTTAGGGATGGGGCACCCACAACTTCTCTGGGCAACTTGTTCCAGTGTTTTACCACCCTCATTGAAAAAAACCTTCTTCCTTATATCTAATCTAAATCTATCCTCTCTTAGTTTAAAACCATTACCCCCTGTCCTGTTGCAACAAGCCCTGATAAAAAGTGTATCCCCGTCTTTCTTATAAGCTTCTTTTAAGTACTGAAAAGCTATAATAAGATCTCTACAGAGCCTTCTCTTCTCCAGGCAGAACAACCCCAATTCTTTTAGTCATTCCTCATAGGGGAAGTGCTCCATCCCTCTAATCATCTTCATGGTCCTGGTCTGGACTTGTTCCAACAGGTCAATGCCCTTCCTGTGCTGAGGACCCCAGAGCTGGATACAGTACTCCAGGTAGGGTCTCACCAGAGCAGAGTGGAGGGGCAGAATTGCCTCCTTCGGCCTGCTGGCCAAACTGCTTTTGATGCAGTCCAGGATAAAATTGGCTTTCTGGGCTGCAATTGCACATTGCCGGTTCAGGTCCAACCTCTCATTCACCAGTCCCAACAAATCCTTCTCCTCAGAGATCCTCTAAATCTGTTCATCCCCCAGCCTGTACTGATACTGGGAGTTGCCCTGACCCAGGTGCAGCACCTTGTACTTGGTCTTGTTAAACCTCCTGAGGTTCCCATGGGCCCACTTCTAGAGCTTGTCTGGATCCCTCTGGATGGCATCTCATCCTTCAGGTGTGTCAATCACATCACACAGCTTTGTGTCATCTGCAAACCTTACGAGGATGCAGTTGATCCCACTGTCCATGTTATTAATGAAAACATTAAATAACACCGATCCCAATATGGACCCCTGAGGGACGTTACTTGTCATCAGTGTCCATTTGGAGCCATTGACCACAACCATCTGAATGTGACCATCCACCTTACAGTCCACCCATCTAATCCATCTCTCTCTCCAATTTAAAAAGAAGGGTGTTGTCTGGGACCAGTCAAAAGCTTTACAGAAGTCTAGGTAAACGACATGTGTAGCCCTTCCCTCGTCCACAGATGTAATCACTCCATCATAGAAGGCCACTAGGTTGGCATTGTCCTTGCTGAACCTGTGCAGTCCTTCCCAAATCACCTTCCTGTCATACATTTGCCTTATCACATCTTCTAGGAGGATCTGTTCCATGATCTTTCCAGGCACAGAGGTGAGGCTGACAGGCTGGTAATTCCCAGAGTCCTTTCTACCCTTCTTAAAGATGGGTACAATATTTCCCTTCAGTAATCCACATAGAGTCATATATATATACATATATATATTCATATATAAGTATTAAAAAAACCCCAAACAAATTCACAGCTACATGTCTGATTTCCTTTCTCATCTGAGAGGAAAAGCATGTACTTCCAAAACAAGCCTGTGCTTTTTATTGCTAAGGTCCATTTATAAATTTTACCTTGTAGTTGTCAAATGTTTAAAATTGGGAATGATTAATTTTGTGGGATTATTTTGAGCCAGATATTGGTAATAAATAATTAGCTTTTGTAAAAATTAAAAATACACTAACTACATGAACCCACCTTCATAAGAGCATCGCTTCATTTTTAAGTTATGGTCTTTTTTTCAACCTGTCATACTTCTTACTTTCTCTGCTGATCAGCCAGGGCATAGTAATGATGAAAGCCCTTTTCAGTTACAACAGTAATGCAAAAAATTATTGAGCCTTTTAACCATGCAGCACTGTGTGGAAGTGCACATCCAAGGATGCATGCAACTGCCAGAATGTGCACACAAATCCTTCTAGGAAGTTAGCTCAAACTCTTCAGTTATGAAGTGATATTCATCTGTGGCATCCCCCCCAAAAAAGGGATTCAAATACCTTATTCCCAGAAAAACAGCTACTGTTGCTATTTGTTTATCACTGAATAGAAAAATGAAGAAATAACTGAAAGTATTAAATCATTAAACTGAGTGAATAAGATTACACTCCACTGAGCTACTAGCCATCAGATACTGCCAAACATTGCTTACTAACCAATACCCCAATTTGAATTGGTCACACTCACTAAATGCTGATATTCAAAAATAATAGTTATTTGCTAGTTGGGTTGTTTCTGCACTAGGAGGACAAGAGTTGGGCAGTATAAATGGAAGTGTACACAGATGCTGCCCATCTCTCAGATGAAAAGGAGCATTCAACATACTAAAGTACTCTGTATGTGGGTGCTTTCCTGAGCTGAAAGGATGGAAGGTACTGGGGACGGGACTCGGGGACAGGGGACTCCTTTCCTCAAAGGGTTACTGTATGGCTGCAGAGTACTTCCTTCAGTAGGCTGCAGAGCTCAGCTTGGTGCTTGCCTTGCTGCTGCTGCTACACTGAGTAAAGGGGGAAGAATGACTCAGAGAGATTTTACCTAGTTACAAAATTCAGTGGGGGATGGACCCACACATACCCCACAGTCAGAGTTCCCCCTGCATGTGTCAGTTCTCTAAGTGTGTGTGCATGTACACACAGGTATGTATAGGCTGGAAGACTGTACAGAACTGTAAAGAACATGTATGAAGTCTGATGCAATATGCAGATTGGCCAGTGGATAAAAGATTTAAAAATAAAACATGCTTGGCAAGTTCCAATTGCTACTTGCCAATTTGGAAAGGAGCAGGGTCATCAGGGTAAAGTAATTAAACATTTTTAGCCTTCCTTTTCCATGTTATTGTCTCCATTTTATTGCTTAGTGTTAAGCTAGCCTAAATATTGCTTCAAAACATGAGCTCTGAGGTCCTCCCCTCATTGCACTCACACTGAGGGTTCTCAGCCACAGTCTCTAGTCACCATTTGTGAGTAATCATGGACTGGCACAACTACCATTAAACACAACAGAACACAAATCTGGTTAGCAGAAAAGACTGCACTTTATAGCCTTTAGCTCAGCAATAAGATGTTTTTGAGATTCCTCCTTGTACAGTGCATTGTAATGGGTTGTGTGATTAACAAGCACCACTGCCAATGGAGTCAGACACCAGAGCAAAACATTTCCCTGCTCTTGCCAAGCAACAAATTTAGGGCCCAATTCAGTCTGAGTACAGCCAGTTTCCTTGTTACAGAAGTTGGCCATGATTTTTACTGAAAAACCCTTTGCTTTTAGAATGCAGATGAGACTTCAAGACAACCTAATTAAAAACATTAATGATTTTTTTTCAATTGCTGTTTGCTCCTGCTTGACATGATTTAATGTCAGATAGCTCTGAGCATCAGAGCTCTCCTAGATGTATGGCTGCAGCAAATTATTCTTCATCTATCCCAGGAACTCTGTACCTTCTGTTATATTAATTTTTTTATTTTTTTTTTATTCTACAAATGTAAATCACTTCTTCCAAGATCATGTTCCTTTTCTATTAAGCTTCTCCTTTCTCAAAGCTGGTTTCCCGGCATAATAATAAAATCACCCCTTAACCTCTACAAAATATTTTTATAGTCAGTTTGTTTGGGCACCATTAGCATGGAAAAAAATATGCTGCAAGCAGAATACGGGTAACTCACAGGTTCAGAGCAATTATTTATTGGACAGTGCATGTAAAACACAGCTAGTATTTAGTGGGCTGGGAGGTTAAGCATGGGTGTGCTCACACTCCAGTACAGCGTCTGGAGAGTGTTTACCAGACAGGTAGATAGTGGTGAGGAGCAAAGGGTTGGATGGCCATGGCTCCCAAGAGCCATCATCATGGGTGCAGAGCTGCTGCCTTCCTCCCATTCCATCAGGACTGACAGCCCTGATGGATCAACCCCAACCTGGCAGCTCCCAACTGTCCCTGACTAGACCAGCCTCCAGCTATCTTAATTTCTTTTCTTTAAGATGTCAGCATTTCATGTGGATGTTTTTTCTCATGAATTCTTGATCTCCTAGCAATCACAGATCAGCATTCCTACTGATCTCTGTAATTTTTATCTTTCTTATCACTGTACAGACAGTCTCACAGCTTTGTCTCAGCAGTCTGAGTCAGGGTGACACAGCTGGAGTGTGTCAAAGCTGGACCCCTTACATAAGCAGCTAAAACCCCAGCAGTGGGCTGTGAACTTACAGCAGGGGCTACAGAGAGAGAGGGTTACAGTGTGCCCTGATATCATTTGTGACTCTTTTTGGACACTATTTTATTCCACTCATGCCTTATTCCTGATTACTTCCCTGATCCTTCTGATTTCACTTCCTGTTTTTATCCTCTGCAATGGAGTTCTGAAAGAACAACTATAACTACTAGCTTCCTTCAAAAATTCTCTAGATTTGTAACACTGCTATCCAGAGTTGCCACCAACTATTGTGTGTCAGGTGCCCAGTATCAATTTGCAGTCTACTAGTCATAGAAACAATGTTTGGCACGAGTCGCTCACTGTAGGGTTACAATTCTCTGTCAGTGGGGTAAGGATATAATTCTGGACATTTTCCCCTATGAGTGAGAAGAATTTTAGCCAAGGAAATACATTTTCTTCTCCTTTAATCCTCTTCACAACAAAACTCAAGAGAAACATCCAGAAAGGACACCATATGGTTGAGAATATGCCATCATATACTTTGTGAGCCCTGTAGTTGCTGCTGTCCTTTAGACATTAAAATTGCAAACAGCACTGTATCTAGGTAGCCAGATCATGTTTATTATAGTACATAAATTCTGTGTGTCCTAACTGATCATGAAACACAGCAGTCATTTCTCTGAGGCTTCTCCAGGGCTTCAGCAAGTCATCAAATTCCTCTTTCCTTGGGCAGAAAAAAAAAAAGCAAAAAAAAAAAAAAAAAAAAAAAAAAAAAGCATGATCATTTAAACCCAAATGATATATTTACTTATGTGATAAATGGGGATCTGTGCTTGAATCTAGTTGTGGGAGAGCTTCCAAACTGTGTTGTATAGTCAGCCAAGATACAACATATATTCAGAGAGGGTAATATTGATCTTCAGTGCTACACTGTGAATCCAGAAAATTGTGGCTTTCTTCCAGCATTTCAAACATAAGACAAATGCAACTTATATTTAGATGCTTAATTCAAGAGTCTAAAAATTTTCTGGATAGAAACTATAACAAAATCAATGAACTGATGTATTATTCTTCCTCAATTTCTCACTATTGTCTCTGTGCAGTCTTTACACAGAATACAAAAAGAGAAGAAAAGATATATACAATGGAAACATTAAACTGAATTTATGCCAAAAATGAATGCATAGTGCATAAACATCAATTCCAATCTGACTGTTTTGCTCACCTAAGCAGAACAAAGCAGTCAGTAACACCTTTCAGGAACAACATCCATTGAGTAATATAGCGCATAGTTATCCCCAGGGTCTAATCTGAAGGTCATCTTCACATGATTTAAGACACAAAATCCCCATTTTCACATCCATTACTTTGCACTCAGCCTACAGTGGTCCACAATATGCTCTTCACAGTCATTTTTGGATCAGACCTTCTTTCTTTCCCTACTTGATCTAATCACAAGCAAAGGAAAAGGAAATAGAAGTTTGTAGAAGGCTAGAAATGACAGACCAAGAAATTTCAGAATCATCATTGCTGGATTTACAGCAGTTACAACTTTCAGTATATGGATAAATTCCAAACACAGCAGAAAGGGGCCATAGACATCACTGTGTTACATTTGGACATTCCACATACTGCTGAATTTGAGATCTGGCCAGCTGCTGGGGATTGATCTCAGGTATTTTTTACACAAGATCAGCAGTTTAGGCTTAAAAATAAATTTGCAATTAAACCTAACATTCAATATTATTGTAAATAGACACACATAGATAAATATTGCTTTATATTGGGGGAGAATTTCTTCTTCAGCAGCATAATCATTTAAACAACCTACTCTTTTCTCCCCAGACTACTTCTCAATTTAATCCAAATTTCCCACATAATTTTAGGTGGAGGAAATGAGAAGCTATGAAATTCTGGAGGGCGCTATGTTCTTTACTTATTCTGTGAGCAGAGCACACCTTGAAGAGTATCAAACAATTTCAGTTCCCTTTTCCAAATGAAGGAGTCTGAAACCACATCTCATACTAGTTATATGAATTCCCTAAACACCAAGTGATTGCTCAGTCATTGATCAGTGCAAGAAGATGAACCACAAGTTCCTACCTCCACATTGAATGTGCTCACAAGAACACTATTTACCATTTCCTGGCTTCCTCCAGCATCAAAGTAAAAATTGGTCTTTAAAAAAATGCCTAAACATTTTTGAGATAGATGACAAATAATAACCTATAGCCCAGAATTTAGAAAGTTCACCTTGAGCTCAAAGTTGTATTATATAGTTTATTATTTCAATTATACAGGGGAAACAAGTTCTTGTTTAGAACTTCTCACTGAAAGTTAGAAGATTCAAGAAGCAGTTCTGTATAATTTGGCTCTACACATTATTTGTGTGTATCAAGATCAGTATAAGTGAGGGCTGACTGGAGTAATAATTTCAAAATACTAATTTAAACATTTCAAAGTGAAATATTAAAAACGTGCATACTTGATTTTGTTGTTAAATAAGAGTTTGACACTTTATTGTTAGAATTCCAACAGAAATGAGAGAATTCTTGGGAGTTTTAAACATGTATTCAGCCAAAATATTCCATGCATGCATATATTCTAGGCTAATATACAACAATGAAATAAATCAAAATTTGAACAGTACTGGTTTGTGATTTCATTGCTGTGTGAAGAGCTGATGAAATGGAACTGTTGTGTACCATGCCATTTTGCCTGCATAATGTAATAACCACTTTGTGGAAAATAAGTTGAGAATCTCATTACTTGACCAAGATTTATGATGGAACTTGTAAATGTATTTGCTTTCAATAAATCTGACAGAGATTGACCACCATCCTTGTTAACATTTTGATAGACATCCTCTTTTAATGGCACCTAATTACAAAACAGCCAGTGCAATATGCTACTGAGATCAAAACCCGGTCTAGAAATAGTAATAGCTGCCATATTTTACTCATACATTTCTTTTATGGAGATCAGAAATAGCAATCTCTTTTCTGACATGCATATTAGAAAAGCTACTCAAAAAAGATCAGAAAATTTTTCTGAAAAGGGATAAAATCCAACTCATCGGTCTTTCTGAAGTATTCCTAAAGCATCTGCTTCCATGATGTCAGTGTGAAGAGCTCCCCTGTCTGTCTCCAAAGGGAATCATACATTTCCTGTTAGTGGGTGATGCAGATTGGTGTGGTCTGCAAGTGAATCATCCCTGGAATAGGCAAAAAAATGCAGGTGATACTTTACCTGTAATATAAGACATTGCATTCAGTATTACGCATTTTGTAGATCAACTTTATTTCATTTTGCCTAAATCGTTTTCCTCAATTTTTTCAAAGCAGGAAGGTGGAGTTGGAGCATATCCCCATTTCTCATTGTTGTTCTCTCTGTTATTGACATTGGTGCACAAAGATCAAAGCCAGGAAATTGCCTTTAGAATTTAACCTTTTTTCCTGGAAAGTCCTGAGTTTTTTCAATACTTAGGATGCAGACACAGAAAAAAAATTCCAAACTGGTAAACCAGATAATAGATTTAATTATAGATTTATTTCAGCAAGTGCCCAAAAAAAGCAATGTTAAGAAAAAGTTAACTATATTTGAAGGTAGTACAAAAAGTTTTTGAAGAAAACAGCCTTTAAAATGCACTTCAGTGGCACACATTTAAAAGCCCTTCTTGCATCAGTTCACAGGGGAAACAGATCAGTTCAGTAACTGACAAGTGTTTCTGCAAGGGGTAGTCTAATTCAGATGTTTCAATTTCTTTATTCAAATGCTACAGTCACATCTAGCACAGCTCACAGAGACTGTATGATTAGCAGTCATGGAGTACTCCAGGTGAATATAGAAGTAATAAAGAATAAGTTTTAAAATGTGAAAAAAATATAGAAAAGAACACAATCATTTTTGACTGAACTTGTTATGAAATTTATATATCAAAAAAACCCTTCTATATCTTGTACTGATTAGGGGATGTTTTTATATTAGTTTGAAATTCTTCATCTGTTCCGTCAAGTTGTACTGGACTGTCTCATCTTTTTATCTTTGTTCAACAAGCCTATCTTATGCATTTTTAAATCTTGTTTCATCAGGAAAGATTCAGATTGTTAACTGACCCGTGATTAATCATATATCTAATTACATTGCTTTAGCCTTGTGTATACATGAAGCCTTAGAGTTTTGGGGACTTTATTCTGATCTCCCTTAAGTTACTTTTCTGTCTCCTACCTGACATCTATTTTCCAGAGTCTCAGGTTCAGGAAAAAACAAATTTTATTATGTTGTGGTAGGCTGACCTTGGCTAGTTGCCAGATGCCCACCTAGCTACTCTATCACCTTCCCTCCTTATGAAGACATACAGAGAACATATAATGAAGGACTCATGGGCTGAGATAATGGAGATTACTTACCAGTTACTGTCATGGGGAAAACAGACTGGAATTTGGAAAAAATAATTTAATTTATTGCCAGTTAAGCAGAATACATTAATAAGAAATAAGAATAAACTAAAAAAACCCAAACAAACAAAAAACCCCCCCCCAAAAACCCAACTCAACACCCCCCAAAAAAAACCCCAAAACCTTTCCCCCACCCTTCTTTCTTCCCAGGGTCAATTTCACTCCTAAATCTTCTACCTCCTCAGCCTTAAGCAGTGCAGTGGAATGAGAAATAGGGTCAGTTATAGTCAGTTCCTAATGCTTCATCTCTGCTGCTCCTCCTCATACTCTTCACTTGCTCCATCATTAGGAGTTACCCACTAGAGACAGCCCTTTATGAACTTCTCCAACATAAATCCTTCCCATGGGTTGACGGCTCCACTGTGGGTCCTTTCTACATGATGTTGTCCTTCAGGAACAGACTGCTCATTCGTGGCTTCCTTATGGGGTCACAGGTCTGTCAATAAACCTGCTCCTGTGTTGTGTTCTCTGCATGGTCTGCAATTCCTGCCAAGAGTTCCAGCATGAGCGCTTTCTGAGTCACAGCTTCGTTTAAGGGACATTCACCTGCTCTGATGTGGGGTTATCTATAGGCAGCAGCTGGATATCTGCACCATGGTGGATCTCCATGGAATGCAAGGAACAACACGTGCCACTGCAGCCCTCTCTGCAGGCTGCAGAAGAGTCTCTGCTTCGGTGCTTAGAGCACCTCCTCCCCCTCTTTCTGCACTGACCTTGATGCCTGCAGAGCTGTTTCTCTTACATATTCTCACTCCTCTATCCCAGCTTCTGTTGTGCAGCATTTTTTTCCCTTTCTTAAATATGTTGTCAGAGTGGTGCTCCTGATGTTTCTGATGGGATCAGTTTTGCCCAATGGTGAGTTCATCTTGGAGCCAGCTGGATCTGGCTCTGTCTGACATGGGAGCAACTCCCGATGTCTTCTCACAAAGGCCACTTTTGCAGCCCCCAGCTACCAAAACTTTGCCACATAAACCCAATTTGTTTCTTCAATTTGTTTCTCCTTAAGTAATAAGGCTGTAGAATGCAATAAAAACATTTATAAATGTCTAAAATACAGATATTCATAGATGGTAATACCAGATAGTGCTATTTTTTTCATGCAGTCTGACTGCTAGTAAAAATGGTCATTTTGTTTCATCCTTTGCTGTGAAAACTCACACCCAGTTCATTACTTATAGTTAATCCATTTGCAACTCAAACTTATCATCTTTTTCATTCTTCACTGTATTTAACCATATTGAACTATTCACAGTTACTTCTGACAACAGCCAAAGCTGTCAGATTCCTCTGCAGGCATGAGAAGCACTTCCCACCTTGAGGGATCTGAAGCTCTCCTGTAGCTGCCCTCTGTACTATGGATGAGATTTATCTCACTAACTTCAGCTGACTAGTCTAGTCCTAGACAGAGAGAAGATTTCAGGCAGGAGTTTATCTGTCATAGATGTCATGGGCTTTAGATAGCTCTCCTTATCTTATGAAATAGTCTAGGAGAATCAAATGACTAAGATTAAATCCATACTGCAGATGGGGAAAAGAATTCCTCACATTAGCATATCAGTGGTACATCAAATACATTAATTTAAATCTCTCAAGAAAGGTAATATTACAAATGTATATAATTTCATATGTTATCATAACAGATTTCATGTTAATGTCCTATGATGAAGGTGGAAATATTTTTAGCACATCAGCAATAAGCTATAACTTGCAAGTAGCAGTCTACTTACAGTGTAAGACGGCTACACAGTATTACAGCAGATTCATACAACACATAGTCTGTGAGCTACACAGGGTCAGGACTGTCCAGAAACACCACTGGAGATACTGTTGACTACAGAAAAACATGTCCTTTTTCAGTCAACATTTTTACATTGTAGAAGTTTGAATGTAAACCAGTAGGACTACAGGTCTGTACACTCTGGATCTTTATAATGTATATCTTAGATGTGTCAGACCTAATGTCAGCATGGATCTATTGCGTGTTTGATCACTAAAACCCTTTAAGAGTATTAGGCATAATTCCACAATTCATCTAATCTGTTCTCAGAATTTAATGTAAAGCCTGTTATGTTCAAAACATCCATCTTTTTTACAGTGCTTTGCCCGTTAGGATGACTAATTTTAAAGTTAGCACTTCCATCTAACATGCAGCGTAAGTAAGAAAGTTGAAATATGAAAGTGCACAGGTCATTTACAAAGTGTTTATACTGCAAAGGAATGGAGTGGTAGCAAAGACAGAAACCTACTTTCTGACACTTTACCCTTATTATGTTCACAGACAACTTGAAGATTTTCTTGGCATTCTATTTTTACCATTTGGGCTAAAGGTTAAATACTAAAATCAACAAAACCATTTTGATAGCTAAATGAGCAGAAGTTATGTGCTTCAGGGGTAGTAGGTATTTAAATATCTTGCAGATGAGGCTGTGCCCACAAATATAACAGAAAAGAATTTCCCTGGTTCCCTGAAGCTTAGAGTTGCTTTCAAAAAATGCAATCTTAAATCCTCCTTTCAGATAATCCATCTGCCTACTGAGAGGGGTATTAAGTACCTCAAGACAGGCCCATTCTCCTTAGCCCTCATTATCATTTCCCATCTTCTTCTCTATTGAATTAAACAAGCTAAAATAACTCACAGAACAAAACACTGTGGAGGCAAACTGTTTTTAATGCTTTTAATGGTCACTCCCCCATGCTTGCCACTTTGCTGTGACAGCCAGTATGAGAGGTGCTCCTGGAGCAGCCTGATGGAGTCTCTGCAGGGCTTGAACTCTTTCAGTATGGAATCAGTCCCACATAGAACTCTCACAAGGTATTGATAAAAATGGTAGACTTTTCAAACAGAAAGCTTTCTCTTTCTTCCAAGAAGGACTCTTTAGCTGTGGGACCTTCAGAACCCCCATGAGAGTCTGTAACGTGGGGTTACTCATAGTACGGAAAGGTGTTCTTGAAAGTTCTAGCAAAAAAAAGGAAGTGATCAGTGCATGAATGATCTTGTTTACATTTTTAATAGCTTTCCAGAATCTTTTTTCTTTCTGCACTTACCTGAAAAGAATTTAAATTATTTTTCATGCAGCTAATTTTCAGTTAAAAAAAAAAAAAGAGAGTAATCATGACAATTTTGAAAATATTTTGTTTGAAAGTAAGTTAACACTGGAATTCCTCGGTCTATTTAAACTTGTCATTTTCAATTGTTCATAGTGACAGATTTCCTAATGCTCACCAGGCACTCACGCATTTTATGTTTGTTGGAGTGTGCATCTTGTAATGTTCACAGCTTCACTGATTCAATCATTCCTATTTTTGCTACTGATTTGGAAAGACTTCACAGTATGGGGGAGAACAAGGGGAGTGAATTGGTGATGCTGATTTTGCCCAAGCATTCTTTCTGGATTCATATATATACAGAGCGCTTATTCTCATCATTTTCCTGAAAGCGATTTAATTTTCATCATTCTCTTTTCTAAGATTTCCTTTTATTATTATAGAGCATTGAGTTAAAAAATAAAAAAGGTAAAGGAATAAAAAGAATACAACAGCCTCTAAGCTCTAGATAAGCATCTGTTCAAGCTGTTCAACTTTGTCTCAATAGTTCCATACCTATATTTTGCAGAGACTTCACAGACAAGGGCATTCTCAGTCCTTGCCTCGCCCCTTCAGTGAATACATAATCCTTCCTATGAAGTGAAGCAATTTCATCCAGAAAACATGTGAGCTTCCAAACAGCATGAAAACTAAGACACCATTGAGAGTGACTATTCCAAATTTCTCGTCCACAGGTTTTCAGTCTCTTTCCTTTTGTTTACCTGCATACATTTCCCAAAGGAGACATGGATCCCTTCAGAAATGTCACGTCTGTATAGTTCTACAGCATACATGAACTTGGCTTTTTATTTGCTGTTTTGCAATCCACAGGGGTCTGCAGAACAAAGGCTGAAAATCATTCTTCTGGTCTAAATCAGGCATAGCAGAGATGTGAATATGTGTTTCCCCATTTACACAGCAGGGCCTTCCTCATCAAATGTTCACACAAGAGATGGCTCATGAGGAAAAGATTGTGAATCAGGTACTCAAAGGGCAGGGAGAAAACTGTGCCTTGTGCAGCATCCAGGAGAGGACCAAAATCTCCTTGCACTTTTCCTGAAAAAAATCCAAAGGCTGTAATTTCATAAGATCCATGAAAGGAAAATCTTTATATCTTTTTCAGACATTGACAGAATCCTGTTTGTCATTCAGAATTAGTTATGATTTGTCACACAATTTGATCTGGTGAGGGCTTAGAAAACCTGAGATCTCCAAAGGCAAGAAATGCATGGGCTACATTGTGGCCACAAAGTAATTTAAAATATTTCTGTAATTTCTTTGAATTCACTTTCATTTCTTATAATTATGTATTAATTCCACATAGAGAATTTGGTTTTGGGGAAAAGGGAGAGAAATACAGATTAGGAACTGCATCCAAAAATGATGGAGACTTCCAAAAACAATGCAAATAAATAAAGATATCTAAGCCTCATCAGCACATCTTATCAATGCAGTTTCTAGGTTCTGATTTTATATTCAAACAAATTGAGACTTTTTCACTAAAGATGCTTACACCTATCATTCTTTCAGCTGAAAATCCCCATCTTCTTTCTTTTCTTTATAACACAATGCATGTATACATATGAGCCATATCTTGGAATGGAGATACAAAGAAAATATTTTGCTGTTATCAACAGGAATCCTAAAGGAGATTATAAGGACAGCTGTGGCTGTATTACCTACCTAGAGCACTCTCTGAAGCCTTTGTTTTTCACCATTGTACATTTAGGTCCTTTCAGAATTCTGCTGAAATATAAGATTATAGAGCTGCCTAACATGCACTCACAATCATGGAAGGTATTTTTTATTGAAGTGTCTAATATAGGAGTAAGTTTCTTTCATTCACAGAAACAGCACTAACACATCTCCTCTCTACTTGTACAAAACTCAGTAGAAATAAATCTGATCAAGTGCTCACATAGCTCAAACCCCCAAATATGCTCTAGTACCATAATAATAAAAATAAATCTAAGAAATTATAATAAATAATGCTACCAATGCACCATGGAAGGTCAAATGATCATAATGCAATATTTATTTCATGCACAAGGCAGTGTAAAAGTACATAATAAATTAATAATTTTCAAATTAAAACCAATAGATTGTGCTCTCTGATTTAAGAAAGTTTAAGCGAAAGGTAAGAAATATATTTTAAATAAAACTGTGGTGTTTAAAAGGTAAGTTTATTATTTCCAGGAAGCTCAAACAATATCCTTTTTTTCCTCATGTTCTTTTCGTGCATAAGTCATTAGGACAGTTAATTGTAAAACAGCTTTTAAGGGAGCAGGACTTAGCCAAGGAGTTGCAGAAAAAGAGGCAAGTAGTTTGCAAACAGGAGAGCAGAAAAACAAAAGATTCTTTAGGAATCTTACCTAACAAAGGCACAAAAAATCTTGGAGTACCCAGAGTAGCTGCTATTTGAGGCTTTCAAGGACAGATCAGTTAGTGTCCGCATTTGTCAACAATGACTGAGGTACAAATGATTCCGCTTTCTATATGAAGCTTGCATGAGATTGTCTCCCACAGCCCCTTCCAGCCCTCTTTTTCTTGGAATCCGTGAATCTGGATTGGAAAATTACCTTAGAGTCTTCATGTCAGAACAAGTGATGAAAACTATTTCAACTATGTTCCTTTTGCTTCTGTTCCTACACTGAACAAGGTATTGGAGCATTTGAGAGCCTGATTTCTCAACTGCATGCAAGCAGGTCTCAAGAGGAAAGGTCAGGAAACCAGCTGTGGTTCTGTGATCCCAGACCACCACCAATGTACAAGATAGGACAGGAGGAGTTTCTAGATTTAAGTTATGGGTTGACCTTGAGAGAGTATACAAAGGTAGAGTGATAGGTGAAAAAGTTCCTGCACTGTGGTGGTCCTTGCACAAGACAGTGCCCCTGATAGAGGAGAGCAAAAAGTAGGAAAGGTGAGTTACATTACCCTCTATTTGGATCTTTCCTATGAATGAATATTTCTATTTCTTCATGTTTATTTTAATTTATATTTACTTTAGAAATACTCCCCTATTTCCAGTCCCATTTTCCCCAGGTATTTGAATATTTAAGAAGGTATATAAATAAGAATATGTGGAGATCGAGCATTCCTTTATAGAAACACAGTGGTAGGATTGACAGAATATTTGTACTTTTCAGTGATTGATGTTGAGAATTGCAAATATAATTTTCCCAGAGGGTCCATATGGCTCCTGAAAAACCCACTAGTTTTATGCTTTACATTTGAGGGGGGAAAAAAGCTAAATAAATAAAGAAAGAAAAGCAAGATGCAGGGCAAAAGGCACCAGGTACTTTGTGAGGCTGCAGTTAGTCCATGCCCTTTCCCAAGCACTTTTCCTGGTGTTTGAGAGGCAGACACTCCACTGCATAACAAGTCACAGTGTACACAGTTACAATAATTGCCATCAGTGTCAGACTTTTTAAGGTGACAGCCTCACACATCCATTCATGTCATCCTTGTTAGTAATAATCCAGAGATACAGCACTGCATGGAGCAGCTATATGTGTGGCAACAAAACTACGACTTCATTTCTTTTTTTTCCTTTGTGTTGCTCCTTTAAATATCTGCAACTTCCCTGCAAATATCTCCCAGTTCTCTACAGTGCTATCTAAGCACTATGTAAACAGTTCAGCTGCCATTCAATTCTCATAGTTGCTGCTGGCAGAAATTAAAGGACACAAATCATGCTCACTCTTGAGCTGCTAATTCAGTGCTGATACAATGCTAAGGACACAGTTAGTTCCCCTGTAGTTAGGACTCAGGAATTTTTGCAGTGCGCTATGAAAACTCCGTTCTTTTTCAGGGAGTGCTACCACTCAGGCTTTTGCTAATAACAGTGCTAAAAATTTGGCATGAGATTTGTTCATGCAGATGTAGCCACAGAGACCTTGCTTTTGTGCTTCATTATTGCTATTTTGCTTAATTCAAAAATAAGCTGTTCTAGATTGAACATAAATGTTTTAGTCTTTGACTATGGGAACAATGAGATGAGAATCCGAGACTAATCACATTTTCAGTAACAATAACTGAAATGGTTTACTCAGCATGCATACATTTTAAGAGACAGTTTCGTAACTGCATTTTACTAGAGGGCAGTAAAACCTTCTGCTTCGCTGAGCAGATCCTGTGTCCAAATCTTCATTTACATCCCTGTGTGGGCTGTAACACTGCAAACTTGGATCTGAGTGCACTTTCCTCCCACCTGCTTCTTCTTGCAACCATTAAAGTTTATCTGAAGAGTAACACTAGGTCTACATTAAGCTAGAAGCAATATTGCTACTTGTTCGCATCTTGTTTCCTTGCAGTCTTAGTTAATCTATGTACATGAGTGTATTTGTCTTTTCTTTTACTTTCGATGGATGGTTTGAGGATTTTTTTGGTTCTGAGCATCTTTGCATTGAAACACCATCCAAAGAGGTTCACTTTATTTATGAAAGCAAAAATATCTGTGAGCCTGCTTTAAATATCATATATTAAGGCAGGCATCTGTTCTTTTTTTTTTTTTTTTTTTGGCACCCTATGATGTAGCTAAAGAAACAAGGAAGTCCCTTTTTACATAGGCAGCTTACTTCCATTTTCATTTTTCTTCTAAAATGTTAAGCAGTTTTATTCAAATACATATTTTCAGATTAAGTGACTTGTAATATGCTTCCCACATGAGTGAGACATCCTTAGTTATGCAGGACAATCTTTTATTGTTAGGATATTTAGGAAATATTTAGGAAATACCAGTGCTGAAATTCCAATGTAGTGATATTAATTAACAGAGAAAGAAACCAGTTTTATTATCAAGAAAGATATGTTTTGGAAGCAGTTGGTTACTTAGCAACAGCTTCAGGTATTAAAACTTCTTTTACTAACATTCAAAAAAAAAAAAGGACACTGCTTTACTGCTTACTACAGTACATTAGATCAGCATGCTTTGTGTAAAGGATTTTAACAGTCAAGAGATGTGACTGTGTTTAAGATTCCTTTTTCCAGTCACTAGTTCATTGTCAGCAGCAGCTACAGAGCAGCTTTATGTGCATTCAGAGACAGCCAGGAAATTAGTTCTGCATGACTGACTCAGCACTGTAGTACTGAGAACAACTCTCACCCATTTCCTTAAACAATTGTTTATTTCTTAATGTAATAGGAAAAAACTCAGATACTTATTTGCATTTGAGGTAAAAAAGTAATAACACTAAAAAGGTGAAGTCCTTGCTTATTTCTAGTATTACATTACTTTTTCTATAATTATTATTGAAAATTCAGAATAATTCCTGATAGCTTGCTTAGTATTTTGTTTGATGCTAAATGGAACTAAGACGCAAGATGTCGGTAAACCAAAACAAATGAAATTAATAGTGTCTTTTCCAAGTAAAAAATTTGAAATCAAATAAAATCCTTGAATCAAAAAGAGGGTTTATTAGACTTTTCATGACAAGAAAAAAAGTCAGATCTTTTTAAGGCCTGTATGCATTGAGAATTAAGATGATTCATGGTAAAGCTAAGATCTAGGATTCAGAGGATAGATATTTGACTGATTCTTTTTGAGCTACCTTTTGTCCAACCCTGGCATTTAGCCACCAGCCTAAAGGTAAGCACTGAACGTCCTAGGCAGGTGTTTGGCACCTTTGAACAGACCCTGGCAAGGCATTTAGCTGCCCTCCAAATGCAATATGAAACAGACTGGTCTGTAAGAAAACACAGAACAGAGTGCATCCAAACAAATTTATGAAGACATATGAAGTACTCAGCGTTCATAGCATTAGAGTCTTCCCTGAAAATATGGACTATAACCTTGATCCTTGAGTACTATCAGGGCTCACTCATTTCTTTAAAACACATCCAGAAGAAACCTTTCATTTCTGTGTATGAAGATACATTTCATACTGTATCCTCCACCGGGATAGTGGCTACAGTACTCATGGAGAAAGGTTGCAAAGGTGAAACTCTTTAGTATAGGAAAGCTTAAATGAAAAAAAATAAGAAGCATGCTTATGGAATTCCAGAGCTAAACAGCAATGGAGTGGTTTCTCAGCAACACTGTTTGGATTTAGGCAATATATTCTCTCTAAGGCCTGCTGAAGGGGCATGAACAATTTTATAGGATCCTAATAATTTCTGCTTCCATTCTAGCTATAAAGTTAATCTGAAAATACTGTCTGTCAGTGTTTTGTGTTCCTCTTATCTAAAAATTGAGAGTACTTCAACCAGGGGTTTGCTTTCTATTACAAGTTTCTACAGTGTATTATTAGTGGATAGTGCTAAAAGACCACTAAAAGCAGTGTGTTTTCTAGTAAATCTCACTATTGCTAATACAGTTTGGCTTCAGCCACATGTAGAATATTTTTCAGTTTTTTTCTTATCTAAAGCAAAAAGTCAGCTCTTATTTATGGATTTATCTATTAAGTTGGGTACATTTGTTTCCTGTAGCAACGTGCACTGTTTATTATTAGGGAATGAAAGAATATTGCTTGCTGTTTTGATAATTTTGCATTTTCTTTGATGTCTGATAAGAGATTTTTTTCTTATTAACCTCTGGGACAGCAAGACAATTTCATGCTGTCAGTAAAATACTGACAAGATTTGGCTCAGAGTTTTCTTTTTTTCTATCCTCTTTTAAAATAATAAAAGCAAAATAAAATAAACTTCTGATCCATAAATATAGATTTCATGAAACATAGAGAACATTCCATATTAGTTATATGCAGGGAATAAAGATAATGGCACATCCATGTGGGGTTTTTTAATACATTTTACTAGTATGAGTAGCTGAGTAACTTCAGTTTTCAGTCTTGAATGGGTCAGTAAGAAATTCCCAAGTGATGAAATAAGAGTGATATGTGAAGGATAAAGAAATGTTTTAGTGTAAGAAAGATGTGTTATGTGGCAGGAGTGAAGCTATCAATTTGAAATTTATATCACTCTGTCCAGTCCAAAATGTCTCCTCTCAAATGTATCTGTAATATGCTTTCCTTCAGGATGGAAGACGTGACATTACAATCAATGTGACCACCCTCAAGGTTATTGCAGGTAAATGTACCTATCCAGGAATGTGTCAATAGTGAGCCAGATGGAGTAAAAAGAACTTTTTCAGATTGTATGAAACATTAAAACCTGTATGCATGGTTCACTAAGAACATGTATGTTGTATAATTCCCCTGATGCTGACATATCCTTTAGAAACTTTAAAACAGACAAATCTGAAATAAAATACAGCTGATTGCAAACAGTAATCCATGCATCTCGGAGTCCTCATTTAAATTTTGAAAAAAAATACAAGAAGTTGGTCAGGAGTTTTATCACCAATTAATAAGACACCATATTAAAATAAATTAACCTCTCAGCTAAGCATCCGAATGTAAAGAGAAATGAATGAGTTAGTCATGTGCTCTGAAGGAAGAAATGTCTACAGCATCCTGCACCGCATTAGGAAGAACATTGCCAGCAGGTTAAAGGCAGAGTTTAAGTCACTCACATCTGAAGTACTGGGCACATTTCTGGACTTCCCAGTACAACAGAGATACGAGCATAATAAAGCTCATCTATTCAAGAGCCATGAAGATGATTAAGGATTGGAACACCTGATGTATGAGGGGATACTCAAGGGAGCTGGGACTCTTCAGCTTTCAGAAGAGAAGGCTCAGGGGAGACTTATAATGTAAATGTAAATACCTGATGGAAGGGAGTAAAGATGAGAGAACCAGACTCTTCTCTGTGGTACCCAATGACAGAACAAGGGGCACTGAGCACAAACGGAAATATAAGAAATTAATTGTAATTTTTTTTAGAAGGTGATTTAATTCTAGAATAGGTTTCCAAGAGAGGTTTTGGGGTCCCTATCCTTGAAGATATTCAGAACAACTGAACATCTTGCTCTAGCTGACCTTGGCTGTAAGTGGAGTGGTTGGGGTAGGTGATTGATCCGTTGTTTGGTGAGGATGGTCACCTCACAAACAGGGACACAGACAAGGCAGAAACTTTTAATGCTTTCTTCACTTCACTCTTCATTACCAATGATGGCTACTGGGGCTCCTAGAGACCTGAGCCAGAGAGCTGTGTCTGTGAAAATGACAAACTCCCAGTCAATCCTGAACTTGTGCAGGATCTGCTGCTCCAGCTGGATCTGGGGCCTGACGGGATTAATGTAAAAAGACTCTAAGAGCTAGCTGATGTCATTGCGAGGCCTCTCTCCGTGACTTTTGAACAGTCTTGGGAATCTGGAGAGGTTCTAGTTGACTGGAAGCTGGCTGACATTATACCAGTTTTCAAGAAGGGCAAGAAGAATGACCCCAGAAACTAGAGGCCTGTCAGTCTCACTTCAGTGACTGGTAAAATTAGGAAGAAGATTTTTCTGGGAGGTATTGAAAAAGACCTGAAGGACAACACAGTCATTGGTCACAGCCAACATGGCTTCATGAGAAGAAAGTCCTGCTTATCAAACCTGTTTTCCTTTGATGACAAGGTAACACACCTAGTTGATCAAGGGAAGACAGTTGATATCATCTTTTTGGATTTCAGTAAAGCTTTTGATACCGTCTCTCACAGGATCCTTCTGGACTAAATGTCCAGCATACAGTTGGATAAACACATCATGTGAGCAATTGGCTCACAGGCTGAGCACAGAGGGTGATAATGAATGGGGTAACATCAGACTGGCAAACTGTCACTAGTGAGGTTCCACAGGGATCTGTCTTAGGCCCTGTGTTCTTCAACATCTTCATAAATGGCTTAGATGAAGGATTCAAAGGAATACTAAGCAAGTTTTCAGATGACACAAAGCTGGGAAGAGCTGTTGACTTCCTCAAAGGCAGGGAGGCCCTGCGGAGAGACCTCAACAAATTAGAGGACTGGGCAATCCACAATCACATGAAGTTCAACAAGGGAAGGAGCCAGATTCTTAACCTGGGGCAACCCTGGATGTATGTACAGACTGGAGAATGAGATGCTGGAAAGCAGTGCCATGGAAACAGACCTGGGGTTCCTGGTTGATGACAAGTTGAATCTGAGTCAGCAGTGCCCTGGCAGCCAGGAGGGTCAACTATGTCCTGGGGGGTATCAGGCAAAGCATCACCAGCTGGTCAAGGAAGGGGATTGTCCCACTCTGCTCTGCACTGGTGCGGCCTCACCTTGAATATTGTGTGCAGATTTGGGCACCACAATATAAGAAAGACATTATAAAAATAAGTGGCCAGTCTTTGCGAACAAAGATCTGGGAAAGGTGTTTTTACCTTTCAAGCCTGCGCAATGGATTTTTTAGG
>JAWWLV010000121.1:86603113-86711430 GCA_035041135.1 Platyrinchus mystaceus | reverse complement strand
GAGGTCCTCAGGACGTAGGTTTGTTTAGAGTGACCTTCTCTTAGATGGGTGGCCTTAGGGGCTGACGAGCTCCATCTGCCTGGGGGACCCTGAAGCAGGACCGGGATTCGAACCTGCGGCCTTGGTGCTGAGAGACCAGCATCTTAACCGCTAGACCACCAGGGGTCCCCAAGAAAGACATTAAGCTCTTAGAGATTGTCCAAAGGAGAACTACAGAGTGGTGAAGAGTCTGGAGGGGAAGCCATACAATAAGTGGCTGAGGTCACTTGGCTTGTTCAGCCTCAAGAAGAGGAGAGTGAGGAGAGACATATCAGTCTACAACTTCCTCACAAGGGGAAGTGTGAGGGGAAGCACTGATCTTGTCTCTCTAGTGACCCAAGGGAATGGCATTCAGCTGTGTCAGGGAAGGTTTAGGTTAGATATCAGGAAAAGGTTCTTCGCCTCTAGGGTGGTTGGGCACTGGAACAGGCTCCCCAGGGAAGTGGTCACAGCAGCAAGCCTGACAGAACTGAAGAAGTGTTTGGACAATGTTCTCAGGCACATGGTGTGACTCTGTGTCCTGCACAGGCCCAGGAGTTGAACTGGATGATCCTTGTGGGTCCCTTCCAACTCAGGGTATTCTGTGATCCTATGATCTCCAGAGATGTTGCAGGACCCCTTGGAGACAGGCTTTTTATCAGGGACTGTTGCAATAAGATAAGGGGTAATGGTTTTAAACCAAAACCAGGCAGATTCAGACTAGATAGAAAGAAGAATTTTCTTATGATGAAGGTGGTGCAACACTGGAAAAGGTTGCCCAGAGAGGTGGTAGATGCCCCATCCCTGGAAATATTTAAAGTCATGTTGGACAGGGTTCTGAGCAACTTGATGTAGTTGAAGATATCCCTGCTCATTGATGAGTCATTGGACTAGATGGCCTTTAAAAGTCCTTTCCAAACCAAACCATTTTATGACCCTATGATTCTGTGATTGTATGAAAAGGGAACCTCAGTTTAGGGTTGTACCTAGAATTCATCATCATCATTTTGAAAAATAATAATTGATACAAACAAACATGTAGATGATATAACATGACTGATTTCACTGGAGTACTAATTGTATTAACCTAAGGAGTAGTTATTTCCTACAGGAATTACAGGAATTTATTGGTTGGCTCATATTTAAGCTTTAGTTTTACTACTTTAATTTCTATTGATATAATAATTAATATAATAATTTATATTAATTTATTATAATATAGATATAGAATTATTATATTTTTTAGATTTACCTAGTTCTGAGCTGATGTTGCACATGTCCTTTTACAATTCAGGGTGATCTGAGATTGCATTTGTATATGCCATTACATAAAAGTAGGATAATTCATAGTTTTAAAAGCATTTTTAAAACATCAGTACTTATTTTGCAGCATGTGGGGGCCTCAAATTGCCTCTTCTGATTTAGGAAATTTTGTAAAGGCATACAGAATAAAATCACAGGCAAAGGAAGGAATCCCCTTAGGATGCTTGGCCTAGATGGGGTAAGCAAGAGGAACCTTTCAGAAAGCAAGAAGAAAAGCAAAGAGTTAGACAAGCTAGCAAAGTTCCACATTTATATATTCATCTGGTTGCATAGTAAGGGGGGGATATAGAGCAGTAGCCTGAATCAAAGCCTCAGTCTAGACCATGCTTCAATCTGTAGGTATAGGAGCCCAGACATTCATATAATATTAGGACAATTTATAGGAAGTCACTAGTTACTCAAAGACTAATAATACTCAGACCACTTATTTCTGGGGGGTGCAGAGGGATAATTGATATATAATGGTTCAAAGATCAGGCTTACCAGCTATGACAAGAACAGCTACTGTGGAAACAGTTAATCAAGCAACAATAATAGATCAAATCGAAGGTAATAGGATTTGTAGTAACTCAGAGTGTGGGCCAGACGGAAAGCGGAATGAATTCAACCCCAGGAAAAAAAACCAAGCAGCTTGACTACACCACAAATAATGGTGGACAATGATCCTGAAAGGGTTTTGAAGAATAAAGTGCTTTAGGTTATAAGGGCTCTTTCTAAGTAATTTAGTCTACGTGCTTCTTAAAGCAGGATCAAGAACAAAGTTAGGTCAGGCAGTTCAAAGTTGTTTCGAGTCAAGCTTTGAATAACTCCAAGGATGGAGTTCTCACAGCCTCTCTAAGAAGTCTGCTCTAATGTTTAATCACCCTCACTATGATTTTTGATTTTTTTTTTCTTTATGTGTCCTGTTGGAAGGTCTTTTGCAGCGATTTGTGTCTATCGCCTCTTGTTATTTCACTATGCATAGCTGTCAGAAGTCTGATTATGTCTTTTCTATAAACCCCTTTAACCTTTGCAATTAAATTTCCTTTATCTTCTCTTCTCCAACCTGAATAACTCCTATTCAGTCTTCTTCACCTCCTGCATCGTTTAGTTCAATCCCTAATCATCTTGCTAGCCAAATGTTGGACTTTCTAAAGTTGAATATCTCTTTTGTACAGGAGGGAATGATACTGGGCAGAGTATAAGGCCTGAAAGTGTCAAAGAGAAAGGAGTAATTGACTCACTAACTATACTGTTTTGTCCACCAGGGCTGCACAATCCTTTCCTGTGCTGCATCTTCCTAACTGTCTGTAGTGTTACATGAGTTTATTCCATCTCAGATGGCAGGACTTTTTGCTGAATTATTGAGTTTCTGTTAGACTCTAGCTTGTCAAAGTCTCTATGGAAAGAAATCCTGCCATTCAGTGTATCAAGCAGTCCTCCCAGCCTGAGGTCTCGCATCAACTTAATGAAGAAATATTCTGCCCCCTAACAAGGCTCTTGATTAAGAAGTTAAGCAGCATCAACTTCAGTATCACCTGAGAAACACCACTGGTTGTCAATCAAGTTTTTAACCATTAGGCCTAATGGTCTGGCTAATTTTTTACTGTTTATTATTTACCCATTCTGTCCATTTCTCCCCAGCTTGGATACAATGATGCAACATCAGGCAATGGGCAACATTGTCAAAAGCCTAGATACGGCTAAAGCAAATGTCATTCACGGCTCTCCCTAGAGCCAGCCGTCTTCTCAGAGAAGGCATGACCATTGGTACAGAACAGTGTGCCCTTATTAGATACATGCTAGTTGTTCCAAACCAGCTACTTAGCCTTTATGTGTCTTGAACTGGCTTCTAAGAGAACTTGCTTTATAGTGTCCCAGGGACTGAGGTGAAGCTGACTGACCTGTTGTTCCCTAGGTCCTCCTTTTTGTTCTTTATGAAGACGTATTTTTCTAGTCATCAGGAAAATTCTACTAGTTAACATGACCTTCCAAAGACCTCAGAGAAAAGCCTCAGAATTACATGTGCCAGCTCCTTCAACACCATCATATGCATCCCATCTGGTTGCATGGACTTGTGCGTACCCAATGAATTAAGTAGTACATAAGTCATTCTCTGCTATGTGTAGTACATCTGTTCCTCAAGCTCAACTACTAGGCAGGAAGATCTAGGAGGTCTAAGACCAGTCCTTACCAGAAAAGATGAGGTAAAGAAGGTAGCAAGGGATTCCTGTGTCCTTTATTAGTGACAGACCTCCCCATCTATCAAGCAAAAAATATTATTTGGCTCTTCTTTGTTTCTGATATATCTTTAGCAGCCTTCCTTATTCTCCTTCCTATCTTATTCACCTTCCTCTCTCTCTCCACTTTTAAATCCATCTGAATTTTCATCTTTCAGTTCTGCTTCAGCATGTCAGAGCATGATTGTATATCCCACCCTGGTATCCCATCCATATTTCCATTTTCCATATCTACTTCCAGCTCCTATGTACATAGGCAAGTATATCCTGTGGTTGACAATCATCTTCTTTCAGCCTAGCCTTAGGAGAGCAAGATCTCAGATTATGGATCCTCTTTATAGTAGTTGTGAGAAGTATGCTGTCTTGTCTATCTCTCACTGTATTTATGATTCTAGGTTGATTTTTGTAATGCTAAGTCTCTGAAGAACTTCTGAACAAATAGAACAGAACATATAACTCAAAACACATTTAATCTTAGGCTGAAGAATCTAACTTTACCTGAAGTCACTGTAAAATTAAAAGAAGAGTCAGATTTTTCTCCTGGCAGTTCGGACATAATATCATTTTTAACTCTATAACAGATGTACTTTAAACGTATCACAGGAGAAAAGAAAATTTCCCAGGTGAAGTTTCATTATCCTTCATCCTCATTGAGAAACAGCTGGATTGCAGATAATGTACACTCCTCTAGTTTTCTATACATACTCATTATGGTTAATGACCTAATCAGTACAATTTTTAACTTCATCTCTACTTTGCACGAACCTACCCATGTCTTTGTTTTCTCAGCATTTCCAAAAATATCTTTTGTCTCCTTCACTTGCAAAAAAACCCTTACCTGGTCAAAGAAAGATCACTTCACAAAAACAGTCGTGTCTAGTTTCATTATGACAAAAATTATTTAGGTTAAAGAAATTAGGATATTTCAAAAAAAGTAATTTGAGGCTTATATGTACAAGACAATTTAAATAACCTGTTCTCCTCACATCATTAGTCTCACCTTGATATCATTGTCAGAGAGCAATGATTCAAAGGGTAAGGAACAGAATCATGAGATGCAAATTGACTAGTGATGCTTTCAGATTCACAATGTTTCCAACTTATGGATTTCTGAACAAACATGACCATTCATTCTATGGAATAAAGTTTTTCTGATTCCCTTCCAGCTCCTTTGAGAAAATTTATGGCTGCAGGGAGTACTGAAGGGAAAATTCATTGAACTGTCCAAATGCATAATTGAAACTGCATAACCATAGGATTTTGTACAGGGTCACAATGGTGGTGAGATATTTTATGCCTTGGATCTTAAGTGCTTCACTGGCTTAGATTTTACAGAATACAAATGTAGAAAAAATGGTAAAAAGAGGGAGTTACAATTACTGTGACAGGAAGCTCGATGTTTTGACAATGATCCAGAGGTGGCAAACTGGATGTGCATATAAGCAAAACCAAGAAGGTTCAGAATTAAATATCAGAAAACTGATCTAGAAGCAATGTAGAGGTCAAGAAAAGTCCTAATAGAATTAATCTCATACCCAGAAAGACTTAATCCTGAAGGACCAAATAGGAATGTTAGATGCAGTCAAACAATTAAAATGAATGAGGACCATTCCTGTGAAAATGGAAGAACAGACTAATTAGAATTGAGTGTAATGATGTTTGACTTCCATACAGACTGGCTGTTCTCTGTCATAAACCAGCCAAGACTGAAATGAACAAATGAAGATGTTTTACAGTAGGAAGTGTTGTGGGGTAGTGTAGATTAGAAAATATGTGAAATCACCATTAAATGTAAAAATAATATTTTAAAAATCAGTATAAAATCAAAATTCAAAGTAGAAAATTGAATATTGTCATCTTTTAAAAACTGATGGAAAGAAGAGTAGCTTTAAATTTGAAAATTTTAAACAAATCAATCATTCTCAATATCTGTCCAGCAAAACAATAAGATTTATGTTTTATGAAAATTCAGTAGTCATATTCAAAATAACCCAAAATATCATGAAGACAAGGAACAGAATTACCTATAATGCTTCTATAAACTTGCTTGAAGAGGATAGTTTAGCAGTGGGATAATCTCAGCTGAAACACTCTAAAGATTAAAATTGTTTGTTCAGAAGGAATTTGAATGAAGCTAATTGATAACTAGATATCTGTGATTATTGTGATAAGGCAAAGGAAAAGTTGGTAGAGACCAAACTATTGAGTGTGTGACCATTTTCTGATATTCAAATGGAAATCAGTGATTCACTAAATAAGATTCAGTGACCAGATGTCTCAGGAAGAGTGTGAGGGATCACACAGAAGCAGGGAATGGTTTAGCAAGAGGAAAGCTGAGTATGGGGGAGAATGATCTTTAAAACAAAGAATACAGACTATGAGATACTGATGAATTCTTTATGTATCAACTTATTGTCATCTCAGCATTTTAACCATACACACCCCACACACTTTTCAATTATTTTACTCACACAACAAAATTGCCTTTTTATGATAATACTGATATATTCTACAGGAGTATTGAATATAAACGTAAATTAAATGTTTTGCCTTGGAAAAATAATTAAACTTCTTATTCATTTTAGAGCATATCATGGTGCATTTTAATTTGGAAAGAAAAAAAGGATAACACCAAATTACACTAATAACCAAAGTAGTGCTAATAATTTTGAAATGAAAAAGATAAGAGTTCATTGATTGTGAGCAATTAGTCTATAACAGCAGGTAGCATGAGATTTCATTTCACTGAAAAATTTCTATTTTGTACCTTCAAGGTATTTAGTGTTTTATGTTTAAATGAATTTAAAAAGAATCCTGAAGCTTCATAACATGTGCACACATAATATCACAGTAAACATTTGCCCTTTCCCCATCTAGACTCCACTTACTCTGTGACCTTGACTTAGCTAAATGAGCACTTAGCTTGTTTAGCTCCCGGGGAAGCCAACTCATTTTTCCTGAAACACTTCATTCTCACTCGCACAAAGGTAGTATTCCTGGACCTGAACTCCTAGATATGTGCACCTGGTTCATGTGTCAATACCTACGATGGGTGTTGGATCATGGGTGGACCTTGGATGGCTGCAGACTCCCACCAGCCTCTGTCCATCACTCACCTCCTCAGCAGGAGAAGGGGGAGAAAGACAGAGGGAAAGCTCATGGGTTGAGATAAGGACAAGGAAATCAGTCACCAACTGCCATCACAGGCAAAAAAGACTCAGCTTGGGGAAAATGAATTTAATTTCTTGACAATCACAAAAAAAAGTAGAATAGTGAGAAACAAAGACAAAAACTAAACCACCCTCCACTTGCCCCCACCTCCTCCTTTTCTCACCTTGGCATTCCCTCTGCTCTTTCTCACTTTTTTTGTTCCTTCCTCCTCCCTCTGTGGTGTTTTCTCCTCTTTCCTAAACACCTTTCCCCCAAGGTGCCCCCACCTCAGCAGTGGGCTCAGCTGTGCCATGCAGTGGGTGGGTTGGACCTGGCTGGAACCAGCTGTGTCCAGGGATGTCCGGGCTTCTCTTCACACTGTCAGTGCTGGGGCACCTGCACCCTGTACAGCTCCAGAATCAAGCCTGGTTGAAATATGCTTAGTTTTTGATCCAGGATTTCTAAGGTCCTAATGTAGAGCAGGGTTTTCCCAGCAGTTGTCTGTCTGGTAGAAACAGGCTTTGATTAGTCAGCACTTATTCTCAGGCAGTGGTCACACACACCTTGCCAGTTGTTTCTGCAGCACAAGGCAGAGATGCTATATTGGGTGTGGCTGAGATAGAGTGAATTTTCACCACAGCAGCCCTCACACTGCTGTGCTCTGCACTGCTAGCTAGAAAGGTGTTGATAACACACCACTTTTTTGGCTACTGCTAAGCCATGCACCCTCAGTATCAGCACTGTCCAACATTTCACCCTTTCATCAGTAGGCTGGAGATGGGCAAGATGTTGAGAGGGGACAAAACTAGAATAGCTGACTCGAATTAACCAAAGGGATATTCCATGCAATACAACATCAGTTCAGATACAAAGGCTAAGAAAAGGAAGATGAAGCGGGGACATTCATTATTTACAGTATTTGCCTTTTGAAGCAACTGCTACATGTGCTGAAGCCCTGCTTCCTGGGAAGAGGCCCAATATGGCTTGCTGATGGGAAGTAGAGAATAAAGTCTCATGGTTTTTTTCCTTTGCTTGTGCACATTCACCCTTTACCTTTTGCTTTAGTAAACTGCCTTGTCTCAACCTACAAGTTGTTTTCCATCTTATTTTCTCTCTCTTGTCCAGCTGAGAAGGGGGCGTGAGGGAGCAGTTTTGTGGGCACCTGTGTGGTGGGTTGACCCTGTCAGGATGCCAGGCACCCACCAAAGCCGCTCTATCTCTCTCCTCCAAAGTGGACAGGGGAAAGAAAATGTAATGAATGGTTCATGAGTTGAGATGAGGACCAGGGAAGACCACTCACCAAATACTGTCATGGGCAAAACACACTCGATTTGGGGATATTAATTGAATTTATTACTAACAGAATCAGAGCAGAATAATGAGAAGTAAAACTAAATCTTAAAATCACTTTCCCTTACCCCTCCCTCTCTTCCAGCTCTGCCTCTTCCCCTCAGTGGCACAGGGAGACAGGTAATGGGGGTTATGGTCAGTTTAAATCATGCATTGTTCCTGCTGCTGATTAGGGAGAAAACTCTTTCCCCTGCTTCAGTGTGGGGTCTCTTCCACAGGAGACAGTTCTCCATGAACTGCTCCAATGTGGGTCCCTTACAGGATCACAAATCCTACTGGGAAACCTGCTCCAGTGTGGGCTTCACTCTCCATAGGTCCGCAGGTCCCTGCCAGGAGCCTGCTGCAGCATGGGCCTCACACAGGTTCACAGTGTCTTTTGAACATCTGCTCTGTTATGGGTCTCTTCCATGGGCTGCAGGTGGATCTCTTCACGCCCACTAACTTCCAGGGGCTGCAGAGGAACAATCTGTTTCACCATATTCTTCACCATGGGCTGCAGGGGAATCTCAGCTCTGGTGCCTGGAGCACCTCCTCACCCTCCTTCCCCAGTGACCTTGGTATCTTCAGAGTTGTTCCTATCACATATTCTCACTTGCTCTTCTCTGGCCACAGTTACATCTCTGCAATAACTTTTTTTCCTTCCGAATCTATTACCACAGAGGTGTTACTATCATTCCTGATTGGCTCAGCCTTGCCCAGCAGTGAGTCCATCCTGGACCTGACTGGCATAGGCTCTGCCAGACATGGGGGAAGCTTGTAGCAGCTTCTCACAGAAGCCACTCCTGTAGCTCCCCCTGCTTCCAAAACCTGGCCATGCAAACCCAATTACAACCTGTCAAAATCAACCCACAAGAGATGGACCAGCACAGACTGATAAGATGCTTTGGAATTCTGTTACTTTAACTAATCCAGTCACTTTGTGAGATGTTTTCACAAACCTTTACTAAGATTTTCTACAGCAATACTTTCAGCCTGTCCACCTGTGACACTTTGAGCTCTCCATACTGCTTCTTTTGTTCCGGCCTGTACCAAGCAGCAGGATCAGCACAACTGAGGTGCTCTCTTCCTATGTGTAGTTTAGTAGCTATTTTAGCAGAATGTAGGAAAATTCTGAGAAAGACACACAATATCTCTGCTTCCATATTCATTCATACTTACAATAAGAACATGTCATGGCTTCTCATATGCAAACTGGAACACTTGAAGCATGACCTCTGCACGGATGTGCAGTGTTCATAATCACTGCATGTTGTCACTTATGTTAGAGAGGCATTTATTTGATACCCACCTCTACCAACATCCTCAAGATATTTTAATGCCTAAAGATTTCAAATGCTTCTGCCTAATCCCTTCTGCTTGAAGAACTTGCAAAGGTAAATAAAATTCTCTTCTGTGTGGCAAGGCAATATTTAATAGTTGGTTTACTCATCTCAGCAATCCAAATGATGGCTTCATTTTCACTACAAGTTGGACAGAAAAAAAAGTCTTCTTTAAAGCAAAATCATGCTTCTTTCCATATCTTCACAAATTGTAATACTCTGTCGATATCTCATGCAGTTGTGTCTGGAGTCAAAGCACATACACATTGGACCATAAGGGTTTTACATGAGGGTGGTTAAGAGGAAGAAAAAAGTAAAACACAGGTTAGAGCTGTCAATAAAGTTTTACGGGTTATATGCCTGAGCATGACAACACTATGTCAATAGTAAGAAGAATTACAAATGCACTGCAGTGGCTGAGAAAGAAAATTAGCTTTCTCAGGATCTAATTTGAGTATACTTGTTTGTTTTACCAGTGCTGTGTTATAAATATAGTCTAAAGAATGCCAATCACTTGTAAAACAATCTCAGAATGATATACATTCAATCACAAAGCAGTATCCTGGTGTGAAATCTGGAAGACTTTTTCTTAAGCCATTTTAAACTGGACTATATAAATACCTAGACAGCACTTCGTAGATAGAATCATACCCTGAGAAGAACATTACCTTAACAACCCATAGATGTTTTGATTTTCTAATTTGTGCAACAGTCATCTGAGAAGTGCACATAACTAGATGACTGTAACAAATACATGCACATTACTCATTATATTTAGTAACAGCCTCTCAGGAACCTGCAAATATTCATTTCCTTATTCTTTTGTGCTTATGAAATGTTTTTCACAGTATTTCAAGGGCTGTATTTACAAATGAAATATCTAGATCTAATCTACATTATTCCAGTGAGAAATTAATTTCTTTATTATCAATAGCAGCATTCAAACATTTATAGAACTGTTACTCTCAACCATTGATTATGATCCCTAAATTACTACAGTATAGACCCAAGTTTGAGGCAATTCATATAACCAGGCTGTGGCTACAGTAACAAGAAATTTGCTGCCTCCTCTTGCACAGCAACAATTCTGGCAGCATCAATGAACTTGCATATTTCTCTGGTGTTACAATAGCCACTGGCAATCCACTGGTTTTACAACTACCAAGCAGTGGCACATGGTTGGAGTAGGTTAGTAGAGCTAAAAACTGGGGCTGTGGACCTGATGTCAGTGTTATACATTTCAGAGATGATTACTCTAAAACTACTTTGGTCCCATGAACCATATGCTTCTAAATAGCCAGGGTGCCTGAGGTAGGCAGGTCTTACCTAAAATGGTCAGGTTAATTTCATCTAAAAGGAAGTTCACTTGTGTGCAAGGTGCCTGTTCCATGACACCAACACGTGCCTCTACGACACCAACAGTGTCAGAGAATGGGAACTAACTGGGAGATTGATCTCAAAAGTGCTTCTCTGATCTTAAGTAAAATCCTGATCCTGATGTCCTGTCAAAGATGCCTCACAAAGAGTTTTGGGGTTCATTTGGTTTTATGTGACAATATCGTATGATCACAGAGTTCTGTATTTAGTTTCTTGGGAACATAACAATAGTTAGGCAGCAACAAGGTTCTTCATATGAAAGAACAAACAAAATAACTTTGTTAGAAGAGCTTGCTAGAGAGAAAAAGAAATTATGAAAAAAGCAATAAAAAAGACAGTATTAGATGAGGTCAGGTCCATGCATATCTAAGTTTAGCACAAAAAAATTCTTCGTGGTCCCTAGGTCAAAATAATCCTCAGTCTAACTTGCACTGCAAATGTTACTGAAACTCAAAGGCTGCAATAGTGTCAGCAACTGCTTGAGGGAAGCATTAAGAAGTGGATTCTGCCTCTAATACTCCTTCAAAAGCCAGTTGTGAAGGGATTTTCTGTGAAGCTGCAAAGCTGATCTGGAAAGGGCAAGAAGATGAGCCATATAACCTTAATAACACTTAAACTTCAGCTCTAGGTTTCCAGTGGAATTGAAGGGTAAATTTGCCCCTGAAGTAAAAAAATAATATAGCAAGTTACGTTAGTATGTCAAAGGCTAGATAATGAAAGCAAAGAAGAGAACAAAAGAGAGAAGGTTGGTTGGTTTGTTTATTTGTTTATATTCTTTGTAAACAGAAAAGAAGGATTTTTCATTTTCTCTGCAGCCGACACTTGGTAAGGTCTACAAATGTTACCCAAACCAAGAATTTCCACAGGAATTATCAGTTCTGTGTTTGCATATTTTTCAGATTTAGAGTGAAAGCAATAGGACTTCATTGCCCAAATCAGTAAATAAAAAAAAAAATATGGCAAGTAAAGTGTCTTAAAATTTGACATATTAAGATACCTTTGACCCCCTGGTGTCCTATACTATTATACATGTGGATTTACATAGCTATTTAAATACAAAACCATGTAGTACAGAACTATATAATATTTTGTTCCTGTATTACAGCTTAATGACTATAAGGTACGTCCATTCCAAGATATTCATGAGTTCAAAAGTTTCAAACTGAGCCCACTGTCCCCCAGACTTTTTACTTTTCATGTGCAATTCCAGTTCAGTTCTCAGTCAATACAGGAACGACTAAGGGGAACAAGACCTCTCCTTGTCTTTGGTAAAGACCTTGATGGACATGTAATAAACACTTAACCCTTACCAGAGGTGATGTGAGATTGTGTCTTGCTTGAAAGATAGATGCTGCGTAGTTTTGCGCTCCCATTAGTCCAAATACCTGTTTCCCATGTCACACAATAAAACTCTCTTCAAAAAATGAAAGACTCTAGCTCTTGTCCATTGTAGAATTTTTGTTTCCCATTACTGATTGTCAATTTTAAAGAAAATTTAAGATTCCAAATATGCCACTTACTCAGTAGATAGGAGGCTTTGCAATATGTGCATAAATTGTGAAAAGGATTCAGTTAGCAGTGGTCTGAGAGGCTGTAAATATTTTGCCTATATATATACTCTATATAGGAAAAGATTGCCAAAAAGAAAGCATAATATACAAGAATCTATTTTTTTACATATAGTTGCAAGATTTCATTCTGAACAGCATGGTGTTTTTAAATTGTTAACTGTAATTCCTTTCCATTCTTATAGGATAATGAAGAGCAATAAAAAGATAGTTCTGTGAAATATTTTAATTTATGCACATTTTAGAAAACAGTTTGGCAAATGAGAAATAGCAAGGCATCTTTTCCAACAACTCCAGGGCAAATCTGATGCTGTTCATCCTTACTATTATAATTTAACACTTACTCTCTCCAAATTTATCCAAACTTTACTGTTTTGTGTATGTACATAATCTAAGTAGGTCTTGTGTTTCATTTTCACTGATGTTATTAGTCACTGAAATGAACTTATTCATGTCAATAACTCTATAATATTTTCAGCCCTGTTACAATAATTCCAATGGCATTTCGGTGGAAAGAACTCAAATTCAGAATAACAGTGCTGAGAAGCTTTAACAGCTGGTTTTAAAACATATGAAAAGAGAGACTGCCAAGAAAATGTAGAGAATGATCCCTCAGCACAGAAGTCAATGAGATATTCACCTTTGAGGGTCTGTCATTCAAGGTATGAATTCCAGGAAAAAAAATATTTAGGATAAATTATCTTAAAAGAGGAAGAAATATATTTAAAAAACAGATTTTAAGGAGATGGACAGCCTGAGAGAGAAAAAAAAAATAGAAGAATTTTGCTCCTTATATGCAACAAGACTTTGAGAAGATGCAAAGATAATTTGGATTGCCTACTGATATGTCTTCACCTACAAATCACACAGAAGACCAAAGGTGCTCAAATCAGATTTTGAAAGAGACATGGTATATTGCTCAGGCTTTGTTTTGTAGGAATTTAGACAAAGACTGAAGTTCATTTAATCATAATCAAAGATAAAGAGAAACAGAAAACAGAAAATACAGAAAAAGAAAATAGTAGGCACTGAGACAGTTTGTCTTCCAATTTTATTTATACTGTCATTTTAGATTTGTCTTGCAGATAAGAAATAAGTAAATTTTCCATTAGACATTTTTTATTACAAGAATTAAATGGTAAATACTAATCTGGTCTGCTGGAAGGTGACCCTGCCTCTGGCAGAGGTGGGTTGGAACCAGATGATCTTTAAGATCCTTTCCAACCCAAACCATTCTGATTCTACTATCTCTCAACACCTAGAGCCTTGAAAGTGGACATCTACATTCCAGGTCTCAGTTAATCAAACAGTAAGAAGGGGGAACTCCTACAAAATTATATAGAATTGCACTCAATTTAAAGGCAATGAATTTGATCTGAAAAAAACATTATATTAAATTCACATTGCACTTTAGAAAAATACATATTTGTAAGATTACACTATTAATCCTTTCTGACCCTTCTCTACTATGAAATTGCCCTACCATATATAGCCTTCTGTTTGTCTCAAATTAGCACATAGTAGCTCAACAACTCCAGTAGATTTTGAAGTAACAAAAATTTCAGTCAGTTGCATATTAAATTAAAAAAAAAAAGAAAGAAAAATGTGCTGCTTTGACTGAAATGTTCTGAAAATTGCGACAGTTGAAACTGTATAATTTACAACAGTTATTAATGTTGATAGGTAGTTTTTAATAGATAGTTTCTAAGGTACCAAAAACATGCTAAGTGTTTCCCAGTCAAGTAGCAATTGCTAATTCATCTCTCCGTATGTATCACTATACACATTCAAATAAGTTGGCAGAATTATGAAAAAATATATCACAAAAGAATAGATGTGAACACCTATATTGGTTCTATATAATAACACACTCTATTGGTTCTATATAATGCTTTTTCAATATATTTTGTATGCCATTTTTCTACCCTTTACAATAATGAATTTTTAAAAAAGATAACCTCAAATATTTGGTTCTTATTTGAGTAGGTGTTTAGCATTGTTTTTTCTTAATCAAAACAAAATTCTAATTATGCATATTAACAGTAAAAGAAGACAATGCTGTCATAATACCCTTACACACTGCAGCTCCTACAAAGTCATTTGTAGGAGCTCAAAAGTCAAAAATAGAAGAGTTCTCCAATTGTATTTGCAGCTTGTTGAAAATAGTATTAAAGAGTTGTTAAACTGTATTCTTCATATATACTCTCACTGTAACTGTGGATTCACAGATATGGGGGATGGAACTGCAGTGACTATACATCCATCTTAAATTCATTAAATACTTGACTGAAGTGAAGATACACACCATTGTGCAGACTATTATTATTTAGATTTTTGTTTGTTTTCACCTTCCAATGAAGTGATGATTATTAAATTATTATTACTATGGTCATATTATCCTGCAGGCCATTATTAATATTATTTGGTCAAAGATGTATGTCACAAGAGATCATATTACATGTAGATCTAACTAATTTAACTCATTTTCATCTCTTTTTAGAACACATCATATATTTTTCATCAGCTTAGTAAAATCTTCTAGATGCTATGATATATGGATATCTTTAACACAAGGTTAACAAATGTGAGGTCATTTTCATAAATCTTCTGATTTCCATTACATGTAAAAACATAAAAAAATAAATGGGTCAGAAAAAAAGGTTCTTTCTGAGCCCATTTATCTTAGATTGCCAATCACTAAAACTGTTTTCAGGGAACCAATGATCCTGCAAATCCTGTTTCTTTTAAAAAATCAGCTGTCATCCTGGATATTTTTCTATTATTAGTTTTCCTGCTTTGTGCAATAATGCACTAAAACTGCTTAAATGGTCACCTCCTTCTTCTTCTGGTCCCTCTAATGAAAGGATCAAGACTTTGGCCTTCATCAAAAAAGTGGTGGACTCTATTGCCCGCAGTAGTTTTAAAACCGCAGCTGAGACAGACAGTGCAACTTCAGAGTTGCTCCCAAAATGGCACAGACTCACAGAATGATTTTGGTTGAAAAGACTTCTGAGATTGAGTCCAACCTTTTTGACTCAGGACCACCGCCTTTTGACTGATCACCACGTTACCAAGCAGACCATTGCACTAAGTGTCACATCCAGACTTTTCCTAAACACCTCTAGGGACTGTTACTCCACCCCCTCCCTGGCCAGCCCATTCCAATGTCCAATCACACTTTCTCTGAAGAAATTCTTCCTAATGTCCAACCTAAACTTCCCCTGGTGCAGCTTGAGGCTATGTTGTCTTGTCCTGTCACTTATTGTCTGGGAGAAGAGACCAACCGTCACCTGGCTACAACTTTCCTTAGGTAGTTGTAGAGAGTGATAAAGTCTCCACTAAGCCTTATTTTCTCCAGGCTAAACAACCCCAGCTGCCTCAGCCACTCTTCATAGTACTTAGCCTCTAGACACTTCACCAGCTTTGTTGTCCTTCTCTGGACCTGCTCCAGCACATCAATGTCCTTCCTGAACTGAGGAACCCAGAACTGGACACAGCACTTGACAATCATTTCGCTGGTCCTGCTGGCCACACTGTTCTTCATACAAGCCAGATGTCACTGGCCTTCTTGGACACCTGGACTGCTGGCTCATATTCAGCACCCCCAAGTCCTTTTCTTCTGAGCTGCTTTCCAGCCACTCTTGTCCTAGCCTGTAGTGCTGAATGGGATTGTTGTGGCCAAAGTGCAGGTCCTGTCATTTGGCCTTGTTGAACCTCAGGTCCTCATGTCATCTAGTCCTTGCAGGTTGCAAAGAATTGCAACAGAAATGAGTCTGGAAAATCGATGGGAGTGTATGAAAATAACAGAAGAGGGATGTACAAAAAAAGTGTTTATGCCATCTAGATAAGAAGGTTAAGAAGATCCCTGTGGTGGTACAGGCAGTGTACTAAGGAGAAGAAAATTAAGGAAAAGAAAATTAAGGACAGTCCACTCCCTGAATTGGATAGGCATCTTAAGACACAAAGGTACAGAGACAAAGGAAAGTTAATCAATCAATTCAAATGATGCATAAAGATTGACCAAACTGAAAGAACAAAAAACCTAATTGAGGTCAGCTCCTAAGCGATATAAAAAGGTTATCCAAAACTATCAAGGCTGCCAACCTAGGAAGAATCTGAGAGACATGATAATGACTCAATAGACATTGCTTCCTGTCCTCCATCATGAGGTATCCTGGCCAGGCCACCTCAGTACATGCTCTTTAATCCTTGAATATTAGACAGATTACTTGCACAAACACATGTTCTACTTGTTATGAGAAGGTGTGCACGAGAGTGAATTAAGCATTTTTTGGTTTAAAATAAAACATTTAAAAATTTTAACAATAAAACTATGTTGTCTTCCTGTAAGGCTTCATGATAAAGTTTGTTACATTGTTGTTACCAGAAGTCAACATTATTTTCTAAAAAGTCTAAGGGTGTGTAATCAGCTGGTACTAATGGCAATGCAGTGATGTTTAATTAAACTGCTGCTATGCAGCTGACTGCAAGGTCATGCCACAAAACCCCATAAATAAGTGTCTGTGGTGGGTAGACCCTGGCTGAATGTCATGTGCCCACCACCCACTCCTATTATTCCCCCTCTTCAACTGGACAGCGGAGAAAAAAATTATAAGGGGCTCATAGTCAAGATAAGGGCAGGAAGGCATCACTCAGAAGTTACTGTCACAGGCAAAACAGACTTGACTTGGGGTCAAGTCACATCAGAGTAGGGTAATGAGAAATAAAACCAAATCTTAAAACACATTCTCCCCATCTGTGCCTTCTTCCCAAGTTCAGTTTCATTCCAGACTTCTTTATATCCTCCCCCTGAACAGCACAGGGGAACAGGGAATGGTGGTTAGGGTCAGTTCATCACACACTGTCTCTTCCTCTCCTTCCCAATAAGGGGGCAGTACTCCTCCAACTCTTCTCCTGCTCCAGGTTGGGGTTCCTCCTATGAGAGGCAGTCCTCCAATGTGAGGAACTTCTCCAACATGAGTCCTTTTGGTGGGCTGCAGTTATTCACAAGCTGTTTCAGTGTGGGTCCTTCCATGGAGTGCAGTCCTTAAGGAACAGACTGTTTCAGCAAGTGTCCCCAGTGGAGTCACAAATCCTGCCAGAAAACCTGAAAACATGCTCCAGCATGGGCTCCTTTCTCCACAAGTCCTTCCAGGAGCCTGCTACAACATAGACTTCCCATGGGGTCCAAGCCTCTGTCAGGCATCCATCTGCTCTGGCATGGGGTCCCCCATAGGCCACAGATGGATCTTACTTCACCATGGACCTCCACTGGCTGCAGAGGGATAGTCTGTCTCACCATGGTCTTCATCACAGGCTGCTGTGGAATCTCTGCTCTGGTGCCTGGAACACCTTCTCAGCCTCCTTCTTCACTGAGCCTGCAGAGCTGCCTTGCTCACAGATTGTTACTCCTCTCTTTGGCTGCAATTGCTCCCATGCAATAACTTTTTTCCCTGTCTTAAATACACTGTCCCAGAAGTGCTACCACCACCTCAGATGGGCTTGGCCTTGGACAGGAGCAGGTTCATCTTGGATCTGGCTGATATTGATTCTATTAGACATGGAGGAAACATCTAGCAGCTTCTCACAGGAGCCACTCCTGTAAGCCCCATTACCAGAGCCTTGCCTACGCACTACATTGTCTAAAGAGAGCCTGGACTTTTTCTAAATGGAAAGAATAATTTCAATACGTGAAATTAAAAAACAGTGCTTCTTTTTACTGTGTCCAAAATAATTTGTATAAATTAGCTGTACAACAGAATAATCTAACATGATGCACCAGAAATTTCAATCAACTGACCATATTTGCATGCTATTTTTGAGCAGTTTCTTTGTCACTATTCAAAAGTTGCAGTATTTGGTTTTATTTTCTTCTAAGTCTATATAAAATGTCTGTTACTTGAGAACAAGAAGGGCACAAATCTATTACAATTTCCTTCAAGGAACAAATGCTTCACTACTATTTTAATGTTTTGATTTAGAACTTGGTTTTGCGCATTATTTATTTATTTTAAAACACCTACATTTAAATGCATTTCTGACAAGGAAAAAGATAACTTATAATATTTGAAAAATATCTCAAATGAAAATTAAAGTGGTAACATGTAAATAGGCATTATTTATATTTTTTACATGAACACAGAATGAAGAATGTTTTATATTTGGACTGCTACTCCACCTGATATCTTCAGACAGATAAGGATAGCCTATGTAAGCATATAAAGAAGCAGTAGAATCAATTTCGTTTCAGATGAAGGCATCTTACACACTGATCTAACAGAATTGATGTACTTCTGAGCAACACCATAAAGCAGCACCATAAAGCAGCACTTCAACAATTAAAAGTCTAGTTGCAATGCTGTAATATGGATAAAAAGACAAATACATTCAAATATATGCTTCTCAGGTGAAAAAAAGGGGTAAGAATACTATACTCTAGCAGTAAGCCTTAACAACATGTTGTGAAAGAAAAAATTTTCTACAAAACTATTGTTGCCAGTAACTAGGAAAATGGTGCAAAGTTCATTTATATTTCCCTAGATTAAGGAAACAGAGGATATAAATATTGAGATCCATGAATATAGTTGGATCTTGCATATTCTCATGATTTCCTGAAATTAAAAAAAAAAAAAGTCAAAAGTGGAGGTATTACAGTCAGTTAAACTTACATTTCAGCAGAAAAATCAGAATTTCCTCTATTGGCAGAAAGCCAACAGAAATAACCAGATACCTTTCCTTTAAACAAAGAGATAAGGACAGGAGAGGTGTTTGCTGTTTCATTGATTTCAGGTCAGAGAGTATGCTTGTACCATTGGTACAAGGCGTTGTTGACCTCATCAAGCAACTGCCACTTAAACTGGATTCAAGCAATGGGTGTCTGTGGACCTCTTTAATGCATTTCCACTGAAAGTAATTTTTCTTTCAAATAATAGACTGTATAGATATATGAGCAACTTCACAGCAGCATTTTTCTCTCAGACACACATAGGCAGCCACCTAAGTATTACTGTCATCCGAACAAAGCACATTTTACCTTCTTTCTCCTAAAATTACAGCCATTCATAATCACAGAGCTAGTAAGTTCAAAATACAAAAGAACTATTACATTATTTAAACTATCTTTTTTCCAGTGCTGGGATGTACATTTTTTCCTTTTTTGTTTCAATATTTCCATTTTTTTTTTGTTTCAAAGTTTCAAGTCCAATTGATACCACCATGTGAAATTATTTCTCTTCTTTCAGTCTGAATTTTCGTTTTCTTAATTTCACACTGTCATATTAATTTACAATTCCTGTTGTTATTTTTTGAACAGCTTTTTTTCTATGAATTTACAACTTTCAGGAAGATAAGTGTTTCTTCATAGATGCCTTTAAAAAAATGCTGAACCAAATCAATCAGTTTTCAGCAAACTACTGTTTTGGTAAATCTGTTAAAGAGCAATGGACTTTAAACCATATAGTCAAGGCTTGACTACTACAAGACTTAATTTTCACTTTTCTTTGATCACAAATCAGAAATTATTGTAACTCTCTGCAGAGACCTTGTGGTTTGTAGCAAATGGAGGCTTTATTAATGCCTTATGAATGATATATGTCATGATTTTTCCATTAATGCAGAACCTTCTTTTTCAAAAAAGTTGTAAAAGAGGATGATTTGATTTGATCAGAACATAGCTTGTATATGAACTGTTGATCTATCACATTCTTTCGTGCTCTGGAAAGCAAGGGAGTCTATCATCTGCATTTGTGGTGGCAAATCTCTTAAAAAGAATAGTTTGACAAAAGGTAAGGGAATCACACATAAAATCTTGTCCTTATGATGTCATCTGAAATAGGCAGATCTGGAACCAATTTATTGAGTGTAAATTACTGCCAATTTTGCTTTGAATAACAAAATGCCTTAGAGATTTCTGAGATATATAGCCATAGAGAGCCATCTGAGGATTTCTATACATGAGGGTTTTTATGTTTCTTTAACACATCTTTCAACTTAACCAGGTACTCAAATGCACAAGCTAGCACTCAGGGAAATTATGTGGATTTGTCACACTGCCTGCAGGATTCTGGGATCCATGAACCAATGATGGATCAGAGTGAACCATGAATATAATCTGTTCATAAGTAACAGATAAAATGTGGATATTTGCTGTATTAATGTTTCAGAATTTCAGTAACCTAAATAATTATTAACATAATTCAGTTTATGGTATCAGGGATGAAAAAAAAGAATCTATAAAGTCTGTTCTCTATCACACAGAGTAAGAGACCTTGTTTACTTAAAAAGCATGAAGAGGAGGGAAGGGGAGGACAGGGGAGGGAGGGGAGGGGAAGGGAGGAGAGGGAGAAAGATCAAATTCCTGGGAGGCAAAGCATGAACCGTTTTCTTCATGTCTTTTTCCTTGTCCCTAATGTTTTGTGAGTTGCGCTTTATGATAATAATTTTTAAATTTGGTGTGGTAATTAAGAAGAATGTAGATGCATGTTACCAGTGTGGTTTGAGGTTTAGTTTTTTCCGTATTTTTTTCCTATGATGGTCAATAATTTGTTTAGATAATTATGTTGAAATATTATTAAGAGTTATGTACAGAATGTTTTGGATGGATTTTTTTTTTAAACATAATATCCATATATTTATTTACACTATTGGTATTTGTAATTTGAGTGACCCACTACCAGCACTTTTACTGATATTTTTCAAATTAAAAATGTAATTACTTTCTGTAGATCTGTAAACTCTGTTTCTACTTTACTCTTATATTCAAACTCTGCTTGAAGAAAAAATAAGTCAAGAATACTAGCCTGAAGTTAAACACATTCTCAATAACTGCATATTCATAACATGAAGCTGTTTATATTCAGCTAGTAGAGTTACATCTTCTTTATCTTTTTTACAGGTTACAGTAGATTAGATTTGGTCCTGTGCAGGGCTAAGAGTTGGAATCTGATCCTTGTGGGTCCCTTCCAACTCAGCATATTCTGTGATTCTCTGAACTGTTGTTGTTTTTCAAAATGAAAAATTTCAGCTGAAATTTTTTCCCCAAAACAGAAGGGAGAAAAAAAAAAAAAAAGAAAGAGAGAGATACATAGGGAAATTCAAAATAATTTGACTTTGCTTTGTTCTAAAAAACAGCAATTACATTTGATAAACTCTCAACAAAAATAAAAAAAATATGTTTTCCACAATGACATACCAATAAAATCTTTAAACTCCTTATACGATTTTCTCCACTTGAATAATGGTATTTCTATGTTTTTTTCCAAAAGTATTTATCAGTAGTTCAATTTTAACTGCAACAAATATTCTTGAGATACACTGAAAGCTGCTGTCCTTAGCATTGCTAAGGGGAGAAAACCAAATCCCCCTATTGACCAGGGGAAAACAAAAACTTTCTTCGGTGAATTATGGGACATCTTTGGATTACTACATTGGTTCAAATAGTATAGAATTCCTTTTCACAAAACCCTTGAGGTCTTTTGACTTGCAATACACTTTTGTGCCACAGTCACTACATTTATTTTTGATGAAGGTCATCAAGGTGTGTGTAACTGATTCTCCAACATATTTTCTTAAGGACATAAACCACTACACTTTTACACGTGACTAGTGATGCCAATTTTAAAACAAAATCTAAAACTTAGAAGACAGATACTAGTCTCCTAATCTAGAAAAAATTCCACATCATATTACCACAGTGTCTGCACATGCTCAGGTATGACGCATATGTTCATAATTCTAAACTGAAAAATTAAGTATTACTGCTTTATAAAAAGGCCTGTTTGTTGTACAAATACATTACAGTTTAGGACAGTATCTGCCAGTCTCTAGGCTGCAATCCCAAAAGAAAGTGCTCTGCAACAAAGGTCTCTCAAGGGTAAGATTTTCAGGTGTTTGAATTAACTACCAGGTTCCTGTGATGTGAAAGAGAGCTGAAACTGTATTGAGATTTCTAATCTGTTGGTCTTGCTGCAGATCTGAGTATCAGTATCAGGATATAGATGTGACAGAACTCCTTTTTCTCTTTTCCTTTGTCTCTCTTTTTTTTTTTTTTTAATCTTTTTCTTTTCTTTTTCTTTTTCTTCTGTTTTTGAAGGGAACCTGTAAGCCCTCCCACTTCTTAGTATCCATGGAGGTAGGACTACATGATATCTTCACTGGCAGGTAATGTGATGAATTTTGAAGAGGTCATGGTAGCTCAGCTGAAAATTCCAGGACCTTAAAAAGTTATTATGCAATTAGGACCACTAGATCTGTTGTAATATGTGTTACCTAGATATTGGTACCAAAAAAATGTATACAAATTTCTTCCTGTCAGCAGCTTTCAGGATGTACAGTTCTGGATCATATTCTGGTTTGAAATAAGCTAAACAAGCATCTCTGGCCAAAGCTAATGAGTAAAGATGTTGAAAACAAGCATTTCCCATATGAATACCAAGTATTGCACCATTTCAATTTAAAAAACAAAGTATAATAAGTTCCAGCAAAATACTTCAGCAAATAAAAATGACAGTCTGCATTTCAGAGGAATAAAATAGGAAATAAAAGCATTATAGATCTAAAATATCAAAACAAAAAAAAAGGCAATAAACCTCACAAAGCCTAGAATGTGTTAAAAAAATAATTGACTGTTAGTTTTTCTGCTCTATCATATTGGAAAAATAGACATTTAGAACCCAAACAACAACCAAAAAAGTTAATAAGCTTAGCCCTCACATGCGGCAAATAAGCAAATCTTGCTAAATAAGGACTTGAATTGTTAGTTTGCTGAAAAAACATAGCTCATTTCAACATGTCAGTGAATACAATATCACCTCCCTTGGGCAGCCAGCAGATCTTAGCAGGTCAAAAGTATGTCATGCAATAAATGAGACACTGTTCAAAATTTTGTAAAGCCTACCAGATCCACTTGCTTTTTTTTACCAAAGTTAACAGTCCATGTATAAGGTTTGCATTAAGAAAGATATTTTTTAAGGGCTTGTGCTTAAAGTTCACACATAATACATTGAATTGTATCCAATGTATCCAATTTTAAAAGCATAAGATTCTGAAATGAGATCAAGGACTTAAACTTGTTGTTCTTGGTATCTTAAGTAGGAGACCCACTTTGTTTCAGGAACCCTCCAACCTACTGAACATACAATTATACTGTTTAACTTCTTTAATTCTATGTCCATGGAACTGGCAGAGACCAAGAGTAATCTTCTTAGAGGTGAGTTGCTGAGAAGAAAGACTGTCAGATCCTCAGCTAAAATCACAGCTCCAGCTCCACAGATGCAGAGACAAACCTCAGCCAGTGCATAAATGGGAATGGAGAGGTGACAGAGTGGGAAGGATTAAGTGAAACCGATTTTTCCAGAAATTACACATTTCAAAAAGTAGGATATTTTGTGAATTCAGGGTCAAATAATGAAAACTGAAATATAAACGTGTCATACTCTTTTGTGTGTTCAGCTGGAACAATACTGAGTTCAGGAGTTTTTCTTCCTGCTGCCACCAGAAGAAAAGAATAATTAATCCACCAGAACTGAAAAACACATTGCTTCTGGAAGTTCCAATGGAACTTAGAACTCAACAGGTGCCTAGAGAAGTGTGTAATTTCAGTAAGAAATCCATCATGTCCAGTGACTACTAATGACTTCAGCACTTATAAACCCCACACCTCCCTCCGAGACAGGATTTTACCTATGTGAAAGCAGATGTCTTGGCTCTCGGCTCCTTCTGACTGCATTGGTAGCCGATTCCTGCTGAGTTTGGAGCCATACCTGCCTTTTCTTTTTAACTTCAAGCCCTGAAGACAATGCACAATTTGATTAAACCAAGCCAAAATTGCTATAAAAATACCCCAAACAAATCATGGATCAGAGCACCTTTTTTTCCTTTTTTTTTTTTTTTTTTCAGAGAGAGTAACTATACCATAACACTATTCCTTCTTTGAGTTATGAGACTAAATTACAGAGGATGGGCTACGCAATCTTAGATAACGTATTGTTCATCTTAATTGTGTAAACAATGTCTTCCATGTGGTAAGTAGAAGGTCTCACTCCTGATCTTAAACCTTTGTGTAATCACAATGACAATGCAGCCATCAGGATATCCTAAAAATAGTGCTCACCTGCTCAAAAGTGGTTAGGCAACCCTAGCCCTGTCTCCACTCAAAGACAATTAAAGTAAGAGCAAGGGAAAGAGTTTTATTTTTATCTGTGAGCTGTAAATATAAATACTCATGTATTTAACTTGTATATTTAATTTAGAGCTGTATATTTTCACCTGTGAGCTGGGCTGTGTGGAAAATACAGTGTTTAAAACACTCTCAGATAATTAGAGATCCAGAAAACTCTTTATGTGTTGATGTGATCTTTTAGTCTTTATGTGATCTCAAAACGTGCAACACTTTGGGGATAGGCAACAGATTTTTATTATAGCAGTGAGTAGCAGTTAACCATTGATCCAACAGAGAGAAAGCTTCTATTTGGGGAAATGCTAAAACATTTGCTGACAGAATTCTTAAGTTGTTTGGAAAAAGCTAGAGGTGATGCCTTACTTTTCAAGTTCTCATATATCCATATGACATATATCATGTTTAAGAGTGTAAAAGTTGTTTTATAAAGACAGAATCACATCCTTGAAAAATCTAACAGACAAATGTGCTTTTATATGTGTTCATAAACACACACACATGTGGGCTGAAGTCTACATTTTAAATATATGTAGACATTATATAGAGAGAGATAGAAAAACAGTGTGGAGAGCGGAGAAGACTGTGGAAAGAGAATTGATGAACTTTAGGCATGGCTTATCTTGCCTCATTTCATCCATCTAAAATGTTGATTCAAACTAGTTGACTAGACTGCCCCTGTGGTGAATTAACTGAAAAAAGGAGACCAAGGAAGGAAGACATCCCACGCTAGGACCTGTATCTGAGGGAGATAGGGCCAAAAAATGAATGTGGGTGCTCATGTGACACTAGACAGCCAATTTTGCCCAGAGTCCTGCAGGGTCATTCCCATTCTCTTTGTTCACCCAAATGCTAGCACTATTTATTATCCTGGTTTCATTGTCATCTTTTCTGAACACATGGAATATTTCCCCTCTTATTAAAAGTTGCCTTGAAACTATTAACAGGCATTTATCAGGGTTTTACATATACAGGACCACACTGATATTTACTTTTGCAAGACATCCCCAAATGCTGAAACAGTGAACAATGTCTGTGCTACAAGGAGGGGATTAGGCTGGCATGCAAGAAGAAAGAATTTTAGTATTTTCACGAACATTGCCTTAGCAGCCCCGTCTCATTGCACACATCTTTAGCCTCTCTACCAGAACGCGCTGCTCTCAGAACATATGAAGGCCTCCATCTTTCAGCTCCTGGAGCATTCTCCCTTTATCTTCCTGTCAGCCTGTCTCCCTAAGCAGTTTGTAACAACTGACCTTCAATTTCCTAGAAATCAAAACATATAAAGGTATTTGCTAACTGTTGTAGCGCTTTGAAGACTATCCCTGTCAAACCAAAGTTTGCACCTTGTCAAAAAAACCAGAATTGCTGACACTAAGAAATTGCAATACTGTCCTTCACTTAATGTCTTGGGAATGCTGACAGGGATGGATTGTGCACTTTGTTTACTTATTTATTTATTTTTGCTTATTTTGCACATAGCTTCCTATTAAGTTAATCAGTCTAATACTACAGGGACTGTTCATAACTCACCACAAATATAAAGCAAAGAGATTTCAGTGACCAAGGCAACTTGATTAAATAGTGCAAAAATAATATGAAATGTCACAAAAAATGCAATGTCTGAGATTTTTCATCAGTAATAATACATTAATGCACGGTAATTTCATATCTGTCACAACTTTCAGTGTACTTCTAAGTCACTCATAAAAAGTGAGCTTATAAAAATCCCACTTAACCTCCTCAAAAATCCAATTTTACAAATCTTTCATTATTATAGATATTTATTAATAGGGTAACCTGATAGACAAAATGCTGAGTGACTTCTATTGGTTCTTATCCCCTCAAGTACTACTAATCCCCTCAAATACTGCTATATTATGTGTCCTACAAAAATCCCTTCTACATCTCACCAGGGGTCATAACAAAGACTCAAAATTATGCAAACTTACAGACAAAATTAATCATACTCAGCATTTTGAACTGACTTGTTAATTTAGGTTTTTATGTTAATTTAATTGCATATGAATTTTGTCATGCAATATTTTCATGGGCTTTTTTAATAATCACATACCAGATGGTGTTCCCTAAAAACTACCCATTTTAAACCACTTACATTTAATCTTTTCAAAGGTAAATTTAGTTATGCCAATTTTTACCTTGAAAAATGTGTTGCAAAATAAATTAAAGTAGTAAAAATATACAAATTAGCAAAAAAAAACATGAGTGAGAGCCCTGTAAAAAAACTGAATATTTATGTACTTAAACTAAGACTTATTCTTTATATAGAAGGCAGGAAAGGTTGTTTGTTTTAATGGTAAGCTGTAATTTTCCCATATTCATGAATTTTCATAGGACTAGCAGTCCCCTTATCTTATAACAGTTCTTTATGAAGGACAGCCAATTAAAAAAGAAAATAAAATAAAAAAAGGAAATAAAAGTCAAATGTCAAGAATATGGGCTCAGAAAGAAAACAGAAAACAATCCTGATAATGTTATCCACAATGTTTGCATCCTGAAGGCACTTAAATCTCTGTTTAACTTTATGCACCAAATGAATTGAGTTCTGAGAAATTTCTCCTCTGAATAAATTTAAATGTGCATAAATGTATAAAGAGGTCAGGGCATTAATTTCCTTTCTACTACAGAAGATTTTAGTTTTGTTCAATGTCTTCTGTGAACACATCCCAGCTTTTCTGCATCCAGTGTCATGGTTCTCAACTACAGGGCACCACAGGTGGTCATTGAAGAATAGAAGAAGGAAAAGGTTTTCAATCCTCATTTTTATTATTGTTCCCTCCTCATTTACCTTTGCAAAGTAATTTAACATCACTGTGACATCTTTTGAAACATTTCAAATCTACAGTTGAAAAAGGTATGATTATTCAATGTGGTATCATAAAAAACTTTACATGAGAGAAGAGTGAAATGGAAAAAGAGAAAAAACTACTTAAAAATAAACTAGAAACAATAAAAAGAGGGAAGGGGATAAAACAATGCAAGTCTGTTTCATTCACAGTGTCTGGACATTTGCTTCCTCATGAAATCACACTTTAGGTAATTACGTACATTCCCCTTCCCTCATTCTTATGAAAGAGATGATCATAACACACAAAGAACCTAGAGAACAAAGTGACATGTCTTATGTTGGCAGCGATAGAGATATGCCAAATACTGAAAAAAAGTAAGGAAAAAGAACTCTTGATTCAATTAGAATGGCAGTTCTCTCAGAGAGAGTGTGCATGCATTCATTACTCAAGCAACACAGCTTGTATTATCCCTATCCCTGTATAATCCCTGATTAGAGGTTTTTATACAGAACAGTACATTACCTGGGTTGTCTGTGACTATAGCATGCTTCAACCACTTCCAAAAATCAACCCCATAAGATGTGTTCTCTTCAGGCCCTCATAATCATACAAGTATATCCCAGGCACATCCACAGAGTATAGCAAAGAAGGAGTCTTCAGACATCACACCACTCCCACAAGCTCTCACAGCATGCCTGTAAAAACCTGTTCTGGGATATATCTGACAGATCTACCCTTTATCACTGCAGGGGAGACACTCTTTAATTTTGTACTAGCATCTTTGAAGCAATTTGGAAACAGAGGAAGAAACTTGGAATGGTGACATTTGCCTGCCCCTTCCCACTGTCTTCCTGTTGGTGGTGATGTCTGAAACTGAAGATATGCTCTGTCTACAGACTGTAGATTCATCTCACCTGAACTCTTGAACACAACATCTCAACTTCCACTCTCCTATGTTTTATGACTAAGACACACTGTCTCCTTTGAGTCATGACTAGAAAGCTGCTCAATCTACAGGCACCCAAAGACACATCACACACCCTGCAGAGGAAAGAATGATGAGGAAGAAAGTCTTCTTTGGGGTCAAGTGAATAAAGTGTGTGCTCATATAGTTCTAGGTATGTAGGAAGCAAAAGATTTGAATGAAGACATTTCTTCATGGTGTCAGTTTAGGAGACAGTAATCTGTACACTTTTTTTTTTTTTTCAAGGGATTTGAAGTATAGTACAGTGAAATACCTTCACTGTTTTCACTCATGGACCTTATGGCCAAAGAACTGACAAAGAGATACTGGGACCTAGTCTCCAGCTCCTCAGTGTCCTGTGCTTCTTCACAGCAGCTGCTTAAGGCACCATGCAGAGGACTCTATTGACTCACCCAGATTCAGCTCCAGGTGAGCACTGACTGCTGAGTTAGCAGGGAAGATGAATATTGGAAGAAAGTCAACATAATCAAGAGACAGGTTTCTTGCTAGAAATCCCTTGAATTAATTTGTAGCCATAGCATATGGCCCTACACTTATAGAGAATCAACTAGAGAATGTCATAACCAATCTGCTCCTCGAGGTAACACTGCAAATCAAGGCAAGATTTGTCCATTCAGGTTTTTACACGAAAAGAAAACTGCACAGGGCAGCCTACTTTCTTTAAGGAAAGAAACACAAGCAAACAAAAAAGTCCTTCCCTTGTGTTTAAAGTTCTTTTCCGGTATTTCTGGTTCTTACCTCACACTGTAGACTGTAAGTTAGCTCCTCACTCATCATAGGGCTGGGCCTCTGTCATGGTTTTGCTGGCTCTTTAAAAACTAAGCAGGAATTTTTCCCTTCTCCCTGCCCATCGTGTTAAGGGGATGTTGAATGGGCATATTGACCATGGTTTAGGCAGTTAAGTAACACAAAGATGTGACTGGTAAGACCACATTCCTGGCTGGTGGCCTTCAAGATCTTATCTTTGGGGAAGGGTACAAAGAGCTTTTTTTACTTATTTTTTTTCCTTCCCTCTCATCTCCTGGGAAATGGGGGGAGGAGTTTTTGGCTGCTGCCGAAGGGGTGGGGAGTTTGGTGGCTGCCAGAGCAGTGACAGGGTCTGGGCAGGAGGTAGCTTGGGTGTGGTTTTTTGTTCCTAGCCTGATTGCCAGCTGTAGATTTCTGCTTGGATTTTTTTTCCATTGGAGAGGAACTGTTTTGGGAGGTTTGTTTTCCCTCCTCCGTTCCTGGTTTTTTTCTTTCTTGGCAGCAGTTCTTGTGCACATCAGAGGAGAGGGGGGTCTGCTCTGCACAATTCAACCAGAAGGACTGAGTGAGTTTTCTGCTGGGAAGGACATTTTGTTTTTTTTTTTTTGGTTTTTTTTTCCTTTCCCTCCGCTCTCTCCCCTTTCCTGCTGGGAAGGGGGGGGGAGAAAGACCTCCATTTTCAGCTTCTCCAGCACACCAGGGGAGACCCCCCCCACGTGGTGATCACCAGTGATCCAACAGCGCCCCCTGCCAACTGGCACAGGCCATTACAGGCTCTGCATCTCCAGTGATCCAACAGCACCCTCTGCTGACTGTGATTAGATTTGCACCAAAGGGTGCAAACTGAATTGTTTACCTTTCGTTGTTTATTTGGTTATTTCCTTGTTTTGAAGGGGAAAATTTTGGGGTATAGGATTATTTTTTGGTTGTTTTATATGTGTTCTTTCGTTGTTCTGCCAACACACACGTATCCTTTGATAAAGGACTGTTATTTTTCCTTTTTCCACATTCTTTCTCAATTGAAGCCTCTTAATCTCGGATTTATAATTGCTTAGAGGGAGGAGTTTGGCTCTTCCTCGTAACTCATCCTGAGCAAAACACTTGTGTCTCATTTAAACTGAGACAGCCTCTCAACAACTCACTTTGATATTGGTCTAAGTCAATTCTGCAAAAGTGTCTGTGAGACAGAATGCAATCCACAAACATCTTGGTTACCTACTGACTAGGTTGATACAGGTGGTTTCAGACTAACTGTGATATTCTTGAGTCCAAAAACAATTCTTGTCAATTCCCATTCCTTAGAGTCATGTTAGATGGAAGACACACAGAGCTGAGGCAAAGCCAAGAATATTTCACTTTTTTCCTCTGTGCTATAGAAATATAAACAATGGAAACAATCAGGATGGAAAAGTCTGGAACAGGAACCTAGCTGTTGTCCTGGAAGATGGCCTGGATGATTTGTTGAGTGGGAAGGGAAAGAGGGGGGGGTCCTAGAGTACAGTGGCCAAAATCCTGCTGTTGCATAATTTGCTAAAAGTCTTCTTTTCCCTGTACATAGTCCCTACACTCGTATCTTTGACACTGCATTTGAACATGCAAAAGAGAGGAACACTGTAATACGACAGTGCATCTGCAGCTGCGGGGAGTACTTAAGGAGTCATATTTACCCTACTCTGGTCACAGAAGTGTTTAAGTAGTTGCCAAGAATGCTAATCCAGTGCTCTCCAGACAATTTAAATAAGTATACTCAATTCTTTAAAAACTTTGTGTCTTCACTGGGGCATTATAAACTGTTATTGTAAAATACATTACAGCAATTTCCTTACTTTTATTTCTGATTAAAGACACCTGTGCTGTTTTGCCTTGTATGTCTTTTACTACAGGAACTCCATTAGTCCAATGGTCAACGATTTGTTTGTCCACTGACAAACAAATGGCTTAGTCAAGCAGCAACTGTCCAATCAACCAGTGAAGGACAATACCTTTGAATTTTGTGGCATGAGCTGAATGTACAACGTTCTCTTCTCAATGGTAAAATGTTATTGGGAGAAAAATAAATTTTAGGTGAAATATTTTTTTAACTACTCCATTTTCCTTCCCATTTCAGGCAATCATGACCATTTCTCTCTTGACTTATTTCTCCATCTGATTTGTCAGGAAACATATAAAAATTGTGTATGTTCCACTGCCCTCTCTTTATTCCAAACTCAGGTTTTACATTTATGTTTACCTTACTAGCAACCAGCTGGAATAAATAGGAAGTGAGCAAGTGTTTTAACTTACAAAGCAATAAATTAATATCATGGCTAGGCTTCGTGAATGAAGATTTGAGATAAGTTATTATAAAACTATGGAAAATGCTTTCCTTTAACATGACAAAGAAAGACATTAACCTGTAGTAAAGAATCCAGAGGAGAGCCACTAAGTTGATGACAGAGCTGGAACACCTTTTCTATGAAGATAGGCTGAGAGGTTGTTCAGCCTGGGGAAAAGACTTTGGGGAGACCTTACAACAGCCCTCCAGTACCTAAAGGGGGCTTACAAGAGCATTGGAGAAGAACCTTCCACAAGGACATGTGACAGGATGAGGGTAATGGCCTTAAGCTGAAGGAAGATAGATTTAGATTAGATATTAGAAAGAAATTCTTTACCCAGGGTGGTGAGGCACTGGAGCCGTTTACTAGAGAAGTTGCAGACTCCCCATACCATACAGGTGTTCAAGGCCAGGCCGGATGGGGCTCTGTGAAAACTGGTCTAATGGAAGGTTCCATACCCATGGTAGAGGGGTTGAAACTAGATGATTCTTAAGGTCCTGTAAAATCCTAACTATTCCATGGTTTTATGACACATGTATTAAAATGTATTCTGGCAAAAATAAATACTTCATGAAAAATTGAACTGAAGTGTACTGGAGCACACTATAACATTCTTTAAAGCAACAAAATGCATGAATGCCTAATTACCCATCTGCTTCATCATATGGCTGAATAATAGAAGTATTAGCAATTTTATTTTTAATAAATGCATGTGATTAATAACTGAGCTTTAAAATTATTTTAATTTTGAGCCTATATAAACAGTAGTGATTTCTTGTATATGAAACACCTCTATTCCTTTTTCTTTGCAACAAGTACAATTTTAAAGTTTTCTAATTAACATCCTGAGTCCAAAAATACAACAAGAAGAAAAATATCTATGAACATTTTAAAAAATATGTTTTCATAAGAGACATGGCTTCTATATTAAAACCACAGAGGTAGTAGGACTTCAGCGCGAAAGTTCAACCTCATAATTAATGCCAGTTGGCACCTCACAAGACACGCCACCTACATCCTTATTTCTAAGTGCTTAGTAGCAGTTACTATATTAAAGTTAATTGCTCAATGGAGTTTTGTAGAATAAAGATCAGATTGAAGAAAAATGTGCAAATTTCAAATCATAAAGGGTTAATTAATCAATATATCTTTTATACCAGTACTCATCATATTGCAAACCAAACCTTTTAAACAAACAAAACAAACAAACAATTATGGCAAATTTTCTCCTTTCTATAAGTTACATATAAAGTATGCAGATTATTACTAATTATAGACTGTGTAGTTAGCAGGCCAGACCTTTGCAGACTGCCCTTTTTTCTGCAAGTATCAGTTTGTTCCGCTCTCAAATGGACGTTTCTAACTGTGACCATCTATATGAATGCAGAGTTTTATTACATCTCATGAATTTTTTTAAATTTTATTCTAGCATGGTAAAAATTCCTTCTACACCACTTCTCAAATTTTAACAAGACATGTCCCTGGCCTCAGAGGGTTCATAGCTTAAAAGAAACTTGTTAAGACATGTTGGAAGACAGTAACTCAAAGAAAGGAAAGATAGAAGAGTGCTGCATTAATTAAGACAAGCAGAGAGAAGAGAGCGAACCCACAATATCATCAAGTTTTTTTTAATAGTCCAGCAGGAAAAAAACAGACATTGACTCCTGGAAGTCCTTCTCCAGCAATATTTGGGAGGGTAGGTATCAGAACACTTCACATGAACGAGGTATGTGGTTTCCTGACTTGAGGTGTGCCACATACCCCCTGAAGTCAGATATGTTTGTAAAGACTCAACTCATAAGAACTGCTCTTCACAGGCATATGATCAATGGTCATTCATACTTTTTGGTAATTTGTGGGCAGAGTTACACTGGCAGATTGTTTCCAGGCATGGAGGATACCAAAGCACAAGCTGGGCTTGCCTATACTGTGCCAAGCCTGTGGCTGACAGCAGCTACATACAGCGACTGGGTGGTGGTTTTCAGCCACATACCATGGCCTTGCTGGAGGAAGGGGGCTGCAATCACTGCAGCAACACAGAGATCCTGCCTGAGCTGCAGCACTCCCCAGGGTTTCTGCTGGGCATGAAGGAGGAGTCAGGCAGCAGGAGGAGTCAGAGCACTCAGCCTGCCCTCACACACTCAGCATCTTGCAGGAGGGCATAGGAGCATGACCTGAACGTCCTTCTCCGATGTGGTATGGGGTGACTGGAAACACCAAGAGATACAGGGTGGAAAGAGAAGACGGAAACAGGGTCAGGAAAACTATGCTGTTAAAAGGACAAGATATGGAGACAAACGTGGACATTTTTCTGATGGCTTACTAGGTCTTGGGAGGATTTTTCTTCTCTCACAGACTGACAGGACTGGATCTTGCATCAGAGTCTTTCTTCAACAGGTTCAAAGGCACAGATTGAATGTGTCTTGTTACAAATGTCAGGTCTCTAGCAGAGAAATTTTATAAAAGGTCTGACTTCCTTTCAAATTATAGACAAAAAGAGACATAGGGAAGAGGATACCCAAAGAAACTGAGGAGTCAAACAGAGAATTACTTTTACCACCCCACTATCTACTGTAAGAGACAGCAGAAACAAGATTAATAATTTCAGACATTTACATATGAACAGGGAAAAGAGCAACTATCAGCATGTAAATCATTTAACTTACTTCTGAGATCTACAGCAAGACTAAATGAAAAATATTATAGAATCACCTGTTTCTATTTATTGATCGTACCAGGAGACTGAGTAGCCCAGATATGGACATCTACATTTAAGACATCTTCCATCTGTCTATGTTTTAGCAATCTGTCCAAAATTGGGTAGATTAATTCCAATATATATCCCATTGATGGGCCAGTTTTCTAAGGAATACTGGGAGAAAGGGACTGAGAAATACATCTTGTAGAAACAGTCAAGGAAGGAACCTTGTTCTTCACAGTCAGATGTCTTCAGGTAACTTAAGAAAGTTGCTGTTTAAATAAACAATATCCTTCATCTTCTATCTGTAGTTCCACAAAGGTGAAACAATACTGTGAGAATAGAATTCAAAGAGCAATAACAGAGTATAAAATTAGAATATGGAAGATATTGTAATAATATAGATGCTTCTGAGAAGCCAGTAGCACAGGAGGAAGAGAAACATGAGAAGAAATACTGAATACATGGGAGAGAAGAAATACATGGTTGAGAGAGGAAAATGAGTGAAAGAATTATATAGGAGAAAAGATTAGGCAAGGCTCTGTAAATGGGATGAAAGGATTGTACAAAATATACTGAGAGAAGAAGCCAGTAGAGGCATACAAAAGAAAGGAAGAGATTAGAACAGCTTCTTGTCAGTATATTTGAATATCATGTTTTAGTAGTTTCATCATTATATATTTCTCAGTCTCACATATTTAAAATGGGTATAAAATAGAAATATTATCCTATCTAAGCATTTTACTGAAAACAGGCTTCTGATTTTTTTCAGCCCTGTGTCACTTCTGAACATACAGCACGGTATAATGTTTGAAACTATCTACATTTGTTGGCTTCCTTTCTGCATGGTAACCTACTTATTTTTAAAAGCCTAGTATGATAAACAAAAAATAAGGCACAGACAAAAATTCTATACTAATAAACAAAAATAAAGTTTATGAAGAACAATATTATAAATAGGGTTTTTTTTATATCAGTGTATAGCCTCTGATTTCATGTTCTCATGAGATACAGACATTCATAACCCAATTTCTTCCCGACATAGAAAACAAGGATTCACTTGCCTACATGTATTTATACATGACGTATAGGCATTATATGCATTCCTATACATATATGAATGTTTACTTCCATATGTACAAAAGCCCATGTATTCATAAGTAGCTAAGATATGAGCTTGTAAGAGCTAGAAAATGTTGGGGCAGATTCAAAAATCTTATACTCTCTTCATAGACACCTATATTAGGAAATCATATGTGTGCATTCAGGCAGTTAAATCAATAAATAAGATGCACTTGCCAGTGAAAAAAGTCATGTTGTGGTACAGGTACCACTGGGAAATCTGAGATAGGAGATCAGATAATCAATCAGATATCTATAGACTGGAAATTCAAAATTTCATTAAATTTAAATGCTAACCCTGGTAAGCTATCATGTCACAGAGAGCAAGACCGAGTAAATTTCGAATCTGAGTTGTTCTGTCTGAAACTAACACCCTCTAAAACAAACAAAATGTACAGTTAAGTCAGTTTGAAGGAACCTGTACTGAGCCATCCATTCAGGAATTTGTTGCAAGCAGACATACGACTTTATCAATTATGACTCTTAGGACCAGAATCCATACTGATCAATTCAGCATAGATCTGCTTACTTCAGTGTCACAACTTACATTTACTGTGATAACAGTCAGCAATGTTCATCAAGAACAGAACAATAAAGCATTCACCAGCAATTTTTAGTTATATAACTTCAGTAAAAGGTCTAGGATCCACTGATTAACAATGGTGAAATGAGAGATTCAAATGCGCATACAGGAAGGAAGCAAGAAAGGTGAAAGAGAAAAATAAAGGGAGAAATAGAGGGGGAAAAATATTTCAGCCATTATTGGCAGGAGAAGACCGAGAAAGTTGCCAGAGTTTATGAAACACAAAAACCTATGACTCTTAGCAGTAGATATAATACATTTAGTGTAGTTGCTATATACTGTGTTGGGGTTAATTCCCTTTATTTATTGTCCTTTTTTGATCCAGTGGCAGATAGCTATATAACTTAGTGCAACTCTACAATTTCATTCCACTCACACAAAAATAATTTTTCATCTTTAAAAAATCCCAAAACAATGATAAAACCCCCACCCTCCTACTCTTTTCTTGTGCCTGACAATTTGGGAACTCCTTTTCTTGCAATCTCTCATATTTTGGATAGTGTAGTCAAAATGTGTTTCTTCAGAATGATGACAGCCACCTGCAGGTCTCTACATTAATACCTCACATTTTCACAAAATATTTTGCCCTTTGGTAGTATAAATGTGTTCCTCCCCTCTCAGTCTTCAGTTTGAGCACACAGTACATATCAAGGGCATGATTCTGTTCTCACATATTTTTTACACTGATACAAGGCCACTGATATGAGCTGAGCTACTGCCAGCATACAAGTCTCTAACTCAGGTTTTATATTTCTTTAGAATATTAAGTAAACTCGGCTATTTCTCAAAAATTTCATGCTGGAAAACTAATACAATGACCTGAAACACATATTTCAACACATCCAAAAATCTGCATTTCTTGAACTTTGAATGATACATTCACATCTGTTTTCCCTAAGTGATTGAGCTTCACGACACCTCTTTGTAGAATTGTGGACTATGCACCCCTTATTGACAGTCATATAAGAAGTCCTAGCCATGTCAGTAAGCAGCTCTGACATTCATGCCTTTGGTTATTATTGTGTGATTTTTTTTCCCTTTTTCAGATATTATAATAAGTTTTACAATGTGATGTCAAAAGTGTGTCTGACACATAAGTAAACTTATAAAGAAATTGTTTCAAAAAAAGCAATGTACTCTGGATGCCCACCATGCAGACAAGGAAGTGATTTGGTCAAGAGAGTATATTTTTTTCTTCTTCCAAGTATCCTCTTCCAAAAGTATAAAGTATGTCACTCTGATCTATATACATTTATTCCAAATTTTAAAGCACTTATTTAGCTGAAGATAACCCTTGCCACGTTCAATCAGATTTTAGATACTGAACAATTTTAGAACAGGACATAGCTTCACCCGCTTTTAAAACATAGGGGGAAATGAAGATAATGCTAAATATACATTGCACATTTACAAAACTAATGGTGGTCAGATAGAGAAAAAATAAATTGAGAATTTCTTCCCTAGTCTCAATTTGATCTAAGTCTTGACTATATCCTCAAATTTTTAAATCTGAGCGCTCACTTTAACAATTATAGGCACTCAGCCAATGTTTTAAAACTGATATACTAATATCTTGACATTCTAAACATTAATGTCCAGTGTTTGATTCCAAATTCCAACTGATTCCATGATCTGCACCTCTGAAATTCTACCTCTCTATCAATCTTAAAATATCCAAAAAGAGTGGAGATGAAAACAGTCATACTAGACCAAACTTAAGTTTTATCCAGCTCCATATTCTCTTTTCGAAGTGACTAAGTAAATCCTGAAGGAGGAATGTGCTTCTTCCCTAATACATTCCCAATCTACAGTTATTTTCAACTCAGGGAAATTCCTGAAGCAGATATGACTTTGCACACTTATTGACAACCCCATCACCACCACCATAATTGGATCTCTCTTTCATATACTTGTCCAGTCTTACCCTGAGTCTATGAAAATTTGTATTTTATTTATTTATATATATATTTATTATCTATAACATCCTTTGTCAAGAAGTTTCAAAGGTCAGTCACCTGTTGTACGACAATCACCTCTTCTGTTTTGAGGATGACTCCTTCCACTTTTTTATGATGCCTACTACTAGACAGTGAATAATCAATCCCCAGCCTGTCTTTCCTTGCCACTTTTGAGTCTGTAGTATCATAGTCTCACAAAGTGTCCTTTTTTCCTTGCCAGGGTGAAGTTTCCTGGTTGACACAGCCAAACCTTGAATGGCCTTTCCATGGAAATATTGGGTATTGGAGAAAAGACCATCCTTAAATATTCAGCTTATAAAAATTTATATTATATTTATATTATAAATATTATATTATTATATATTATATTTATATTATAAAAATGCGTTCATTTGGATCAAATAAGCATGCAGGGGAGAACTATGGTGAGACTTCAACTCCTATTCCTTACTATGGAATTTGGAAGTCTGAGCTATGATGAAGCTTTTCCTTATATTATGGTTCCTGGGAGGAGTTATGTGCCTCAGGAAGTCATCATGCTTAGTGGGAGGCAACCTAAAGTCCCAGATACCTTGGGATACTGCTGCAAGAGACCTTCCTGAAACTTTCCAAAAATTAGTTTCAAAACTACCACTTCCTGATGCTCAAGATAAACAGTTCAGAATCCTCCCATCAAATCAACTTCATAGAAACTTTCTTCTAAAAATAAAGTATTTTGTCAGCAGCAGCAAAGCATTAATGCCACACCCTTTTTACTTCCCCATACTAGAACCAAAGACATAAGAGAATAAAGGGTCACTTGAATTCTGATCCTAGTTTACAAAATTCTTTCTGTATTTCATGCTGAATAGACATTGTGGACTGAGTCCCTTAACGAGGCCTAAGAGGAATAAAAAAAAAATTGTTGTTAGCCCTAACCAAATGCTGCTATCCTTTTTGCTGCCTTAGCAAGTTATGAGAGGGAGAAACTGCAGGTTTCAAACTCTCCCCACCCCAGCAGCAAGGAGGCTGGGTGTGCACGAGGAGTTGGGGGGACACTGAGGGGCAGCTCACCCCAACTTATCGAAAGGACATTCTATACCATATGGTGCCAAGCTCAGTATATTAAGCTGGGGGAAGAAGGAGGAGGGAACATTTGGAGTGATGGCGTTTATCTTTCCAAGCAATCATTACACCTAATGGAGTCCCGCTTTCCTGGGCACGGCTGAACACCTGCCTGCAGTGAATGAATTCCTGCTTTTGCTTTCCTTGCATGTGCAGTTTTTGCTTTATCTATTAAATTGTCTTGATATCAACCCATGAGCTTCCTCACTTTTACTCTACTGATTCTTCCCCCAGTATGGCTGAGGCAGGAGTGAGGGAGCAGCTGTGTGGGGTTAAACCACCAAAATTTTAAACTCTATACTCTTACAGAAGAAAATTAAACTCTAGACATGATTATTAGTTCTTCTTTTTCTCTAATGGAAGGAAAAGCTCAACACAAAACTACATTTTTCAACACTGCACTCTTCGGTTAGTGATCTTAACAACACACTAAGTACACAAAATCACTCTTTCCCAGCCTACATAAGGAAAATGAAGGTTATTAAAGAAGTATTCAGTATTAACTCTGAATTTCTTTCCTTTTAGTAGAGCAAGCCAAAAACACACAGTGTTGGGGGTTTTTTGTATTTATCACAGTTCAATTTGATTAATGACTAGGTAATATTTTAGAGTAGATTAATAACATCAGAGATGAAAGGGCATTTTTAAAATATTTGTACTCCTTCCAATATAAAGAGGATTTCAGTGCATTTAGATAATTAACATTAAAACAGTGGCCTTATTTTTTATTTTGATCTTTGCATAAATATTCTCCAATTAATTTTGTAAAGTTTATGATATAGCCCTCATGTAGGGACTGCAATGAGTTTCTCCTAGCTTTACAGTCATACAACAGTACAACTAGTTAGAATCTCACCACCAGACTACATGCATACACGAAATAGTGATGTTTCTTTTCAAATGATATCCATTATATATGCAAGATATAAAGTATTGAAAATACTGATTTCATAGATTGAAAGACTAGAAAAAAAGTTCTGATCATCTAATAAACAGAGCCAAAGAACACCAAATCAACTACGAGTGTAACTGCTAATACAAATACTTCTGAGTATCCATTTAAAATGCAACCAAAGAAGCACAATTCCAGGAAATGTGCCATTGAATGACATCTGGTCAAAATAAAGAACTTCAATTATTTATGTGAAACTACAACTTAAAAACAAAATAAGAAAAACAAAGGGCTTTCCAATAGAAGAGGGCTTTATGTTATTGTCACAATGGAAGTGTAGTAACATAGGAAAATTACTGGATAAATACTTAACAATTTAAAAAAAACCCCAATAGTGCCTTGTTGTAAACTATCCCAGAATGACAGAATGAACCAGTTCTGTGAGGAATTTTGCTCCATACATAAAAGATTCAATAAATTGTGGTGTGAAAAAAACCTTTAAGTGAAGGGGCCTGTACTTCAGAATGGAAGCCAAGAGCACAGGAGGACATGTGTCAAAGAATACAGGTCACGATTAGGATACTAAGATTGCAGCATCAAAAAAGATAAAAAGCAAGAAAATGTAACAAAACAGGATAATAATAAATTTTATACTGCCCAATTAGAAACAAATCAGGCAAAGTTTACAAATATAGTTTCTCGAACAATTGAAAGAAAACTATTCTGAGAAATTAGTGTCTCCTTGGAAGATGTAAGACAGCCTTAACTCAAACAGCTCAGCTTGATAAGCTGGAGACCCTCAGTGAAACAGAGTTTAGACATACTTTTAAACTTCAATAACAATAAGCAGAAAGAAGTCAAGGATTATGGATATCCAAAATAAAATGTAAAGTGGTCATAAAATAACGAGGTTAAATGCCTCTAAAAAGAGACAAGATATATAAAAAATGTCACAACACTAACCTTTGGACAGAGATTTTCAATAGAATGCATGTTAAATAAGAAAACCAGCTCTAGTATCCTTAGATGTGGCATTCATGTTGCTCCCAAAACCAAGAATATTTCCACTGATAAATACATATATGGAGAGGGGAGGAGATAAACAAGGAAGGTAAGTTGCAAACCAGTGAAGTGAAATGAAAGGATTTGAGCTGCTGCTTGAGCTAAGCAGGGAATTGTCAAAATCTGAAAAAGCAGCTTTCAGAAAATGATGGAAATGATGACAGGTCATAATAGTAAAGAGAAAAAAGGAAAAATTAATAGTAAAGGTAACTGCTACAAAGCATAGAAAATATAAACATTAAAACAAATTAAAAGAACCCCCTTAAATATATCAAAAGCAAGAAATTTCGAAGAGTTACTATGTCTTCTGGGAGCTTCACAGAATAAAGACAGCAATTAAAGAAGAGAAGGATGTTGCTAGGAACATATAAGAATTATTTGCATCAGTCTTCACAATAGAAGATGTTTGGAAGATATCTACTCTTGGGTAATAAAAATTAGGTACTATCAGATGAAGAGGTGCTGGAACAAATCAATCATTTGAAAAGCAGGAAGCCACCAAGACTAAAAATCCTGAACAAGGAGTAGTTGAGCTATGCAATCTCTAATTAAAAAACAACTCCTTTACTGGAAGGTAAGAGAGTAGCAAATGTTTCACATATATCATAAAAGGAGTTTAGGATGATTCAGGGAATTAAAGATTCATAAATCTTAAATCTGTACCTGGCAAATTAAAAATAAGAAATAAAACACTCAGAAGACCATGAGATTGTAGATCTGTGCAAAGGAAGATGACACCTCACTCATTGGTTAGAATGTTTTTAACACATCAGTAAACTGCCGTAGCGGTCAAAGGAGAACCAGCAGACATAATTTATTTAAACTTGTTTGACCAAGTTTCTCACAGGAGATTGATAAAAAGAATAGACATAGACAGCTAACTGAAGACCTCTGATCAGTGTAGCGGCTCTCAGAAGAAGCAAGATATTAAAATTAATCAAGAACAGGACCGAGATGATAACGAAAAACAATGTTATATAAATCAGTGCTGCAGTCACATCTGAACTGCTGTGTGCAGTACTGGTTTCTACATCTTAGAAAGATATCAGAAAACTGGGGAGTGTTTAAGAGAAAAGTGACAAGAATTATAGAAGCATGTTTTTGTGGAAACAGATTTAGATATCTTAAAAGGATATTAAACAGAGGCATGACAAAACTATGAGACATAATTACTAGAAGTAAGCCAGAATCTCACTTTTCTCTGCCTTAGCAGAAGAATATGGTGACACATCATTAAATCAAAAGGTAGAAAATTTAACAGAAGTGATACCATCAGTTTCTACTTATTATTTATGCTGTGAGACTCATTACTTGATAATGTTGAGATAGAAAAAAAAGTAAGATTGAAAACAATTAGGTGTTTATGTGGAAAACAAGAATGTATAGAGTTAAAGTAGCTAAACAAGTATTGCAGGGGAACTTCATCTTGTTTGAAGGCTTAAATAGATCTCTGCATACTGGAGACTAGGTGAGATTTTATGAAGTCAGATTGTCAAAAATAGTCATATTCTGGATTTTCTGCACGTTCCTCTGGAGTCTTCAAAGGCCACTGTCTGAGGTAGGATGCTGCACAGGCCTGATGTGTGATTCAGACCCCTTCTGCCCATACTCTTAGTGTCACCTAGTGCACAAAATTCACTGCTTGTAGCCCAGTTATTGTGATTGAATAACATTACCATCTTTAAGGCTAGAAGCAGAATTTAAAAGTACTTGTTAAAACCTTTGATGAAGAAGCCATACAAAGAATGAAAACAAACAAGCAACCAAATCACTGACCTTTTTAACTTGAAAATTGCCAGCCAACCAAAAGTTTGATTGAATTCAAAAGGTGAAATTCTTTTCTGATAAAAAATCAAATTCTCAAAAGAAAATCAAATTTTTCTGAATTTTTTCAATTATTATTCACCCCTATCCCTCAGTTATGGTATATATTCTTGAGCACCATCTACTGGTGCTGCATTATTAATTAGCTATTTATGACTATACAAATCACCTCTCTAAGAAAACTAAATTGAATCACATAATCTTTCAAAATATATTTAAAATTGAGAAGGCAGAACATATTCTATTATTTATTAAATTAATCTTTCCTCTTAATAGCAAAGACAAAACTAACAATGGTGAAATTCACTTAGAATCTGAACACAAAAGGGAAATACAATATTTCTTAATAGTTTGTAGCATCCTCAACCAGAAAACATATGCCATTCTACGAAATTATTTCCAATTTACACTTGCTCTCACCCTGTTAGAGCAACAAAATATTTTTCTTCGTTTCATATTTAGGTATTTATTATATTATATAATACCTGTAATATGGCCAGCGTCTTCCATTTTATTTCTTCACTTCAGACTAAAATTAAATAACATTTCTCTTGAGATGGTCACACCAGCTTTGGATTTAAAATTTTCCCTGACTTAAGAGCATGGAAATACAGTTTGGTGTAACACAGCAGAATCTGTAACGCAGAGTAGAAAGTCTATTCTTGCCAAAGGGGATTTTGAAGGGCCTTGCATATCTGAATAAAGTGGGATGTGGGGAACAGACCAATGCCACTTCCATACAAGCTAAAAAGGCTTAGTGAAAATATCCCTCAACTCTTACCTGTAAGTTGACTCTATAGCAGGTTTTATATTGTGCACACAGAAGGATATATCAAAGTGTCTGTAACTCTGGAGTCAGTTATACATGATGATAATAATAAAGAATTAAGAACAAAGATTAAAGTCTTTGTTGAAAAACCCTTTTATGAGTTCTCTTTTTTTTTATAAAATGTGTGCCTTCAGTATTGGAGATAGACTGCCTTACTTGCTCAAAGGAGTGACACTGAAGGCTGCAACAGTGACCTTGACTTGAAAAGAGTCCCCCTAAGAATGACAGTGATGGAATGAGAGAACAGACCATTCTCCAAAGCCACTTGCTTTAAACTGTGGCCTTTCTTTTAAAATTTGTCCCCAAAATGACAGTGAATTATAATTCCAAATCCAATTGTGTTGAATTTCATGCTATGTTCACTAAAATCTGGTCTGAAATCATCTAGCTGCTGTCACCAAGATACCAAAGATCTCAAAGTGCTACTGCAGATTGGAAAAAGAAAAACAAACACAACCAGCAAACAACTAAACAAACTCTTTAATTTATTCCATCCAACATATTGAAATGGGTAAGCCTCATTTTTCTCACTAATACAGAGATTACTTAAAAATATTACTTTCCTCTCTCTTTCCTGGTTTGGATCAAGCCCAATCTTGCTGAAACAATTGCATTGAGTCTAGAAAGAAGCACCGTAAATTTAGCCTTCACTATGTTATGCCTATGCCTACCACACTACTACTGAGCAACATAACACTTCTTTCAGTGCCTTGATACTTTGTAGTACAGATGGTACCACGTGTACCGTGCAGGGCTGACAGCCCTCCCATGAAACAGTGTGGGATTACATTAATACATTATTCCTAGGTTTTAATAGAGATACTCAAACAAGATGGATCTACTCAATATTTCCAGATTATGTGTATAGGTTCACTTTACATACGCCGTTCAGACTGTAGGTTGTGAATAAATGTACATACCAAATACTACCATTCCAAACACAAATGATCTGCATGCCCAAATTAAACAAACATACTGTCCCAATTATTTTTATTTATATTTTGCGGACTTAAACATATCCTGACTCTCACTTCTGGACTATAAAAATTCCAGGTTTTTCTTATCTCAAATGCTGCGTGACACCTGGCAAACAAAATTATTTCTCAAGTTGGCCTCAATTCAAGTAGAAAGGCACCTGCAAGTGATTCATGGATATTTGTGTACTTAGAAAAATGGTATACCTTATTTTAGTTAGTTCCAGTCATTAAAACCTGCATTGTTCAAGTCTAATTGCAGCAAATCTTGCAAAGAAGTCTGCAGAGTGCTCTGTGCTCCCATCCCATTCCTCTGTTCTTCAGCTCCCATCATTAACCTAAGTGTGATTTGTGGAACTTCCACCCTTTCCTTCAGTTTGTAGACAGAGAGGCTAAGGAGTCTTCCCTCCCAGATTCCTCTCCAGCATTGCCATGTCTTCAAAAAATTGAAAAATGCAAATTAATCATCATGTTGGAATATCTAGGAGAGTTCTAAAGACAACAGTTTACCATACGTTGTGCATTCATTATTTTTTCATTTCCACTGACAATTAATGGAGCTAGAACTTGCCAATGCTATAGGAACAGGTGAAACAGTTCATTCCGGATGGTTTTTTTGTGACTTACCCTCCAATTCTTCATCTAATATAGAGGAGATGAAAAAAGTATTTAAATAAATGCATTTAAATGCTATTTAAATGCACTGTATGGACACCTCTGATTTGTTCTCCTCATATCACCCTGTCAATGGACCAAACTTCCCCTGAAGTATTTCAAGCAACATGACGATCACCCACATGGAATGTCACCCAGTATGGAACGTCACCGAATCTGAGAGAATATTATTATCTCTAAGCCAGTAACAGTTCAGTTTTCATTGCACTGCATTTGCTGGGCACAGATCCTGCACATCTCTCACATTGTCCTTGGTCAGATATTTTTTGTTTTCTTTTGACAACAGGGGCATAAAGTATTTACGATTGTAAAAGCTATGAGGGATGTGGTTTACAGCTTGTACCTATGGAAAACACAGTAAAAAGCTATAACTGTGCTTTCGTTTACTTTGGTCAAGTGGTTTGTGACCAGCAATACCTCTGATCAGAATTTGTGCAGCGTGTAATTGTAATCATAAAAGCTCTGTATTACTGGAATTCACACCCTTGCAGGGTCTAGAACAGGGTTGTAGGGAAGAAAACAGTCTACTTTAAGGACTGATTGGTTTGGAAATTTTCCAGAAGTTTAAACTTTCATTTTCGGTGTGGGTGGGAGGTCTTGTAGCCACGTTACATATGAACTTTGAAGGTGTGGAGGGGCAGTAATGCCCCACAGTCTCAGCAGGGCCTTGTGCTCTGTGCAGAATGGCAGCGGTGGAGCGCACGGCAGCCAGGCTGAGAGCTGCTGACTGACAGCAGCACTTATTAAAATGTCATCTCCTAATTTTCACGCCGGATATCTGTTGTCGTGTAGACTGCCCCAATATCTCACGCCAGCAGGAAGGGCCAGAGAATAACCCAACCCGCCCCGAGGAACGGGAGGGTCACAGCCTGAGGGGAGGGAGAAAAAAGCATATCCAACCCTACCCAGCTGTAGCAAAATAATAATAATAAAAAAGAATAAAAAAAAAAAAAAAAAAGAAGGGGGCGGGGGGTGAGGATGCCCTTCTTGTGGCACGGCTCTTTCCACGAACCTCCCCCGTCTGTCGGACCCCACCCGCCGATAACGGGACCACTTCAGCCGCTGTCGCCTCGCAAACTCCGCTCGCAGCGGGGGCAGCGTCTCTCCCGCGCCAGGTACCCGGCACTTGGCCACCGCTCCGGGAACCCCATCGGCTTCCCCAGCCCTCCCGTGCAGAGGGCGGCCGGCGGCAGCCGGGCAATGGATGCGGCCGGGATCGGGCACAGCCTTATCTCTGCCAGGGAACAAACACGGCATTAATTGCGGCCGCTCTGAGGAAATTGCTATTGTTTCCAGTCAAAGGCGGGCGGCAATTTGAGCGGGTTTATCCCAGGAGCCCTGTATCAGTTAATCTGCATCGCGGGGCCGAGCCGGCAGCTCCTGGGGCTGCGGCGAGGGGCGGTTGTGCTTTGGGAATAAAAACAAGAGCAGGGAGATCAAGCGCGGGCTTCCCGCCCCGGCGTCCCCGTTTCCCTCGCTCCCCGCCCGTGGGTTTTTCCCACGCCGAGGCGCAGCCCCAGCGCTGGGCACGGCGGACACAACACCCCCCTCCGTGCGCGGCGAGCCGCGTTTCTGGGGCGCGCTCGGGGCCGCGCAGCCGTGACGCGCGAAGCGCAGCGCCTGCCCGGCCGCCGGGGTCGGGGGCGCGCCGCGCACACGCGCGGACACGCGCGGAGCGGGGCCCAGGGGCGCGCACGCAGACACCCCCAGCGGGGGCCGCGCACATGCGCGCACTCAGGGCCCGGCACACACGGGGGCGGGCGGGCGCTCGCACACGCGCGGGCGCGCACACGGGCGCGCACACCCAGAGCCACACGCAGCGGCACAGACTCGCTCTCGCTCCCGCCGTACTCCCTGCGCGCCCGGCAGCGTTCACACCGCTCCCCGACATCGGAAGCCAAGGACCCCCCCCGCCGCTGTCCGGCCATTAGTGCCTGAGGGGGGGAGGAGGAGGAGGGAGGAAGGAGGAATAAGTCTATTAGTAATAACAACAACAACAACAAAACCCACCAACAAATCCGCACTAGCGCCTTAGTCCTTCTCTCAGACCGTCGACTGCCTGGCATCGCCGTGCATCGGGCTGCTGTGCTGGGACTTTGTTTCAAGTAAAAAAAAAAAAAAAAAAAAAAGGGGCAAACAAACAAAAAAACCCTTCGCTTGCTCAGCCACTTCCATTTTTCCCCTGCAGTCTCGCTGGTTTGAGGTGGTTGTTTTTTGTTGGTGGTGTTTTTTTTTTTTTTTTTCCCTTCATGTGGTTGGATTTGGTGGATCCGGAGCCAAAGCTGCTTTTTTTCCTCGGTGGGGTGTGCGTGTGGCGTGCGGGGATTTTCTCGCTGCGTTTTTTATCTTCTGCTGCTTTTTTTTAATCTTGGTTTTGAACCTGAGCCGGGAAAAATGGGAAACGGTGCTTCCGTCAGAAGGGGAATCTCTCCATCACTGTTGTTGGGACGTGTGCCTGTGGTGCTAGTGTTTTAGAGAAATAGCCTGACAGCTTTCGGAGTGGAAGGTAAGGGTGCCCGGGGCATTTCCATTTCCCATTTCCAGGGATTACGACTGGAGAGCTTTTAGCTTGGGATTCCGGGGAGGAGGCGGCGGAGGAGGGGGACAGGCTGTTGCTGAAGGATAGAGAGAGAGAGACAGCACATACGAAATGATCTCCGCATTTACTTCAGCGCTGCAGTTTAAAAGTTAGAGAAGTCCGTCTTGCGACAGGTCTGCTTCCCTGAGAGTAATTTCCAGCGAGACCGAGAAAACCTGAGGTTTGTGCACGATTGGGGTAATTTGGATTGGAGGGGGGAGGGTGGGAGAGGGGGGATGTTAGGTTAATAGGAAGTTAAAATAAGAGAACTCAGTGGGTCTTCTGTTGGGGAAAAAAAAAATAAATGGAGTGATGGCGCCGTCTATGTTCGGCTAAACTACAGTGTCACCTAGAAAATCAGTTTGGGGAATATCCAAACTAAACGCCCGTTTCTTTTCAGCAGAAGAGGATTCTCCCTCTACCCTAATGGGCAACCTTAAACCTCTGTGGCTGTTCTTTAACCCCCTCCTCCATGGACAAGAAAGATCTTTTTAATCTGAGTGTCTAATCCTTTCAGTGAGCAGATTCACTCTACATCTAGCAATACTGCAAACTAACTGAGATGCTGCCGGCACACTCAGTTCGTGTGTCTCTGTGCATATATGTGTGTGTAATGCACAGAGAGAGAGAGAGATTAAGACACTGTTGTGTTTCAGTAGCCTTGTATGAACAAATGCACAACTAAAAGGAGGGCTATTTGATTACATTTCTTCATAGAAAACAGCCTAGCACTGCAGACGTCTTTATTTTTCTAGTGCAGATATTACATAGGATGGGAAAAGTCAGAGGCTTTTTTCCTTTTCAAACGGAAAAGTAAATAAGCTCCCTTTCTGCTTTCCAGATTATAAAATTAATCCTTTTTCATGGGTGGAATTCTTAATTTAGACACTTATTGTCACATTGGCTTTCAACGCCTACACCATCCTGAATAACACTGCGCAGAACTGCATTGCCTGCAAAGTGCTTCAGCAAAGGGGAAATTGTTTCCAGAATTCCCAATAAGTTTCTCTTTCTTAAAACCTTAAATGCTGTACCAACCATATTTGGAGAAGGAGGACCCTTTATTCATTGAGATGGATGCTCAGAAAGGAGAAAATCTGACCGTGTGCCGTGTGGATAGACCCAGCAGCAGCTCTGCTTTTTTTTTTTTTTTTTTTTTAAACCTCTGCTATAAAGAGGGTTAGAGTTGGTGCTGCTTTTTGCCCATTTCAGGATTCAGAGTTTGCATTATAATCTAGGAGATACGAAAATCTCTTCAAGGGAGCTTAATCCGGTGACTTGCTGTGTGTTACGCAATGGGAAACAGAAGATGCCTCACTGTTTGGTGAGGAGATGAAAAGCTAGGCAAAGACACACATCAAAACTCAGTAACTGTGCCTATGTGTATGTCTGCCTCTGCTTACTGAGCAACAGTGGAAGAGACTGCAATTTAGAGAGTTTTGAGATTAGGTTGGTATCACTGCAGAAAGGAAAAAGGAAAAAGCTACTCATTTTTAAGAGACAAGCAACTTCTCAAAGGTTAATGCTGAAAACAGTCAAATTGATATTTTTTTTGGTATCGTTACAGAGATAAATATAACTAAGGTTTGCTATATTAACCTAGGCCACTGTTACGAGAACAGAGCATGTGGAGGTTGTGGGGGTTGACAGGTGCAGTAAGACAGCTTTATTTGGAGATACTAGCAGAGAAAATGTAATATGTCTTTCATTGTTCAAGCACATGGCTGCAAAACACAGGAACTAATCAGACAGTACAAGATATTTGTAATAAGAGGCCAAGTGCAGTCCAATAGGTGCAGAGATCCTGCTGTAGCACTGCCAGCTATATAGAGCTGCTGGTTGTAGATACCAATACTGTAAACTATTTTATATATCCTTAGAGGTTGAAGCCATTGAAACTATTATCTTTAAAAGCTGTCATTTAGTGGTACTGTCAGACCAGCAATAGTTTAATCCTTTTTTGTTTCTTTCTTCAGTAGTGTCAAAATTTTATGAATACATTAATCTCAGTATTTGCTGCCTGAGTTTCCTTTTTATAGAGACCTCTATATACCAGGTTGCCGGGGTGAAGGCATGTAGGCACACGGGAGATAATGTTACATCTGCAACAAATAGCAATTTGTGCATTTTTAAATTATGGCTGTAATTCTTCAGTTACTTCTCAGACTTAATAGAAAAATAATGTTTAACAACAAATTTTTCTTGTTCTATTCTGGTGAAAATCTGCATGTGCATATATGACTATAGCAGATTACTTATTTACTTTTTGAAGAAACAAATAAATAAATTTCCCTTCTCTCCGTCTGTCGGGCAAGGCATCTAGGCTTTTACTTAAGTTGAGCAGTTCTAGTCCGCGCCATGATGACTACATCCTACAGAGGAGAGGACATTCCTATTAATAATCTAATAGATGTTGAGTTTTAATTTGCCTGTGGAAGACGTGTCTGTCGCGGTGGCCACATGATGGCGCTGTGAACACAGCGGCAACCCCGGCCCTTGCGTTATAAAATAAAAATTACCTGCCCTTCTTTCTGAAAGGGGTTCTAACTGCAAGCTTGAAAACAGCTGGCTCGAATATTGGAAGGAGTTTGGTTTTCTATGCGTGAAGAATTCTACTTGCATTTTTGTTTCATTTCATCTCCTGCAGGCCAAATGACATAGGATGAAGGCTGTTCGTAATTTGCTGATTTATATATTTTCCACCTATCTAATGGTTATGTTTGGATTTAATGCTGCCCAAGACTTCTGGTGTTCCACGTTGGTGAAGGGGGTCATTTATGGATCGTATTCTGTAAGTGAAATGTTTCCTAAAAACTTCACAAACTGCACTTGGACGCTGGAAAATCCAGATCCAACCAAATATAGTATTTACCTGAAATTTTCCAAAAAGGACTTCAGATGCTCCAACTTTTCCCTCTTGGCTTATCAGTTTGATCATTTTTCCCATGAAAAAATAAAGGATCTTTTAAAGAATAACCATTCTATAATGCAGCTCTGCAATTCCAAGAATGCTTTTGTATTTCTGCAGTATGATAAGAATTTTATTCAGATACGTCGCGTCTATCCTATCAACTTCCCGGGATTACACAAAAAAGAAGAAGACCAAAAATCCTTCTTTGAATTTTTGGTGTTGAACAAGGTGAGCCCCAGCCAGTTTGGGTGCCATGTGTTATGCACTTGGTTGGAGAGCTGCTTGAAGTCCGAGAACGGGAGAACTGAGTCCTGTGGGATCATGTATACAAAATGCACCTGCCCTCAGCATTTGGGAGAATGGGGAATAGACGACCAGTCCCTGGTGTTGCTCAATAACGTGGTGCTGCCCCTCAACGAGCAGACGGAAGGCTGCCTGACCCAGGAGCTGCAAACCACCCAGGTCTGCAATCTCACCAGAGAAGCCAAAAGGCCACCAAAAGAAGGTAGGTGCTTCTTGGAGGGGGGCTGAATGCCACGCCAGTGTGTAAGCCCGGCTGCTGGCTTTCCTTAATACTCACATTCATTTGAGCTAAAGGGCTGCAGAAGATGCACACTCCCTCAAGACAGGGAAGGCTGCATTTTCATTTCTAAACTGGTCTAGGCTTCAGCATATAGTTCTGCTGAGCATTGTTGAAACTCCTCACAAGTAAGATCCATCTGTGTTAAGGCCTCACTTACAGTAATTCCCATAGGTTGTGAGTCAGGAATCACTCTCCCCCTCACCACCTCTTTACTGCAACCGCCCAACTACAAAACCTTGGCCCTCTTGATCTGATCCCTCGACTTTGCAAGGAAAACATTTCCAAAGGCATGCAGGCAACAAAAGACCAAGAGATTTACCATGTTCAGGTCACCTGGTCCCAACTGGGCCAGAACTCAACCACCTAAAACCAACCTAAAAGCAAATGCAGTTCCTCAGGGTGAACCCTCTGCCTGAGATACCTGGAGATGTGAGGCACTGTGCAGGCAGGACATGCTGGTTTAACCTGCTGGGAGCTCTGTGAAGGGGCTGGGGGCTGCTGCTGCACCTGTTCTCCAGGCGGCTTTGGCTCCCGGAGATGAAGGATCAGAATCTCATTGCAGTATTAGAGAAGAGGGGGAGGGGGGTTGATGTGTCATTCCCAGCAGCTGCTTCTGTCCCAGCAGCTGCTTCATGTCCCTGCTGGAAAAAGGGGATGACTGTGGAACGGTGGGAATACAGGGGTCCAGCAATTAGCATGGCAGCCCTCTGCTACATATTTCTTGTGTTAGCCTGATATTTTGGGGAGGTCGGGATGGGGAGAACGTTAGGGGGTTGCAAGGCAGGGAAGGCATGGGTTGAACCTAGTTGGGAGGCTCTGGCTGCAACCTATGGGCGAGGGGGTCCTTCAGAGCTGCCATGCGGGAATGGGGGACAGGGGGATAAATTATCGAGCCTTGGTTATCGCATTTTAATGCAGGAAATGTTCCCTCTCTCCTTGTTTTTTGCATAGCCACAAAGCTCTCAGTCTGTGGCGAGGCAGTGCCAAGCTCCCAGCCCCCCTAATAGAAGTTGCTTTGTGGAGGAATGTAACATTGACACGTTGTTAGGAGAGGATTTTCTTTAAGGGCAGCCAAGCCCCAGTGCTGTGGGAGAAGAAAAGCTGAACTTGCTCCAGCTGCGGCGGAGCCAAGGGCAGGGCAGGGGGAGGGGTGGGGGACACTTTCGGTGTCCTGCGGCTCCGCGCCTCTCCCGCCACCCAGCATCCCGGGAACAGAACGATCCTAACGGACGGGCGAGACTCGGCTGCCGTAAAAACCTCCCAGAGAAGCGGCGGCAGGGATGGTATTTAAAATCGTTTAGAGCTAATTATTGCCCAGGGAGGCGGAGGCAGCCCCGGCCGCAGCAGGCGGAGCCGGGCAGGAGCCCCGGGCGCTGCGCGGGGGCGCCGCCGCCTCCCCCGCCCGGCGCGCAGGGCTCGCAGCGCCCGAGAGCGGCGGCGGGCGAGCGGCACCGCCTGCGCTCCCTCAGTCTCCGCCGTGTGAGAGATGGGAGTCACGGGGGAGCCACGGAGCCCTCTAGAAAGTAGAAACGCCGCAGAGCGGAACGCGCGCAGGAACTGCAGTCGCGGTGCGGGGGTCGCTCCGCGTTCTCAGCCCCGCCGGGGTCCAGCGGGACCCCGCGGAGGGGCGGGCGGAGCAGCCGTCGCGGCCCCGGCGCCGCGAGAGGCAGTGTCCCCGAGGGAGAAAGGCGCATCTGTCCCCTCCTCCTCCGCCCCTGCCTCTGATTGCCGTCCTAAGGCACCAGCTCTCTGGAGGGGCCGCGGACGAGGGAGGACGAGCACAGGGGGTGTGCAGGCCACCAGGTGCCTTCACATCTTTCCCCAAAACATGCTAAATTCCAAGGGGATGCGTGTCTCCAAGTTAAAGCATCTATTTCAGAAAGGTGGTTATTGGAAAGAACAGAGGAAACCTGTTTTGTTTTTTCTTCCCTTAAATTTTGAAACATGTTCCCAGCATATTTTGCTTCCAGTTTCAGTCATATTTTAATTCTTGCCCCTACTTGTGCGTTTTCCTGCATATGAGCTTCAGAAATGACATTGTTAGAAGGGGTGGAAATTTCACATGGTAGGTAGAAGGTTTGCTTTGCTTGCTTTTCACTGTATTTAGTGGTTTTTTGGGCGTTGCTGAGAATTTTAACATTATTAAAATTATTTCACACTTTAATTGCTTTAATGCACTTGGAAATCAGTCATCAGATTGTTACTCGAAGTTATAATCAGTTTGCAAATTAAGCCTCACAGTATTTCTCAGCAGCAGTACACTTTTTGTCTTCCACTCAGTGTTTAAAGCATTTTTTCCTGTTCCTCAGAAGGCTAAAAATCTGCAAGAGAGGTGTGTTGAGTCGTTGTTTTCTGTAGATATAGTAACATTCATTAGGCACATCAGTCAGTATATTTGTCTGTATAAAGCTAGTTTGTGGTTCAGTTGAAAGTTCTATTGAGGGATCAAAATGTAGAACATTCTTGCCACAAACATGATGCAATTCATCACTTCTGTCAACAAACATTAAGGCAAGAAATACAAATTTTGTTTTCACAGACAATCTGGTTCAAGTTATATTGGCACAAGTAGCATAAATAAGGTAGACCAATAAGTAAGAGAACGGTTGTTAGGGTTCTTAGTGACAACAGAAAGCACAGTTTTGCCAGTGCGAGTTGAGTTTTAAAGAGAATGGAGTTTACTATTGAGAAAGTGCTCTGGATTTGATAAGACTCTCTTTTATGAATTTGTGTATTACTTTTAGGTTTCATACTGACGTTGCCTAGCAATGATTTTTGGAAAGGAATTGCAGAGACCTGACAGCTTTCTGCAGTATTATGAAAACCCTTCCATCCTTCAGATTTGCTTTCATCAAGCTTGACTGTATGAAGTGCAAAATCCCTTCCCCAAACTATTTTCAGTCCCATTTTAGAATAGAGAGCATTTAGATTAAAGCCTGCTGTTTCTATTTTGAATCTCTGAAGATTTTTACAATTTTGAATATGACAAATGGCTTAGAAAAATGGATGAAAGTATTTTTCCTTTTCAAGAAGTGTTACATTTTACAAAAGATATGACAAGTATACAATGGATGATTGTGTTTCTAAATGTGCTGAAGTGTTGAACAATAAAAGGAGGTAGGTCAAAAAAAGAAGCTATAACTCTTACTTTTTAATAAAATAGTCTGGAAATATGTGGTTTATTCTTCTGTAGACAGATTATCTTTGGTGTCATTGATTAAAGCAATATTGAAAATCGCTACATTTTCACTAAGATCTGGTTTCCTTGTATCGAGATCTGTTTCTGTAGCCTTACATTTGAGATGCTTAGCATCTCAAAGCACTTGCAAATAGATCTCAGTACTCTCATGGGGTCCTGAATTTAAGGGCTATGGGGAATTTGTCTTCTTGATTTTCAGTGCTGTGACTGAACTGTGTCATGAAGTTTCTGTCTATGAGACAGGACTCAGTTCCAAATCTAGTGGACCTGTAAGATCTTTGCATGTAGTCAATCCATACAATTTTTTGAACGGGGACAAGAAAATCCTAAAATGTCTTTTCTTACTGTGGCCATTGCAAAACTGTATTGTGAGGTTTTATAAAAGTTACTTAGACAGAAACTATAGACAGTTTTTCCCCATGTTTTACTGCCAAATCTGACCAAGGCCCTCATAAAACAACAAAAATAATTTTTTGTCCTCTTACTTACATCCAACAGAAGAGAGGGGATGCTCACATTCATTAAATCTCAGCATTTGGAGTTCCAGGCTTAATCTTGTATGTCTCATTCAGGCAGTCTAAAGTAGTTTTAGTAGGGATTTTTTATTATGCTAGAAATGTAGCATTGGTCTACTTTGTAACAAATTCTAACACCTCACTGTGTACCAGCATCATAGTATTCAATAATGATTTATTTATTTTTTCCTGATTTCATGTCTGAAAACAACAGGGAGATCTTAACAGAGGATTACAATAATTTATGCCACGTTGTTGAAGAATAGTAAGATGTAGGATGTGGATAGTTTTATGGAGCTTTCATGACATGTATGCTTTTATTTATATACCATTGCATGAATGCCCGCTTCCTGTTGCACACATTTAGGATGAGTTAATAATATTCACCACATACCCAGAGGTCACTAGCTGGGTGAGTAAGCTGGACATCCCTAGTCAGGAAGTCATAATCAGTAATACCATGTCATATCATGGCACCTTCAGAGGATTTAAACTGTTAAATCAGTGCAGGCTTTTTGTCTAGTAAGAACAAAAATTACAAAATGGAGTCCAACAACCTTACACTTCTAGAGGGCTATTTAATATTTAGTGTGCAATGATTATTTGAGACTAAAGCAAAACTTAGAAAATCCAAACTAAATAAAAACGGTTGTCCAGAGTACTGAATGAGTACAGTAACATACTTGGAAGGCTCTTAATAGTTTTTATATCCTGCTGCTTGCTGTGGCTCATTTATTCATGAGTTCAAGGGGACAAAGGAAGATGAGCAGTAAGGGAAGAACATACTTTTTAATTTTCCATGAAAGGTATTTTTTATTATGACTTACAAAATATTGTTTACAAACTTTAAACTGATATTCTAAAATAACCTGTTACCATGCAGGTCATGAGCATCTTGTTATCACTCTGTTACAAGCAGTTTGATCTCAGTAAAAATCTAGACTGTAAAGAAAAATAATTTCACTTTAAATGATTTTTTTTTTACATAAATATTTTCCCTCCTAAAATGCTGCTGGCCAAAAACATCATAGAAACATCACAAAATCAATTAAAGACATTCTTTTTGTCAGTCTGGTTCCCAGGGGAAGGAAATATTTTTAAATCTCCTATGGATTCCAGTGTGCTTTATAAAATGCCCTTTTTGACTTCTTTTGCTAAACTAAAATGATCACCCTAAAAATTTATACTGATATATTTGAGTCACTTGAAAACACTCATAATAAATAGGATGTTTTATCACAGTCATGTGAGTTTGATTTCAAATTCTTTTTTTGAAGTGATGCACTGTAGAAAAAACATTAATGATCAGAATCTCTTTTAATCAATAAGGCCTATCTTTGTTTTCAAGTATTATATGCGATTATCACCAATGATTGTACTTTGTGCCGTATTGATCATTTCCACCTGATTTACTTCAGTAAACTATGAAAATCCTTGTTTTGATGTAAGTTTAGAACTTTGTGTGCAAGACTAATCAGAATTCAGTGGGATTTGGATCAACCCGTAAGTGAATTTTCTGATATCTTCAAAAAGGAAAATACCCAGACCATTTCCTTTACAGTACAAAACCCCCTAAATAAATGGCTTTGCTTCCAGTTATTTAAATATTTTATTAGTAAATGTACTTGGCTCTCTATCTGCGTGGTAATTTCTTAGGAATCACAAATTCTATCAGTATTTTGTTCAGCATTTCTCACACTAACCAGATGGCATATTACTTATTTTGTGGGAGAGGTCACTCTGCTTCAGTCTAGTGTTTGCCCCAAGTGTCCTATATAGGATCTGAATACAAGTTTCTCATCGGCTCATTGTTTCTTCAAAACATTCATGGCTTCAGTTGAATAGTATGTTATAACCAAAACCAGGATTTTAGTTCCCCAACCTGTAATTTTTGCTTGAATTAAACCTCTATTTGTGTACATTATCACACTCAGACATTGTAGAGACCTGCTCCCAGCTGGGCACAAATACTGCTAGAGACCTCTGCTCTAAAGAGCACAGAACTTGGAATAGAAACCAGTGATAAAGAATGGGTGAGGTATATAAAGAAATGAAGTGTTCAGAATGAAGTCAAAACAAATATCCAAATTAGGAACAGAATTCAAACTCACTTGCTACTGCCTCCAGTGAACAAGTGCTTGATAGCATTGAGTCCTGTACCATCAGATGTTTCAAACCAGTCATGCCTTCTTTATTTGACCTTCTCATACCAGTAGTCAGTGCCTTTTTTCTTCAAATACTTCCATTACCCATTGTGTGGGTTGATATGATGCACAATATGTTCACTGTATTTTAGACCTTGTCCTCTTATTTGCTTGTGCTTTTGACAAATGTGGAAGTGTCCCAGTGTAGAACAGCCATTAGCAGAAGTTGATGGTGATTCTGTTTATGTAGTGGGAGTGGGATTTCAGTTTTTAAGTCTCAGTGACTTTACATGGAATTATATTATGACATAATGCAGGTACTGCATTTCTCATTATTATGCAATGGTTTATACATATGTATTTCTCTTTTATACATTTATATAATACAGTGATTAGAGGATGTATTACATCCAGTCTGTTCTCCTCTGTTCTTTTTAAGGCAATTTATCCTCTTCTGTTCAAATCTATCCATATTGCTGTTTTGTTTAGTTTTCTGCTTCCAAAAGCATGAAAAAAATCTGCTCTGTGTGTGGGTATACACAGAGGAATTTTCAGAGGAGACTTGATTTTTCTCTTCTTAGGGAATTAATTTTATGAAGTTTATTCAGTTGTGTTTTATCAAAGGATTCCAACTCAAAGTTGTTGTAGCTCTCAAATTGAAGTTTAGTTGTTCATTTATAAATATGCAGTAATTGTAATAAAACAAAGGTCACTGCAGAATTCCATTGAGCATTATTTGCATTCACTGTTAACAAGAAATATAAAATGCTCTTTAGGACAGAGAAAGTTGTACATGATATAAAGTACAAATTTACAAATTATGCATCACTGATTTATGAATATTTCAGCATTTGAGCCCCTTCTGATGCCAGTTTAATCTCAAGAGGAAGACAGTCAAATGTTTCAAAGTCATTCTCAGTTTTGTTAATCTTGTAGAGAAGTTACAAACAAAGTTTTTGTCAATTACTGACACAGTTTTCTGATGGACTAGCCACCATCAGAATTACTAAAAGCAATCAATAACAGTGTATGAGATCAGTGTTGTTACTTTACTCTGCAAAGGCCAAATTATCATCCTTACTCCTGACAAATTCCCCATCATATCAATATAATTTGGTCTAAATGCAGATTAGATTAGAGCCCATGGAAGAGGTGTGAAACAGTAATAACACGTTCCTATGACCAAAAGCAATTTTTTTCATAGTTTTTATTTATAAAGACTTTTTTTCACTGTAGTTTTACTATTGAAACCATCGTTGACATTTGGTAGAGTGAAGCAGATTTACTTTAAAAAAGAAAAGAAAACAAAACAAAACAAAAAAAAACCAAAATTTTTTTACTGTTTGTTGCATTTCTTTCAATTTTAGCTGGTTAGTCTGTCCTTCTCTGTGCTTTACTTCAGTTTCTTGGTTTTTTGTTTCTTCATTATCTGAAGGGGAAAAAAAGGCATATGACATACTCAAATTAGTATTTCTTTGATAGTGCTAAAAATGCGTGCAACTGAAATTTGGAAGCAAGTTATTTTCAGTTCTTAAATTAAAATTTTATTTATATCTCCTAGAAATGGCAAAACCACAGAAAAATACAAAATTTGAATCCCATCCATTTTTTTGGATAGCTTGATAGAAAATTGGTGACAATGGGGAGAACGTGTTACCCACTTTGGGTCAATTTTCACCAATTTGCTCTCTTTAATTCTTCAGGAGATGTAAAATGTTTTGAGAGCTGACTTTGGTACCTGTTGTTCATCACGTACTGCCAGCTCATTCATATGCAGGGCCAGTGTTTGTTCATAGCATGGTTTATAACTCTCAGCCATAGCTAATAGTTACACGCTGTTGAAAATCTTCACTGAAGGACTATGGGAGGACGGAGAATCCAAAGAGCAATTCTCCAACTCTTAGCTGTGAAAAATAAAGATTAACAGGAGTTCTAACCTTACCACTTCTAACTAGCATTGGAAATACCTTATGTTAAGTAGGAATCTATTAATCAGTGTCATCAACTGAGGTTTGTTATCACAAGTTGATTCTGAGGCTCCAATGCTGCTGAGATGGCTATGGCTTTACTCCTTTCCTGAGTTATGTCAGTACACCAGCCAAGAACAAAACTATTCACCTTGGGTTTTTTTGTTTGGATGAAATTGATGTTGAGTGAGTGTGCTATAACAGCCCAGCTAAGCCTGTCTCAGAACCAAAACGCGGCACAAGAAAGAGCTGGAAATAATGACGCTTGTTCAGCACAGTTTAGATTTGCCTAGGAAAAAAGTCTATCAAAAAGTTGTCAATATGTGTTACCCTTGCCTGCTCTTTTAGATATGTTAGCAGCCAGTTACATAATACTTTGTTTCTAGGCAAGTGTACCAGGTTTGATTACAGTATTACTGGTAGATGCTTCAAAATAGAGTCCAAGATACATGTTTATCCAGCGCTTCCTGCTGACCATTAAAGAGCGGTGCAGATTGCTGCGAAAGTGTGCATAGAGTGCTCGGAGATGAGTCTGTGAAGCCATCGTAGCTCATTCCTGTAGTGCACCTAGAAAGAGTTTAAATTACAGATTAGAAAATCAGGTTATGAGAAATAATATTGCACATGCTTTGAGCAAGAACACTGTTTCCTGAAAGGGTTTTGGAAAATCTTAACTCCAAAGGTTTCATGCGGAATATTTCTTTGAATTGTAAATGGTTCACTTTTTCTTATAGTGTTTACTGCTCTGTCCTATGAACATATTCTTCTCTACTGCATACAGAGAAGATTTCAATTGTCTGCAAAGCCGGGCACTTCAACTTGAACTGTAACAAACTGTGTTTTTATCCTTGGAAGTGTTTTGTTTGTTCTGTGGCATTGGCCGATATCTACAGTGATTGGCAAACATACAGATGCTCCATACTGGTATTTTTGAAGGTTGATAGATGTGCTTCACACTGACAAAGGAGAGAAGGAAAAATGTTCAGCACTGCAGGTGTTATGTGAGTACAGAGTCTTGTCCAGCTGGTCTGTCTGCACCAAATGTCTAGGAAGTCACTAATAATATAGAGAGGATCATGAAGTTTCACTCTCCTTGGAAGGGAGAAAGGTGCCAAAGCTGGGATATTATCCAATTCCAACACCTGATAAAACTGTGGGAGTTATGTATAGGGCCATAGGGCTTCAGTGTTATTATTTGGGTTATTATTTGGCTTCATAAATGCAATAGATATGGGTTAAACCTCTTGAAGCAGAATGATATCAGTACAAAAGTTTGCTAGTTATTGTCCTGGGATAATTTAATGTACTTAAATGTACTTAAAAATAATTTGAGCCAGCCCTGGAACCAGTGTTTCCCTGTCTCGTAAATGAATGTTCAAGTTGTTGCATATTCATTATCTTTAGTCCAGTGAATTTTTAATTTATTCACAAAAAATAGGGCAGCTTCGGATTTGGGAAAAATAAAGAATATTCCTATTCTTTGATGAGACAGAACCTTCTGAGAAGAAGAGCCACTGCATCCAGATTGCTCCAAGTGCTGCAGTTGTTTACAGGACATTCAGGTCTGGGTTGGCAGTTTATATACAGGAGGTTATGAAAGGAGGATGCCAGCCTCTGGTTTTGTCTCGTGAAAAGCTTGGTTAAGCTGGGTTGATCCAAGACCACCTTTTTGATTCACTCTGGTCAAAAGTTTGCTACTTATCACAGTAAGGAAGTGCCCAGACCCTTGTGTGCACCTTGCATATGTTGCTTATGGCTCTTAAACACCAGCAGGTGTGGGCTTCCCTAGGATAAATATTCTGGAGGTCCCCCTTTGGAATGTGGGTCATGAAAGTGATGATGAGGCATGTAGATTTATTTGTTTTCTTTTGCAGATGCTTTTTGATGCCTCTGTGCATCAGTTCCTTTCTGTGTGCTATTGTTAGAATGGTATTGCCTTGCCTTTTGGTGATATTATGAGGATAATTATGTCAAAGTTTTGCTCTGCAATCAGTGTCATACAGGTACTTAGAGTATATAGATCATGCCATCATTGCTAAACATGAAAGTTTTTTATCCCCTCATAGATCTGATGAAAATCAAATCTATGTTCTTCCCAGGTACTTTTGGTGGTTGAAGTGAAAATGTGTTTTTATTGGTTGCTTTGCAGATGAAATAGATGAAGAGAATGAAGGACTCTTACATTTATCTCATATTCTATGCTTTTAAGCTTCTGGATAATGGATTTTTGTCCATGTAAAATCTGAAGTGTTGCAAAAAATAGGTTTTAGTCTGATAACATGTACAGTAACTTTACAATAACTGAATTTCTAGAATAAATAAGACATGACAGGGTACCCAAGCGTGCCAGGATGTAGCATCTAAATATTTTTCAGACATGACTGAATTCCTGCTTTTTGTGTTCATTTATACATAAATATTCTCATTGAATCAACAGCATTATTTATGTAAATGGGATTTAATTAAAAGCAGGTTTGCCAGTAAATACTCTCAATTGAAGTTGTGGGTTCCTGAAATATATCTAATCAATATTAGAACAGGAAACCATTATTTCATTATTAATATTAATCTCCCTAAATATTATTAAATATTAATCCCAACAACAATAATAAAATGCAATCAAATAATTATTAATATATTCATAGTACCAGTTAATTTACTATATGTGAGCTGTCTTATATAAGTTGGATAAATATTCTTTGTTCTTGTTATCCTAGAACTCAGCTTTGTCCAGTTCCCAGGTCTGCACTGCTTTAGCTGATCGTCAGTGTACTATTCATTAGCTCTGAGATTCCCAGGGCCATCCTTTGTCTTTCACTGACCCTTCCAGACCTGTGCTCCCCTGCCCTGCACCTGCTTGGACATCTCTGCTCCCAAACCATTCTTTCTTTACCAGAACTCTGCTCTTCTGCATTGCATTGTTATGCTGGGCTAATAAGTATGTCATTCTGTACAGAATAACTGTTTGTTGCTACCATCTATAAAAAGAATATGGTTCTACAAAGATAAGCAAAAGTTAAACAAATCAGATAGTAGCTGACTGGTCATTAAACAAGCTAAATAAAGCTTCAGGAAGAACAGAACAAGTTCAGAAAATACTTGATGTGTGCTGAGGCTTTTTAATGGCAATGGCAGTGCTGCATTTATTGCGATATGGGTCTGCACTAAAATGCACTTAGAATCATGAAGAATGGCCATGGTTATTGTCATTGTACTTTTTTTTTTTTTTTTCTGTTTCTGTTGAATGTATTCAGAAACTGCCATGGAATTTGTTGCAAAATTTTAGCATTCTAAAGCATGCCTCTTTTCTCATTAGATGAAAAAAAAGTAGTCTCACATTATTGATTTATATTTGACAAATGTTATCACACTAGACACATCTGGATAAAAACAGGAATCTCTTTAGGAGCAGTTGGCTGATGTTTGACTATGACTGACACAACTACTATAAAAATAGGTGCTTTTTAATTCTTATTTTTGTGTGAGTTTGGGTTTGTATTTATCTCTAAAATATGTGTCTGAACACAAAGTTGACAGTCATTTGAGATGACAACCACTGTCAGAGAGTTCTTCCTAAGAAGGAGAAGGCATTAAATTACGAAGTATTAAAAGATAGTCTTTAATATGAGCCGTGGAAGAATATGTGGCCCTAAAAAATGTGAGGATACATATCAAAAAGCACAACAAAAAGATCACCTTAAAAACAGAATTTACTTAGATGGCATGAGGGTGAAAATAAGCATGCAGGATGTTTTGATGATCTACAGAAACATCGTCCAGCAATTATTAGATTTCAGAGGTTAGTAAGTGCCATTTTTAAAAATCCTGACTGAATATCTTGACATAATGCTGTGTCAAAGGATTTTTTACATTTCTAAGGTCTGTTTTCCGTTGTGCATATACTTCAACCACAACTTCAAACATCTGGGCATAGAAAGTCATAGAAAATCATTTTGCATTAAAATCAATGAATTTTCAATAATATGGTTGCTAAGACTGATTTCAAAAAGTACAAGTTATTTTGCTAGCAGCACAGAATGTTGTGAATTGCATAGCCCTGTTAACATGGGTCTTAGCTACGTGTCTGATACCAACCAAGGGTTTAAAAGTCTTGTCCATTCAGTCTTTCCTCCCAGCTCAGTTATCATTACAAGTCCTGACCTTATGTTTCATAACTACTTACAGTCTTTTTAGGGGTGAATACTGTTAACTAAAGGTGATCTTTTTTTGGCAAATTGAGGAGAATCACTGTGGTATTCTGAAGAGAAGCCTATGTGGACCTTTACACAAGAAGAAAATTAGATTTCAAATTAACAGACAAGATGAAAATTTAGAAGGTATTTGTGTCTTTTATACGAGTTAATTCAAAATGCATAAGTAAATGAAACAATAAAGAGTAGACATAGGATACATTGAAGATTTCTTGAGGAAAAAGTATTGAAGATGCTGAATGTCTTTTATTGAAAGACACTATTGTGATATGATACCAAGATAGTGTCTAGTACTGTGATACAGTCGGAAATTCTGTCATTACAGGACAGGAATCCTTTTGGCATAGAGTTAAAAAGACCCTCGGTATTCTTCTTTGTTCCTTTGGCAGACACACACGGCTCATGGTAGCAGTGATGTGCTGGCGAAGACACAAAGTGCTGTGTTGATCAGAGAATACCTTATGTGCATGCTAACTTGAAGGATGATCACACACTGTGCCTCTCATAAGACAGACCCTGAGGCCACAAGGTCCATTTCACCATATTTGGTATTTGTAACTTGTAGTCTCTGTTAAAAATTGTTCTCATTGCCCCAGTTGAGCTCCCAGCTAAATACTGAGCAAGCTTCTTGATTAGCAGCTCATAACACAAGGTTTATACATACTTAAGCTTTCCTTGAAATTATACTGGCTCTAAGCACATTTTTTGCTTTTTTCCCCTTTGCTTTGTCTTGTGTCTAGGTTGTCAGCTTTTTACATTACTCTTCTAGCGAAACCCTCAGATTTCCCAGAAGCTTTCACTTTCACAGAGCTGTGGTCTTATTAGTACTCTAAGCTTAGAGTTTATCGTATCCAGGGCATAAAACAGGTGAAGTAAACAAGCACAGAAGCTTTGTAGGAATTACAAATGAAAAAAACCCCCAACCTGAAAACAAAAGAAAAACCAGTTTTTATTTCAGCTAGCCTGAGAAATGAACAGGCTTGGACAAAGAAATAGAATCCCTGTATTTAATCCCCTGGTTTTGTTTCCTCATCACTCCAGTCACACAACCAGCTGAAGCTGAAGGTCGGTGAAGAGTCCAGTATTCCCAGCTTTATGCTCTACTTTGAACATGATTCCTCTGCTATAAACTCTGCAAATCTGTTTCTTTTCTCCCACTGCCCTGTGCCATCTTCCACCGGTTTTGTCCATTGGTTTTATGAACAAGATAGGTTTCAGACACAAAAGGCAGGGTATGTCTTCCAGCCCATGCCTCAATCATTTCTGGAAGTCCCATTACTTCTCTGATGGAAGAGTGTAGCCAGGCAACCAAAATGCAATGGGTTAAGCTAGGATGTGAATGCAATGTGCAGGTGTGTCCTACACCTGTGTGTCCCAGAGCCCAGTCTTCTCTCTTCAGCTTCAATCACTTCGATTGCCAGTACACAGTGCTGTTTCCTCTGAGTTGCTTCTGCTGACCCCATAAATCTAGTGAGAGCAGTATCCCAGGAAACAGAAAAAAAGGGCTTAAGTTTCCTCAGGCTAAGTATAACCATGATCTTGTGTCTCCTTCTCCTTAAGAGATAGTTACTTTAGCATATTTATATATGAAAGGTGTACTCCATCTTTTCCTGTAGCCAGTATTTTTGAATAAGGGCAAAAAGTCTTTGGGGTCAGCTCAGTACTCTCTCAGATATATATCGTTGCCCAAGAGCACGTGGAGGTTCGGTCATCAGCAGCCTTTTTCTGGCACACAGCACGTTTATATGTTCACCTAGGTCCCTGACCAAGCTCAAAGAGAGAACAAAGTGCAGTGTGGAGTCCTGAAAGCCTTTATGTAGGCCTGTCAGGAACAGGAGTGTTCCCACGTAGGCTTTTCAGGAGCTAATTTCAGGTAATCTGCACCACTTGCTTGAAATGAGGCTTTCAATTCTGCTTGACCATCTTTTAGACACCAAAATAGGTATCTAGACCATATGCAAATACTGTGAGTTAATCCATCTGCAGTAATCTTGAAGATTTTAATGATGTTGCTTGTCCAGCTTTGCTTACGTTAGTATTTAATTTTCACTGATGTTAGCAGGATTGAAGGAAAGGATAACCAGAGTCTTTCATGTTCTCTGGTTTTGGGTTCTTGTCAGTTAAAGCACAAGACCTACTAGAATGAGCCACACACACTCTTAAAAATGAAATTCACAGTAAATGTCTAGATTATATTTATAGCAAGCATTATTTTTCGTTGATATAAAAGCACAGTTACTTAGTTACTCATTAGTGTAAGAAAGACAAAGATACAGGTGTTATTTAATCAAGATCTTATTTTTCTTACTATGGTGGTTTCACTGTCACGAATAATTACTACATGTTTAATAGATCTGTCATGTGTAAATGGAGTCTACTCAAATCTGACAATACCTTAATCTAAATGACATTAGAAGCCTCTGAAAACACATGAATTATAAACAACATTGAAATACTTTCATTTGTGAGTACAAATGTGCTACAAATGAAATGATTAAAACAAATAGTTTCAACGTATGTTGTACGATTTCTGTTTCAAATTATTTATAATAAACCATGCTATAAGCTCAGAGAAATGGAAATAATTGTCTACATTGAGATATCATTTACAATTTCATTTGGAAGATCTAGGTGCTCAGAAATTGTTAAAATCAGTGCTTTTTTACTACAGAATAATAACTGTGTTCCTCCAAGCCCTGCAATAGCATAGAAATGCTTTAGATTGTCCCCTGGATTTTTATGGGATTGTCTCTGTTTGGTTTGAGGATTATGGAATGTTAAATACTGTTAGGAAAGAGTAATCCATGTAGGCTGGTTGTCACCTCTGCCAAAGAAACAGATGGACTGATGACCTTTTCAGGGCAATGTTAGATCTATGTGCTTTTGACTGGCAGTGGTGCTGGGAGCACTTGCTCTCTGAGATGTCTTTATTCAGTTAATCTTAATTTTTATTACTGAATAGGTGTTTGTTTTTTATTCAAGAAAATGCTCTAAATTACCCCCTCAGTTTTTTAGTCACCCTGGCATATTTGCCACAGCTGAAGTTGTGGTAGTTTTCCCATGTGAACATTTAGCAGCATGAATCTTGAACTCTGGCCAGATATCATACACAAATGTCTTTGTCCACACAGGTGTCCCCTACGACCTTTGAGTGCACATTTCTGTTTTCCAAGAAATTTCATTTTTGTGTACACCCCTCATTAGTCACATGATAAGCACAACCACACAGAACTCAGTTGTATAGTCCTAACTATTACGTGTTCCATTCGTGTACAAATCCATGGTATCCTGGGAAAAAATCAATGCCATCTCACTGAGAAATATGCAGTTAAAATCTTTAAACAAAGTTCCTAATGACATTAACCTGAATTAATTTTTTGTTATAATATTTGGCACCATTCTTTTAGACATGTATTAGATTATTTCTCACATTTTTGCAGCAACTGTTGATATACAGCTGTCAAAAGGCAATTTATGCCTCCACCAGTAAGTTTGAGAAGTTTATGAGAACAACAGAATCACAGTTTCTGAGGCTACCCTCAACCATTTCAGTGTTAGTAAAATAAATTAACAATCTTTAATTTTTGCAACAGTTCTATTTCATCATTTAGAAAAAAAAATCATAAATATATGAGTGTTACTTTTTTTTTTTTTTTTAGATTCTGCTCTGAATCTATCTAACATAGTTTTAAAGTTAGAATTGGGAAACCTCTGGAAAACGTTGATAGGTGAGGTTGGAAGCTTGAATTGTTTACAGCATCGGCTGGATGAGAACATTTAGCTGGACTACTTTTTTATTGCAATGAGCAATTAGAACACGGCAATCCCTGGAAGATCACTTAAGTTAAGAGTCTATAGTCATGATTTGGTTATATTTTAGCATTCCCCTGGTGTGATGTGGTGTGCAGAATTCAGATACTGAGCACTCGCAGAAGACAGGAACTCAAGTTTTACAAATTATCACTGAGGTATTTTCTTAATATTTGAATGCATATTAAGATTTTGGAGTTCTTTCATATTTGAGAGTAGTTCATTGTGTTCATGGAACCAGATGGAATAATAAACTCAAGAGATCTTAAAGTTGATGCCTAAGGCTAAAATTTTACTTTTAGACCTATCTTTGTCAATAGATTCCAAAATGTTTTTTAAATTATGTGAAATAGATTCATAGATAAATTAGGTTTGAAGGGTTCTGAAGGTCATATAGTCTAATCCCTTTTTCAGGGTAAAACTAATTGAGTATTTTATTTCAGTTTTCTCTTTGGTTCATGGTGAGATTGTTTTGATCCCTAATAGTTTGTATGTATGTCAGTATCCAGCAAATAGCTAGAGCCATAATCGGAGCTAGTGTGTATGTTGTCAATGAGTTTTGTTATTCCTGTCAGTCACTGTAATGGTCCGTGGTTTCTTAGTTATTCTTTATCATGCTTCAGGTTGTAGTATTCTGATTAGTAGAAAAATGACCTAAATCACAAAGACAGTGTGCAGAATGGCCAAAAATAGTTAATCTGAAGAATAGCTAATAAAAAATTCTAGAGAAAATTATCTGAAAATAATTATGGCTAAATCTTTAATCCAAAGATTTTGGGAAAAGTTTGGTGTTTAGCAAGTCAAGGTTCAGTCTTGCCAAGAGGTTTCATTAAAAAAAAAAAAATTAATAATTTCTTACAGTATTTTACATCACTCACACAAAGTGAGGCATGTTTGCATGCCTTCCCTTTTGCTTGTGATATGTCACAGCTGTACCATGCTGTTGGTAGCTTCTGGCACTGAAAGACAAGATAAGGAATCACTATTGAATAGTGTTCTGGAAAGGGGAAAGAGAAGAGGCAGCCAGACAAGAATATTTGTAGTTAAAGCTTGTAGGGCAAAGATAAGGCAGTATAAAAAGAGAAATGGATTAATGCTAGCCAAAGGGGTTTAGATAATAAGGATTTTTTAACAACATCATAGGGAAAAAACAAATACCAAAAAGACTGAAAGGGATGATAATAATCTTATTTAAAATATCTGAGTTAAAAAGCTTCTTTTTAGGAATATGAAATTAAGGGTGATTCTAGCACAGTAAAAAAATATGAAGAACTTGACAAACAAGAAATAAGGTCATCTGTGAGAAATGCAAATATGCAGGTATAGAGTGGTATAGGGAATGCGTATTGTAGACTATTAAAGTAAATAAATAACACAGGATTGTATAATATTTTTTTTTTAATTTAACAAGAAAAAAGTTAACTTCAGAGTTCTAAGAATCCAATTTCTAGACTAACAAAACTGTGAAAGTAATCAGAAAGGATATCACTATGTGAAAGTAACAAAATGTTAACCATTACCATGACTTTCTGTATTAAATTTATTTTAATACTATAAATGTTAACCATCTTTTTTTTTGGGGGGGGGAGGGGTGGAATTGTAAAATGAGTAGATTGAAGCTTTAAATAAGATATGGATATTACTCATATTTCTATAAAACTTAATTCAGATTGGTCCAGGTTTTAACACATTTAAAAGCAGACTGTTGGCTATGCAAACAGTATAAAGTAATAGCAATAGCGTACTGACATCTGCATAAATTTGTATTTGAGCTTATATCTTCATTAGTGATTTAAAGAAAATAATGTACTTGATGAAACTTGGAGTTTAGCAGTAAATTAGGAGGACATACAAATATTAGTGGGGACTAGGAGAAAAGAAAGAAGACTTAAATCAATTAGAAATATGGGTAGGACATATGATAATAGAATTTAGAATACTGTAAACTAAAGCTCTATCCTGGAAATAAATTGGAATAAAATGGGAAAGATAAATCCTGAAAGCACTAATAGTGAATGATACGTGGAGGTGATTGCAGAGAGAAAGAGATGTCAGAGAGTGATTTGGAACTCAAAGACTGTAAAGGTGGCTTTCAACCTAAATTTATTGTTGTTTGTGAACTGGATATACATTTACGAATCTTTAATTTTTATAAGATCATAGAATCATGTAATATAGGGTAAAATTTCATGCAACACTTCTCCATTTTTCTTAATCTTAGGCATTATTGTAACATGTTTTTACTCAATATATTACAATGAATCAGATTATATATCTTAGAGACTATAATATATATTATGTATATTATATATTTCATATATGCATATTCCATTAAAACCACTATGATCTGATAGTAAATAATTTGTATGATCTCATAAATCAGTATGTTAATAAAAGAAAGGAAACTTTTGAGCTTTCAACATGAAATAATTAAGATATTGTAGGCAAAATAGGCTAATTTAACTCCTAAATTTATTTGGTATTTTTCATTTAGAATCATGGAATGGCTTGGTTTGGAAAGGTCCTTGAAGATCATCTAGTTCCAACCCTCCTGCCATGGGCAGGAACACTTCCCACTAGACCAGGTTGCTCAAAGCCCCATCCAACTTGGCCTTGAACACTTCCAGGGATGGGGCATTGACAGCTTCTCTGGGCAACCAGTTCCAGTGCTTAACTACACTCTGAGTAAAGAATTTCTTCATAACACCTAATCCTCTTGTAGTTTAAAACCCTTTCTACTTGTCCTATTTCTATCTGCAGAAAAAAAGTTGCTCTCCTTCTCTTTTATAAGCCCCCTTTAAGTACTGGAAAGCCACAATGAGGTCTTCCTGGAGCCTTCTTTTATCAAGGCTGACCAATCCCAAGCTTTATCAGCCTGTCTTTGTAGGAGAGGTACTCCAGCCCTCTGATCATCTTTGTGGCCCTTCTGTGGACCCATTCCAAAAAGTCCAGGTCTTTCCTGTGCTGAGGACCTTAGAGCTGGACAGAGATGAGGCCTCATGAGAGTGGGGTAGAGGGGCAGAATCACCTCCCTAGACCTGCTGGTCACTCCTCTTTTGATGCAGCCCAGAATGCGGATAATGACGTCTCAATGCCAGATATGGATGAAGCAGGAATGATAGAAGGACCAGTGGGCATGAGTGACACAAAACAAAGTGTGGGTAGGAAGGCTTAATAGCTCATGGGATAGCAAATTGGACCAACCATCACCATTGCCCCAGGGTGAGATTTTCTGTTCATTGAGTTTTATGAGTATTAAACTGTCATTTATTTCAGAGTAGAAAAACAGTTCATGAATTACATGTTTCAGTGCTTACAGCAAGACTGAAATGGAACCTAACTGGTGCATAAACGCTTTTCCTGAGTCTCTGCTGTAAGGTGAATTCTATCCTAAATACCTCCAGAAAATGTTTTGGACCTGCAAAACAAAGCTAGCCTTTCCAGGGATCACTCTTTTCTCTTTTAAAAAGTAGCTTACTTTGCCCTGGAGGGATTCTTAAGGGGTCACAGGATATTCAGAAATCAGGGTATTTTTGCAGGAGTTTCTTCTCTGCTATTAAGGTAAAGGCAGTCTTTCAGTCAGCCTCAAGCACTTTTTCTTGTTTGTCTTCTCAATTTCTCATTGCAGGATTGATTCCTTGAAGACTAGAGAAGAATATACTCTGGGGAAAGCCTGCAATGATTTCCTATGTCACCCCTAGATTGTCTTAGGGCTAAATACACCAAGCATGTCATACTAAAGCAAAGAATTAATTCACTAAGACCAAGATCTTGGTAAAAAGGATTAGACAGCTATAGGAATAAAAGAGAACATCCCCAGTTATACAAGAGAGAAGTTTAATTCGTTTCTTACTGCCCAGAATAATTACTTTTTAGATGTTTGGAAAAGACTTGTCTGCTTTGGATTTCTTGTGCTGTCAGAAGACTTGTCTTAAAGTGCCTTTAGCAGGTATATTCTTATATGTTCCAAAACTCAATGCTAAAGAAAACTTAAGATTCTGACATATGTCAGTTGGGTTGTATTGAACTCTAGAAGGCTCACTTTCTTAGTATGTAGAAAGTTCAAATCTGTAACACATTTAATTCCTCATCAAGACACTTCTAGTAAGAGAATATTTAATTAGATACACCCTTTTCAGATCCAGCATGGTATTTCCTAGGCCCCTATGAATAAATGTGTAGTGAGGCTGTATTTAAGAAAGAAGAAATTTTTATTAGAAAACATTACAAGAGATTAAGGTCATGTATTTGTTCACAAAAATGTGGCTTTAAAAAGTATACTTATTTTTTGCCCCAAGGGAACATGAAATGCCATTTATGAGGACACAATGGCCTCTGAAATGAAAAGGATATAAAAGATGGAAAAATGAGTCCTGGAAACACTTTGATATTGTAAGAACACAGAAAGCTGCTTTCTATAGAATATTTTAACTTTTCTGTTATTTTTGTAATACGTCTTTCAAAAGACCTGCATATTTTTCAGCTCTTCTCATACACAGGAAATAAACAAACACTACTGGTTTTCTTTCAGAAAAAAAAAAGAAACAAAAAAAAAACCTGGAGTCTTTTGCACAGTAGTTTGCTGGGGAGACATAAAAATAAACTTTGCGCCTGGAGGAATGTGTTAGAGTTTGCAAAATGTCAAGAAAATTTCTTTTTTTTTTTTCTTTCTTTTCAGCATACTGAGTTCTGTACAGAAGAACCATATAGAAATTTCCTAATTTAAGGGAAAATAGATCTTTCTGAAGTCTTTGCTACAGAGAAATGCCAGATCTCATCTTTTTAGCAGATGTCATTGAAAAATTCTTTCCAAGGAGAAATATACTTTATATTGAGTACCTCACTTACATACATTGCTCATTAGACTAGCAGAGAACATTGAAAGGGCATTTTGTGCATATTCTTGGTTTGCACAAGACGAGTTATCTTCAATAGTTTTTCTTTGTTTATTCTTCAATAACAAGGCAAACTTGAAAAAAAAAATCCATGTAAGTTAATACAAAATAGAGATAGTTGTAAAGACAGAAAAAAACATTCCAGTATTTTCTTCGAGGAAAACCAATAATGCTGTTCTTTCCAGACTTAGATATCATTGAATAAGAGGTTTTTTTTCTTTCTGTTTATCTTTGTGGTTGTTCATAAGTAGAATCCCACTTCTGTATTGTTGATGTATTCTCAGATAATATTCTACCTTGGGCTTTTGTGGTAGAAGTATCTTTCACATTTCTTCAATGATTTATCTGCAGTAAAATCCTGCCTTTCACTTTAGATTCTGTCAGGTTCATAAAACCAACAGAGTAAAAGGCTTTTGTGCCTTAACATGCTCAAGGCTTAAGGTCAAATAGCCTATACATATAGCTCCATTTAATCTAAATACATCAGTACATTTATTAATTTTTAAAAGTAATTTAAGCATCTAGAATGTAAACCTCCTGTAAGAGGTCCAGTTTCAATCTATGCTACTCTTCATGATATTCGGTTCAAGAGAAACAGGCTTTGAGGCAGACCAGAAATCTGACATTAAGTTCTGTAGAACAGAACATAGATGAGTTTCCTAACCTTTTTATTGAAGAACATATAGTAAAAAAACAGTAAACAAAATGAATCATGAGAATAGCACACAAGCTGTAAGCTTACATAATCTTAAATCCGCTAGCATATTTTATTTCTGGATAGAGTTTTTATCAAATCTGTTGCTAAACAAGTGTCTTATGCCATCATTAGACTGATTCATAAACAATTGACAGTAAAATTCTTGACAATTTATAAATTATTTTTTTCTAAAAGGTTTTGCAGCCTCCAGAAGTATTATCTAACCTTTTTTGAAATAAATCCCAATCCTAAGGTAAACTGCTTGTTACTCTTTTTCTTCCTAATGAAGACAATGGTAGTGGGATTTGACACACTAATGTGCCAATACAAAAGTGTAACTTCTTACAGATAGCATTTATTAGCACAACTCAGAGAATGCTTTTTAATGATGAGTTAATAGAAAAGTTTAACCCTCCCTTCTCAAAGCAAACTTGTCACCCAATCAGGATTTTATTAAATGCATTCTTTTCTAAATATTGTATTATTATTTTTACACTCTTAATCTTTGATTTGAGCCTTTGCCCATCAGTGATTGCTTACATAACTAACACATCATTTCTTCCGTTCCTTACTTCAAAGAATTTAAAAACTGTTCAAAAAATAAAGTTGAATCATTTCAACCAAATCCTTTAAAACCCAAGTGTGAGAATGTGTGAATCGCACTATCAGTGTAGAAGACAAGTATATTTTCATTTCACAATCTACATCTTCATTTTTGTGTTTGTGCAACTTGTGTTTGAAAATCCTGAGACATGAATTTTTATAGCTGTCACTCCTTCCATCTGACTGACTTTTAAATAAGCAGTAGTAGAAGAAAGTCTTCAGCTTAACCTTGTGTGTAGTAGGAGTAAATTACACTATGCCCTACTTTCTCCAGTATCCCAATTCTTTAAACTTAGAGTGCCAGTAAAAGCAGCATTGCTATCTCAGCTCTGGCTCCTGTGAATCTCCCCTAGTAATTCTATACATTGTAATGCTTGTCTGTCTCCAAAAGGCTCTAGATTTCTGGTAAGTTCCTTTCATTTTTGCTGTTAAAACTGTTTTCTTTTATACACAGTTTACTTGGAAGGGAAAGACAATAACTCTGCAGTCCAATAATTGGGCAACTTACTTATGGTGAAAAATATTAGCAATTTAGGGATATGAATGTGATCTCCTATATTGCCCAGGAGTACTATAATCAAACAGAAAATTCTGTATTGTCTGCCTTTTATGGAAAATCTGTGGATGTTTAAGTCTGTCTTGGCCTCATGTACAAGTTGGAAAAAAAATATAGAAAGTTTCAGTTTTCAGTTGGTTCCTTGTCAGCACAGTGCTCTGAATTCAGATTATGATTTCATTGTATTGAGTGAAATTTCTCAGAAAGTTGTTTGAACTAATAATTTCAAACTGATTCAATTCAATTCAATTTAATCTAAGTTCAGTCTAAGAGATCTTGATTGTCCAAGATCTCTTAGATGCAGTATATAGACCACATAGTAAAGGTAGAAAATATTAGATGTATTACAATGCTTGTATTCTGAACTCCTGTTTTTATTTGTTGGTTTGTTTTCAAACAGTGTATCCAGGCATATTATGACGTAAAATATTTTATCCCTCCATCCTACTTAGTACTTGTATTTCACAGAGGTGGGGGAAGAGAGTTGTTCGTGGCATATCAGAACTAACTGTCTGTACTTATTTCCTTTAAGTGGCCATGTTTGCAGCTCTGATGTACCAGCTATCATGATATATTGGTGAAGTTTGCCTGCACTACAGGGAAATACACTTAAACTTTGAAGGGACTATGCACTAGGAGTAGCATGTCTGCAGTTGTTTCTGTTTTTACAAAAGATAGAGTATCTTCTACGTCTGAGATTTAGTACTTCATATTGAAAAACCTGAAGTTCTTTCACTACCTTAGCGAGTTGGTTTAAACTGAATTGTACAAAAAAGCTTGGGGGGACCTTGGGAAATCACTGTATCTTTCCTACTTTCCCCCCAAAAATTCTGGACTTGATCTAAACCGTTCCTGAAGAGATGTAAATCTAACCTGTTTTTAGACACTGCTAGGGACTCAAATTTGTCAGCCAGTACAGAGAAGCTGTTTTACTAGCTGTCCTTAATAAAAGTTTTGGTTAGGATTGGTTTGGTTTTGATTTCTAATTTTTTTTTTTTAATTAACCAGTTCTTTTATTAATCATTGTGCATATAAAGAAAAAATATTTCCTTCTTCTTGGTAGGTATCCTTTATGAAACTGAAGACTGTGATAACCCTAGACATAAGCTTGCAAAAATGTGTTTAATAAATCCTTCCATCCATAACTCTTCCATTTTCTAGGCTAATTATCTCCAATTTCTTCAGCTATAGCTTTATAATTCCTGTTTTTCTCTACTGGATTGCCTCCAAGTGAACCACCTCCTGTGAGAGCAATTCTCAAGGCAAGATGCAAAGCTTAAACCAGCTGTTAGTTCAAACAGATTACTCCTGGTGTCTCACAGATGACACAGATGACAAGTATAGCATTTAGCTTTCTGAGAACTACTGGGTATTGCTGAGTCTGGTTTACTTAAGATTCCGGAGACCTCCAGATTTCCTCCTAAGTATTGCTGCCTAGTAAGTTGTACCTCCAATGTCTGTGTAGTTGTTGCTTAAATAACGCTATTTGCTCTTATTCATCCCAAGAAAATAGTGACTTCTCGTTGTTTTCTACCACCTTAGAATTATTGCATGTAATCTTTAGAGTAGTGGTATCTATGTTATTAAAAATGTGAATAGAACCAGAGCCCAAACAGAACCCTGCATAATTCTGCTTAATAAGTCCTTCTGTTCTGAATGTGATACTCTGATCTTCCAATTACCTTTTCCATTATGTTTTGCATCTGTTTTATCATATGTTAGTTTTATCTGGACCTTTTGCTTTCTTCTGCTAATTTATAGAATCGTAGTATGGTTTCTGTTGAAATGAACCATTAAAGATCATCTAGTTCCAACTCTCCTGCTAGGGGCAGGGACACATTTCACTTGAACCGCTTGCTCAGAGCTCCATCCAGCTTGACCTTGAATAATTCTGGAGATGGGGCATCAACAGTTCTTCTAGGCAACCTGTTCCAGTGCCTCCCTACCTTGACACTAAAGAATTTCTTCCTAATAGCTAAGCTAAACCTACTCTCTTTCAGTTTAAAGCCATTCCCTCTCATCCAATCACTACATTTTTGTTTGTATTTTTTCTTTTTCCCCCCCCTACATGAGAAGTTCACATGTAAATTCACACACTACATTTCCTGTCTACATTAGCAGAAGACAACTGTGTGTTAGAGGACAGTATATGATTTTCTACCAAGTGCTGCAGTTGTTTTCCTGCATCACTCAGCTAACTGCTGGCCTCCTTCTTTCAGGTTAGGATACTTAAGCAGTATATACAGAGCGGGGCTAAGATTTGTCATTCCTAATTGTTGTAAAACATTCTGAAAGGTGTCCAATTTCCTTATTCTTACAGTTAGTGTGGTGAAATAAACAGTATGTAGAACAGCTCAGTTTTGTTTGTTTGTTTGTTTGTTTGTTTTTAAGATAATGGTATGCAGTTTATTAATAATGTAGTTTGAACTTTAAGAGATGAGCAACATCCTCATCAGTTTTATAACTCCATTTTGATGTAATGGGTATCCGTTTGTCATGGTATCCCACTGATAAGTAATAATCAATAGATTATTTATTTAGTAACAGTTATGAATATACTGCAATTTATGTGTTGTTTAAGCTTTTAAAGTTAATCCCCATTTCCAGTTAAGTAAATTATAATTTAGGAGCTGTTAGTGTACAGGATGTGTGCTGACCCTCTGTACTGGAGTTTTATTGTACCCCAGTTGCTCTCCTGTGAAAAAAAATACGGTTATGCTGTCTGAGAGCAGAAACAATACAATATGACTGCAGGCACATCTACGTGAATGGGGGAAGGGGGGACCTCTGATTACACTCTGAACTCCCGGATAAGAGCCAGCTCTGATGCAAAAACAATGTTCCCACATTACTGAATTTCTGTGCCTTTTTGTAAAGCTCCTTTGTTACGATATGGCACTTTTCTAATGTGACTAAATTGCTTCTGGCCCAAAACGGGCTCCTGCCTGACTATATGGGGTGTGAATGGAGTTCTGTCTGTATTCATCTATACAGACAAGACCTTAGGTAACCAACCACATACGTCAAGTACCAAATTGGGAACAGAGCGGAGAATTTCCAGAACCCATAACCTGACTGTAACAAGCGCAAGGAATTTAATTGATTCCTGTGAACAAAAGTGAAATTTGAAAACAGTATGATGTTTTTCCATCTCTACTCAAAAAATACATTTTCGCTTATATTTCTCACAAAATCTTCTTTTAGCAGGGGCATAGATATTTAGAATATAATCAAACATGATTTTTTGCTCCACTGATATTCCCTGGCATAGTTACAATAAGGCTTTGACTGCACTTGTTTATTCAAGTAAGCTGTTTGGGATTGATTTCTTTATACATAGCACCTAGAGGAGTGGAAGGGGAAAATATTGGTATTTTTAAGTGCTTCTACTTGTGATACCAAATACAAAGCAATGTCTCTACCTTAAAGTTTCAATCACCTCTGTACCTCTTTTTAGTAAGGATAGGTACGATGCTGACAAGTGAAATACCTAAACCAAGTTTCAAAATTTGCAACTTACAGGAATATATAATGTCATTTGAAGGTACTTTGGTATTTGTTTCACCCTTATCCCCTTGAGTGGAGGACTATGTTCAGCTCTGGGGCTCCCAACAGAAGGACACAGACCTGTTGGAGTGATTCCAAATGAGGACCATGATCAGAGGGCCAGAACAGCTCTCCTATGAAGACAGGATGAGAGAGTTGGGACTGTTAAGCCTGGAGAAGAGGCCCTGGGGAGACCTTAGAGCAGCCTTCCAGTACCTAAAGGGAGCCTACAAGAGAGATGGGGAGGGATTTTTTACAAGGCCATGTAGTGATAGAACAAGGGGTAATGACTTCCAGCTGAGAGAGGGTAGGTTTAGATTAGATACTAGGAAGAAATTCTTTACTTGGAGGATGGTGAGGCACTGGAACAGTTTTCCCAGAGAAGCCGTGTGTAACCCACCACTGGAAATGTTCAAGGCCAAGTTGGACAGAGCCCTGATCAACCTGGTCTAGTGGAATATATCCCTGCCCATGGGAAGGAGATAAAAAACAGGCAATTGTGTTGTCAGGCTGATCTCCAGTCAATATCATTGGTACAGAGTGGATGGGGTGAATGATCCAATGTAATGATATGTGCCTTGAGACCAGCTGAGACCAGCTTTTTTTCCTTCAGCTTATGTGCACCATCCCAGGAAAGACTCTTGGGGTTTCTTATTGGGGAGCATATTAATGCATAGTTGGATAACATACTAAATCCAAGCTTATCTTTCGTGTCTATTAGGCAATAAATAACTACTTTGTACTTTCAAGCTGTATGTATCCTCCTTGCCAGTTTCTTGGTTAAAGATGTCTGACCAAGGCCAATCTAAACAGGGATCATGACATATCTCAGGGGAAAAAAAGCTCTAAAGAATTTACTCAACAAAAACGTGAATATAATGGCTTTCATCTGCTACTATATATAAATAAGGTAAAAAATACTTTTTTTCTAAGCCTCACCTATGATTTTTAGATAACATAACTTGTTCTTAAAGTTGCTGATATCTTCTCTTTTCTCTATGAATATCTAATTATATTAAAAAAATATTTGCAGCATTCATAGTGATGTTTGCAGACGGTTCCATTGAATTTATAGAGAAGAAGGATTGAAAACATCCTTCTTTCAGTAACTCAAATCTTTTCTACCTACACGATGAAAATAATACTATACTCATATAGTTATTATTTAGTAGTATGTAGAGGATGTTGAACGTTTTATGGCAAATGAATTATCAATTTATTAAGCAAAGAAAATTGAGAAATAAAACCCTCAGATTTTAAAAGTTTAATAAATTCAGTTGACTTTTCTATGTTAATAAAAAATAAAACAACAACAACAACAAAAACCCTGTCAATCTTTCAAGAACTCATACACAGAAAAAAATGATGTAAAAAATTAGAAAATTAGTGAAGGAGGTCAAAACCAGCTTTGGTGGCTTGTGCTTCATTCAGGGAAACCTGTGTTGTCACCAGCATGTCAGCTGCTCACCAAAAATATCCATGGCAGTACCGGGTGGAGACAAGGTCATGACAAGGCAGCAACTGATGGGTAAAATGCCATTGAAGTTGAGTGGCACTGCTTTAAAAGTTTAAAAAAACACTGAAACCGTGAACTACCATTTTCAGTGCAATTTACCTTATAAGAATATCTGTTCAATAGTTAGGGAACATGTGTTAACATAATAAGAACTGCCACCTTTTTGAACTTGAACAGCAAAATAGAAGGGAGATGACTTGATTTCATTCCTCATTCCAATCTGGTTTTGTTTTGTCTGTTTACTGGATAATAAGCAACCTACACCTCTTCTTAATACCTAAATCCACATTCCTTCTCTTGTTCATATATTAAAAAAAAGAGATTTTCAGTCAATTCTTCTTATTACTAGAACCATCAAAAGCCCTAACATGAAATATACTCAGCCTTGTCTGTAGGAGTGAAGCCTCTTAATGTATTCCGTGGAGTTCCTCTTCAATAGCTTGGTAAGAAGAGCTGTGTGTCAGTGGAGCTTTTGACCTTCAATTGCTCTCACTTCTGTTGCCATTGTGGCCCCTTGATTCTGCAGCAGATTATCCCTGCTCCGCACTCCTGAATTTAATTTCTTAGAAACTAGGAGCACTTTAGATGAGGGGCTGCATAAAGATCTTTTATGTTTTCCTGGAATAAATATTAAAATTGGCAGACATATGCTGGCTATACTGTGCAGGATGATCCAGACAGCTGAGTGGTTGCTTAAGGATCTGAATGACAACTGGGGACAGCTTAATGGATGTTGATGTTATTGCTTCCATCTCTTTTTGCCACCTGCACTGCACAGATACTGGACTCCCTGTCAGTCACTGATGAAGTGTCACGGCTTCCATCATGGTATTTTATGCTGTGCCACTGATGTAAACCACTGAGGTTCAGGATGTGACTGCTGAACAGCTTGGAGACCCCGAGAAAATGCAGACTGAAACCTCACCAGTCACTGCAAGCTAAGCTGTCCCTGATTGTCCGCAGTCCTGGTCATCAAAGAAAATGGTTATTCAAGACTAGAGAATGATGTTTTGCAGGAAAAATATTTCTGCCTTGCTTGTTCATCAGAGCAATACAGACTAAAGGGATGATTTTCACAGGAGCCATTTTACCTCTTGAAAGATTTTAAAACACGGAAAATGGAAATCAGAAGTTAAACTAATGCCAGACTTTAATGTGCATTTAAACCCCTCATTGATAAATCTATAAATTAGGAGAGAATAACAAAATTTATGAATATTTTCAAGTACTTTGAATTATTTTATCTACAACATGTAATAATTTTTATAAATTGCATGGTACTCAGAATAAAGCATCTGCAGTCAGGAGGTTTTGGTGCAGTTTAATTTTCTCTAATAGCACAAGAGTCAATAGCAAAATTGCACTGTCAGTAAATTTTACTTGAAAATCCTTTCAGGAGATAAAAGGATTGTAGAGAAGCTAAGCAAAGCTAATGGAAGATTTGGGGAGGAGTAAGAATTTTAGTTCTGTGACCTAATTTGGTGAGGTATAATCATACAAAGAAAATGTTCAATGATGAAATGTATTGTTTTGACTATTCAGTGTGTTCTAAGATTAATTTAGGTGGTGTCAGTAATTTCCATTCATCGAAGAAGACAGACCAGTCTCACGTCGTCTAAGCTTTAAACTAATTTTAAATAATTCTTTATGTTCTCTAAAAATTAGGCATTTTTCCCCCTCTATTGTTGAAGAAATAAAAGACATAGCAATAATATATCAAATGCTGGACTGGGCTAATTGTTGGTAGGCACTAACTTTTTAATAGTATCCTCCTCACAGAATAAAATTCAGTTATGTGAAAGATTTTAACCTTTTTTCTGTACTGTTGTTTCCTTCCCTTTATCAGCTTTAGACTAACCAATGGCTGCTCCAGGATAATTTTTAATCCTCTATTTTCTCTTGTGGAAGAGCAGTGCAGCAGTTAATAATACTGTGGCCCGAATTAGAAAGCTTATTTAATAGGGGGACTTTTTATTCCTTTGAACAGGGACTTCCAGAGTAGAGGAAGGTGGTATGGTATTTTCATATTAGTATTTTCATATGGTATTTTCATATTAGCATTTCTGTAAAGGTAACTTGAATTGCAGATAGTCTTCTGAATTTTTCTAGAAGTACAAATGGATGTATGAAAAAGAACCAATGCCAGGAAGTAGCTTTTCTGATATTCCTTACAATTTTTCCTAGCATGTGGCTGCTAGGTTTGAAAAACCAAAAAGGAGCAGGCCATAGTTGAGTAATTTGTATACTTCTAGGTTTTATCACAACAACAGAAGCTTCTGTCAAAGAAGTAGATAATCAAGAGGAGCATGAGAGGAAAAAAAGCATCAAATCAGAAATGGTAATTTAGCACCATGAGCTTAATGACAGTGCTTCCATTCACTGAGGTTACCATTTCTTTATGAGAGACTGTTTATATAGGATTTACATCTTTTCATTGAGAGGAATCCCAACTAAAAGGCTTTCATAACTAACACCCAAAATCCTAAGGGGAGTGAAATGCTCCCATTACCTTTGATGGCAGTTGCACATTCTCCTGTCTCTCCAGACATATTGGCTAATTCATCATTTACTTTCTTTCCCTCTGAATTCTGCTTTCTGATTACGTTCAGTATTTTATTTGGGTATGATATTGAGCACACTCTTAGAAAACTGAGAAAATCAATTTGTGTTAAGAGTGATCTACAAGGTAATTACCATGCCTAGAGTGAATCAGGATATACAATAAATTTAATCTGAAATTATGTTCTGTACCTATGCCATTATTAAAAAAAACAGATTTGTGGTAATATGATATTAGTAATTGCTAGTGAAGTCTCTAATCCCAATTATCTGTTATCTTTAGCATACATAACCTTTTAAAAGAGATGAATTTTTAGGGCTTTTCCTGAAGAGCTCAGAGGAAAGGTATCTCTCTATATATAGGAGCAAATAAAAGATTGTTCCATTAGGGTATCCAATGGGTCCATTTAAACATGATTACCGTCATGGCATTGCAGAGCTTAGTTGTGTCAATGTGAATGCAAGCTATGCCACCTGGACTGTAAAATAAAATCAAAGAAACAGTATATATATGTTCTCCTATAACTGATATAGAACTTACTTTTCTATGTGCTGCATAAGAACTGTAGGATTTTAAAGTTCCTGATGTCAGGTGAGAGGCAAAAACCAATCAACGACCAATCTATCCAAAAGTAGGTAAACAGGAAAAGAGTAAAGAAGGTTAAAGAAGAACAAGTGAGCAGTTGGCTTTTTAGTGCTTTGAGATCAGCTTATTTATCAGAGATCAGGAAAAGAAAATGAAAAAATCTGTAGATAACCTTACGTGATCGACTGTCTCCAAGACAATCCCCAAATTTCTAATATATTAGAATTCTTTTCTAACACAAATGATTCTGTGATTGTATGCATCTGTGATTCTATGAAATGCTGATTTACTTTGTTGCATTCTAATTGAACTGTATCTGCTCAGGATAGAAAAAACCCAACAAACCTGTAGCTTACAGTTAAGAGTTACCTCCGTAAGAAATGAGGGGTCTCAGAGTTGCATTAAATTGAAAACAGAAAGAGATGTAACTCTTTATTCTTTAGTACCTTGGCTAACTGCTGGCTGAAGGGGATCAGGAAGATGTGAGTATTGGGAGATTCGGACATTTACATTCTGAATGTTGAACTAAAGAAATACTTTCAAGTGTCCCAGAAACTTTGCCCTACTCTCTGATACTTTATTCCAAAGAAACACCAAGCTGTTAGACATGCTGTGACCTGTTTATTGTCAGATCATCTGGCATTACTTTCAAAGTCATGGTTGTGCTTTTCCTAGTTTTCCCTTGATCCCTTCAGGTTCTGAGAACTGTTTTACTAAGGCAGAGCATGCCACCATCCATTCACAAAAGCAAGCAGACAGAAAGGTATTACCTGCCACATTATCATCATCCTCTGTTTATCAGTGCTCCAGAGATGAGCAACGTGATGTGTTTTAAGCAGCTGAATGTGTCAAATGCATGCAAGCTCCTGACTTGTACAGCCACATGTTCCTCTTTTGGGTCCTTTGCAAAGTCTCACCCCTTCCTATGAAACTATGATTTCACACTCCTGATGTGACAGACTGTGATGGCGTGAGGGTGCAGAGAGGGTGTTTGTTGTTCCTTTTGTATTTGCTCCTCTCAAATTCTCTAAGTAACTGAGGGTTAAGTAGAGTATCAAACATTAGGAGTTGTTTTAGTGCCATGATAGTCTCCAGACAGCAGGGGAATTGCAGAATACAAGGCAGCATGCTTGTAATTCACAATAGGAAGCTACATCTTCTCTTTTGATCGCCATCTTCAGGGAAAAAAAAAAAAGATAAGGGCTCTCTCTGGTCGACAGTTGACGCTTGGTGACAGGCAGGGACAGAAACACGCTCCTTCTGGAATAGAAAAAGCTTTTGTAGACTCACACAGTTTGCATTCACTGAGGTAGTCTAAAATTCACAGTGTGTTCCCACTCGTTGTACTCTTGTCCTTACATTTAGTGATTCAATAACAAATGCATGTGAAATGGTTACACCAGAATTTATTTATGTAATAAAATTAGATAAGTTTTTCTAAACTGCTTAACTTCTAGACAAGTGTATGATTAAGTGGTACTTCAAATACATTTCAGTTTTCGCATCACATCTGATATTTAAGCGTTATATTTATACTGTATTCTGATTTTTTTTCTTCATTTAAAAGCTCCCATTATCTCCAACAGCTTAGGAATTTACAAAGCCTTTTCTCCTAAGGGTTATATTGTTGCATTGCACTTATTAATGAACCCTGCTTTCAAGAGGTTGGTTGTTTGGGTTTTTTTAAAGTATAATTTTGTACATTTGAAAACCGATGTAAGAGGACCTCCTCAACTAATAATTAAAATTATTATTTTGTTACACAGTCATTAAAAATGTGTGCTCTCCAGGGGTATTCTAATTTAATTGTGGCAGATTTTCATGTTTATGTTTAAATTTCTTTTGAATGCATTCGTTAGTTCTTAGTATTTCCTATCTGTTTACTTTGCTAGTTTCTAATTATTTCCGTCTGTATTTTTTTCAGTGTGGCCTACATATGTTTTTTTTCTCACTTTAATCTTTCCACTGTTTGATGAGTTGCAACATCTAACATTACATAAAAGTTATATTATTAACATATGATAAAAGCTTATGTGATGAAAGAATATAGGAGATTAATCCTTGATCTTCATGATTAAAAATAACTTCAGTTATGTGGATGGTGAGATCTTATGCACTTGCAAATTATAGACTGAGATAAAATAATATCCTTTCAAACCCCTTTTTCTATTATTAATCTTAATAAAAATTTTCTACCTCCATATTCTAATACTGTATATCTCATGTAAAGTAGCTGAACATATTAAACCTATAATGGTAAATAGAATTTTTTATGCAGTTCATATTACTTGTGTCTTAGGATATGAAATAGGTCCTGTGAATCTAAAAAAACCCCTGGTTTTGCAGAAAGCAATATCAACATAATGTATTCATAACAAGTTCCTTAATAAAGAACATGAGACCTAAACTCTTGATAACAGGTTAAACTATCTAAAAAACCTGAAGCAACTGGCTGAGTTTATACTCATATAGTGACACTGTTGATCCTGTGCAAGGATAGCTAATGTCAGATTTACCATTGCCTCATCCTCATTCAAATTAGTGATGCTTCTGTTTTATTTTATGCCTTTGAACATTTCTGTAATGCATATGCATTTCAAATATAAAGATAAGTATGAGAGCATGGGTTTCTTTTCAGTAATTTATAAGCAGCACTTTAGTTGTCTGTGGACTTTTAACTGACTTTTAAAAGCCTTCTTAACATCAGTTTTTAATTTGAAGGGGAAAACATATTGTTCCCTTTAACATGTGAAGTGATGGATATAGATTAAAGATACTCATAGTAACTACACTTCTGATTATCTAGGTTCACATGTCCTTCAGTGGGACTTAGCACCTCAGTGAGTAATACATTTTTGAGGTTTGCACTTAGAAGCTATTCAAAGTTCTTCCCAGCTGTAAAACCATTATTTTCTTTTGGAAGGACTCCAATAAATCATCATGAGCTAAGTTTACAGTGCTGTTCCTGTATTGCAACATGAGAAAACATTTTGCCTGGTAGCAGTATGACATCCTTGAAAGGGAAGGCACGTAGCAGCGATCTCTAGCACGTCAGGCCAGTGGCTATCAGTGCAAGGGCATGGCAGGGCTATTGTTCCACATTTCTTTCTTTCCTAGTTTGCATGTTGCTTTTGAGTAGAGAATTTGGCAGCAATCCATATTCTCCCTTGAGTGCTGGCTAGGACTGCTGCAATTCTGCACTGAATTTGCAGAGGCCTTAGGAAAAGAGGAGACTCCTTAATCCCTTCCCACTTGAGGTTGCTTGAGGGTTGGCTGGATTCCAGTTACACAAAAATAATAGTGGTTAGTGTTTTACCAGTGAAGTTTGACCAGACGTCATGTAACAATTCATATATGTTTGTGGTTTGGTATAATGTTTGAAATCATCTTGACCGAAATACAACAAAAATGCTATGTAATTTTCCTCAGATTCAAAAGAAATATTTTCTTTAGCTAAAGGACCATTAAAGACTAGGGCAGAGATGAATTGGGGTTATTAGACCTGAAGAAGTAGTCGCTGACTCCAAACCAAAAGTACTACACCACTGCACAATAGAAAATAAGCAATGAGTTAGAACTTGCTGCAGAGTTTTTAGAACTAGATTCTTTGGTTTGGCTCATAAGGAAATAAAATATATTAATGCAGCAAATCTGGACTTGTTCTAAAAGGAGCTTATTTGGCGGCTCCTGTACCCAAATTCATAATCTTCCAGTACCTCTCTTGTAATGTGAAGGTTCTTTTGGGGTGTTTAAAAACAATTAAATGCAATGAACTGTTTGTGGCAGAGTCTATTAACTTTCCAAATACAGATATATCCACTGAATATAGAACAAAACTAATTTTTTCTTAGCATGTCTGATTAGTTCTGTCTCTGATTTGCTCTGCTTTTGACTTTTGCTTTATGCTCCATGAAGGAGACAATCTGGCTGCTTGAATAACTTTTACTTTCTTTTAAAATTATTTAATTTCAAGTGTAGCAGAGAGTATCAAAATATTTTAATTGACTCCATTTCAGCACTGTCCAAGAATATTGTTCGGTGATTGAAAAGAAAAGAGAAATTATTTTTCTGACCTTTTGAGAAGTGAAAATTAATGTTGTCAATCCTGGAAAAAATGTGATAGAATTATGGCATGTTACCTCTTGCTCTAGATATGCTCAAGCATTATGCTGTGCTTCAAATTTGATGCAACTTTTTAGATACATGTGTGTGTTTCTTCAGATAAGCAGGCTTTATGGGTGTGTATAATATAATGGAAGTGGCTACAGAACTAATGACCAAGGAAGATATATGCAACCTCTGATAGACTTCTGCAGACACTGGCACTTCTCACAATCCATATGTTCTATGTATGATACTTAGACAAACAGCTTGTTTAAAAAAAAAAAAAAAAAAAACCAAAAAAACCAAACCAAACCAACCAACCAAAACAAAACAAAACAAAACAACAAAAACCCAAACAAACAAAAAACCCCCACAAAATATTATTTGTGGTCCATTATTACTCTCTAATGCTTCAGATGCCTTAGTTTTCAAACATAGAGCTGCAGACATCTCAGAGGGACACATGAGGTGACTATCCTGCTGTGCTCTGCACTGCTGCGGCCTCACCTTGAATATTGTGGCAGTTTTGGGCACCACAATATAAGAAAGATATTAAGCTATTAGAGAATGTCCGAAGGAGGGCAACAAAAATGGTGAAGGACCTTGAGGGGAAGCTGTATGAGGAGTAGCTGAGTTCACTTGGTCTGTTCAGCCTGCAGAAGACAGAGGGGAGACCTCATTGCAGTTACAACTTCCTCATGAGGGGAAGAAGAGGGTCAGACACTGATCTCTCCTCTGTGGTGCCCAATGACAGAACATGAGGGAATGGCCTGAATTTGTGTTGGGAGAGGTTTAGGTTGGATACTAGAAAGAGATTCTTCACACAGAGGTTGGTTGAGCACTGGAACAGTGATCACAACACCAAGCCTGTCAGAGCATTTGGATGATACTCTCAGGCACATGGTGTGACTCTTGTGGATGGTCCTCTGCAGGGCCAGGAGTTAGACTCAATGATCCTTGTGGGTCCCTTCCACAACTCAGCATATTCTGTGATTCTTTGATTCTGTAAAAATCATTGTGTAGTTGTGTAATGTTTATAATGCTGCATTTGACAGACTAAAGGTTGAATTTATGACCATTTTTAATACTGGAAGTAGCTATTGAATAACTTTTGCTGAAGCTGGGATATTCCTCTTAAGGGTAATAGTTTCACCTTGAAAGAACAATCACAAGATTTCAAACTTGTTGTTTTATAAGCAATAATTATTGTCCATTTCTGCATTTAATTGAAGTGTGTTGGGTTTTTCTTTTAATTTATTTTGCTTGTATGTTTGAGGGTTAGAATTCCTGGATGGGAAAAAAAGAAGTAAATCTGTGTCAATGCTACTGTTTTCCCTAAAAGAGTATTTTCAGGATCTTCACAAATAATTAAAATGTCAGGCATCATCCCTACAAACAGACTTCAGATAAGATAGCCAAGGATGAAAGAAAAATGTCCCATGGAAATACCATGCACGTTATACGATGTGTGTATAGATTTTGTAATTTTCCTATGGCAGAGATAGAACTGCAGCTACAACATGTTACAGATAGTTTGTCTATCCTATTATAGTACAACGTACAACAGTCTGATATAGCAATCCAGTAAATATTTGAAAGAGAAAGTTTTATAGCTCAGAGATGACAACTCACCTCATTTAAAACTGTAGGTAGAACAGAAAAGAAAATTATATCTAACCCTAGGGGCTCTTCCCAAGTTTTATGTTGGATTATTTGGATGTTTCCATAAAACACATATCCAAATTACATATTCATTATATCTTAGCTTTTCACAGTGGGTACCTGTAGAGTAAGTGGTAAAAGTCTCCCACAGCTTGTTCATTTTTAATGAGAACAAAGCACTTACATTGTGTATCACAATCAAATCACTTGTCATTCTGTAATAGGACAACTACCAACTGAGCTGTTCTCGCAGAATGCCTTTTTCCTTTGGGCTAGGAGTACAAATCACTTGTCAGGTCTTAGTTATGGCCTGTATATAAATTGCAGTCTAGAAAAGGACCATATCATAATCTGGTGTTCACTTTGCCCATTACTTAGGGTTGTCTGAATAGAAAGTAAGGTTCTTATGTCAGTTTTCAGGCATTAATCACTTTGGCTTCTCTTTCCTATATGGATTGTGATTGAGTGCTTATTATGACTGATACAAGCTCATACTTTTAATTGTACAATCAGGGCCTATATTTCACTCGTGTAAATTGATACAGTTTTCTTGATGTAGTACAGCAAGTTTATATCAGCTGAAACATCTGAATTTAAACAGTTTTGTAAGATTGTGGAATCACAAAGGAATAAAACACAGCTGCATAGTACTGTAGCACTAACTTGTAACCTGCTGATATCTAAATCTATTTTGCTATAATACAAAGACTTCCTGTAGAATGTATATCAGAGTTCAGTGTCTGAGAAAAGGGTTTAGAAAAAGCATCATGCTGAGAAGGGAAACTCTGAGTTAGACAGTAGGAAATGCTGAACACAGAAATACATCCTGAATTAGATATCTCTTTGAGATTTAAGCACCTTACTCAGCACTACTGGGAAGCATTACTATCCTCTTGGGATTACGGTCCTGAGTCATTTCCTGACCTAAGTGTTTCTTCAATATATTAAATAAACAAATATATAAATAAATTGTCTTAATTCTTTTTTTTCCAGGAGCTACCCTCATGCCTTCCCATCTTTCTTTAATAGCCTAATGTTAAGCTTGTTCTAGTGTCAGAGGGATTCAAAAAGGGATTCTGATTTTTGAGGAGGATGGCCTAATGATCAGGCATCAGATATGTCTGAGATGGGGCTGAACTGTGTGTTTTCTACCCTGCCTGATGAACCTACTGCATTCTACATAAAGAAATTAAAGATCTCTTGGTCAAGAAAAAACTGCTGAGGGATTCAGTAATGTTACAGAAGATCTGCAATGTAAGAATACCTTTCAGTCACCTGAACGAACTAGAATTTCATTACTTTAGGTTCAAATATCTATGATTAAATTACTGTATTGTATAAATAGTAGTGTCAACATCAGTATTTTTCAGTCTGCTTTTACTTTTTTTATAATAAAATCCGTATAATACCTAGAGAGGAAAAAATATCCTAAAATGTTTCTAATCACATTTTTTATTCCGTTTTCTCTTTTTCAATCAGTGCAATACAAATCCTTGTACTGTAGACTGGAAAAACTCATCTCTTGCACCCCAAGCATGCAGAATTATTCTGAACATCCTCTTTTTTTAATGTACTGTGCATCAGCAGTAGGTAGCTAAAACTTCTTCAGTCATTTTCTTAGAACCACTTTGATTTACTTACGGAAAGAAGTTTACAAAATGACAACAGGAAAGCAGTTTTCTGCTGAAGGCAATAGAATGAGAGTTAATAGATCTGTCACTGAAATCCTATGTAAAGACATATTGAGTACTCTTTTCACTGGTATCATGACTGTGAAATTGAATGCTTGCTGAAAAGCTGTGACAATAAATGCTTAGACAATTAAGGAATGCTGTCTTCTCATGAGATCACAATGTCTAGTCAACTTATGCAAACAGAAGTTGTAAAGCAAGAAGAAAAAAATTATATGAAAGACTCTTTCTTATATGCCTTCCAATCAATATATATTCCATTATCAATGCCCATCTTCCATAGTAGAGAAATACAAAGATTTCGAAAATAAACATTATGAAGATTGTTAAAAATAGCATAGAAGAAGAGTTCAACCTCAGTTTGCATAATAAACAATGATTTTATTTTTTTTTATCGGAAGAGCTGTGGTGCATCAGTCTGTCACCTGGCTGCTGGTCATGGTTGTGCCAAGATCACTGATGTTTCTTGTTTAGGCTGAGTTGATATTTTCCTACTGCTTCTTTAAACAAGGATAACTTAGAGCTGATACTTTGCTATATCAGTTTTATCTGGAGGACCCCTGATTTGCTCATTATAGTTGAAGACATCATAACGACAAACCTAAGACCAGAATGAATTTGTCACCTTGTTTAGCTTTGTTTTTCTTTTTAATGCTGGTCAAAATCTAGTTTTGAAGACACAGGTTTTATGGCAATTATAATTTAAAATGGAAGATATTTTCAGCCATTATGGAGTGAGTAGACCAAACTAAATTATTACCATTTTCTGAGTCATTACTTTCTCACTTATCAAATGGGGCATAATACACTAATGCACGAATTTTGAGGCTCCTTAGCCAGGCAAAATTCCATTGAATTTAGTGGAGGTTTTTCTGTGACCTTAAATCCAAAACCATTTGATGGACATTGGATCACTACTCACTGAACAAAATTATAACAAAGGTTTTCAAAAATACTGTTTTACAGAATGTTTATTGGTTCTTCTTGAGGACAGAGGCATTTCAGGAATTACTCATGCTGTTTAATTTTTAAGGCATTGGGGTTTTTAATATGGTATCTGTTATAGCTTTGTAGAATGTGATTTTAAAGAAAAAATATTTTTACTGTTGCTCCATGTGCTACTCATTTAATAAGATACATTGTGTGTGTGTGGTTTATTCCTCCCACGATATTTGAGCAGTGTAATAGCTCAGATTTTAAGATATTAGAAAGATGATCCTTGAGCTGGGTAGACCTAATCTCAGTATAGGAAATGAAAGAAATGCTGAAGGAAAATGTGGAAATTGATACATTTTCCCCATAAAATTCAGTCCAAAAGTTTTTAAGTAGATTGTATCTATTAGGTTTTTAACATTAATTTTAATTATGCACAATGATTAATTTCTTGCACATACCAAAAATGCACTGATTTTAATACATTAATACAATTTAAGAAATAAGATGTTTTATCTATTCAAGAGAAGTACCAGTTTTACTGTTTAATAAGCAGTTACTGACTGCAACTAGTCATAAATTTATTATTAAGAGTTCAGCTGCATTTTTCAAAAGGCCTGTAGACATTTGGACTGTAGAGAAATATTGTTGCTTATAAAAATTATTTTAGCATATGTTACTACACAATCAGAACAATCAGACTTCAGGGGGCAAACAAGATGATGTTTATAGTCCTCTCAAAGTAAGGATAGTTTTCTGTTGTCTTTTTAGTATAGAGATCTTTGAAAAGTTAATCCTATTGCTTTAGCTTTGTGAAATACCCCTGGTGCAGTGTTCTGACAAATCAGCTTCTTATAACAGGAAAATAATTTCTTTGAAATAACTTCTTTCCTTTTTGTCCTTGTTGGTGTGTAGTCTTGCAGAAAAAAAAAAAAGTCTACTGGGGTCACTGTTTGAAAATATTGAAGATTCCTTTCAAAAGAAGTAATAGAACTCTTGAATTACATTTGTCTTTTGAGTAGAGAAACTTCATTATGAAAGTGTTAGTCAGGTCAAACCTCTTCCGTCTGCCTGTCAGTCATTAGGATATATTGTGCTTTAGCTAAACTAAACCAGCTACTGGATCCTTATGTCAGACCAGACTGTAGAAAATAAATGAAAATAATGAAATTAATTTTATTCTACCAAATTAACAGAAAAATAGCAATAATTATTTGATTACAATAATTTGTTTGATATATGACTTCCATTTATTTTTTTTTGTAGATGCATAAACTGGGGATTGATTCATGTCATGAACGTCTCATTTTCATTTGCTTTGTTTTATAGCAACTTCATAAATATAGAGTGTTTGTAAAAGATGTGCTTAAAAAGTAGTTCTTTTAATGAGCTTCTGATGGCTTGCACCCTGTTCAGTTTTTTATGGTATTCCCAGCTCAGGATTTAACTTGCAGAACAGATGGAATTAGTGACAAAAGTATTTGGAACGTATTTCAATTTAATTTTGTTAGTCCCAGAAGTAAATTATTCCTATATATTTGTAAATTGGATCATTCCCCTATTGCATACCAAGATAAGTCAGATGCTACATTTTTTTAAGCTACCTTTTCTTGAGAGAAATACGATAGTGATGATTCAGTTAAGGTTTTTTCCAGAAACCACAGTTTGCTATGGGCTACGCTGAGGCCATAACTTATAGGAAATGACAGCCTTACTTACATCTGCCTTTACTGAAACTCCAACAGCAACACATCCTAGACCTCATATTAAGCCTTCTGTTCAGTGCTTAGTTGTTTGCAGGATTTGAAAACCTCTCATCTTGACTTTCTCTTCTGGTGCAGATAGGCACTCTGAGGCAGGTTAAGACTGCTCCTGAGAAATGTTAACCTGGGCTTCTGTGGCATCCTGACTCCTGCCAGCGCTGTGCAAGAGCGACCTTCATGTATGATTTGTGGAGTTATGGCTCATGGGTTATAAAATGACCATTCCTGCAGTGAGGACTGAGAGGAGAGAGCAGCTGTTGCAAATCAGGCCTCCTGCATAGCATTAAAACTCCAGCTGGAAGTTGCACTGGACTTATTTTTTTAGGAAAAAAAAAGAAAGCAAATGTTCTTCTTGGTCTTGGTCACAATAATCAGGTTGAAATTTGTAATATTTTTTTTTTCTCATTTTTTTAAACACAGTCCTTACTTCTATCTACTGAAATTTCTTTGGCCACTCTTAATTATAGGATGGAAGCCATGAACAAATTTGCCCAGATTGAAAGTGAGGGCTGGCTCTTCAGCCCTGGTGGGAGCAGGGTGTCAGAGTAATCTAGGGTGTTCCTTGGGATGCAGGGAGTGAGGAAGAGAGAAGCGACTTTGAGTGCAAATGCAATGAAAATTCATAGAATTCTAAAATCCTAGGGTGGTTAGGGTTGGAAGGGACCTTAAAGGTCATTGTTCCCCACTGATGGATCTGCAAGTAGGTTTAGCAATAGCCATGATAACACTGTTAAGTCCTGGACAGCTGGTTGCTATGATGTCCTGATTTCTGCCAGTCTGAAACATCTCAGAGCTACATGGCATATTTGTGCAAGAAAAATAAAACAAAACAAGACTACAAGCAGCAGAATACTGTTTTAGTTTGCATTTCTCTGTTTGAAGCACCATTTTGACCACTGCTGATGTCACTGCAGCAACAATTCCAATTTCCATAGCAGTTAATATTACAGCTAATACTGTCAAAATCTGATATGAAGGGAGAAATTTTAATAGGGCTGTAATACTTTTGCAGAATTTCCACTCGGTCCATTTGACAGTTTTGTGTGTTTGTTTAGTTATTTTTCCTCAGAAAACCATTAGGAAGGTGATTTGATGCTTTGTTTGCTGCATAGCTACATCATTCAATAGTGGTGTGTGCTAAGACACCAATGAAATTTGCATCAATTACTTAAATATTGATAAGCTCAAAATCTTGTCTTGGGCACAAGGAAATACATCACATATATATGTGGAGAATTGGATCTATTATTAGCCTAACTGGAAGTTGAACATTCACATTAAAATACACCAAACAGTTGGTGTTTTGCAACTATAATCAAGTGGGTTTAGTACCCAAGTAATACAGTACAGCTTTATTAGGAATAATACCCTCAAAATTATTATACAGTTAGACTTGTGAATATCTACCCTTTCTCTATGCTGCTATACTTGTCCTTCTGGGTGATAAGGTCAGGAACACCAGTGCCACTGGAGTGGGAAGCTAGGATTTCTCAGGGAGCTAGGTCTTCCCCACGAGGAGCTCAGCAGACCCTTCCATTCCAGCCATGCATCCACCTGTAGTTCTCTTTATGTTTCCCTGTCACAGCCTGGGGACACAAAGGTCTATTGCTTCACTGGTAATCACTGCCAGAGGAGTGAGGATACCACTGTCTCCTTAAGACCTCCAGGAACTACTGAGATAGAAAAGAGATGTAATTATATATGGTAGTCTGATAAAATTGGCAACTTTTGCTCAAGTGAGGGCTACTGGTGTACAGCTGTAAATCAAAACCATGGGATACTGTCAGGAAAGTAGAGAAATGAGTGTGACAACCCTCTGCAGTTTTGACATTTGACATTTTTGCCAGATTTAATCCATTCTGGTTCTAATATTCTGGACAATTTAGTCTTGTATTTGTTGGTTATGAATGTATCTGATCCATAGTATTGCCTTTGCTTGTTAAGCAAATCAAAGGGATTCAAATCACCTACTCTTTTAGAAGTTTAGGTATTCTGAATCACTGTCCTATAGGCACTTCTGTCTTGCTGTATGAGGGTGCAGGGTATTTAAATTCCTATTCTTTTAATACAGTCTGCAGTGACCCATATGATGGTCCTTTTCTCTCCTTTATGAGTGATTCATGCAGTTTGATAAAAGTTGCTGAGGTAACATTGCTAAAAACTTGTCAATTTTTTCAAATAAGTTTTCCATAGTTCATTTCTTATACGACAATCCTGTACAATTTTAAATCATGATATTGCAGTATGAAACAGTGTGATGGGCTTATGCATAGTTCAGTGACTTCAGAATGAACTGGAAACTGTATAAATAAACAAAAGTTCATCTTCATAGATACAGTTTGCAAATTGGAATGAGATTACTTAAATATTGACTACTTTTAATTCCTTATGAACCTATAACTCAGAAAGGGAATTAGCAACCTGGGAGAGAATATGGGTGTTTAGAATGTTTCAGTATGTTGGATTCTACCGAAATCAAAGTAACTTATTAGTGTGACACATGAATAAGTTGCTGTAGCCCATTTTTGAGGAAAGATATTGTAAAACAACCTTAAAAAATTAATTAGTTAGTTAAAATGTCAAGAATTTGTTTCCTGGTGTTTCAGACTCAGAAGATGTATGGAATTTTACTTGAATAAGTAGCATAAGGAGCCAATAAATGTCTAAAATATTATTCTTAAAATAAATTCTCAGTGAAAGTAAGGGGAAAAAATAAAATGGAAGATAAGAAGAGAAGATTGTTTAAAACAAAAGCTGGACACTGTTTCTGACAACAGGAAAAAGATAACACCTCTTATAATGATGTCACCTTTGGGGAATCAGCGCATCAGTATGCAATGTCTAACAAACTGTGGAGGAAACATTCATCCAAGAGAAATGTCATGCCCAGAGGTGCTGCAGTTCTGACAGGCTGAGAAAAACATTGTAACTCAGACACGAATGCTCATTGTTGTGGAGCAAAAAACTTTTTTCTTTTTAGTTTCTCTTCCTTATACCTATTACAAAATATTAAAAATATTAAAATATTTTGAATTATATGCATTTTTATTTGTAATTAATATTTAAAATTATGGTTGGAAGTAAAACCATGTCAATTTCTGAGATAATTGTTGTGTCCTGGTAGATTACTGCTATTAATGAAGGAAAATGAACATTTTCTTTAGGCAGGCAGAAAAAAAGGTGAGAGAGTCAGCATTTTTTAAGTCAGACTACGTGTCTTTACTGAAAACCATGCCACAAAGTTTTTAATTTAAGCAGTAGATCTGCACAATGGAGTTGTTTTGTTATAACAGCTACATTCAGCTATTCACAAAACAAACTTTTTTGACAGTTTTTTTCCTATAACAGTTTTGAAAAGGTCAAAGCTTTTTGACCTTTTCAAAATGAAAGACCTCACTTTTTTTCACCAACAAATGACATTTTAAAAATAAGCTAATCCTAGTGAAACAATTGTTTTAAAGGTCATAACCAAATGACCTGGACCAAATTAAAAAAAAAAATGCTTTCTGAAAATTTTAAATGTTTTCTGGTTTAGATTTCTCTTAAAGACAGGAAAAATATTTGAGATATTTGAACTATTCATGGGATGACAAGAGAATTTCTTTTCCTGCTGTGCTGTAAGCTGTGGAAGATTCAGGTTTTAGGCATGTTAAATATTTATTGTTTCTTCACACAGGGAGACTGATTATATCAAGTTGCTGAGGGGCTTTTACAGCTGAGTTTGTAGTGTCTCCAGAGGCATATCTCTGCCACCAGTTTGGATAATGTTACAATATATGACCACTCTCAAGATGAATTTGTATGCAAAGTTAGAATAATCCATGTTTCCTATGAAGAAAAGCTGAGAGAGTTGAAGCTGTTCAGCCTGGAATAGAGAAGACACCAGGGCCTTTCAATATATAAAAGGATCATGTAAGAAAGATGCAGAAAATCTTGTTACCAATATCTGTAGTGGCAGAGCGTGGAACAATGCTTTTATACTGAAAGAAGGTAGATTTAAATTGGATAAAATGAAGAAATTGTTGATGATGAGAGTGATGAGATTCTGGTTGTCCAGAGAAGTTGTGGCTTTCTTCGGGGCAGTTTGCCTAGAGAAGTTGTGGATGCCCCATCCCTGGAAGTGTGCAGGGAGTGTGCTTTTGAACAGTCTCATTTAGGGAAAGCTGGCCTTGCTCATGGCAAAGAAGTTGGACTAGATGGTCTTTGAAGGTCCCTGCCAATCCAAACCATTCTAGAAATCTATGATTCTATGTTGCAACCTCTCTCTGTTGTCTCTCATCATACTGCTGTCCACCTCCAAGTCTATCTCTTGTTTTTGATGTTGTCCACAAGCTCTTAAAGTGTGACCTCTGACCCACCCAAATGGGTGTTTGCCCTACTGTCAGTCCTAGGGATGCCTATAGTTAGTCAGCTGCTAGTTGAACTTGATGTGTATAACTGCAACCCTATGCAGTCACCGTTCCAGCCGGTTTCTTTTTATCTGCTTATCCAGACCACATTTGAGATATTTGGGAATAAGGGTTTTACAGGAGACAGTGTCAAAGAGTGTCTCGTTAACATCAATGCATACTTTCACAGAATATTCTGAGTTCGAAGGGACCCACATGTCTAGATAAAGTGAGTGGCCCAAACAGGGATTGAACCCATAACTTTAGAGTTATTAGCACTATGCTCTAACCAACTGAGCTAATCTTGGGGCTGGGACATGTGCTTTTCTCCCTTCCACATTTCATGGATCACATGACACAGTCCATGTTCAAAAACAATAGAATATTGTATCTCTTGCAGTAGATTTGAATGCATAGTGCTGCACTGAAATAGGTTGGTGAAAGGCAATTAAACATTTTCTGTGTAAATCTTTATAACTAGTTTCAGCTCTCTAAAATATATTTTTAAATGCAATTAGTTCAAAATGGGATCTCAAAGAAATAACCTTTTGATATTTAATTAAGCTGCTTCAGAGAACAAGTGAGCATTGGAAAGTGAGCATTACAAACATGAAAGTTTGTAAATTTGTGAGATGTGCATCAGTTTTATAACTGACTCTTTAAAGAAGGAGAGCAAAATATATTTCTACTGCACTGGTATCCATGATATTACCAGAACTATAGCAAGAGTTTTAGTGCTCCAGAGAAATTTAATTCCAAGTCTATATGGCTTTTGTGTTAGACCCCATTAGCAGCAGTATTCAGTATGATCCCAGTAAGAAATGGACTGAGGCTCCATAAGGTATTGCTGAGAGTACGACTTATTGGAGCTAACAGAAAAATGAAAAAGAGAATAGGTAATATCATGGTCCTTCCCATGTGAGAACTCCAGGTGTGCAGTGTCATAGGATACACTGCCAGTCTGGGCACAGCATGCAGAGGTTTGCCAGCATTGTAGCCTTTATTGCTCTTCTGGCATTTTCTTGGAGGAAAACTATTCTGTTCATAATTTTTAGCATGAAAGAAACGTACTTTTGCATAAAAACTGGCTGGTTCACTTTAAGACAGATTATGCAATTACTGGTACCAAGTGTGAGCTGCCTGCAGCTTCCTCTGTTGTAATTAGTCCTCGAAGTTTCTCCTCCAGCCAAGGAAAAAGTGTAATACAACACAGGCCTGAGGCCATGCTGTCCATGCAATGTAGTACCAGACAGCACAGCCTGTGGCTGCTCATGTTGCCTGTTGCATGGATCACTAGCTCCTCAATGTACAATAGTCTTCTGGGTAGCATCACTTCATCTCCCATGCTCCATGTCATGTTTGGGCTGCTTCCAGCTACTGCCGTGAAATAGGTGTCCTTCTTCCAAGAGCAGGGGAAGCTCCAATTGCAACTGAAGTACACTGAGAATTTATACTCTTCAGCCCTCTCCTTAGAGAATGCTCTCAAGTCAACTTTGATTTGTCTTGTCTTTATGTGAAATGTTAAATAGATACCTGTAATCGAGAACTGGGTGGGTTTTGCCTCTTTGGAGAAGGAATGAGTACCAAATGAATGCCAGAACTGTTTTTGTCACTCCACTGCCTATAGAGAGGAGTGGCTGCACACTGGATGGCTTCTCCAGAGAATAGTGTTGAAGTGAGAAAACAGGAATTGGAAATGTTCTGCATTTTCTAATCTGTAACACCAGAGTACTTACCAAGAATTCCAATAAACAGAAACAGATAAAATTCAATAACGTAGAAAAAGTGTGGGCTAAATTTCTATTCTTCCTGCAGTACTGTGAATCTACTCCTGTCCCACTGTTTCCCACTGTAATTTACACTATATAGGGAATAGTAGAAGGATAGTTGGAATCAAGTTTAGTAGGTAGCAGGTTTATTTGTCAATCTTCTCTTTTGCTCCTTCTGACACACTTTTTTTCTTTCCCAGTAATTAACTTGTGTGGGTATTTAATTTAATTCCCCACAGCATCAGCCTTTCTAGATTATTGTTTTTCCAGTATTTATTCCCTGTATGATGGCAGTCCTGGCTTGTGCAGTTATCCTTAAGGGCGTTTCAGGTTTTTTTATTTTTTTTCGTAGTGCTTTACAGCCAAGTGCTACAAGTTTGATTAAAGTGTCAGTTTGGTCTGACTCATTTATGGGCTTTATGTGCCTTTTTCTCCAAGTGCTACAACTGAAAGCTTTTAGTGGAGGGTGGAAGGCAGGGGGGTGGGGAGTTGTCTATTTATTTTGAAGTGTAAGGACTAAATTTAGTCCTTACTAAACAAACTTTAACTGTGATTGATGAGTAAATACTGCATTATTTGTACCCAAATTAATGGATTTTTCATGTTTGTGCCCTTAGTACTTATTAGGAGCAGTGAAGTGAAGTGTGCTGCAAGTGAAAAATTGTAATATATTTCATCTTCCATCCTTACAATTTTTATATCTTACAATGCCATAAATTCCTGTCAGTGGTACCTAATAGGGAGAAATCCAGGACAGGATTAGGCTGGAGAAATAGAGCATAGCTGCAGAAAGAGCAACGTGACAACGGCCAGCTCAGGATTCAGCAGATCACAGACTCTCCTTAGCTGTTTTTGTTGACAGATATCCTGCATTGCTCATACTGGAGTGAAAGCTGTCCCCTTTCATACAGCAGGCCTACGGACAGTAATCCCTCTCTGAAAAAAAAAGTGAATTGTTAGTCTATCTCTGCAGTAGATCTTCTGAATCAAGAACATTATGCTCGAATAAAAAAATAATAAAAAAAAGAAAGGTCTAATTCTCTTCTCATTTAAACAGCAGTAAATGAGGAATAATTCTGAAGAAGGAATTAGAAATGTCTGTGAGAAAACAGAGAAGAATTTTAGCTGTTCAACTTAGTAATATATATACATCAAAAACGTAAACTTATCCTCATTGCATGATGTACTTTTGCTTATTTATTTGTTCAATGCTCTTATTTTGTAAGGGTAAGGGCTTTTTTAATATGTTTGTGAATTTCTGATTTTGTCTTCTTTCTAAAAAGCCCTTCTGTTGTGTAATAAGTAATGATAATGGTCTTAATATCTGAAAAAATGCTGCTTAATTTGTGAAGGAACAAAATCACATCTGCATATTAAGTCCAGAGGCTTAAAGTAAGGACTTGGCCTTTGGTTGATTGGTGGACAAATGTTGAATGACTGAATCATTGCCCCTTAAGTTAAATAGAGAAATACTGCAGATGTAGCTTTTGCCAGTTATGGCTTTCAGATATTCCTTGGGACTCCTGTGCCTCCAAATGCAATTGCCAGCTGACCCAGAAATATCATGGCTGTTTATGTAATTAGGTGGTTCAGGCATGATGGTATAACTGCTAGCAAATACAATAGCAAACAAAATGATTTTTTATAGTTTGCAATTTTAGCAAGGGATCATTTGAGTAGCATATAAGAGTAGAGACATTTTTACTTATCCACAGACTTTTTCCGTGACAGATCCTCTTACAAAAGATGTATGAGCCAAGTGATATTTTGGACAGACCTCAAAGCAGAGCTTTTTGGAGAACAAAAGTTAGATACCATGAAGTTCAAAGCCAGGTTGTATAAGCCCTTCAGTACCCTGGTCTAATGGAACCCTCTCATGGCAGGGGGGTTGGGACCAGATGCTCTTTAAAGTCCCTTCCAACCCTTAACATTCTATGATTCTCTGATTCTGAGTTTCTCTTGACTTCAGAGTTTGTTTGAAATCACAAAGAAAAACCACATTTTCTGTGAGAAAATTTCTGAAAAAAAATCTTTTTACAGTTTTAAATGTTAAGTGGTACTTTGACCTTGATTAAAAGTCTAGGCAGAAGGTAATTAAAATAAATTTGAAACATTTGGTTAAAAAATATTACTTCGAAAAGAATATTTCAGAATTGTTCATTTGCCTCATTCTGGAAAGCACTGAAGTGACATTGTAAATCATGGCTATTGTGAAGAAAATTACTTATTAACAAGAGTAATCCTGACTTCCTTATGAAGAAAACACAGGTAAAGAAAATGTTATAAAAGAGGGGGAAAAAAAAAAAAAAAGGAAGTTGCTCTTTACTTAAACTCAGAGGAAAATATAATTAACATAAAACAAAATATATAGAGAAGTGCATGAGATGATAAAATTTAAGAAGCAATCATTCTAAAAGATGGTAAAGCTCATATATGTTGAAGTGTTTCCCAATCAAATGTAATCAGTCTTAAAGGTGTAGGTGAAAAGCAGCCACCAGATTTTACTGCACATGAGATCTGAACTAGATATGATCTGTAACCTAAGCTGTATGACCAAGTTTCTTCCACATCACCAAGGAATGGTCTGTCATCAGACTTTATACATGTAAATACAAAAAATTTTATTGATTAACTGTGCTCACTGACCAGACAATACTGAGGAGGTACCTGTGTCAGGTGGGCTTGGAAGGTAAACTAAGTTACCTTGGAAATACAAGGGACTTTAATGGCCATGACACATTGAATAACTGGAGTTTGTGGGGTCAAGAAGGACCAGCACTTGTAGTTTAAATATTTGAAAACTTTACCAAAGCTGACAACATGTCTTTACATAATGACTGTCTTCTATCACTTCCAGTTTGCAGTGTGTATTGTTCATATTTTCGTGTTGTTTTTCATACCTAATTTTTTATTTCAAAGAGCTTATAAGACATTGATGGGTTTAAAATAATACAAAAACTGGAGTTTTGAAGAAGAGAATGTTATGTGAGACTCAGTGTAACACCGTAGGAGTTTGAAAAATGGTAGGATTAATAAATAGTCTAATTCTAAGTTCTGATGGGAGGATCTATCAAATAAATAGCATTTTTATATTTGTTAGGGGGTTTTCTGGACTAAAGAGAATACCTCACAGAATTACTGATGTGGATTTTTCAAAATGATGATCAACAGAGTAGCAGTAGATCCTGGACTCTGGCTCTGGCTCCACTGGCTATATCAGCTTCCCAAGGGCTATAATCAGAGTTTAGATACATTGCTCAAAACTAAAGACTTACATTTGCATATTCTTATTTGTAGCTGAGTCTTATACAAAGTGCTGAGAAATTCTAACTCCTTTTTTTCTTGTTTTAAATGTTACATGTGACACCATTCACTGTTTCAGTGTGGGACGCAGCCTTGCTGTTCTCCTTTGTGATGGACTTAGATCATGCATATTTTGCAGTCACTTCTAAAGGAAAAAAATGTCTTCTGATGGATATGAGGAAGGGATTTTTTTCCCAACTTTTAGAGATATTTTAGCAATGAATATGAATCAAGCTCTACCTGTTATATTTTATTACTTTTCATCAAGCCTACTTTTGTGGTTTTCAGCTAAGATACTCAACCAGAATGGCTCCTTACACAAAAGATTTATTTCCTAGGGCTATGAATAGCAGGACATAGACCTTGGACAGACTGGACTCTGAATTCAGAAGGAACTAGCACAAAAAGAAAGCAAAAGTGACATGCTTGTGACAATCCATTTTGCCAAGCACAATGTATTGTAGTTAAACTGTACTGTTTTGTACTAAATGGAACCTTTTTAAGAAGCTTGTCTCCATTTTTGAGTATGAGGTGCAGTAATGAAAGCTACAAACCAGGAATGAGTGGATCAGCCTGTGAGATAGTATTTCTGGGTCAATAAAATTAGGCAGTGTTCTGTACAACAAGTGACTTTTTCTCCCCATCATATCATCTTGTCATCTCATCTTTGCTATGCTCAGATATTTTAGGAAGATGAAATGTGTTGGAACTATGGAATAGCTCTATGTGTATCTGGTATTTTAACCTGTGTTATCATCTGTATTGACTCCTGGACTTATCCTGTCTATTCTCCTAGCCATGAGATACACTGATCTAATTGCAAACTTGAACCATCATCAAGAAAAGAAATAAGTCCTCCTTCTCAACATGGGAATTTGAGTGTCTGCTTTATAGAAGCTTACTGGGTTTGCGTTTAAATTTTAGGGACATGCATTGTCGCCTTAGTATTTTAATATCTTTATTAATTTTTAATTAGGATGCTAATTTCATGTATGGAATTATTTCTTTTCTCTTTATCTATAGTAACAGCATGGTGATAACTATGTTCAGTTTAATGGTATTCAGCCAAAATGTAACAGACTTAATCAGGGGTAGTGAGAATCAACTGTTTGAATCAATTAAGAAATAGGTGTCTAACCCTGTTGGTTCTGCCACTTTTGCTGCCTAAAGAACATTACCTGCACATTTTCTGCTGCCGTATCTCAGAAGTGGAAGGGAAAGGGGCATGAAGTGGGCATTCATATGGTGATATTATGGTAATTAATCAAAAATCTAGTAAGAAACAGAGCTTATGTTGACTAACATTGTGATGAGTAGCAATGGCCTGCTTAGTGTCCCAAAATACTGCTAAAATTGCAAGGTGCATTCTGTTAATAGAATAGAGTGAAATAATATCCAGAGAGGGAAATATACAAATTTTTGAAACACAAAATTTAACTGAGAATTCTACAGCTTTACTGCACTTAGAATCATGTTTGCTAAAGAAAAGAAAAATCTGAAGAAAGAAAATACTGGTATATATCCTATCAAAGGAGCCCCTCTAAGCCTGACTGAAGAAACTGCATTTCAGTGACCCTCAGAATGTTGCCAAGGTCGTCCAGTCATCCAGCCCTTTGCTTCTGTGCTACAGCCATTCATGCAAATTAAAGCTGCCTGCAGGCCTGCTGCAACTTGCAATATGCATAGAGCTCTTCAAAGATTTCTGAGTATGTGTGACTTGATTATTTGGGTTAACTTTCTTTTCCAGTTCTTCTTTTATTTGTCAGTTTACGACTCACGTTACCTCTACCCTTCTTCATCTCATACCATACATCCAATTTGCACATTCTACAAGAAAGAATGCCTTTTTTTTTTTTTTTTTGATGTAAAGTGAGATGTGGTCAAGGGGAAAAATTACATCGAGGGAGAAAGAAAGCCTGGAGAAAGCACTAGGATGCGGCTGCCACAAAAACCTAACATGTATTCTAGTTTGTTTGCTTGAGTGGTTTCAGTGTTTGTTGTTGCTCTCCTAATTTTGTTATCACTGCAAGCAGCAATGTAAGCAGCATTTTGAATTTCACTTGTTATGAGCTATGTTATAATTGTGTTGTTGCTCATTTGTGGCTGCGTAGTGACTGAAACAGATGTGGCTTTTTGGGGTGAGCAGTGCTCAGGGGCTTATCTATTTGTAATTGCTCAGGGAGCTGATGGATTCAAAGAAGATGGCTCAATGTTATGGCAAAAAAAACTTAAGCAAGAGTGAGGGCATAGCTCTGAGTGCTAGGGCTATCTACTTAATATATATTCCTTACTCTTTAATCTGTTTGTGTATTCATTTCGTCATGTCCCTGGAGAGCTTCAGATGTGGCAGAAGCATAATAGAGTTGTGTTTCACAACAGAGCTGTCAGGCAGTTGAGCTCAGCCTTTTGTACTGTTTCATGAAAGTTTGGGGGCTAGCTGTCAATGAGCTAATCAAATCCTACCTTCCAGTGATGGCATGGTAACCTTAGGGGTACTCTGTCCTTTTTTATAGGTGAATGAGCTTTCATTTTTGGCTAAATCATACAGTTGTAAAGCAAAAGTCACACTCTCGCCATCATCACTTTTTCTCTTTTTGAAAGGCCAGAAAACTAAACAGTATGAATAAAAATACCGAAGAATGGCTAAAATCAGATATAAACAGAAAACAAGCTTGGATGGGGGTCAAGGTTAGACAACCTTAACTTTCTTGTGAGAGAAGAGGATTATTTTTTTTCTGGCTGGACATCTGCTTAGCACTTCTTCTGTAGCTCATCCATCTTAGTATCTCAAGGCATCTCATAAGATGGAGTCACCTTCTGTTTCCCATTTGAGACTGTGATGAAAGCATTAGCTGAAGCTCTGTTTCCTTCAGAGTTCTCTTTCTGCAGTGAGCTTCTGGTAACTGATGCAAAGACATTTTGGAAAAATTATAAGATGTTCTTGTGGTGCTTTGCCCAAGTAATTTCCAGTGATTCTTGGCATATCTTTATGTAAAGCGATCACTACTCATAAACATAGTCAAGCAAATGCCAGCATAACTTCACAATGTGAGCACAGATTCTTGGGGGTTTTGTCAGTGTTTTGGAAACAAGCTCTTTTGCCTTTGACAAGCAAGAAGGCAGACTCTGAAGCCTGGGAACATGTGACTGTTTCCCTGCCTGCTCCCCCTCTTGAAACTCAACTTTTCAGGTAGACTCCTTTCCTCAGATTTTGCCAAAAATTAACTTGATTTCTTACTGCTTGTAATACAAACTGTATCCAATAATGAGATTGGAAGAAAGAATATCCTTGTTTCTTGGCTTTATTCCTGTTTTCTTTTCAACCTTGAGTACTGTCAAACTCTAAATGACTTGGAAATTTTATATGCAGTTATTAAAAAAAACCCAGTATTGCTTTGGCAAAACTAGGTTTCCCAGAAAAAATGAAATTCTTAAATTTAAAAAAAAAAAAAAATTCAAAAATTATTTCAAGGCATGTTGGCAGGCAAGTTAAATCTTTTGACTTTATATACCAACTGAAATGTTATAGTTTAGATCAGCTGGTCAGTTATTTATTTCTGTTTGAACAAGCACCTCATGAAAACTAGAGATGTGATGCCATCCATCCCAGGAATTATCTGTCAAAATCCACTGTAGTTTTTGAGCTGGTTGTATCACCTCTATGTATTAGTGGCAGTCTTTGTCTGTGATGCATCACAACATTTGCAGTTCTTTTCCAAATGTGCTGAGATCAGAGGTATAAATGGTTCTCAGACTGCTTCTGTATCATTGTTAGTAACTTGCTGGTTCCTACTGTTTGTTGCAGGAAGTCTGAAGACCATTAATGGCATGAAAGCAATGTAAGGGGTTTGAGAATTTTGTCTGTTGGAGGAAATAAATGTATAAAGAGCCATGGCAATTGGGACTGAATTGGGCCTATACAAGTTAAAAGGAAATATTTTTGAATTGGAAAAAAATTCTTTTATTTCAAAAATATCAAAGTGGGATCCTTGGTCATATCCATACTGTGATTTAAAAAGAAAAAAAAAAAAAAAAAAGAAAAGAAAAGGAAAAGGTTTTAGATTAAACAAAATACTGAATTTCCAGGATGGCAGCCTGTACTCTTTACAGATTCCAATTGCATACTTCAGCTCAATTCGCTGATACTAAATGAATCTGATCTTTGGAATAATAGTCAATTACTAAGAATTTAATTATTGTAGTTGGTGTAGGCTTTTTTGGTTTCATACATGACATTTAAAATTATTTCAGAGAACACTTATATCTGCTGCAGCTTAGATTTGAATTTTGTTGAATTCTGTAAAAAACCCTGCAAATTGAAAAAAACCTCATTAAATTACACATATCAAAAGGGGGTTTTAAACCAATTGTGGGGGTTTCTGTTTTGTTTGTTTGTTTGTTTGTTTTGTTCTGTTTTTGGTGTTATTCTCCTCCCAGCCTTGGCAAGTATGTTTAATTGACCAAGTGGGGCCGATATTCACTTATATCCCTAGTCCTACAAATGCAACAAACTAAGTCTGAATTGCTGTTTTACATCCTCTACTGTGTTACCGCTAGTCTATGCAAATAATATAGATTATAAAGACACTGCCATCTTTTATTAAAAAAAAATAAATTACCTGACTGTTTAAATTCACAGGTTCATGTTAAGAGAATCTTATGCAGTAAGATGTGCACATCCTTCAGAATAATCTGTTTGGTTATCTATTTTTAGAGAAGGGTGAGACTCTACATAGTGCACTAGTGCAAGGGGGACGCTTAATTGCTCTGGCCTGGTAGAAAGTGTTAGGCTAACAAAGGGCAGCAGCTTCACTTGTACTTCATTAATGTGATTCTAAGAATAATCTAATATAAACAGTCTGTTTAAAATTAATTTGACATCACATTTTTGTTTAAACTGTACTTTTAGGCCATAAATTTTATCTTTTAAAATTTGAGGGTTTCTTACAGAGTGGATAAGATGTACCTGCTTTGTAGTCAAGTACATAATTTGTTCTGCTACTTCGGCACCCCCTGTAATTTAGCACCCTCCCCAAACCTATCCTTGTGTCATCACTGATGTTTTATTAACAAATTTTAATGGGTCTTGCCTGTTAAGGTAAAAAAAACTTCTAGATTGTCTTTTTTCTACACTCATACTGCCAGATCAAGCACAATACACCCACAGCCTTTCTACGCAGGGAATTCGGCTTATCATGAAAAGCATTAAAAAAACAATAAAAACCCAAAAAACAAAACCAAACCACAAAGCCAGAGCAGTGCAGTGAGGGGAAGTTCTGGAGCAGTCCGGAAGAGAACTCTGTCAAATACGTGCTTCCCACACTAAGTCTGCTGCACCCCTTCTGCTCCCCTGGGAGCAATGGGACAGCTCTGGTCAGGAGGGGGAATGGTAACACAAAGAAAAAGTGTCTTAGTACAGTATGATAGAAGAAGAAAATATAACTAAAGTGCTTTATGTTAAATATTAAATAGCGTCCAAAATTAAATAGAGACAGTGAACAGTACCTTTTTTCCAGTCCATAAACAACTATGCATTCCTGCTCTGAGGATACTCTACTCATGCATTAGTACATTTGCAACAGAGTTACCTAGTCATGTTTTTAGCTGTTCCCATGTTGCCTAGGGTACTAAATGAGTCCTGGAGTTTTCTTTGCTGTTTCATTGAGTGTCCTTTGTGAGGGGAAACTGCCCATACTCCACAAGACAAAATACAATCTTTCTACCCATTCAGAAATGTAATCCATTTCTGCCCTCTAGTTTCAAGCTCTTAGGAACAATAACAAAATTACTCACATAGCCAGTGACAATGAACAGTCTCTGCAACAAAATGGCTATGCATTTCCTAACCTATGGGTTGATTATTGTAAGAATACCAGTTATGCTTTCAGGAAAGAACATTTTTAATTTCTGGCCATATTTCTATTAATAAGAACCAACAAACTAACTAGGAGAGGACAGTTTGTGTAGGTAGCTGTGTCCCAGTTGCAGAGAATTAGCAAATAGCAGTGCTGGAGCCATGAGGTCTAAGTATAGAAATGTGAGATGATTTGTAGGAAAAGGTTATATTTTACTGTACAAGCTGAGAGGGGAGAGATGGATATGAACTTTCAGGCATACAGAGAAGTAAAAGTGAAGATGAGAAGTGTTGCTATAAGCTCAACTTAATTAGATCAATCAGCGAGGCAAGTTAGTGTGCATTTATATGGTCATTTTAGTGTAGATTGGGTGTGCACTTTTCAATAGGATCTTTAAATCATCTTCACTTACTGTGCTTGATCCATAGCAAGGAATAAGCTCAGAATTTATACCAGGTATTCCTACAGAATAAAAGCAAACCAGAAGATGAGCTGTAGGATTACATTTTAATAAGCCTTCTGAAAACTAAAGGCCTTCTGTTTTCTGGACCGTACTAAAACTAATCCAAAGCAGCCATTAAAATGCATGTAGTGTCTACATTGAGTCCATTGCACTAATTATTTTATTCAATAGATCAGCTTCTGCTAAACTAATTTTTAAGAGATTCAAATTTGCATTTAAGTAGCTTGTTGCCATCATCTATTTTAGTTTTAAGCTTGCAGCCTCTACTTTCACACACAGTTTACATTTTGCATGCCTGAAAACCTAGTTAGGGGAAAAAAACATACTTCAGTTTGCATGAAAACCATCATCGTCATCATCATCATCATCATCATCATCATCCTTCTCTGCCTCCAAACTTTGTCTTGCATTTCTGGTTGCTTAAAAGCCACTCTTT
>JAWWLV010000121.1:86559074-86603013 GCA_035041135.1 Platyrinchus mystaceus | reverse complement strand
TCTGAAAACTAAAGGCCTTCTGTTTTCTGGACCGTACTAAAACTAATCCAAAGCAGCCATTAAAATGCATGTAGTGTTTACATTGAGTCCATTGCACTAATTATTTTATTCAATAGATCAGCTTCTGCTAAACTATTTTTTAAGAGATTCAAATTTGCATTTAAGTAGCTTGTTGCCATCATCTATTTTAATTTTAAGCTTGCAGCCTCTACTTTCACACACAGTTTACATTTTACATGCCTGAAAACCTAGTTAGGGGAAAAAAACATACTTCAGTTTGCATGACAAGCATCATCATCATCATCATCATCCTTCTCTGCCTCCAAACTTTGTCTTGCATTTCTGGTTGCTTAAAAGCCACTCTTTCAAAAGCTAAAGAAGAGAGGTGGTGGAGGGGTTAAATATGTACTTCACAAAAACATTGGCATTCTTCACTCTGTTCTGAGACTTGCCAAGGTAAAGAAATGTGTGAATTATCTTTCACTAGTGTGAAACTAGCAAGAAAAAAGAAGACAATGTGTTCAAAAAATCAGTTTAACCAGATTTGGAATCACAGGCTCTGAAAAACTTAACAGAAACCAAATGGTTTCTTTGTGGTGTTACTACAGTAAAAAAATTCAGATTGCATGGGGATTATGCTGTGTGTTTCTCCCTTAACATACTTGAATTTCTTTACAGTTTAACCTTCACATTGACTTTTGGGGATATTGAAACAATTATAGTTTTTCTATCATGTGCTTTAACTTAAGTTTCTGATATGCATTCTCAGCTGTAAAAGACTTTTTAAAATTTATTTTCTCAGAGAAAGATAACAAAGGTTATAGCAGAACTGAAAAAAGAACAGTTTTCATGAAGGACATATATTAGTTTGGACTAAGGGCATATTTGAAGTTGGTTTTGATGTAGTTGGAAACAGCCAAGTCTGACACTGCTTGTGCACATGAAAGCTCTATTTCTTACAGTTGTGCTTACTGCAGCACTATTCATTGCAGCACTGAAGTACTGGCATATCTGAAACACTGAAATGTCTGAATTTTGCAACAGAGAGAAATGAAAATTCAGGATGAAAATTCGGTGGACATGGGATTCTAGGGTTGTAGACCTCAATGTGCAAAGAAAAAAAAAGGGGACTATAAGGGAAAGTGTGTGTTTCTCTAAAGCTTGCCTTCACTTCAATATTGGGAACTGAGAGCTTAAAATAGTTTTACAGATCCTTAAAAGTATCCAAAGCAAATATGAAGGAATAGATACTCAGTATGCTGTGAATAGTTCTTGTCACATGATGTAGGCATACTAAGGAAACTGGTGTAGGGGACACCATTTGAAAGACTAATCTGAAAGAGACTGATCTTAAAGACTAGTCTTAAACCAGTTTTAACCTACAAATATATAGAAAGACGAGAATGAAAATCCTGGAAGGATGAGTAACTAAGACTAGTCAGGTGTTAACTTTCCTTCCGCTATGTACAAATGACAGGAGTCCATGCTTGTAAAAGTTTAATGAGAAATGAGACAGATGGCATGAAAGTATGGAAGTGCCTTATTGAAGAGAGCTATGGTAGTTTCAGATGCAATTGAAACAATTTGAGGAAGGATTTTGTGTGGGAAAGGTGTAGCATCAGAGAATGTCCTCAGTCCTAGAACATATAAAGACTAAATACTCAGGACAGGAGAAAATCTGGATACAATGTCAAAATAAAAGCTGGAGTTTTAATTTGACTCCATCAGATTATGCTTCAACAAGGCAATCCAGTGTGAATCCTCAAGGATGAATTACAACTAGATACAATTCTTTAAAAAAACATTGTCAACTCAATTAAAGAAAAAAAAAAACAACCAAAACCAACCAAAGAAAAAAACCTAAAAACCCAAAAGGAAACAAACAATGAAACAAGAAAGTTTTCTTACAGTGAGTAACAGTTGATTAGTGATTAACAACAAATTCTAGACAACTCCAATGGGAAATGAATCCTGTAAACTAGAGATTGAAGACAACTCATGAACTTCTATATATAAAGTACAAGAAATGAGGAATAAGAAGTCATTTTCAGAGGAAATTGCTCTTTCATGACAAAGCTGTTATTTGAAGTCCATGAAAGACGATTACTGTAGAATCAGAAGTTACTGAATATTGACTAATCATTATGGTGGTTGTAAAACAACTGCACAGCAAATTATAGATCTAAAAACAACTGAACATACTGAAATGGACACTGTTGTCACTGTCTGCTTCATGTATTGATGATAATCTTGTGTGACCTTTCCAGAGAGGGAATATTTATATCCTGTGGAGTCATAAATCTGGCACCTGACATTTAGTTTTTGCACATAGAACTGGATGAAATGTTCAGCACACTGATGACTTTACAATGCTTTTTTGTCACTACAGATGGCTCTGCACAAGCACAGAGGAAAAGAAAAAATCTGGTATCCTTATGAGGGTATCCACATCCATCCAGGAGAAGTTCAGTGGGATGAAAAACATTGCAACTAGCATCCTCCATGTACATGCCATAAGCTGTGACAGTGAGGCAGAAAACAGCCAAGGACGGTAATATTTATAAAGAGGGAAGGACAAAGACCTAAAATTAGAGAACCCTTCTTCCGAAGATACTAGGATTTGGTAGCCTATTTATCAGAATGGAGAAAGTGAAAGGCTGATTCTAGTGGGTTAGGACAGATAAAAATAATGCCTGCCCCAGAAGTGAAAGTGGAGAACAACAGTATAGAGATATTATGTAGATCAGTATCTGGGCAAGAACATAATGTAACAGATCCCAGTAGTACAACATGGAGCATTTGAAACTGTGAGATATGTGGCTGATCACAATATATTCCTGCTTTGAGCTCCAGGACGGGTGAAAACATGGAAAGAAGTAATACTGATAGGAGAAAAGTAAAAGGATAGCCAGATCTTTATGGGAGTGTACTATTTAGTGGGATTCAATGCCCCTGTGGCTGTACCCAAATATAGAAACAGCTTTTGGCTTAATCATTCGGGATGAAGTGGCAGTACCAGCTTAGCAGTGGTTATCCTGCTGTTAAAATTGAACTCTTAAATTGCAAACGTTCATTAGTGAGAACTATGGGCAAGGCATCCAAAGCATTGACATAGTATGCTGCTATATCTCAGTGCTGAAAGATTTAGAATCATGGAACCATAGAATATCATGATACCCGGTATCTTTATGATAGTTGCTCTACACCCTGAACATTCCTGGACAATGGTAAGCTGCTAAAAAGGTTTCTGTACATCATCCTGATTTAATCAATTTTTCATTTAAAAAAAATAAGCAATAAGAACTCAAAATAGCTATTGAGTGACATGACTGATTAGCACAGCAGGCATAAGTCATGTAGCGCAGAATATGCAAAAAGTGTATTATATTTTTGGAACACAGAGCTATACCTCTGGGACATCTTAATCAGGAGGTACTGCAAAAGCTTATATGTCCCATTGGGATTTGCAGTTGCTGGTAATAGATTCAAGAGGTTCAGGATGAATGTGTGCAACAGTTTCTGATAGAATTTAAAAAAAAAAAAAAAAAAAAGGCAAGTTTTTTGGTAGTCAAATTGGAGAAGGGAAAACCAGGAAAGGGCAAATATATTAGAGATTTGAAAGCGATCTATTACAGCTAAATGCTTTAGGAAACTGCACACCAGATCTAGCCAATTGCCAGTAGAAACACTGAAGTGATTGCAAGCAATCTACCAACGTTTGGTTTTGTTAGCGTCAGAGAAAGACTCAAGTTTGAATAAAAGAATTGGGACTAAATTATGGTATTGGCATATGAGATGCAGACAAAATAATCCCTGTGAGTCTTATCACCATATTGCTCCTCTCCTCATAGATTAGTTTTGATACAAATTTTGCAAGTTTGAAAGATACTAAAATGTTACCCAAAAGCAATGCTTGGTGCGGTCAGAAGGAGTACAGCAGAAGTTCACTTTAAAGTAAACTGAAGTAAACAAAACAAAACAACAAAAAAACAGGAAAACAAACAAAAAATTGTCAAACATTCTCTGGCTTGTAATTGCCTCATTTGGTTGAAAATAAAAAATGGGGAAAGGATGCCAGTGAGGAAGACAGAGGAAAAAACCTCGAGTTTCAGAAGGGAAAGTATTTGGAGGAAGGTCGGAAAGCAAAATGTAAGTAGAGAAGGAGCAAAAATAATCAAATCATTTAATGGTAACTTCACCATATTTTGTGGCAGGTGTTGGGGTGGGGGGAGGGGGAAGTGTTTAAACCATTCACGTGTGACTGTTCCATGAAGCTCAAGGAAGAAAGTACTTTTGCAGTAGTCATGAGTCATCCTAAACTGTGTTGAATATGTGCTGTTACATCTCATTAAAAAAACAAACAAACAAACAAACAACCCCCAAACAAACCCAAAAAAGAACTTCAAAAATTTTAGATGTTGAAAATCACTAATGGCCAAATAGAATTTGTCAACTTGCAAAATACCAAGTATTTCAGGCTTTTCCAGGCAGAAAAAAGAGCTTAGCAAGTGGTAGCAATCAATGTCTCAAAGTAATCCTTAGGGAAATAACTTGTGTAGGCTGAGGTGTTTACAATAGGTTACTTAATAATGAAAAAATATTTTCAATGACATAAAAGAAAAATTAATTTACTTTCTTAGGGAACATCTTATCCTGGGTTATAGATAGGAGTGTTTAAGGACTATAGAATAGTTATGCAGAAACACCTCCTTTGTCTTTGGGCAATTTTTGAATTAAAAATCATTATGATAATAATTGATTTTAAAGTTTCCAGAGAACACTTTATAATTCAAAATCAATTATAGATAATTTTAAGAATATTATTTTTACAATCACATATGTTGAAACTATATAATCTAATAGAAACTAATTAAGACACAAAACGCTTATGTTTGTACACAGCATTATTGAAGAAATATGTTTTGCCATCTAGATAAATTACAAATGTACCAGAATATTTTTATTAATGTACAAGCAAACTGAAAGCTTGCTGAGACAGACTTTTCTTCTTTCTTTGTCTTCAAATTAAATGAGCATTTACATTTTAAATCATGGCCTGATACAGTCTAAATGGCCAAATGCAGCAGAAGAACTCGTAATTAATGCCTGCTTTATTAGCAATTTTTAACTTAAAACCACTGCAATTTGTAAAAATTATTATAAATCACTTGAGTGTATACTCTGCATTTGGCAGAATAAAAATGCACTTAACTTTCAGTGATGATCAATTTTTAAGATAGTTTGTTCTACTCTAAAGCTCAATGCTATGGACATTTTCAACCTATTGCCTCATTAACTACATTCATATTAAAATACCACTCCATTTCAAATGAGAAGATAATTATAATACCTTGAAGCAAATGAGTTGTTATTGCAATAATTAAATCTGAAATGAGATGCAGATAGTTTGGACCTGCTGCTTTGTTGGCTGTTTAGTACTGAATACTATTTCCATTGGTCTCACTGAATTACAATATTGCATACCAATAACTGTGTAATACCTGTTAGATTAAAAGTGCTCCTGGAGGCTACACGATGAGAATTTATTGACCTCTGGATACTTTGTTCACCATTTAAAATACATTACTTCTTTTCCTGTGCAGCTTGTAGTTTTACACTCCCATTCTGTATAGAAGAGGGAAAAGAAGAAGGATGCCGAAAAGTTCATCCTCTTTCTTTCATTTTTATAATCATGGTGATGCCCTTCTGCCTTAAGCAGCTAAGGATGAGACTGTAGGAAGAGTCAAGGAAAAAGGCACTTTCTATAGGCTGTTCCCACTGCATTGTCTCAAGACCAAACATACTAATCATGTCTAGCTCAGGCAGAATTTTTTCCCTGCAATTTTTTTCCCCAGCTCTTAGACACAGAAAGGTGGGTTCAGAGTCAGGGCTGTTTCTATGGCAGAACAGTAATCCACACATTTTTACAATCAGTTGTTCTCATAAACAATAAATTTGTCATTTCTTTTTGTCTGTATTCTATCTGTAAATGACTCCTGTCTTCAGAAGAGGAAGCAACAGAAGATATTTTGCAATTGAACTTGAGGAAAAGAATTTATCATTAGGAAAACCTGCAGCAACCTTATTTATCTTCTTTCTTATAGAACATTCAAATATACTAGAAGTTAAAGATAGTTGACTTATATTCTATACATTAGTTGTTCATGTTTTAGTGCTACTGATCAGCATTGCATAGAGATGCTATCAGGTAATTTTGCCATCTTATTGGATGCATATCCTCATAAAAGTAGTATTTGTAAATGAAAATCCTACCAGGTTATAATACTAAACATTCCAGTAGTTTTCAATAGATAATTATAACCTGATTTCTTTTTAAATGACTGTTTGTTTAACTTGTACCACATATAGAGCAGACACATCAAATAGAAAAAAAAGTATTTTGTATTTCCTGTTTTATATATACCTCACTTACAGATGGATGCCAGCATTATCTTTTGATGCTGAGAGCATTATTGTTTACATAAAAGGTTAAAAAACCCAAAAAAAACAAAACAAAACAAATTACAAACAGAGATTAAATGGACAATGCAGATGGGGATTTTCAGCAACATGATTTCCATTTGCCAGACGGCTATTGCCTTATCGAAAGATACAATTTTCCCCAGAGGCACTCTGCCATAAAATCAATGTTTGTAAAAGTTTTATCCCAGTTTATGAATCTGAACTCATGGCAGAACTGTGAATATGCAGGTGATATAGAAACCACATGTGCTACATTTATACTGCTTTAACTAATAGGCAATCTGGCAACTATCAAAGGAGAATTCGTATCAGGTAGGCAAGTGCAGCACGTCTGAGTTCCCTGGTGGCACAGCATAAATGGCACATTGAGACATCACAGAGAATTAGCTTTCACGTTAGAAGCCAGTTACTCTAGGTTTAAGGCTGTATCTAGGCAATCCAAAACCCCCCTGCTCAGCGGCTGCCTAACCTGGGAAGTGCTTAAAACTCATTACATGGCTTTTTCCTTGGCGATAAAATACTCCAGCAGTTGGTCTGCAGCAGTGCTCTGCTCCCTGGCAGAACATCAGTGCCAGGCACAGACAGGCATCCTCCTTCCAACCCAGTTTCACTGGGGTCCACAGGATGGGCAGAAGATGGCTGTTGCTCCTTGGCTTCCTGACAGGATGGGGCTCCTCTTAAAATTCACCTGCAACTGGTTTCATGTTGCAAGTAGATTCAGAGAGAAAGGAGAATTAGCTATGCTCATGCTGAAGAAAAAAGATAGAATTTACAATGATTAAAGGACTCCAAGGCCAAGGGGAGCTTCAAGTGGAGCTGAAGACACATCCCAGAGGAAAGCTGGTCATGGCAGCATGCAGCTTGGTTTGCTGTGGTTTCCCCCCACCCTGGAGAGCAAGGCTGCTTTCCAGAGTCACTGCAGCATTACTGAAAGGAGGAGGACTGGAGAAAGCATAGGACGTTTTGCCTGGTGGTTCAGGACATGTTTGGAAATATCCATAGACCTTTTTGTCTTCTGCTGCTTTTGGTGCCTAAGAGTATTTGTTTAGGAAATCCCACTTTTATTTCTGTTTACATACACGTAATTGTAATTGTTCTGATCAAAGCCAAGTGCAGGCAGTGATGTGCCAGTTACCTGGGAATATGTGCTTAGATATCATTTGTTTTATTCTCTGTAGTGACTTTATGGAGTGTCTTCTGTTTCTTTCCGACCAATGGCACATAATACTGCACAAGGCTACAGACTTTGTTTCCTTGTCTTCCTTTTTACTTGCACAAATCTCATATTCCTTTCACCATGTTGCTACAGGTTTAACAGGAAAAAAAAATGGAGAACAAAAGAAGTCTGTCTTATACCTAAAACCTTAAAATCACTTGGTGTAAAGTCAATGCAATGGATTTACTCCTGAGTGGACAGAGGCACCTTTCCTCAGCACTAGGTCAGGCACACAAACAAGGAGAAACACAAGCAGGAGATCAAACACCTGCAGTCAGCATTTTTACTGGCTGGTGCAGGAGAGTCTTCTCCACAGTGTGCTGCTTTTTTCAATAAACCCTTTTGAAGCTGTTAGCTCTCCCTTACCGCTTGTGGAGGTGCTTGGCAGGTAGCTCTGGAAGCTCAAACACACTTTACTGTTTCAGTGTCTGAGTGACTTTGCAATTTCAAACCTTTCATCGGATATAACTATGGTTTTTTGAGACAGGGTCAGCATAAAGATTTCTTTCACTAACTGGAGAGCTTAATTGGATAATCCTTAAATGATGAAATACATCACAGACTGAGAGAGCTCTCTGAAGTCAACTGTCATTCTTTTATTGTATGATATGGTGTGAGGATTGAAATTTCAGATTTTAGAGTGCAGTTAAAATTGCAGGACTCTCTGAGGGAGCCTGTACTCCTTTATTTGCAGTATACAAGTAGCTTGCATTGATTGTAAAGGGGTGGTAGAAAACCTCTACAGGTAGTCTTTTGATTCAGTTATCTTTGAAGCTGCTTCTTCTTGGACCTTAAAATCTCAAGACCTCAAACTTTGAGGCCTGTCACCTTTTTGAACACAGACCTAAGTAAATGTGTTTGCTGTGAACAATCAAACTTCAGTTACTTTTAGTATTTTTATCTACATTATTTATAAGAAAGAAATAGAGTATGAATGTTAGAATTGCTTTATAATTGTAATTCTGTCTAAAGGAGAATATTTGAAAAATTACCTCTTCTGAGGTTATTTCTTAGAGCTGTTTCTGTGGCTCAAACAAATGCAGCCAGGTAGACAGCATAAAAAGGAAGAAGATAATGAAATATTAAAAGCTCAAAGCACACAAAACATTCTTTTCATAATTTCTGTCTAGCATGAAGTAGGAAAATGACGATCAGGACTGAGCTCCTGAAAGGGTTCTGGGTGTGATAATTGGCTGTTTAGTGAGAAATGGTTATGAGAATAAGGCATCTTGCATTTATTTTGATGTGTCACACATTGTGAGAGTTTCGATAATTCACACATCTATTTGTGTTATTTCTTTAACTCACAGTTGGCTCATCTGTGTGGTTCCAGAATTTATGTCTTAAACAGCTCATGAAATTAGAATCTCTGAACATTCCCTCAGTGAAAAATCAAGTGTAAATTAATATTACTTTTTAAAGTAGGATTTACATCTGTTGTCATATGCCTGGTACTCTCAGAAAGTAACCAGAAGATGGGCCAATCAATTATAAACCAGCCCTTTCTGTTCCTCTTTTCTCCTCCTTCTCCTCCTCCTCCTCCTCTTAGTTCTGTCATCCTTATCTTACTCAGCTGGCAGAGAGATGCTACAATAAAATGAAATTTCAAAACAAGTTACCGTAGGACTGAATGCACTAGTTATCAATGACAGGAAGGATGGACTGAGTTAGACATCCTGGCTCGTATCCATGTAGTACGTAGGTCTGGACTCTGCATGGACCATTGTCATCCAGGCAAAATAATCCACAGAAAAATAATTGTCCCAAGTCAGAATTTGCAAACAAACAAGAATTTATGTAGTGTGAATGACAGCAATATTAAATTACCATTGCAGAAGTGTAAAGACTACCTTCACAGTATGCAGGCACCTGACAAAGACTTACTGAGTCATTCGGTAGACCTGCTGAGGCTCAGAAGTGTTTTATAGGACTGTTGTGTGTTCATAATGCCAATTTTCATTTTAATTATTTTTAAAACTTTTGGAAATTAATAGTTAATCCCAATTTACCTGCTGTGATTTTTAATTGAAGAGAATTGTTTTACTTTGGGCTCTAAATATCAGCTGTAGCTTCATGGCTACAAAAAATGTGGCAAAAATGTTATTCAGAATTTCATGTCTAGGGATACCACATGAAGCAAGAAATAACCAATTTTTTGCTTATAAATTGGAAATACAGAGTATTTCCTGGTGAGCATCTTTACCTTTTGAAAGCTATCCTGTACAAAGCACATGCCCTTTATGTGAAAATGTGGTGTTCCACAGTGGTTTTTCTTATGGAGGTTTTTTTTTCTCCTTTAAATGAAATCAGTAATTCACATATGAAAGTATGCTCTGTGTATATGGTGAAAAAAACAACAACAAAAAAAGAAAATTTCTCTTCTTTTCACATATCAAATGCCCCTTGGCCATTGATAATTGATTATTTTATTCCAGTCTCAGTCCTTTCTACTCAAGTCTTCTTTCACTAGCAATTTCATCAACTGGTTTTTACTGTCACCCTTTATTCTTGTTTCACTGACTTTGTTTTTTGCAGATAAACCTCTTACTGTTTAGGATATAGCTGCTTTTTTGTTTGTTTGCTTTTAGTTCTGAGACTGATAAAAACATATTAAGGTTAATGAATGCAAAAATTGTCCATCAGTTTTCAGAGATGAGAATGTCAGAGGTTCAAATTGGGTAAGCTCCCTAGTAACAGAGACATAATAAACAGCATTCAGAATAATATAATCTGAGGTTGAAGTCAGTAATGATAAATTCATTGCAGTGCTTTAAAGTGTAATCTTCTTCTTTTCGCTAGCCTAGATTTCTTTACTTTCTCCATCCTATTTCCAGTTATTTATACTTCACTATTCATTAGTAAATTGTGACAGTACCAGTTATTATTTCTACCTCTGTATTAATGTGATTTGAAGCTTTTTCCTGAGCCATTGTCATCTCTCGACAGATTGTTCTCGAACCTCAGAATACCAAAATACTGAAATATTGATGGCATGATTTGAATTTATCCGATTATATGAGCTACCTGCCTGGCCTATGGTTCTGTGGCCTCTACATACAAACACATAGTAGCATGAGCTATTTTGAATAACATAAAGTAGTAGGGGATAGTTCTGGGAGGGTCCACTGAAGCAGTGTTGTAGCAATGTGGTTTTGTGGAATACATGTTGACATGTTTAGACCTGTTAGCCTTAGTTAAAAATGTCATTTAAAAATAAAAGCTTTCTTAACTGTCCTAGACAATGTGATGTCTGGTTATGTCTGATGCCATTATCCCTGCTTTTCCTGCCCTAATATTTATTAAATTAATATTGCACATTTTTCAGAAATTTAGAGATCTGATTAAAATTAGAGAGCAGTAAAATAACAGTTCAAGAAGGCAAGAATCAGAGAGGCTGAGTTAGATGCCTTAATGCATTTTTATGTCCTGCTACTGCTGTCCTGCTGGTAAAACTGTAGTGATGTAAAACCAGATTAGCAAACTCAGAAGGATTTACATGATAAAATTACTGAAGGCTCCCTACCTACCAGATAATTGGTAGCACTACATGGCTACAGATTTACCACTGGGGTACTTTTCCTTGTGTTCTGCACCCTTACTCAGAGTTCGCGGTGTGGGGCTCAGTGGTGCCCCAGCAGAGTCATCTGTGGACCAAAGTCCTGAAATTTGGAAAGCCTGTTTACATTGATCTAGGCCTTTCATCTGATACAGGGCTACTGGAACAGGAGTGAAAAATGTTAATGCTTTTGTCAGTATAATCCATGAAAACAGCATTTTCTTAAATGCATGGGCCTGTACACTGCTGGTCCAGCTGGAAATAGCAAGAATTAAGACTGCATTCTCATCCTGTGACATACCGGAAGATCTCTTTCAAGACTAATAAGAAATTAAGACTAAGATGTACATCTGTGCACAGTGAAATGGTCATACATTTCCATTTAAAAAAAAAAATGGCTTTACTTTCAGCAAACATTTCAGCATGGAAAAATGAAGGCTTACTTCATGTGGTCTTATTTGTCTTTTGCCTCACTGTCAACAGCTGCACTGTACCTTTTGTTGTTTGCTTGTTGGAATATAAATACACTGTGAAGACATATGCCTCAGAGTAAAGATCTGCCATTAATTGTCTAATTTCACTCATGTTTATACACTAATCTCAGTTAAACTAATGATGCATGGAAGGATTTTGTCTTTCATTTTACTTCCAGGATGCTCCTGTTATGGATGATAGGAGATACATCTCATTTTGTCTGCTTGTTGTCCACGCTGACAGCATTCTCTATCTAACTTTCTAGCAAACATCTTTCTCTAGATACCTAGTAATTCATTTCAGTATGTACAGGTTTAGTTTATTACAGATGTAATGGATGGACATAAAAATATTTTTGAAGAAGGGATTAGAGCACTAATAGCTTAAACTAGGAAAGAAAAATATAGTTATTGACTTTTTTATTTTCTTAAAAATTAAGATTAACAAGGTCACCTTGTTATGACAAAGTCTGTTCTTCATCATTTAAGGCATTTTCAAGATAGACTAATTCAGCTGTCTCTGATCCAGTATAACTCAAGTATGACACCCTAACCTTGAGCCAGAAGAAATTTTAAGCCTGAAAAGATTGTTGTACTGTCTCAAAATAGGGTAAAGAAATTAAATTGAATTCTGTATAAAAGGCTGTACATTGGTGCAGAACCAGGTCAATGCCACATCAGCTTTCCACCTCTTTGTGAACTGTGGGCACAGAAAAGGCATGTCCGATTTTGAAAGGCTGTTGAATCCACTGGCCTTGTATGAGCCAGTCTGGGTCTTCCACAGCAGTGCCAGTAATTGCCAAATACAGTCATTTGAAGTAACAAGAAAAAAACAAAATGTCCTACTGTGTTTTATCAATACAATTTAATGGGTAAGATTGCTTTTGTCTTGTTGAGAGGCACACCTGAATAGACAGAGTTAGGTTTATTTGATTTAGCTTTTCTGTGTCTTTTTGTAGCAGTTTGACAGCAGTGGCAGTCACTGCTGACAAGCACGAGGCTTCAAGAATTCAAGAGTTGCAATAAAAGTATCAGTGGTGCCTCAAAAATAACCATGAAATGGCTAGTTGTGGCTGTCAGAGGAAATAATCTGACTTGGTAGTGTTTAGAAGAGATGATGTTCTATTTGAATTCTCAAGAATCTGGATGATGAGAATAAACAACAGTAAAGACAGAACAACTATATAGTACATAATATTTAACTCTGTATATAAATTTGTAACTGCATTATTTGTATTTAACCAAACATATTCCCTGGAAACATTCAAGGTCATGCTGGATGGGGCTCTGAGCAGCCTGATCTGGTTGAAAATGTCCATGCACATGGCAGGGAGGTTGGACTAGATGACTGTTAAAGATCCCTTCCAACCCGAACTATTGTATGATGCTATGATTCTATGTTATCTTTGTTGTTAAGAATTTTTTTCAGTGAAAATTAAACAACTTAGCAAATTTGAATGGGAAGAAGTTTCATAATGCAGATGCAGTTTTGTTGCTTTTGCATGTTATGGGGCAGGCTCTGGGACTCCTTCCCCAAAAAATGTATAAGATCTAACCGACACGAAGACCTCAGTATTTGCATACCATCATTGGGTTTTTTTCTCTGTATAACCCTTCAAAGTTCAGGCTAGGTATGAACTGTAAAATCCTTAAGCTGTCCCATTCAAAAAAAAATTATTTTTTTTCTTCCTTTCCGCACACACGCAAAGAAGAAAAATATTTCATAATTGTGTTAGTCAGAATTTATTATAACAATATCCACAGTATTCCTGGTGCCTTTCAAATTAATGAAAGATTTTTCCTTTCAATCAAATAAGAACAAGGATTACGAAAAGTCAAATATGTTTTTTAACTACATGGAATTTAATCTGAATACAGGTAAAAAATTGTCTCAGATACTGCTCTGTAGTTCCTGCACAATACTGACTCAGAATTAAAACCATTTCAATCTTTCAAATAAATTTCTGTATCTTGATGTATTTAGATTTCTGTAAGGGTAATCAATATTCTGCTTTGTAATGGCTGGTATTGGGATTCTTACAACATCATATTTTTTCCCCTCTAAATTATTGATACTTTAAAACTTAATTTTATGCAAATACATGTGCCTGGGAATAAATGGCACGCATGGGTAGATCAGTAATCATCTCATTGGTAATGATTATAACTTTATGTATTGTACTGAGTCTGGCTGGGATAGAGTTAATTTTCCTCATAGCAGCAGTTGGTGTACTTTGGATTTGGGGCCAAAACGGTTTGGTATCACACCAGTGTTTTGGCCATTGCTGAGCAGTGCTTACACAGCATCAAGGATTTTTCTTTTCCTGCTCCATATAGGCAACAAATTAGCTTGGGGGGGCACAAGAAGTTGGGAGGAGACACAGCCAGGACAGCTGATCTGAACTGGCCAGTGGGATATTCCATCTCATACTCAGCAATAAAAACTGAAGGGAGGGGTTTTTAGGAAGGTAGCCATTGCTCAGAGGATGTCTGGGCATCAGTCTCTTTCTGGGAGGTGGTGAGTGGCTGCTTTGCATCACATGCTTTGTTTTCTTTTGGTTTTCCTTTCTTTTTCTTCCTTCATTTATAAACTATCTTGACCAATGAATCTTCTCACTTTTGGTCTTCTGATTTTAGCTCTGTCTGCCTGTAGTAGGGGTGGGGGGATTGAAAAGGCAGCTGTGTGGTTGATTTTAGGCTGCATGTTATATCTAACTCCATGTAAGCATAGAAAATAAGAAATATAGCAAAGATGTAAATAGATCTGCTTACAATCACGATTTTCCCAAAATTATGATGGTTGTTTAGACATACTGATGTGGGCTTTCTAGAGCAAGGCTACTTTTAAGTATTGGAAAGAATGTATGAAAGAAAGCAAGTGAAAGAATTTGTCTGTTAGATGGTATTTAGGGATGCAGAATGAGATTCGTCTCTTCAGTTCAGAGTTCTGACTTAACCTTCCAGACCCTGTTTATTGTGAATGTCTTATAGAAGAAAAGTAAATTTATAGAACCATAGAACAGCCCATGTTGGAAAGGACCTCGAAGGATCATCTGGTCCAACCTTTAATTATAAAGTGCCATCAATTAAGTAGTTAAGATGAATTGCACTTTAGAACAGCCTATTTCTCTTCCTTGGTTGTAAAGAAAGCCCAGGTTGGAAAACTGAGATGCAGCTGTCTACAGCGTGGCCTTTTAAAGTTATTAAATGATATGAATCCCATCCTTAGTGATACAGGACAAACCCACCCAAGGGATGAGTTTATCAAAGTATAAGTACTGTCATGCAATCACATAGGAATATGTATTCTTTAGTTTTGCGTATTTGCAGTTCAGCTAAAAACCTGAGTAGTTATTGCTCCAAAGTTGTTTCTGTAAATCGATCTCATAACTTAATTTGAGAAAAAATCCAATGAACCAATGGACTTTTAACATCACAGGCTTAGGTGGATTTATTTCCCTACTGTTTAAGCATTTTCAAGAATAAACATCTGAACTTATGTTCCAGATTAATTAGCTTCTTTTGTAGTATCTTGATTAGGTTTGGACTGACAGTAATTTGAAAAATTTTCCTTATTCTCTTATCTTTTATATTGGGCATTTATTTTTCTATTTAATTGGTTTCAGGGAAAGGTTTTATGATACGGGTCAAATATTACTATCAATTTCTGTAAACTGTTCTTTATTTTAAGATACTTTTGTTTTCAAAAAATTTATTTCTTAAAACTTCCTAACAGAAAGTATTATCTGTAACACCCTCCTTTACGCCTCTGCTGGTGCAACTGATGGGAATCATCACTAATATAGTCGTGACACATCAAATTAACTAAGTCACACCTGAGGAACTCTGAATGAAATAGCAACCCACTTTATACTTACCATGATGTCACTTGGTTTGTTAGTCACGTTTTAATCATTGTATTTATGTATTCTTGAATAAGAAAAGTTATGTATTTTTTTAAATTTGTATTATTTATTACTAAAAATGTACTGAGCATTCTACCTGGCTAAAAATAAAGCTATTCTCCCTAAATTATACATTGAGAGAATTTGGTAGATCCTAGCTGAAGCAAATTTTGGAATCCAAAAGGAATCATATAAAAAAAGGAAGACCCATTTCAGAAAATAGGAAAGTTGGAACAGGTAGAAGAAGAAATTATTCTTTCTAGCTAACAAAAAGAACATTCACAATGACTACACATAGGCACAATATAAACCTGAATATTTCACTCACCATCAAACTCCATGAGTAAGACCAGCACCCCTTGGTTCTTGCCCTGCATCACTAAGGATGGGATTCCTATCATTTAATAACTTTAAAAGGCCACACAATATCTTGTGAAGTATTAGATAGTATATCTGGCTTTGTTGTATCTGAAGACCAAAGTTACCAAGGTCAGTAGATGCAGAGGATGCCATCCTAACCATGCACTTGTTCATTTTTACAACACTTGTTGGAGCTCTTGTTTTATGAACTGTGAGGGAAAGTGCCTTTCTGGGGGGATTATGAACAGGTGTACCTATACCATCAAGTGGGGCAGGAGCCATTCTCCGCGCCCCAAAGCTGACTGGATTGGCACTGCTCATGTTCATATGGATAAATCTCTTACTCTGCAAAACATGGTAGATGCATCAACACTACGCAGTGAGAATGCTTGTTCACCCAAGATAAACCATTCTTTGGACTGAACCAAATCAGTGCCAGGTTTGGTGCTGACAGTATGGATAATCGTGGAAATGTGGCTTTTTTAGTTGGTACCATTTCTGTTTAGTTAATTACTGCAGATGCTTTCTAGGAGTCCAAAGTAGCCCCAGTGCTTTACCTAGCAGTGACCACTCCTCTGCCGTCTTGTGTAACCTTCTTTTATTATGATTAGCTTCTTTCCAGTCAAAGTAAAGAGAAGTCATTACTACTGACAACATTAAGCCCAAGAAGTATCAAGTTCAAAGACAGATTTTCTTCTTCCTACTGAATTAAGACAGTCAGGCTCAAGACTTACTTTTGTTGCCATGATCTTAATCAGAATAAAAGAAGTAATGAATATGGATTCATGCCTACAGGATATCTTGTCAGCTAGATAAGCTCCTTCTTTAAATCACGTGGAAAAAACCTGCTCTTATGATTTAACATTAACTGGATTCTAACTGAGGGTCGACTGTATACTGTGTTTTTAATTGTTTCAACGTACAAAATAACTTGTTACATAGCTTCCCTTAGTAATATGATTTTCTTACACCATTAGATTTAGATTTTTCTCTTAAAAAAAAGTTGAAATTTCTCTATTATAAATAATGACAGTTAAGTCTTACTTGCAATGATAGCCTAAATTCTTTGTTACTCTTAAGAAAACATTTTTTCTAAACTTTATCGCATTTGTGAGACTGATCACCAATTCAGCTATTCACTATGATGCAGGTAAAATTAAATAATTAAGATTAGATCCTCAATAGATAGTTTCACTCAGTCTTTCATGATTTATTGGTGCATGCTGACAGTTAGGTACAGAAAATAATGGTGTTAATATCCTTTTTTATAGTTACAAGTACTGATGTGTGTGTGGACTTTTCTTCTTTGAAAAAGGGACATTACTTAAGAATGAAGGTCAACAATTACTCCCTTTACTAATCTCCTTCTCTGTGACCTGAAATCTAAACCCCTTCCCCTGTCCCTCTGACTTTCTAATCAACTAATGATATGGTATTACTCTCTAATCCTTTCTATTATTCTTATCTTAATTCTTTCATCAGGTTCCCTGTGGGCTGCATGTAAAGTTTTTCTCATTGTCTGTAACACAGAAGATAGAATATTTGTTTGGGTACTTTTTAACAAAAATATCTGTGATATTAATGTGAATATATGATCTTGAATTACAGTCTTGTCCTTCAGCTTGCATTAATATTAGCTGGCATGCAATCTATGTACATACTGCTGACAACTTCAAAATCCAAGATATCAACCTATCTGCCCCATTTTCAGGGCTGTGAGTTGCGTATATCCCTAGGCTTGGTTGATACATTTCTTCTCTGTGAAAATGCTTCTCCCAGGCTTGGTGGTGGTTTTTTTTTGTTTTGTTTTGTTTTTTTTTTTTTTTTTTTTTTCTTTTTTTATTTAATGCTGTGAAATGTATAACCTTCCAGAGAATAGAAGATCTGGACATTATGTGCTCCCTTGGTGATTACTCTTACCACTAGATTAAGATGCAGGCCAGCTTGTGGCGTACTGTGTCCGGACCTGTGATTTTTATATTTTTCATTGCACATTGCTTTAGTTTAAGTAAGAAGGGAGAGTGAGCTCTAATGCCTGTGTGTATCCCTTAGGTTTGTGTTTAGGTACTTAAGAAAAATTGAAAATGTCTGTTTAATAGACAATTATAGAACTGACCCCAGGGCATCTAGATCCATAGGTCAGGCGAGGATCAGACAGGCTGGACTTCAAAACACATGAAAACCTCCTGCTTACTATGTGTATGCATGAGAAAGCTTGCCCCTCACTTCAGTGGGCTGGGCTTACCTCTGGAGATTCACAAATGGCACTGAATGTTAAATCTACAATCATAAGTTTTCTGGTTTGTCCTCTGACTGCCTAGATTTAGACCATTGAATCAGGCAAACAGAATGCCTCCTTTTATACCTCCAAGTCAAATAATATAGCTGAAGTGCAAGCTAAATTAAGTACCACCTAATTTTTTCAGGGGATGTTTCAAAATAAAAATGGAAGACTTAGTCCATAAGGTTGACATTGCTATTTTAAGATAGGCAATTTTTTTTATTTGAAAAATAATAAAATTATTATAGTTTCACATTAAATTAATAAATAATTCAGTGTCTTCAAAATTAAGAATGCTGAGAAAGTTCTTGCCTGACTGAGCATTTGCTCAAGTAACAAATTTAAAGAGAGCATCTAGGTGACAATTCCATTCAGCCCATATTGGTTTACCTTTAAATTACCCTGCAATTCAGCAATTAAGGGAAGTTTTAATAGCTGTGGTGGTCTGCACTACAGTACTGCATGATACCCTTGGTAGAAAAAGCTGAGTTAATGAGAGCTCATGGATAGAAATCACTTGCTTTGAGCTACTCCTTCTTTTTTCTGCCTTTGAAGAATCATTCTGACAGTTTGACTCAATAGGTCAACTTGATGTGGAACTAGCTTTTCACTAAAGATCTGAAAATCCCATAAATATGGGGATGGATTGGACCTCAAACTTTGACTGCCTGTAATTCTTAAAATATACTTTGTCATACAGCTGAACAAGAGGAAAATCAGAACAAGTTATGGTGTAATGGCAGTGGTTTATAAAGAATTTACACAAACATTATTTTAAAGGGAAGGAACTTTTTAGGCTAATGTGAATGTATCTCAGTAAGTGGAGCATACTGGCTGAAAAAAAAATTAATCAAGGCAGTGAATCACGTAGAGCATTCCTTTTCTCTGACTTAGACTCTTGGTCTTCCTGAGAAAACCACAGGTAGTAACTTTAAGCAAGACAAGATACATATTCAAGAGATCATATGAGAGTTATTTAAAATATAGAGAGAGCAACTCAGACTTGAACTTCATGTGCTATGTTTTTGTGTTGTTACCAGGTAAAACAAAAATATTTGCATTTTACAGATCCATTTCCATTCTTGTTTGCTGAATGAAAAAGCTGTATGCAACATGCAGACTTGTCCTGTGATTTACATATGGATCAGATTCCAGTTGCCATTTATTACTGGACCAGCAGTTTATTCCAGTGTCCATAAATTGCACCACTCTACAAATAAAACCTTTTCTTCTATGATAAGATTTCACATAAATTAGAATGTGAAATATCTCTGTAACCAAATAACTGTAAGCTTCACCAACAATTATATATTGTTTAGTAGTTTTCCAATATAAAGATTTTTTTATGGGTAATGAGTACACTACTTGTTTATTTGGTCAGGAAAACTGCCTCTCTACTTAGGAAATTTTTATAGTAATATAGGAAGGTACTTCTCAGTTGTCTGTATTAAAAGTTGCATAAATCTTTTGCCAAGAAGTTGGATATGCTAAATATAAAGAAGACAAGGCCTTTCTCTTTAAGACAAGGGTTTGGGGTTTTTTTTCTCTGTGTGGGTTTGGGGTTTTTTTTGTTGTTTTTGTTGTTAGTTCGGTTGATTGGTTGGGGTTTTTTTAATGCACTTTTATTGATTCATTTTCAATGGTTTCTATACTGGACCCTCTTTTCCTTCCTCTCTTTTTGCTTTTTAATAATGTTGTTGGCATGTATTTTAGTTCTAAGATGAGCTGAAACTCTTTTATTTTAAGGAGATATTTCAATAATAAGGTGTCTCATAAGCTTTTGATCACTGAACTATTCAGCTTTAGTAACAGATTTACATGCTTTTTTCTTTAGGCACATATTCACCTTTTGCATTTCCAGTGTTTATTTTTCATCTGTATGAAATAAACAGAACCAAACCAGACACCTGAAAACCCCACCCCATGGTTCTAAACTTCTGCTCCAGATTGGTTGGATCTATGATTTCAGTCCGTGTTATCCAAAACTGTTTGAAAATGAAGCATGAATAAACATGAATTGAGATCTTCCTTAAACGTTTTAGATGTGAAAGTTTAAGAGCCTACTGGCAAAACTGGCAAAAAAATGAGCAGTGTACACATTGGGATTGTGCACAGATGCCTTTCCAATTATCCTATTCCATTCATCACTTTTGGAAACAGATCACTGGAATATTCGGCAGTGTAAGTCTGTCTCCAGTCTGTTAAATATCAGTGTTGTGATGGTATTGTGAAGACTGCAAACAGGGAAGTAGATTAAACATCATTGGAAGTATGAACCTTTCTATTCCACACCTGCAATCAATGTCAGCATTTATGGATCTTGGATATGCCATGACCTTTCTTATAAATGAGCAGCCTTTCTTATCTGTGGTTCAGAAATCATGTGTATGTGATTGTGACAGAGCAAAACAAAAAGGAGCATGGCACCTTTGAGTAATTTAGTGTCACCAAAGAACACAAATCTGGCCATATAACAAATATGCAGCTAAACTCAGAACAGAATTGCATGGATCAAGATGAGCAAAATACCAACTAAGGCATCACATACTATAGAGGAAATAAAAACCCACAAACTTGTCAAAAGGTTAAATCACATCTTCAGACAGTTTGAGGGATAGAATTCATGTTGCTGATTTGAGCATTGAATCACCAACCTTCACCTAAATAATTGTCTGAGGATTCAGTGTCATGTCAAGAACATGTTTGAATAACATTCAAGCCATTTAATAGCTCCTGTCATCCTTAAACTATTGAGAGAAGAATCTGCAAACAGCAGTAATTATCTCAATGAGAGAAACATGCCCTGAAGACACTGACAACTCAAGGGAGAAAGAAATTTAGGGTGGGGAGCAAGGTTGAAGCTGAGACTCCACTAGCAGAAGCAGACACTGAAGAAACTGCTATACACACCTTGGAAATAATGGATGTCAAGCTATTTTCTCTTTATTCTTTCCCCTTGAACATGCTTCTCACCTGCCAATTACCTCCTCATTCTGATGGAAAAGCTTGTTACCCCAAACCAACTCCTTGTTATATATTCTACTTTTTCTTCTTTCCGTCCTCATTCTTTTCATCTTCCTCTTCATAGTCTTTCAGAAACAGAATTATTTTGGTCAGAAGGCAGCTGTGAAGGTCATGCATTACACGCACACTCCCTCAAACTAATGCTAAGTTTGAAGTTACATGAATAAACTCCAATACAACTTTTAAGGAGGTCTGTCCTCAAAAATGAGCTCTGATGGACAGTCCACACCTACTGACTGTAGCAATACCCTCAGTCTTCCTCTCTTATATGAAATTAAATTGTCTTCTTATATTTAAAAGGAATGACTATTCATGTGGCAGTGTCAATTTATGTTTCTTTTGCTTCTTTCGTTTCACATAACAGTTATTAGACAACTTTCTCAAGTTTGTCAGTGACAAATGTATTCAATAGAAGATAATTTGAATGGTCTAAATGCAAAAGATTTTGCCATATATTTGAAAGCTTGTAAAATCTAAAAAGATCAATATTTACTGAAAGATTTGCAAAAAGCTGCAGTGACACTTTGAACACTTAAGGCTTTTGCTAACAATTTGTAAAAATTGCATTTTTCATTTTTACATTTTTATTGTTGCTGTTTTACCCACATTTGTGAATAGCTGTAGTGCTGGGTTAGTCTTTTAAAATGAACACATGATACAGCTTGAAAGACTGTGCAATTGGACAATGCAGCTGTAATAGCCAAGGAAAGAAGTAGTATCACATAAGTATCAGAATGCACTGTAATGTAATCATTGCAAGAAACTAACATACTGCTTTGTAGAAGCTTCTGTGTGCTTTACAGAAATTGTGTGTTTAAGAGTGAGTCAAAATTTCTCCCAAGACTTATCTGAAATGTAATAAAGTATATATGTGGAAGAGTCATGAGTAAACATAATGGGGTTACACTGAACTGAGAAGTGAATCAACTTGTTATCTCTCAGTAGAATGGTGTGCTTTCAGATGGAAAGTTAGTGTGTATATGCAACATTTATAATGACTGAAACCCAGTCATCCACCAATCAAGCTAGTGGTCAGTTCCAGAAGGAATTCCCTGAAAATACTCAGCAACAGGAATGAAGGATAGCCATCTACCTCTGTAACTGCAGAAAATTTTTTTTTGTAATTCCCATTCTTCCTGTCAAAAAATATCTGTATGCTGCTCAGTCAGTTGTATTTTTATGTATTTAAAGCTAGCCTCAGTGTTTATATGTTCCTGCTACAGAAAATAAATAGAGTCTTTGGAGAGGTTCATGTTTTGCCTCATATATTGCTACTGTGATTGGAAGTATTATCTGTCCCTACCACCATAGATCTGAGATAAGAGGAAAGGCTTAGCACAGGAAAGTTTGAAAAAGTTCATTAGCTTCTACCTTTATCCTAGCAGGTTATCTTCTGCCATTAACAGAATGTATAAGGCAGGAAATTGAGTATTTTAAAACAAATACAGGAAGAAGTATTAATGACTGGAGTGAAAATATTTGTTTAATGTCAGCAATGGTTTCTTTGGGTGAAGTGAGAGTCAGTGGGAGACAAGAAGAGAGAGGGGGAGAGAAAGGGCAGTAACAGTCTTCTGTGTAACAGAAGGAAGTGCATATAAGCCCTTCTGATAGTCCAAGTGCTACATTATTCTTCAGAACTGTGTGAGGAAAAAGCGACATTTCTCTCAAATTGGGAAATAGATATGGCTGGTTTAAATATATGGAGAACCACAGGGTTAATGAAGGCAGGTAAGTGAATGAGTAGTTCTGTCTGACAGCAGCTGTCTAGTTCACTGGCTTGCTTTTTATACTCTGATCACCTGATGCTGGACTTAGGGAAAAGGAGCACTTTCCAATAGCTTCTGTTTTTTTTCTGTGTAATGAAGAGCATACTGCCTTTCCCCTGAAACATCACACAAAGTGAGAGCAAGACAGACTCATTGCTCTCTGAGGCCAGTCGTGGATGGGTCATGGGCTGATGACAGTCTCTAATGGAGAGGATTGATGATTTGCACTGTACAAGTTATTGCTTGCTAGCCCTTAGAATTAAGTTAATAAGGTTGTGAACTCAGCAAAACCACATCTGGATATGGTGTCTGTACTTGGTGTGTCAGGCTCAGTGATTAAGTTGCCTCTAGCATTTCATGGGTTTGGACAGCCTTTCATTTTCAGCTGTTCTGTTTCCCATCAGCTGCTACACAGTGATGGGTCTCAACATGAAACATGCAATGTGAAGTCTAATTAATGAATGCATGATAATCACGTATTTATTACTCTAATTTGTGAGTAAAAGATTAATGAGTGAAATTCAATGGTGATGCAGACCTAGTACTAGGCCTCTGTCCCAGTAAGATCTATGGCATATGCAGAGTTTCAAGAATTTATTCTTTTGGTCTGGAAATTCAGCTGTTAAAACACTCAGCTATCTGGTTTTGCCTAACATAGTGACTGTTCACCATCATGAATGGTGAGCGTTACATATTTATAAACTTACTCTGATTGGAAATGTGGAAAAACACTATGGAAAGGAATTCAGAAAAATAATGTTTAAATTAATTTGAGTTGCATTTCGTACTAGATTGCTGCATTTAAAGTGTTTTAATAATGTGCGTTTGTACATGTGTACATTTTCACTGTCTGGGACACTATAATTTCTTTTTTTGCTTGTGTTTGCTGACAAAAAGAAATTAAGTACAATTTGTGTTAGTGAAAGGAAATGTCCACTTGTCCAACATAAGCAATTACAGCCTACTTTAACATAGATGTTCACTCAACTATAGTCCTTCAGATGCCTTTCCATTCTAAAATATCATACATCCAATACCAAGAACATCTGTGTAATTGGTAGAACGATGTCAGAGAAGACAACTGAGGTCTCCACTGCAGACCTCCTACACCAATCCCAACGAGCCACACCTTCTCCCCATCCCCCAGGAGATGGGTAACACATAGCTCCTGTGCATAGCTCCTGCAGTACATTCTGAATACAAAATTGTAGGGCTTTGTTAAATCACCAAGGAAATCAAATTCTGAAATTGAAGAACCAGGATGAAGAACATCCTCTTTGTAGCAGTGTCCCAACAGAGCCAAAGGGCTTAGAGGGCTCGTGCTTCTCCGACTTGATGCCAGCACTGAGTGCTGCTTCAGCAACATCCTGCATACTGCCAGTGAAAACTGTTTGTAATTCATTCCTGAGCTACTGCTGCAGTTCATAACAAGATGCTGTTCCTTTTGTTTTACTTATCCCAATGTACTAGTTCATAAATTTTATCCCTATTTATATTTATTTAAAGCACTGCCAAAACAAGAAAAAAAATGCTTTTGTAACCATTGGCTCCTTGCAAAATAATTACTTACAACATGTTTCTTTGTACTATACACAAAAAGTAGTTATAGTTCATACAAACATTTCATAAAATTCATCCACATTAAAAAAAAAATATTTGGGGGAAAAGTGTGATTATGACACCAAAAAAAGGAAATTTTATTTTCCATTACATGTAGTATCATAACTGCTACTATTGTTGAACTAAATCATGTATTAGAAAATGCACTAATTCACCTTCTCTTCCCTTCCTACTCCAGAGTATCAGGCTCTCAGGTCAGTAGCAATTTGGCCTTTTAAATTTTTTTGTAGTATCTTAATATATTATAGAAATCTCTGAAAGTTTATATAGTGTATTGTGTCACTAGTTATAAATAGTTCAGGACTCATTACACCACTAAAGCTGAGAAGTAAGCCAAAGCACACATAATAAGTTTCTTTGACTCTTTTATAAAGCTGCTTGTTTAACGTGAAAATCTCAAGGACATGCATCCCCAGGGGTAGTTGTCTTATGCTCCAGTAATGGAGATTAAATTTGTGGTAGTTAGCTAGCTAGCTCTTTTTCTAACAAGGAAACTAAAATTCATTAAAAACTAATTAGGAATGTATAGGAGGTTAATACTCCATGTTAAGCCTTATTAATGTGAGATAAGTAATTCATAAAGTATCAAAGGACTGCAATGGACAGAATTAAGAAGAATTATACCACCAAAAACTACATTAAAGTAACATTAAGGGTCTTGTTTGAGCTTGAAAAACCCAGGAAATTCAGAGTTAAAGCTAAATCTCTGACATTAACTCACTTTTTTATGCTGGGGTAATGCACACGATGGTCCTCCATTAGGAAGACTCAGAATACATCGTTAGGCATTCTTTTTCTACAACTGAAGTCTCAGTATTAATTAAAAGAGAAATAAATCTTAAAGAATATAGATTATTGACCAAATAGTTTAACATTCTAAGGATGCTTAACATGCAAATTATTGGATAGATCTGAGAAATGTCTCTTCAGATCATGCTATTACTGCTGCTTTCCAAGGCGCAGTGACTTGCAGTTTTAGCAGTCAAAAAAGCAATTGGGCTGTAATACTTTTCTGAAGCATAGAGTTTTGAATGTCACAAATTTCTAAATTAAAAAATTAATTACTGCAGTTTGTTTTGATTTTTTTTCCTGTGTAATAACAGGCTTTTTTTAGTCTGACTTTACAGAATAATTTAAAGTGAACAATGTTTTGTAAAATCATACAATAATGTCTAGAAAATAATTTTCATTGTGGTGCTTCAACCTCTACCTGTATCCAGCCCCATTCCTACTTCTTCACTCTAGCTGCATATGTGAGGCATATATGCTAATGTCCCCCCAACTACAAGCATTTCTGCCCCCTTTTAAATCACAGAAAGGGCTGATGTAAATGTCAGCCACAGTCCCATCGCACTAAAGCACTTAACTAGAAAATCTTGTACAAGCTTTCTTCAGCAATGTAAGAATTACTGAAATGACATTTGGCTGAAGGATTAGAAACTGGCATTTGTGGCATCCTATATTCAGTGAAACCTTGCACACTGGGAAGAGAGTGAAGAGATACAGGGGAAAGAAACTATGCGCATAGCAAACCCTTGCATATGGTCCTTATCATTCCAGTAGCAAAACCCAAAGAAAGAAAACTGATAAATCCAAATTTTTTTTGATCCCAGCAAAAAGATGTTTAGGTCACAGAGAGCCAAAAGAGTTGCTTTCTTTTGCACATGGATAGTGACATGAGGGAAAGCTGGCCCTGTACAGTGTATTGCATGAGTAAGATTCAAGGAGGTATTCCACCCAAGCACCTGCGTCCATTAAAAAAGATGTGCTGGCAATAGATTTTTAATTGAAGTGAATTAACATTTGTGCATTTCACAGAAAAATTGAATTTTAAAGCTGATTTGAGTGATAAGAAAGTAAGATTTGACAACTTAAACACGTAAGAAATACTAATACCTTACATTTTTAAGTGCTTTTTATCCCAAAGGAACTCTAAGTGCTTTTTAAGTTACATAGATTAATTACTTCATGCATTGCTGAAATGCAGCTACCTCTCCAGTAGGAAACAGGAGTGGCTTTACAGCTCACAGCTTTTTGGTGCAGCACTGCTAAACAGGCAAAGGAGGATGCTGTAATGGCTTTGAATTGTTTCAGCTCTCCTCTGTCTACTCAGACAAGAACATCTTTCATGCATCTGCTTTTGTTTCCATCTTCTAAATGCTAAAGTTCAAGGCATTTTTTTCAATACCAGAAGTGATGCCTGGGCCAATAGATGAGCATGTGCCTCAGGAGAGAAAATTCAGACCCATATTTTATTAAGACCCTGAATGTCAGCTGCGTGTGGAGATATGCTCTTTTACCAGAAACTTATGTAGGTGGACCAGAGCCTCAGTTGTAGACAGTCCTGAGCTCCCCTAAAAATTCTTGCAAATCCAAAGATCCTTAGGAAAGTTTTGTACCTTTTTTGATAGCACATAAGACAGATGAGATGAAATGAGATGAGATGTAGGGAGTTTCTCAGGGGGATTTCTTCTCTTACAATTTTTTCTTTGTACTGTGAACCGTTTTAGCTTTTTATGTAGGTTGCTTAATTTTACCTAAAATATATAATATTTCCTATACTATTTCAGTGTATTGACAATATGCTGTGTGAAAAGTAGAAAAATTAGTTGTCTCAGACTTATGAGGAGGGGGATCAAAATACCATCATTATGGGTTAAAATTAGCATATTTATAGCCTTTCTAACATGTAAAGGTTTGAAAGTACTAAGGAAAATGGATTTTTTTTGTTGCTGAATAGAAAAAACCCAGAGAATTTGAAGTGGCCAAATGTTAACTAATCATTACAGAATTTGTTTCTCAATTATTACAAGGATAACAGCATACAATGTTCTTAATAATATATGCACCACACCCTGTTAGTTGTCCGATGTTGAACTGAATTTTTCTCAGCGTTTAATACAAATTCAGAAGGGATCAACAGGCTCATTTTGCATAACTTTTGCAGAGTAAATGGAATAGTATTTATCTCTTGGTCCTCCACAGAATATAATAATTAGCTGTTTAACTAGAGTATGCCTTGGAGAAAAAAAAAAAACACACCAAAACCTCAACAAAACAAACAAACGCCACAGCATAATCATCATTTAATAATCCCCCATGATGAAAAACCCACTTCATTGCATGGTGATAAACTACAACCTCTAGTCTAGGTATTCACTTATTTTCTAGACAAAATTCGTCTCTCATGACCTTCATGACCACAGAGACCTCTACTTTATCCTTCTATAGAGAATGACTGAGTAATCTTTAAGGTGGCATTCCTCAACATTTTCATCTAAAGTAATTTTTGTTGCATTTCTCTAAACACTGACCAATTTTTCAATATTCTTCAGCATATCAGACCTCAGAGCAGCATACAGTATACTAGACACACACTCACTAATTATGCATACACTCTTCTCTCTGTTTATTGCTTTAGCCCTCTCAGCTTCAGTTTCACACAAAGTGATGCATTTTACAGAAACAGATAAGCACATAAAACATATAAACAAACTTCTGTTGACAATAGTAATTTTGCTCCTCTCTCAGTGATCCAAACAACGGAGGTGCTTAATTAACAGCCTGCCTAAACCTGTAGGTTTCTTCTGCAGCTCCGAACTTGTCTGAGAGTTTTTCAGCACATGACAGAGCTCTCATGACAAAAAAAACAGTATGTCCCTTTTCCTCAGCTACACTTACAGAGACTTGTCATGAAGAATGGTTGAAGGACACAGCACTTTAAGAGGTCTCAAAGGATCCATCATCTTAAAAGCTATTAGGTTTGTATTCCCGGGATAGGGTAGGGGTGTCTGTGGATTATGGGAAGTTAGACCTGGCTACAGAAAATATTCTTCTGAAGAAGACTTCCAAAGATATTTGTCTTCAAGAAGCAACAAATGGTTAAGCTCATCATAGTGAACAGTTCATCATCTGTATCCATTTAATATCAGAAAATTTATAGAAACAGGTGATCCTGAATTTGTAGCTTTGGTCATAAAAAATATGTTTTAATTTTTATTCCATCCTAAAAGGAATGGTTCATCCGTATAAATGTTGTCAGCAGGTTATTTAAATTCTATTTTTGTTGTGGACTATCCAAGAAAAAAACCCCAACATTATAATTTGATTACATTATTTTCATTAATTTTTACTACAAACCATACAGAAACCTGACAGAAAGAGAGCACAACACCCCTAAGAACTATGGCCAGCATGAGCTACTTTGTTTTGCTGTTTGTGCCTCTTTAAAGTAGACTCATAAAATATACTGTGGCACATACACTGCGCACAACATTGCCCAGCTACCTGAGAAAGACATGAAGCAAAATACACTTAGAATATGCTTCAAGTCTAAAACAGAGGGCTAGTTTACAAAAATGTAAAAGTCACAGACTCACGGAATACGCTGAGTTGGAAGGGACCCATCAGGATCCTCGAGTCCAACTCCTGGCCCTGTGTCAGGTGCTTAAGGATGCAGATAAGCACATTTCTCAGACATTTCTCGGCATTGAGGTAGAAATTCGGAATGTTCAAGGACATTTGTCAGTCCTACTGTGATTGATCTTCATTTTCAAATGCCTCAATATCTTTGAAAAACAATTCCAGAATAAGTAAAGCTATTGTGTTAATAAAATAGAAATTTAGAAGGATTTCTGCTCCATATTTTACTAAGTACCCACAAGACACATTCCAGTCACAGAAATGAAAGATTTTAGAGAGAGAGTAATATGAGAATATTTCAAATAAAATTTAATCTTTCCCTTGGCTCACAGAAAGCAGACAAATCAATACTTTTCTCAAATTTAAGTAAGATATACACTTCAAATTAGGTAGAACGACCCACTGGGTCTTGGAAATGTTTTGAGAAGCATCGTAAGATTGGATAAATACACTTTCAAGATAAAATAGTGCAACTTAAATTCTTCCTTTTTGCTATAGAAGTCTTTCCTAAAGTCAAATTTTCTTAAAAAAATAAGCTGCCACAAGAGTTATTGGCTGGCTAAAAACTTTGAAATTAATTTTTTTTTTCTGTCATGACATTCACACAAAGTATTGTGTGGGGGTGAGTGGTTCTTGTTGCAAAGGGTGTTGGCAGAGCCTTGACTGTCTCATCTAAGTGCCTCTGTATCAAGGGCTTTTGGTAACCCTGTCATCAAGTTGCTTTCTATCTTATATGAAATATATCACCATTCAGTGCAACAACTCAAGTTCCAAGTCTAATGTGATTTCTTTGACATCTCTGTAAGTAAAATTCATTTCTGAAAATTTGAACAACACTGCAGACTTCCATGAGTGAATATCTCTTGGAATTTTTATTGGGTTTTTTTTGGTATTCATTTGAAGCTGAAGTAAAGGTATTTTGTTGGTAAGCAAGCAGTGATGTGCTTATGATGCCTGAAATGGAAGAAGAGAATACAAAGCATGAGAAAGGGAGTTTAATAACTGTTAACTGCTATTTTAAAGGTTAGAAACTATACAGCTATATTAAAAATCTATATGCTAAAAATTTTAAGAATCTTAAGGCACCATTTAGGATTTAGGCATCTTCCCTTTTTGAATGTTAATCAGAGTATGGACTAAGGAGGACTTGGAAATCGCATAAACTCAGATTGAGGAGTGGACCTGTTAGCCGGAATATTCTGAATAAAGTTACCTGACATGAGGTAAAGCAGATAAAACAGCTCATTTCTGGCAAAAGGGAAATGTGCCTTTTTTTCCCTGTTTTTTTTTCCACTTCTGACATGAACTTTCCATCTGCTCTGTAGCTCTCCAGGCTCTTCTGAGAGCTGATTTCATGTGCTATTCTGGATGAAAACTAAACCAGCAAGAAAAGAAGGAGGGATTCCCTTGAATTCAGTGAGTTGAAGTAGCTAACGATGGACTTAAGTGAAAACCAGGGCCAGAGTGAGGAAGGAGGTCTGGCAGCATGGCCAGGAGCAGAGAAGGAGGATTAGGAAGACAAGCTGGTGTGTGCTGGGAACAGCCAAAGTGAGTCAGAGAGACACAATGCTGTCTTTCACAGCTGGGGTTTCCCAGGCAGGGCTGTATCTACTTGCTTTTGTCAAAACCTTTCCAGGGCTTAGTTACTATATCAGTTTTATTTTTCTAGTGAAATACTGCCAAGGAAGAGGATAAAGCAGCTGTGATTTTGATGTAGTTGGATAAGTTAGCTCTTTAACCAGAGACAGGAACCTACTTACTCGATCCTGACCAGTTTTAGGGAACACATAGACTATCTAAATTGCTGTACTTCTGGACAGCAATATAGTTTTAACCTCTTTTAAAGGTTATGGCAGCTAATGTCAGATGGTCAGATGCCAAAGGATTTCAGGTTCCTAAGAAAGTTATGCATTTTTTCCCCCTTGTCTTTTTTTTTTTTTTTTAATACTTTTCCTAAACAATCTGCCTTTCCCTTTAGCTGCATCCACTATTTGGGCCTTGTCCTTTGCTCTATTTATAGCTCCCCTGAATTGTAGTGTAACAGAATGTAAATCACACTGCAGAGGCCTTTGCAAGATGACAAAACAGTTCCCTGTTTAGAAGGCACCCCCTAGCTTAGAATGTGGAATCTCATGTCAGCAACTAACCGAGCAGTTCCTGCCCACTACCTATTAAATAGCTTCTGGAGGATTTAGTCACTGGTCACCTGGGAGTTTCCTATGTGAGGAAGATTGTCTTTTATTCTGAAATACTCGGTCGGATTTCTGGGTACAGGCACCTACAGTTTTATGTGTAGGTAAAGGTGTAAAGCTCAGCCTAGCATCTTCCGCACTTCTAACCTCTCCCTCTTTAGCGTCGCAGTGAAGATCAGAGCCTTTTGAGTAATGCTTTATCATTAAGGTGAACATCTTAGGTATGGTGCAGAGCTTCTGATGTCATAATTGCCTTTGCTTTAGAAAAAAACAGAAGAGGCCACAAAGCAGCAGAAAACTGAACGTGCCTCAGTGCAGTGCCTAGAGCAGCCCAAGAGGCACCCAGACAGCCTCTGGAGTTTCAGCACAGACCTCCAGAGTGCTCTAGTGCGGTCATTTCCCTGCAAGGCGCAGTAAAAAGATAATTTTCTCTTTCTACACTGAGAAAAAATAGAGTTGCCTCTTATCTCAGTAGACTCTTGCTGCATCAGATCCCTCAACTTGAGGCATAAGGGCAAATTACTGTTCTTTTATAATGATCCAATCTCCTTCAGCACGACTCCCCGATCAGCTTTCATCAAATGATAACGGGCATCTGACAGATGCCTGTTACCAGGCAACCCCTGTGCTCATAAACCAGCTCTCTGTGGCTGAGGATTCTTCGTTATGCGGGGTGGTTATATTTCAACAGCCTAACATATAAGTAAGTCAGTGGCTTTGCTTTGTTAGCCCTGTATGAGACTGTGTATTAATTTTAGTCCAAAATGGAGAGCAGGCAACACCAGGAAGGACTGCTTTAGCAGTCCAGGTAGAGACTGCTGTTTGCAACAGGGTGGTGTCCACAGGCTGCCCTTCACTATGACCAAGGTAACAGAAAGTGGAACTAATGTGGTTGTACAAGGTAGTTTTGATGCCAGTTCTGTTCCAACAGCAAGCATCAATTAAAGTTATATCCAGTTAAAGAGCTGAGCAGCTGACCTCCACATTTGTCTATTTGTCTATGCGGCTGACCTCCACATTTGTTACCTTTGGTACCTGGAACCACTCTTTGCCTGAGGTACTTTTCTCACAGATAATTATCATATTATATGGAGGACTACAGGGATAGCCAGTGTTATTTGTATTAGATTAGGAAGTAATTATAATTAAGAATAATTGATGCAAAAAAGTAACAGAAAGCCTGAATCAAAATCATTAATAATCTGTGTGATTCATGTTTCTACAGGCATTGTGTTTTGTTTAGCTTTATGTCAGGAAATGGCAGGCTGGAAGATAATTTTTGGGCTCACTAGATGCCTGATACTTATAAATGCATGAACTCCACACAGGACTGTGTTGCCTCAGCCTGATCATCTCTATATCCATTCACCCTCTCAGCTGAAAGAAGTACCACTTACAAGTACCACTTACAAAGGATTTGCATGTGATTTGTGAGAACCTGCTTCCCAGGGCCTGAGACCACAATTGAAGTTCACAACTGAACTGCCTTCTGATAGGCAATAACTTTCAATTATTGCTCATGAAATCATCAGTCCAATCAAATCTGAGAAATCTGAGTGAAGTATTAATTTTAATTTTTTTTCAGACTCAAAATTAGACAAATCACTGAAGTAAAAAACTTCATAATTCAGAAAAGAATATCTCAAGAATGAAAACAAAGTCTAATTAGGGAGTTCTGATGTAAGCAAAGCCAAGAAGGAGGAGAGAGCAAGTTTCAATTCTTCCTTTCAGCTCTGTCAGATTAACAAAGACCACTTTATCCGTGATTGTGGGGACAGGGCTGAGCTTTAGTTGCTGCTTTTTTCAACTCAGTTTAAAACTTGTGCCAGCAAATGCTTCTTTTTTACAAGAAAAGTGGTTCCCTGTATTATATATGCATATTTGGAAGACTGCCAAAACATTAGATTTTTATGAACAGATAATAAAGGAAGTGTCTGTATATGCTACCAACTGTAGATCTTGTCCTTTCTTTTAACTTTTGCACTGTTCTTAGGGAAGGGCAGAGGAGTAAGATGAATTGTTCCCACTGCCAGTTAGCCACTTTCTCAGCAAGTGATTTTCTTGTTAAGACAGACTTGTGATCTCTTGTTTGCAGCCAGCAAACCTCAGAAATGTAGGATGTTGCCAGAATGGAGAGATGGAATGAGACGGAGAAAGGGAAAGATAGAGAATTTGGATCACCATCCAAATGGTGATCATTTTATATAATCAAGGACCAAAAGGAGGATGAAAAATGCAGCTTCAGTTTTATCAGGCTCACATGTTTGTCTTTAGCAAGAGAGAGAGTTTCAGGCTTTTTCTTCTCCTTTCTCAGTAATTTTTATGCACATATAAACAGTTCTTGTGAAAATGCCGAAGTGCACTATATTCCCATAGGTAGCCGATCACTGATTCTGTTACATCTTCTGATTTATGAATAAAGTGATTAATAAATCACTCCACAGAGATAAGGCAGTTTCTTCTTAGCAACACAAAAATATTAAACTGAAAAGTAAATTAGAAAGCAACATATCATAGAATCATAGAATAGTTGGGGTTGGAAGGGGCCTTTAAAAGTCATCGAGTCCAACCCCCTGCAATGAGCAGGGACATCAACTCAGTCAGCTTGCTCAGAGCCCTGTCCAGCCTGACCTTGAATGTTTCCAGGGATGAGGCATAAACCACCCCTCTGGGCAATTGTTCCAGTGTTTCATAATCCTGACTGTGAAAAATTTCTTCCTTATATCTAAGTCATCTCTCTTTTAGTTTTAAACCACTACCCTTTGTCTTATTGCAACAGGCACTGCTAAAAAGTTTGTCCCCATCTGCCTTATAGGCCTCCTTTAAGTACTGAAAGTCTGCATGATACAAATAATATTGATATGTTCAATTTTCTGTTTATTACTTTGATCAGAATGGAACTTTGGTTTCTAGCATATGTGCGTTATTTAGGAAAAAGTTTTAAATGCTTGGCGTTACTATAGTCTTTTACACTCTATGTTGGAGTGTAAATAATCAAATAAAATATCCTGGCAAAAGTATTACTTATTTATTATACCCTGTATTTGTGTCTAATTTGTCATCTTATTGCTATATCTACAAACACAATGAAGCATAACAAAAATATGTGAAACATAAACAGTTGTTGAGTTTGGTGACTTAGTGTCATTAATTTCAACAGTGGCATTGCGCTGTTTCCACAACTGCTTACCTGTTTCTGAAGCTATAATTCAAACTTTTCCAAAGAATAGATGTGGAAAATTACCACCTCTGGCTGTAAACCCTCCTCCAAGGATTTTTTCTGATTGTATCATTTTAGTTGAAGAAGGCAGGGATTGGATGACATGATCAGAATTCTATGTTGCCTAGGAAATTAGATTGTATTTGCATTTTCTAATTTCTTTATGCTGCTTCCTTTTTTATTATTTTTTTAATTAACATTTTGATTCTAAGAATGAGCTGGTACATTTATGTACTTACTTTACTTATTTTTCTTATCATAACAGTTCATACTGTAGTGAAACTCTAGAAGTTGGTTGAAGGCTTACAAAAATATTTTTAAAAGATATCGAGATTAAGTATGAAATAGGAAAACTAAAGCAGAATAAAAATGTTCCCTCTAGCTTCATTGTGGAATGATAGAATTTTTGAGCCGATCAGTTGCCTGTCTCTCTCACCAGCCATCTGCCAGAGCTGAGATAACAAGCTGTAACTTCCAATTAAGTAAAATATGGGAAGTGACCATCCCAAGGTAGAATACTTGGTTTTTATTTTTTAAAAATCTACTTATTCCTGTATTGCACATCACAAAAGAAAAAGAGCTCAAGTCTTGTAAGTCACATAGCTGTGTAAGTGATAATTGAGACAATTTCTCAGCAAGATAAAATCAAAAATAAAAAGAAATAATTTAAAGTGGCACCCACAGTTATCAAGTGTTCACCTTCTAATGGGGAAGGTCAGTTCAGCAAGAGAGAAATTTTTTTCCTGAACCTCAGTTCTGTCTTATAACTGCAAGAAACCAGCAGTAAAACAGTAAATCACACCCCTAGCAAAAAAGGGAAAGTTAAAATATCAGAAGTGTAGCATCAGGAGGAGAACAACAGCTGCTACCTTAAAATGTTTTGTCTGCCTATCTGTTGCCTAGGAAATTTGATGTTTCATCTTCCTTTCTCCACCATGGGTAAGATACAAAAGAAGGAAACAAAGAGACATTGTAGGTATTTTCATTCAGAATCATAGCAGACAAAGGTAATTTTCTTTTGCTGAGATAAAGCAAATGCAGTGGTGACAGGTGGACATCCAGGAAACAAATGCTCCCTTTTAGCATGACAATCTTGTAGGTAGGACACCTGTCAGATGTAGGAAACATCCACATGACACATTTTAAGTGCCTTCACAAGCAGCATCACAGTCCTCTAAAATGCTTGATTATGACTGTTTGAAGATTGCGGCCTTGGATGCTTTCCTTGCCTTTATCTATCATGCTGCCCATGTTTCTTTTAAAATATGACAAATATATAAATATATAATTTACAACACTATAAATTGGATCTTGTTCACCTGATGTCCTGGTTTTGGCTGGGAGAGTGTTAATATTCTGCCTAGTAGCGCTGATAGAGTGCTGTGGTTTGGATTCTGTATGAGGATAATGTTGACAACACACTGATGTTTTAGTTGTTGCTAAGTCATGCTTACAAAGTTAAGGAGTTTTCAATTTCCCATGCTCTGCCAATGAGGCTGTGCTCAAGAAGCTGGGAAGGAGGAGCATGACCAGGCCAGCTGACCAAACTGGACAAAGGGATATTCCATACCTTAGAAAGTCATGCCCAGTATAAAAACTGGGGGGAGTTGGCCAGGAGGCACTGCCAACTGCTCAGGGATGGTCTGGGCATCAGTCAGTGAGTGATGAGCAATGGGATTGTGCATCATTTGTCTTTTTTCAGTTTTATTTTTCTCTTTCTCTTTGTTGTTCCCCTTTTCCTTACTAATATATTATTATTATTGTTATAATATTTTATTTCAATTAGTAATCTGTTCTTATGTCAACCCACAGGTTCCACTTTTTTTTCCCAGTTTTTCTCCTTATCCCACTGGTGGGAGAAGTAGGGCAGGGGGTGAGCGAGCAGCTGCATGATACTTAACCTGATTATAAAAGAATACAAAAGGAAAAAAAGGACAATGATTTGTTTGAAAGCAGAAGATTCTAGTGCATATATGTACACAAGTGTTTTCTATATTTGAACAGCATATTTATGAGTTATCCTGAATATTCATTCTCCAGAAGTTAAAAATCCCTCAGATCCAGGCAAAAAGGGTGATGTAAACTGCTAAATGACTAAGATTCAGGGAACATGAATTTCTGACCTGTTTTATTCTTGTCAAAAGCATGGGGAATAATTGATTTTATAATTTTCATTCATCCTTTTTTTCCTCCCTGAAATGCAGTAATTTTCTATCACTGAAACCTGCAGATAAAATTATTTTCAATTCATTTCAGGAGTACCAGCATATAAGAAATGAGTAGTATTTTATTCTTCAAGAGCAGCACAATAGCTCTTGCTTCAAGCAAGATTTTTAAAATGTGAAAATGGGAACACACGAATTGCTTAAATCAAGAGAGAAGGTTGGAAATCAAGCTCTTAAGTTCCTGTAAACTTGGGAGATTGTACTTGTTAGATTCTTGAATCTTGAACTGGTTGAACTACTCAGTGGTATGAAAAAAAAAAAAAGATGGTTTCTGATTGTAGAAATTCTGTCTACAATTGGAGGAAATCCTAAATTAGACACATCATATCCATGAATAGGACCTGCATCAAGTTTCTGTTATGCAACCTAACTGGCCTCTTTGAGGACTTTGAGTAGTATTTATTTTTAAATAGTTTCTTGAATACATTGATTAGAATCAAGAATACCTTCATAACCTGCCAGTTTCTAATATAATTCCTAGGAGAGTGCAACGTTTCTGCATCTGAGAGATCAGGGATTTTATTCACAAAGACTGGACCATTCAATCAGTCACTGGAACTTCATAATATTGTTGGATTTGGATCTTGTGGAGATATTCTTGATTGCAAACCACTAAAGATACCTAAATTTAGTCTGATGAATTTCATCCCAAGAGAATCAGTGCTATTGTATAAACCCACAGGTTTGTTCTACAGTGAATAGAAGAGGTAGAAACCTTAGGCTTTCAGGCAGAAATTCTGTCTAATTTTCATATAAATTTTCTTCTTTTGCTGACTGTTTGGTGTTAGAGTTTTCAGAATTTATTTATGTTACTTTTAATGCAAGCCCTTGTCACCTGCTTGTCATTTAATGCCAGTTCCATATTGAAGCATAGTGAAAAAGTATAAAAGCTCTCATGCATGAATTTCCTGAAGATGTAGCTGACACCATTAGGTTTTCACATTATAATTTAGTTCCTGAAGGGTCAAAGAAGACAGAACTTGCATTTAACATTCTGTCTAAAGTATATTCCTACCATGCCACATATTCTGACATTTTACTCAATAATTCTTAGAAAGTTTGCTATTCACAACTGAATCCCAGTATCAGTGTTTGAAGACTGAATAAAATAGCCGTGCATTTATTAATTAATTTGTTACCTTTGTGTAATAATGTAGATCTTGATGTGATCATCTATAATGTATTTCATTATATCACCATCGTCTTCATTGAACACTGTATTTTTCTCTTACTGATGTTTCCTTTTTTCCTAAGTACAAACAAGAAATTTTGCTATGCAAAAGATTTTCTGCTTCTCAGTTTTCTCTGCCTCTACTAATCCTCTGGTTTTGAATAGAACAGTTTTGAATATTCACTTTTAAATAAACAGAGTGGAAATATTTGAATTCTGCAGCTTTGCATTGCTTCGTCTTGGTGACCGGTTCTTATTTGGTCTATAATCTTTGTTGTTTATCCGTACAGTTTGTGAGATAGATCGATATGTACTAAAAGCTTTCAGCAGTGACATTTTGCTGGTAGAACCTCAGTGTAAAAGATTACATTTAGTAATTTTTTTTTACTAATAATAAAAAAAAGCTCTCGTCTTAAAAATATTATGCTTGAAAATACAAAGTTTTCCTCTTTCTCTGCAATAGTTTAGAGATGGATCTAGTTTAGTTCAGATCCATGGGCATATACTCTCCTAGACAATACTGTAGATTAATTTCAGCCCTGTTCTTCTCTTTTCCTCATACAGTATTACTCTTTAATTTGCTAAATAGCTGAGCTTTCTGTTGCTATCTTATTCTTCAAACACCAAAATCTATGTGTGCATATTACCTAGGATTAGAAAACTCTGTGCTAATCCAAGGAAGCATAGTCTGCTTTCAGGTATCTTACAGTTTCAGGAGAAATTTGGTCTGCTTAATTTTTTATCTCAATTTTTCAAATATATGCACAAAAATAATTTTATAACACAATTCTTTTTACAATGTCAGGTAATTGGTACAGTTTTAATTACATGTACACCGGTGTACTTTTCATTTGATCCAGCTGTTCTTTAGTGTCACAACTAACTTCCTTTGGCTTAAGATTTTACTCTTCCTGACAAGAATTGCACTCTTCATGAAGTTCTTATCTTCAAGCATGAGAGCATTTGTTGGTAACATCACCAATCTGGAGATAGGAATATATCCTGCTTTTATTCGTTTGTACACTGTGGAGGAAAGGCAAAGTAAATTGTCCCTGGCAGCTGTAGTTCCAGGAAACAGAGGTTTTTGTTAAGTTACATATTTATAATGGTGTGTCAGCAGGCCAGAGGGTCTGTAAGCCATGTTTGTTTCTGTGTTCTGATCCTGCTGTCACAAAAAAGTACAGAAAGGCTTGTATTGATTTGAGAGGTAGTTAACTTGCTGCTGTAATGACACTGCTGACTAAACGGCTGCGGTTAAATTATCAGGAGTAATTGTAAAGAATTAAGGAGTCAAATAACCCAGGAAAAAATGTGATCCGATGTGGCAGTGAGAGCTCTCCTACAAAGTGCATTTGTAAAAGTTACACTCAGTGCCAGAGCTCTCAGAAGTACATTGATTTCCTCGTGAATTCCAATAGTTTCTAATCACAAAGAAATTATTCAGCTTTCCTCTGCAACTAACATAAATATGCGGGAATAAGATTAAAGTGCTATACACACAGATAAAATTCAGTCAAATTTTTAAATTGCCCTTGGGCCAGTAAACTAATAAGATATAGTGACCCACTTAAGCAGCTTGTGTGAGAAAAAGTCTTGCATTAAGTCAGCAAAACCCCATTTCTTTGCTGAGATGGTGCTTGTAGTATGCTAAGCCTGCTTTTTTTCAGGAGAACTGATTTCTTTAAATGCATGGTTTGGAAGGGTATTGCACAGAACCTAATATACCAGCTATGAAAATGTTTCATTGAAAGATTTGTCTATATCTGGACAGTTTATATTCAAGTGCTGAACAAATAATATATTTTTTTAAAAGAAAGTATGTTAGCACATGTGCCTCAATATACTTCAAAATACAAGAAAAATAGATTATGAGCTTTCTGTATTTAGGACAAATGAAATATATGGTTAGTGCAAATATCAAAGACAAATTAATTTTCATGTAAAATTCAATCTTTTCCAATATTTACCACTTTGTGGCACCAGGGAAATTACAGCTGTGGAACTGTTATGCCTATCACTAACACTTACTGAAAAAATCCATGATGAGCTGGACTTATGGCCAGACTCTGGGTATAACTTTATATATAACTTTATATAAAATGTAATCAGTGATAAAATGTGATAGTTGGGGACAAAATACAAAAACAAAAAAAAAGTTGTTGCATGGACATCATTCTCAGATTAATTAAACACTACTCCTATAACCAAAGTTTAAGGAAGACTGGGATTAATTGCCAAGGTAATTTCTTCTGAATATCAGTGCAGTTAAATGCTGTGGTACAGTTAAATCTGTTTAAGAGTAGACAGCTAACATGATTGCTGAAAGGCCTGAACTTTACAGAGATCTCATGGAGATGGTAGTGGAAACCCAAAGAGCATATGCTGGCTAGTCAGGAGTTGCAGTGACTTTTACAGTGGACAGATGAGGGATGAGAGGCCTACTGCAGGTTGTATCTGTGGGTCGGATTAGAGGGTCCCTCAGTGAATTGAAGAGGGTGACTGTTATCAAGGATCTTGTCTTTTGAGGAGCATTTGCACAAGAAAGAGGGGAGATCTCCATAAGCAGTTTAGGTGCCTAAAGTAACCACTGTGGTATCTCATCTTGCCAACAGGAAAGAATCTATCCTTTTATCTAGACAGTAAAAATAATCTGAAAAAAAATGTCACAAAGACCTTCTGAAGGCAGCAGGGCTTTCCAAATGCGAAATTACAAACTCAGATGACCCCAGAACTGCACGAGGAGTTTAAAGATGTGTGAAATATACACAACTTTGTTAAAAAGTTCATCCAACTAATAATACATGGGATAAGCTGCTAATTTTTCTAGAACGCGCATAACCTCTCAAAAATCATATCTTGTTCTGCAGTACACAATTTCGCAGCACCTACTTTAAACAATGTCTTATATCTTTTACTTGGCGCATAGGGAAGGGAGAATGAAAATTTCATCAACAATAATAGGAGCTATGTGTCTAAGGTCTCATTAACACTTCTGGTCAGTAAACGCTCTTTAATGCTATGGCATGGATTAGTGTAACCTCCCCTTTCTTTAGTTTCAAAATCCTTTCCATACCTGTAAAACCTTTACAACCATTAAATCCTGTACTTTTAAAAATAATTCACCCATAGATTGTGTAATTTATAAATTTTTCCTTGACTGACAGTAAATTATAGCTTTAGGTATTGCAAGTGAGTAATGTAAGGACTGATTTAATGGCCCTGTTGAAAAGCTTTAGTTAGCTTTCTTGCACCTTAAGCAAAAATTAAATGCTTATAAACTGTTTACCTTTAAAATTTTTCTATGTTTTGTGTAGTCATTTAAAAATCTGTTTCATATGACACAAAGACTAAAATCTTTGAAGTGCAATTGCAAACTTCATTGTGTACAGAGAGGTATACATGTAAGATATCTATATACCCTTGCCTTCAGCTATGTATTTGAAAAATATTTATCCCATCTGGAAGAAAAAAGAGTACTTACAAATCTAATACAGCCTCACTTAGTCACCTATTATTTATGTAGCAGCTTTAGGCAAGTGTTTTCAGACATACCTACCTAGAGCTAGTTGTATTTTTTGTATGTAGACAGAACCTTGCTTAGATAAGTGACTGAAGTCTTCATTGCATGTTTTGCTTTTGATGCAGGGGAAAGTAATAATTGTTTTGTCAGAGAACTTCACACGTAGACCTTGGGCTTCCAGGTTCCATAGGGCAATTTATGTTTAAATATGCCTGAAAACTTTGCTTGTTAAAACAATTCCACAGATTTTTACAAGCATTTGAAATTGGAACCTCTATTTCATACTACTGTCCTATCTTTTTTATGGCTACCTCTTTATTTGAATATGGATGCGTGAAATAGTCATGATTATGAAATGGAGAGCATCCAACTAGTCAATAAAAATATAAATTATGGTACAGAACTTTCCTAAGAGAAGGGGTACATAACAGCACATCATAAATGCCTTATTTTTATAACAATGTCTTTTCAGATAAAAGGCTGAGTAAAAAATTAATGTGTCAAAAGACTATGTTTTGCAGCCCATAAAGCAACAAAGCATTTCTTCCACAGGTCAACCTTATCCTATACTGTAGATAAAATTGCACTGACCTTTTATCTGTATTGACAAAGATTTCATTCAACAGAACTGATTTCTGACTTTTGTACTTGAAAAAGTTGTAAACTTTGACACCATGGCAATCAGACCTTTTCAGCCCAGACAAAATACACAGGCAACTGGGGGAAGATGTTAGAAGCTCTCTTTGAAGATGATCAAAGAAAGGCACTTTAGAGAATATTGACAGACTTCTAAGCTTTTCATACTGCTGTGGTTTTATTCCAATTGTTCTTTTCAACACTTTTTGTTGTTGTTGTTTCAAATAAGGTATAAATATAATAGGTTTATCAAGATTTATGTACAACTTTGAAATCTGAAGTTGATCCAATTTTCTTTTTGAAGGTCTGTATGGAAATGGCTAAACATTAATGTTTCTTATTCCTCAGATTTTTTTCTCAGGATTTCAGATATTCTAAGTGTATCAAAAGCATAATTAAATTGTGAACCAGAGAACAGCCTGATACTAACATCCATCAGCTTGTCACTGGATAGCAAGTGGAAGCATAATATATTTTACATCCTGCTGGCTGTCATCAATCCAGTGCCTGCATACACTATATTAATGAGTCAGATGAAGCCCTTCCTTGATATCACATAACCTGTATTTTCACTTTTCATATACTTTTAAACTATATTTTAATAGTATGTGGATTGTTCAGCTTCATGGAAAACTGTGTTTAGTGCATGTCATCTTATGTCCTGGATTAATACTCAGGAAACTATTTCTATTTCTGCCTTCATCACTGATTCACACGGGTGCTTTAGATAAAGAACTGAACTACTGAATATTTCAGCTTCCCATCTTTAAAAAATGAGAATAATTTTAGAAAACATTTGCTTCAGTAATTTAGTGTCTACAGATTGGATCTGCCATAGAAATTCTAGATATTAAGCATGATTTTGCCTCATAAAAATGAGATTGGTGCAAACACTTACTATGAATATTATTTTAGGTAAAGTTCTGCAATGCAGACTGCTGAATTGTAGAAGTGTTTATGGTCACTTGGGTGGAGTTTTTTTCCTTACTCTTTCCTACCTTATTTAGTCAAAAAATAGTTGCTACTGAGTTTCTGAATGTCTTCTATTAAAATCCAATCTGTTCTCCTGATTCCCTTGTTTGAAATGTTGACAAATTCATTAGGAAAAAAAGAATTTTCCTTTATTATATCAGTATTAATTATCTCAAATGACAGTTATAATTCTGTAATTTTCTGGGTTTACATTGTTTAATATTTATGTCCCTATTTATTGGTTGATGAAGAATACTCTAGGATGAAACTTAACCTGACATATGCAATGGGAAGTTGTGTTAAAAAACATTTTATTAAGATAGGACTTCTTTAAAGTCAGATCCTCAGCATAAGAATATTATGTAAATCAGGTCAATTTTTTTCCAAGCACTGAAAACTAATGTCAGAAAATACATAATTTAGCATAAATTATTTAGTGAAAAGTTCAGTTCTTTTATAGTAGCATGCCTGAAGCATTTAAATATGGGCATTTTGTATGGCCATCATTAACACATGCCATAGGAGATTTCACTTCCTTCCAGACATTAGTTTCAAGAATTTTGCCATTTGACAGGGCTTTTTTGGTAACACAACTTTTCTTCCATTATATTCTCTGTCAATATTCATGTATGGTTATCTTGGAACATATATCATAGTATTATAGAATCAGAAAGGTTGGAAAAGACCTCCAAGATATCACCCAACTGTACTGGCAATTGCATTTTAAATTTCTCAGAAATTTGAAAGTCTGTGTAAAAGCACTGTCTTTCAGATAGAAGAGAAGAAGAATGAAGGAAAGGATCACTGAAGCATTGTAGAGATAATGTCTGTCCTTTCTACTGTTTCCAACAGGAAACAGTCTTAGCTATATACTAAGTTCTTGCTTTCTAAAAAAAA
>JAWWLV010000121.1:86541856-86558974 GCA_035041135.1 Platyrinchus mystaceus | reverse complement strand
AAAACAATCCTCCCAAACCAAAACATTTAGCAAACCAACAAATCAACATTATAAATGAATAATATGAGGGCTGGAAGTTATCTAATCTGCTTCTGTACTCCAGGCTAGGATCTGCTATGACACTCATGCTTGATAGGGGTTTCTTGAACCTGTTCTTAATGACACCACCATCACCACTATAATCCCTTTTAAGCATTCATGGGCAATATATTCCACTGCTTGACTACCCTTGTCATCAGCAAGGTTTTATTAGTTTTTGGCTTGAATCCTTACTGCCATTTGATTTCTCATCATAATGTCAGTTCCTTCTTCTATCAGTTATGGGCATGGTCACTTTTCAAACATCACCTCCTAAGGGCACAGGAGCAGGCAATTCCCAAATGCTGGAAGTCAAGCAGGTGAGGCAGAAGGCTGGCTTGGCTGAACAGGAATCTTCTCTTGGAAATAAGGCAAAAAAAGGAAGTTGTATGCCCAGTGGAAGAAAGGTCAAGTCACATGGGAAGAACACAGAGATGCTTCTCGGAACAATAGGGAGAAGATTTGTGTGGCCAAAGCTCAACTGGAGTTAAGTTGGCCAGAAATGTGGGGGACAGTAAAAAGAGTTTTGTCAAATACATAATGTCAATAGGTAGTATAGAAATATCATCAGTGCATTACAAGATGAGGATGGTCACCTCATAAACAGGGAGAGAGATGAGGCAGAGGTGTTTAACGCTTCCTTTGCCTCTGTCTTCAACACTGATTGAAGACCAAGGGGGTGTGAGTGCCCTGAGCTGGAGGACAATGACTATGAGACTGATCAACTCCCAGTTGACCCTGAAATTGTGCAGGATCTGCTGCTCCAGTGGATCCCTACAAATCTATGGGGCCTCATGGGATTCATCCCAGAATCCTCAAAGAGCTGGCTAATGTCATCACAAAACCTCTCTCCATGATTTTTGAGTGGTCTTGGGAATCTGGAGAGGTCCCAGCTGACTGGAAGCCGGCAAACATTGTCCCAGTAGTCTAAAAGGGGAAGAAGCAGGACCCAGAAAATACAGGCCTGTCAGTCTCATTTCAGTGTCTGGTAAAGTTATGGAGAAGATTATTCTGAGAAGTATTGAAAAACACCTGAAAGACAACATTGTCATCGGTCAGAGCCAGCACGTCTTCATGAGAGGAAAGTCCTGATTATCAAACCTGATCTTCTTTTATGACAAGGAAAGCCACCTAGCTGATCAAGGGAAACCAGTTCATGTAACCTTTTTGGATTTCAGTAAAGCTTTTGATACTTTTGTCCTTCTGGACAAAATGTCCAGCACACAACTGGATGAACACATCATGAGGTGGGTGAGCAATTGGCTCATGGGTCAAACACAGAGGGTGATAGTGAATGGGGTAACATCAGAGTGGTGACCTGTCACTAGTGGGGTTCCACAGGGCTCCATCTTGTACCCTGTGCTCTTCAACATCTTCATAAATGACTTGGATATAGGTCTGGAAGGGATATTAAGCAAGTTTGCAGGCAGCACAAAACTCAGAGGAACTGGCAAAAAATTTTTACATCCTTGAGTACTGCTATTCCTTTTTCATTTTTCTGCAGCTGAGCAAATTCAGTTGTTTCAGACTTCATTAGCAGATAAGACATTTGGTCTGATCATTCTCATTACAATCCTTTAGCTGACAGCTATATCTGTTTTGAATTGCAGTGCATGATAGTGGACACAGTTCTGCATTTGAGGTTTTACCCATCTTGAGATTATCAACAAGATGATTTCATTTGGTGTGCAAGATCCATTCCAGTCTAAACAACTCAGTATGGTGAATGCATTCTTCACAGAAATTTGATGTTTTTTACTCAGCAGAAGACTTATTTAGCAGGTTTTTTTCTGTGCCTTTTGGTGACATAGTTGGTTTTTTTTCCATTTAGATCATTTTACATTTTTTTCTTTTGATTATCCTTTTTTTAAAAATTAACCCAAATTTCAATATGAAATTTTGAATTCTAATCCTGTTTTCCAGTGTATCTGCAATCTTTGTGCGCCTGGTGTAATATGCCGTCTTAATAAGCATTTTAAATTTCCCATCAGAAATTTCATTAATAAAAGTATTTTAAAAAGTAGGCCTTAATTGAAGTGTGTCAGCAACTCTTTGATATTTTCTTCCATATCAATAATAGACTACTGATACTTAGTGATTATGGAATTCTCATCAGTTTTATATCCACCCCTACAGCTACCTTTTTTTTGTCTCTTTCCTATTTATTGATATTCTGGACACACTTTTTTTTTAATGACCATCTGTTATTTCATTAAGTCATTAACTTAATCATTCTTATATTTTTTAATATTTCTGGTTCTTTTTTTTCCCTGTATTTGCATGCCAGCATCTAAAGCATTGGATTAATCACTGCTGTCTTCTTGACAAAGTCTCTTATGCTGTCCTCCTCTTTCTCTTCTCTGAGTCCATTTCCAAATTCATATACTTTTTTACTTTAAAGAGTGAGGGAAGAATATAGCATATAATTATAGTTATGAGTTGTAGGTACACACTCAGTACACTCACGGTATACTTGGGCAACATGGAACTGTAGAATCACTCGGTCATAGAAAAGCTGGTTGGAAGGGACTTCCAAAGATCATCTAATATATCAGCTCAAAGCAGGAGGATCCCTGCACTAGATCAGATCAGTTATGGCTTTATCTACTTAAGTCTTGGAAATCACCAAAGGTGGAGGTTCCACAGCCTTTCTGGGCTATGTCTGTTCCACGTATTTTAATGTGTGTTACCTCCTAATGTCCAACCTTGAGACTCCTGGCCATCAATTTTTTGGCATTGTCCCTGGCATCAAAATGAGTTCGGCTCCAGCAGCCTCCTTACTATGTTTTGTGTAGTCATAGGCAACTATCTCTGAATTTTGGTATTTCTACTAGGAGGAAGAACAGACTGTAATAAAGTCCATCACATTTCTATATGTTACAATTGAATTGTATTGTAAAAATCCCCTAAAACTACAGTGTATAGTTTATGTGTCCCTCCCATTGTATAAATCCAAAATATTTGACAAACTGAACAATATCTCTGTTCCTCCCTGGACAAAGAGACAATTAAAAGCATGACTGAAAAATACTAATGTAAAAAAAATGACTGTAAAGAATCTCCACACTTCACTGAAAAATTATGCTGAAATTTGTGACGTTTTATTTATAAAAGTTACAAATGTTATGTCTTTATTTTGAATTGAATTCCCTTCTGGGGGTCACAGTATGTTTTTTTCAAGTAGGAAGACATTAAATGTAATTTCATAAACATATGTAAGACCCTGCCAATACAGCTGTGGCTAAGCCATAAAAGGGCTGAAGTACAAATAATGCAATATTTAGACTTCTGAAATTCAGGTTTCTGAAATTGTGACAAAAACATCATAAAATACATTATGGTAAACAGCACAGTGGATTTTACTAGGCTACAGTTTAAAACTATATATGCAAGGTAGTGATAAAACTGAGCTAAAAGTTATAATCTAAAAATATAGCTAGTGGGATATTAATATTTACATTGAACTTAGTGGCAGAAAAAATGCCCTGAGCAAATTTCCTGCTTAAACATTGATGTTATGAAATACCTTCAAGGTGGGGTCTCAGACAAGACTTTGAGTCCACACTTAATGATATTAATTTAACAGAATAAATTATGTACAAAGCTATAAAAATATAGAAATGCTGAAGTGTATTGTAGTTCTGTCTGATGTAAATCAGAAGAGATTCGACAGACAGTAGCAGACATAAATCAGTGTAAAGAGAGTGAAGAAAAATCAGGAAATTTTTTTTAATTTAGATGATAAATATTTTTGCTGGGCCTTGCAGAAATTTTGCTCTGGCTTACTTTTTGAAATACAGTATATAAAATAAAATAATATTCCAAATTGCTACTTACTTTTGTGTTTCGCTGATTACTTTGTATAGTGCCTGCACACAAAATGACCACATCACTTAATTTAGAGATAAGCTTATGGGTAATTGAAAGATTTTTCAGGAATAAACAGCAATGCTAGGAAATGTGAAGTGTAAAATATTTCAATTACATTGTGAGAATAAAGATGATGATGGCTATTTTAATTTGGGAAAGCTTCTACAAGAACTTTAAACAAAGCACAAAGAATGTATACCAAATGAAAAAAAATATTGTGAAAAATTACAGAGGATGAACAGAAATTTGGTCACAGTAGATGGAGCTGCATGAATGAAGCATGAGGTCTAATGTCTGACGACAGAGTATAGTTGAAGTGAAATTAGTAATAAATCACACCTTCTTAGAGTGAGAGTAATTAATCATTGTAATGGTTTATTGAATAAAGTAGTAAATTCATCACTTGGAGTCTTTTCCTGTAATACAATTTATTTCTAAAACTATGCTCCAAGATGTTGAGGTTGATGGTATTTACTTATGTAGAAAAGAAGAGTATTTCTCTCTTATGCAAAATATATTAACTAGAAATACGTTGTGTAAGAGGTAAGAATAAATGGCTTCAGGAGATTTGTTGTCCATTTAAATTCTATTATTGTGGGTGATTTTATCTATTTTCAGATAAAAGCAAAAAACTGGGAGCTTTTAATTGCTTATTTGAGTCTTTCCTTGGAGTTACACTTGCTTATAAACAGTCATGGATTTTATTGCTTTAAATGTTGCATGCCTTATGTATGCATATACAGTATTTTTCCTTTATGATAATATTGATTGCTTACATTCTTATGAATGTTTGTCCAGATGAGTCATCTAACTGCTGTATGTGTCCATATATATGTAAACATGTACACACACACACTATTTCTGTTAAACAGCTAAGGGAATTAAAATTATCAGGGCTTATGATTCTTTGCCCTTTTCCTGTGTTTCAGATCAATGATATCTCGGTCTTCCTGGAATAACTAAAATTTGTGCTTGCTTCGGAGTATGACTCAATTCTTTCATGCTCTGTAAATTAGATTGAGGTTTTTATGATTGTATTGGATCATGGATAATAGTATTTACATTCTGTAAAGGAATCTGGTAGCTTTCTGTGTGATTTAGAATGAGAATTTGAGATATTGATATTTTACCATATTTCATCCCAGCTATATTTTCAGTTTAGAGCTGTGAAAAATTCTGTTATTGTTCTGTCATGAAAGTCCACGTACACATTCACAACGTGGTTGCTCATTTGCCTTGTTACTCAAATGCAAAATTTTACATTTTAACTCTGATATGTGTAGAGGATCCCTCACTTCCTCGAGCTTGCAGACTGAACCAGCTAAGCCGAGCACACAAAGTGCTGTGACAGATCCTATCAACCACTTGGTTAAAGCAGAGTTCTGCATGTGCCCTTGTGGAGACCCAAAACTATTTCATACTAAAGTTGCTTTTCTGTGTAAAAAATCTTGTTACTGTGTGCTATTCTTCTTTCCTCTATTTTTCTTTTGGTCCTCTGTTGTTTTTCTTATCCACTGCTACAGCCCTTTTTTTTGTCCAGGTTTCTCATCAGCAGAGTACAGTGTACCCTGTCTTCAAACAACAGAATCATAAGATAAAGTTATAGGGCACTAAAAAATAACACTTGAAAATAATCTGAGATTTTCTCAGACCCCAGTGGCCATTCAAACCCAGAATACTGCTGAGAGCCTCTGTCAGATATGATCCTGGCTTTGTGATGAAGCAGACAAATCTAATTTCCCTTTGACACCTCTGGGTCTAAAGGCCCTGGTCACAGTATGTCAGCAAATGGCACCGATAATCCTATGTAGCTGAAAGAATTTTTCTGTCTGAGCTTTTGACAATCAATTAGGAGTCAAGGGACTCAGCTTGATTACCCACATCTTCTAATGTAGGCTACTTCATTATCCAAATTAATCTTGTTCTATACCACAGTACAGATGTTGATATATAGATGGACCTTACTAATGGAGAATATCCATCTCTTACAGAGATGGTCCCTGTTAGCCTCAGTAAGAGTCATACATTTACCTGGCTAAATAAGCCATGTTGTTTGCCTTACTTTCCCACACACTACTTTCCCACCAACCTTAAGTTATTGGTATCCTCCACTAAAGCAATGTGGATTTTCTTCACAAAGTTCCATATATCCACCTGTCACGAGCCTGTAGTTATAATTTCTATCCTCAAGTCTCAAAGGGTACTGCTTAACTTGTTGTCCCAATAGCAACTCTGTTCTTCTGCAGCTTCTGCCTCCAGAGCTCCCAGCAACCCTTGTTGGGTTGCTACTTCATGCTTGTTACTCCCCTCACTGCTTGACTTCCTGCTGCCAAAGCTATTCCAGAAATACCAATCCTATGCTTGAACATTGCTGAAAACAGTTATCTAAAGAGAGGAAATTCTTAAAAAAGCATCCAACATTTTTCATGAGGGGGATTTTTGAGTTCCACATTAAGCAAGATGCCAACATACCTGTTTTTTTACGAAATGTCTTTAGCTAAGAGTGTTGTTCAAATCCTCAAAATCGAGTGATTCTCAACCTTTGTACACCAAGTGTGGACTGAAGTACATAATGAAATGTATATAATAAGGAAATGACATATCTCTTTGCATTTCCAGCTATGTTTATGGCTTTCCTAGAAATGTTTTGACGACTGGCATTTGACTAGCAGACACTCAGAGCTCTCTCTGTATCATAACCTCGTGTAATGCCTGTCTGTGCTATAGAGACCTGATGCAGCACTTGCTCAGTTCATCCTATAGTTGTGACTTACGTGAAGAATCAGAAGAAAGGAGAAACTATGGAGTAAAAAAATTCATAATTACTGAATGTATGGGAAGTACTACTTGGAATTTCACGGAGTTTAAAGAGAGCTGTGGAATGGTAGTGGCCAAAAGACAGAAAAGATATTGTGTTCACCTGCTATACTACCAGATATGTTGTTCAGGTGTTGATTAATCTCTCATAATCTTCCTCCCATCCTTTTAGAATTCTGCTCAGAATTTTTCTCTTAGATCCTGCACTTGAAAGGAAACTGAAGTAATGGTAGCCATACTTTGCTTTAGGTGCCTGTATGCCTCCAGAGGGGGCCATAAGGGCTGGGACAAACCTGCCTGTCAATCACACATCCTAAGGACTCTAGTTATTGGTCAGTAATCTTGCTTTAGATAATATCAGTCCACAGTTTATCTTTTCCAGCGTGTTTTTAAATGCTGAGATGAAAATTCATACTATGCTTCAGGTTTTGAAAAAAAGATTGGAACTATTCTACATGAGTACTGTGCACCTGAATTCTTCAGATAGCTTCAAAAAAAAAAATGTGCATGAATCCTGTTGTAATATTAAAATTTTAAATGTTAAGGAAAGGTTCTGCAGTGCTGTCTAATATTTCTTTAGCAAGCAATCATCTGGTTCTTGCAGGATTGCAGGACCTGGACTACAGTTATGAAACATCTCTATCGAGCAATGATACTGTTAAGAGTTATTAGAAAATATTGCTGAGGATATTAATATCTAATTATACTAAACTGATTTGTAATTAACTCCACAGGAGCACAAGAATAATGCTTGCAGAATTAATTAGGACAACATTAAATAGAAGGCATTTTTCTTTTCTATTTGTTTGGTATAAGAAATCAATGTAGTAATTTTGGAGGGTTTCAATGTTTTTATATCTTTAAGCCTCACAGACTTGCAGGTTCCTATGGAATAATTTATTTTCTTCTTCTTTTAATCTACACATTTTACTTATGCTCAGATTTGGAACCAAACAAGTGTAAGTACTGCAAGCCAGGATTTCTTCACCTTAATTAAAGATTCTCCGAGTCGCTCAGTAAATGTCCCTTAATTTGTCCTATGTAAGATAATGACCGTTTAGGACCTTGGCAAGCCTAAAGGGTTTTTTGAGCTGTTCTTTTGGGCTGCTTAGCTTGATATAAATGCAGTTAGGCATGACCTCATTTACCTCTCATGGAAATAGATATTACCGGCAAGATGGCAGCCCTTTATTTAGCTGTTTTAATGCCAAGTTTTACTTTTTTTTTTCCCCCTCTTTACTACTGACCTTCAAGATACGCTGCAAAGCCCTACCTATTTGCCAGGTTTTCCATAAGGGTTGAAGAAAGAACATTTAAGAAAGGAGTGGGAAGGCTTTCCATTTCTCTGTGTTAGTGAAGGGCTTAATTGGTGTTGTCTGAGCTCCTTAGCTGCAGCTGGAGGGATCTCAGCACACAGAAGAGGATAGATAGTTAAGAGGTACTGCAAGACACCTGTGTGTTTTTTACATCCCTTATTAGCTTGTATACTTTCTTTCAGGCCCCAGGAGTTTTAAGGGTTGTGCATAGTGCACACAGATGTCCTTGTTGTCTTCTAGGGCCACCAATAAATTCCCGCTTTAGGGTTACTTAATTCCAGCTGTACACAGAAAGTAGCTGTAGAATGTCTCAAGGTCTTTGCCATATGATTAATTTACATATACTTCATTTTGTAAAATGTGTTTTAACACCTGTTCGTTGACTTAAGTCATTTCAATACAGACTTTCCTATAAAAATCACTTACCTGTATCGCTATAGTGCACAAAGGCCTAATCTTCACAGGGTCTTACTGGAATAACTTGCTCTACAAGTACAAAGTTACCTGCAATCCTCACATGAAATATTTCCTTCTCAAATAAGCACCATTTGTATTTAAATGTGAACAACACTTCTCATACCTAAACACATGAGTCCTCTCTATGTTTCTTCGCTATTTGGCAGCAGACTTTGTGTTCTCACTTCTGTGTTCAAGAGGTGCACAGATCAGATGTTTTCTTTGTCTCTGCTTTGATAGGAAAGAGAGCAGTTGTTTCCAGGCTTCACAGCTTTGCACTGAGATACAGCTGCCTCAAGCTAATTTTGGCTGCTTAGAAACACTTTGTCCATTTTTTTTCTGAAAGCCCTTGAGATTTAAACCTACTATCTCCATAGACCCAGGCTTTTTGGCTTATTTGCTTCTGTAGAAGAGGTAACCATTAAATCTAGTTTTAATGTAATTTACTCAGCAACAAGAAGGAAGCCCAGAAAAAGTGGAGTGATTGTTGTGTCATGTCTTCTCATGAGCTTTTGAACATGTATGCCAGTTTCAGCTCTTCTTATGGAGAACTTCATCCTTGGTGCTTATAATAAACTCTTTCTAATGTACTATCTTATTTTCCTTCTTCTTAAGGGTATTTTCATTTCCAAGCTGATCGTGCCCCAGTTAGAAAATGACACAACTGCCTCAAATTGAATGCTAGTAACAGGTAGCAAAGTTGTTTACTTTTGGCATCTTTTAGCATAACTTGCATCACAGAGTTCAAAGGATATCTCTAAAGAAAGGTGGTAGCATATGACATTCACAGATGTCATTCGTATTAGATGACATGCTGCAGAAGGTTGAGTTTGAACTATCCATAGCAGCCTGCAGCAGAGAGTTCTCAGAGTACAGATTTGTCAATTTTACTAATATAATTTGCTGACTACAGAAGCTACAACAGCTTGAACCAGCTAATGTAGTACATTTATATGCCCCCAGAGGTAAAGTTTTTAGATGCTATGTAGGACACTTAAAAAGAATAATTGCTTTCCACAATCGAATCCTCATTTATTCCTCCATTAGCAGCATCAATGCTTATGTGACATTGCATTGTATGTGCTGTTACCAGGGCTGGGAGTGAGACAGAGATAAACCTGCACACATACAAATGTGTGTATATTTCACACACTTCTCTATGTGAAAACACATATGTACATGAAGGTTCTCTATATGTATGAGGGTAGAAGGTGGGAGCAGAGAGAGAGTAAAAGGTATTCTGGGTGTTCAACAGATGCAGAAAATGCCCTTCTCTTGCCCAAGAAACCCCCATTTTGCTGCCCATCTGCAGTACCTCACAGCTGCACCACCTCCAGAGAACACATTTGCTCTACATTAGAGATGAGTACCTTGTCCAGCAAGGGTCCATAAACCTAAGCTAGGGCCTGAAGCACCTCTCCTGTGAGGGAAGGCTGAGAGACCTGGAACTGTTCAGTCGGGAGATGAGAAGGCTCAGGGGGCATCTTATCAGTTAATTTATGTGCCTAAAGGGAAGATGCAAAGAAGAGAGAGCCAGGATTTTTGGGTGGTGTCCAGTGAGAGGACCAGAGGCAATGGGCACAAACTGAAACACAGGAGGTTCCCTCTAAACATCGGGGAACACTTTTTCACTGTGAGGGTGACTGAGCATTGGCACAGATTGTCCAGGGAAGCTGTGGAATCTCCCTCCTTGGGAGCCATCTGAACATGGTCTTGGGCAGTTGGATCTAGGTGACCCTGTGGATCTGTGAGGTTGGATCAGATGACCTCTAGGGGTCCTTTCCAGCTTCAACCACATGTGATTTCTGCCATCTGAAGTAAAGCTAAATTTTGGCAGAGTAATGGTTAAATGGAAGGCTGATTCTTCCAGTAATATCTTTTGATTTGAATGCAACTATTTGCATTTGTCCCTTATGTAGGTTTTGACTTTTAATTTTGTATACATTTTGTTCTGTTTGTATGTACTTTATGTGCCAGAACTCCAGAACTGGTGGTGGTGCCTGCTCCAGTGTAGCAATAGCTGAGGTAATTTTGACTAGCTCAAGTTCTGGAAGTGGTCTCACTTCTGGCCAGAGCATAATAATTCAGAACAGACCCTGCATTGCTTTGGCTAGAACTCTTTTGGTGCTTAGATTAGCACATTGAATGTGGTAACTGTAATCAAAGATAACTGTAACTTTGTGGTGCTGGCATGGGGTATGTTTGGCCACTAATTATTTTTTTTTTCTTGCTGGTGTGCAGTATGATATGCCATTTTGTTTTTCTGGACTGTGTTCATCTTTTGTCCTTGCCAGGGTTTGTTAGTTCTTTTGCTTACCTTCTCAAACATGGCTATTGTGTTCCTTGAAATTATTTTACCCTGCAGATCTAAAAATAGTTTGAAAATGTTTGGAGGAGATTTGAGACCTGCAATGAGTAGCAAATTGCAGGATAGATGCTCTGTGGTCTATTTCTGGTTTAAAATGCTATTGCACAGTTGCATAACTGAATTGCTGAACTCAATTCTCTTGTCCAGTTGTTTTCTCTAAGGCCTATGCTCAGACACTTTTATAGGGGTAAAAAATTATGCCTTTTTTTATATCCAAAAAAAATGCATCGTGGTAAGAACTTTGAAATAAAGTTGTAATTAAATTCCAAGTATCATTCCTGATGTTTCAGTCAAGAAATTAGAAACCATTTTATTATTGCAGCAGCTGTAGTCTGATGGTTTTTTTTCCCTCATCTTTCAGCAGCCAAATTTCAATGTGTTAGCTGAAGTTAAGCAGCTATAATTCATGGAGAGTAGGATCAGATCTGAGAAAAATGTGACTGAAATATCACCCTACAGCTAGATGAAAGAAGGAAATGTAGGCAAAATATTTGGAATATGTATAAGCCAATTTTTCAATTGATTTGAAAATTTATCTTTGCCCTGTAATATTTACCCCAATTTGAAGAAAATTCTTTAAACTAGCAGAAGTCTTATGATGTTTTTCTCTCTTTTTCAGGCTCTATATTTTGTATATTTTTTATCACTTTCATGTATTTTTTAATTGCTCTTCATTTTTTGTAAATGTTTCCAAACTTTCAGCTAGGTCCTCTGTGGTTGCTCTTCATCCATTTCCATTGCCTCTTGTCTTCCATTGTTACTGCTGAAACCCATGCTATGCAGACAGCAGTCTGTGTTGTTAAGGTTCTCCGTAGCACTAGTCCTCAATCTTTTTTTAATCAAACGACCATTCTTCCAAAATGCTATTTTTTAAACCAAGATTCAAGTCTTACTGGTAAAAGTGAAGCCAAGGGACACAGGGTCAAGAAAAGGGCTAATAGAGTTTTATGTTATTTTCTGCAGTGTTAAGAGAAGGGTTGGTGCTTTAGAAAAGAGTATAAAATCACAGGCATTTGCTTGTGTCTGCTGGAGATGAGAAAGTTAAAACCGAGGTTGACAGGAAAAGGAAAGTATGATGTTGCCTGCAGTCTATAAGTGCATCGGTATTTTTCTTCACAGAAGTTGTAGACACTCCTCTAAAGGCTTATCTGATAATGGCTACTGTCAGCTGCAAACTATCAATTTACAGGGACCTCTTATCTGGTGTAAGGCAATTCTTAACATTCAGGTTTCTGAGCACTTTATTCTCTCTGTTGCCATTTCTTAGATGCCAAAATATGAATTATCTGAGTCTGGAATTTAAAAAGTGATGGGACTGGGGAAGGAGAGAAAGCAAAAGGCTGAAACCAGATGAAGTAAATTGTGTGTTATGTACTATAAACCCAGTCAGATTTAGTGACGGTGCCCTCAGCAAAATCAGTGAGGAATTCTGAGGAATTCCATTTGTTTCTAATCTGTAAATACCATTGATAACCTGGACTAGAATTCCTGCTCTTCAAGGATGTAAATATTTCTCCAAACCCTCTCACATATTCTTTATTTGAAATACTTGGTTCATTAAGTCAGTTTCTAAATTTTGAAACTGATAGCTATTTATTTATCTCAGCCTGGACTGCCAGCAAATTGGGAGTTTCTTCTGCTTCTTTAATCTTTCCCTCATGGTCCTCATGGAGCTGACATTATAGCAGTACCCTCAGGCTCCTTAATGAAGTTACAGCAATTTACCTCTAACTTAGGAAATAATTCTATTTTGGGAGGATTTTGACTGTTTGCTTGATTTGTATTTTAAAATAACAACAGTATTTCTGTATCTGTTAGGATTCTCTCAAGTCATTATAGAACAAAACATAGGAACTAGAAATCCCACATTTTTGATCCAGCAAGAAATTCCAGCAAATTTTAAGATCTTCTTCAAGTAAATAACTAATCAAATATGTATTTTAAGTAGACAACAGGAAATATTTTCTCATTAAATCTTTTCTTAATAGTTGATGAATTTGTTGAGGAAAGTAACTCATTTAAGAATGATGGTTTATTACAGTACTTTTATTTCCCTGACTATGTGTGTGGTAGTAAATGAAATAGGCAAGGGACCACACTCTGGCTGGCTGGTAAAGTAGAGCTCGGATCTGTACCACCCAAAACAGAGAGGTCACATCTAAACTGCCAATTGGAAAAGCACCCTGTTCGAGGGTGACTCCTAAGCCTTGATCTGGACTCTGGACTGAAGAGTTCTTCTAGTTGACCCAAGCCACATCTGTGCCAGATAGTGAGCTAGTGATTTAAAAGCTGGAATGTCTGTATTAAAGAGTTTGAGCCCTGGTTAAGTTATTGCTGTAGACATGTACTCTGTGGTACAGAGAGCTTTTAGAAAGGACAACTGCAAATAGCTATCTCCCTTCTTTTTTCAGTGCTTTTTATCCTTCCAAATGAGCATGTCAATGATATGAAAGCAATTCCTTACCATATCAGTTGTTTCAGTCCTGTTTCAGAACACTGTAATTATAAATTAATGGTATGGATGCCATAAAAAGACTTAATACATTTAATCTGAAAAGCTATCCTGTTTCTCTTTAGTATTAATGTACACATCATGGGTCTGAGAGTACAAAGCAGTATTACAGACTAAGTGATAATTTTTCACAATACCTTTTTGTGCACGCTTCTCAGGTATGGATTGCAGATGTAAAATCAGGGCGCTGTTTGTCTGGCTCATATGCATTTTTGTCATTATCAAAATTACGACTGAGCTGCAGTTCTGGTACAGTGATATGCTTATTTTTTTTCAATATGGTGATTTGCTGAGATAGAAACAAATTTCTTAGGCCTTCATCCATGTGTCTGAGAGCCAAAAACAATGCATAATAGAATTGTTTTCTGGGCAGCATGTACCATCTAGGCAGATGACGGAATCTTCTTACCTTGCTGTTTCTAGACCTGTTTAAAACCATTAGATGGGTTGAGAGCTCAGGTACAGCTGTAACCAATTGCTTTAACGCCTTCTTTTTGGAGGGTATGTTCACCCAGAAATCCCAAATCATAAATTCAAGATGAGTGAGAACCAAACCAAAAAGTAGCTCTCGCTCAATGGAAGGATGATTACTGTGTGAGCAAAGGGTTGGACAGAATCTTGAGGTTGTCAAATTCAATCACTATCTCCAAGTAGGGCCAACTTTAAAGCTACATCAGGTTATTCAGGCTCTTATCCTGTCAACTTTCTAAATTCTTCAAGAACTGATGTTCCACAACATCTCTGATCCATCTTTTTGGGGGGTCAGGCTCTCCAGATGTATGTCAGACCCTGGAATAACTCAAACTAATCCATCTACTAATATGCATAATTGCTTGTGCATCAAGGGAGGCAAAGTCTGTCTCTAAATATCTCTTAATAGAATAACTAAGAGAACGAGGTACTCCAGTGTCAAAAAAATTCATTTAATGTCTATACTTTTTATTGAACTGAAAAAAAATAAACATTTTCATAGGGAAAATAAATTTTTATTGTGATACATTTAAGACATAGGCAATGATATTCATACCTATGAACTAGGATGATTTGCTTTATTTTTTTTAGAATTAGGCAGGTAATTAAAAAAAGTAGAGCATTTCTTTCAAAGAGAATGCACTGTTAATTTTCTCTCTCTTTTAAGGGTCTTTTAAGAGAGAGAATAAGAAAAAAAACATAACCTTTTTTCCTCCTTAATACAGTGTTAATATCAAATAGTTATAAAGTATTAAAAACAGCTATATTTTTAGAAAACATTGCACACTACCTTCTAGACACAAGCAGCATGACTCACGGTAGCATTTGCTGTGTAAACAAGCTGAAGAAAAATTATGAGAAAAGTATTTCCCTATTTTAATTTTCAGATACAGTCAAAATTACCTTGAGCAGTCTAACTTTGTCATAAACTTTCAGTAAAATTAAAGCATAAAATGTAAGTAAGCATCTCTTGTCTTGATTTAGTCTTTATATAAAAATTCCTATGCCAAGTACATCATATTGTTAGCATCTTCCAGTAGGTTATTGTGTGTTGAATATGTTCTGAAACTTGGTATTTTTGTAGGATATTCAATACCAGTTTTAAATTTTTTTGGTATCATATATGCACATGCATCTGCAATATATATAATACAGATATTCATATATATGTGTTAATGTTGCTGAAGGCAAGTTCAGAAGGTCAAAGGAGGCTTTTTGGTTTGGTTTGGTGGGGTTTTTTCCTACTTACAGCAGAAAGTTGCAAGTCCACATGTGTTGCTCTTTGCTTTCTGTGGGAAGTACCATGCAAAATTTTAGGCTGGACCTGCAAAAAGACTCTATTATAGGAGGTTTCAGGCTCTCATTCATATTTCTTTCATATGAGCAATTTTAACTAGTTGTTGCTGAAACAGTAATTATGTTTTTAAAAAAGACAGAATCTCCTAACAAGATTTACCGTAAGTGAAAGCTGAGGCAAAATTTTGTTGGAAGTAGTACTGCTCCCTGTCCTTAAATAGAGTAAAACACAAAGGCTCTATTATACTTTGTCCAAAGTATAAAAACACTTAGGAAAAAAATTTACCTTTCTGAAGGTCAAGAAATAAGCAGTGCATTAGGTGCCAAGAAGCACACTGAAGAAATAGATGTGTTTAAAAGCACTAAAATGCTGACCTTCAGAAAGAAGAGTGACAGATAATGCTTTTATTTAAAACAAAATGTTTCATCTTTTTATGAATCAGATGCATTATCATAATCAGCATCAGTTAGCAGTCTTCACTGACAAATATTATTTTTGACATTTCTAGACTTAGCCTAGTTTCAGCACATAAAGAAAAGATCTTGCCCTTCACTGCCTTTGGAAGAACAAAATATCAGAGGAAAAGTATGTATGATAAGTTATTTAATAAACAAATGGATTAACTTTGAATGTACTTTCTCTTAAAGCAGTTTTTCATCATTTGGTGTTATAACCATTGTGATTCTGGTCTGATTTCAGCTGGGTTAGAGTTAATTTCTTCTCAATAGCTTGTATAGTGCTGTGTTTTGGATTCAATATGAGAATAATGCTGAGAACACACTAATGTTTTGGTTGCTGCTAAGTAGTGTTTATCCTAAGTCAAGGACTTTTTTTGTGTCTCATGCTCTGCCACTGAGGAGATACAAAAAAACTCCAAAAACAAACAGTGACACAAACTGACCAAAGAGATATTCCACACCACAGAACATCATGTCCAGTATGTAAACTGGGGGAGTTACACACAAAGGGGGGCTGATCAAGGTTGGAGTTCAGGGCCTGGCATCAGTCAGCTGGTGTTGAACAATTGTATTGTGCATCACTTCTTTTCCCTTGAGTTTGGGATTGTGGCTTTTTTATTATCATAATTATTAGTATTTACTGTTATTTTATTTTGTTTCAATTATTAGACTGTTCTTGTCTCGACCTACAAGTTTTACTTTTGATTCTCCTCCCCATTCCACTGGGATGAGGGAGGTGAGGAAAATAGCTGCATGGTGCTTGGTTGCCAGCTGGGGTTAAGCTGTGACTGGTTTTTATCATTGGGTATTATAACCACTGTAATTCATACTAGTCTTCAGTGTAAAGACCAGCTCTGTCAATACAGGTCTGTAAACTGCAGTCACGCAAACTTAACTAATGGGCTTTGAGATACAATTTTTGTCTGCATGGCAAGTTCAGGTTTGTGACTATGTGCCACTTGCAAACTGCAGCTGATCACTTTGATTGCTAAAACAGTACATGCTTAGTTCTTCCGTTTTTTATATCCTCCCTTGGTTTTATACAGGTCAAGGCAAGTGTCTCTCTCTTTTTGAGTTTGCCAATTCCTGGTTTATAGTCCAGTCACACTTTCGCCCAATTGGATGACAGTGTAAAAATTTAAAAAGTGAGATAAAAAAGTTAGAGTTCAGGTTGTTCTGCCCACTCAGACAAAAAGGAAGTAATGAAAGCTGACAGGTCTGTACCTTTCTTTTTTTTGTGTAAGGAGTAATTGGGTACCTCAACTGATAAATTGAGTAGAACTGTGCTTCTCTGCCTTTCTTTGGCTATCCTCTAATATAGGTAATTTGTACTACAAAAGATGAATACAGTCTGAGTATTGCAAAGTTATAACTGTTTACTTATGACACAGATGTCATAAATTCTTTCTTTCTTTCTTTCTTTCTTTCTTTCTTTCTTTCTTTCTTTCTTTCTTTCTTTCTTTCTTTCTTTCTTT
>JAWWLV010000121.1:86508337-86536540 GCA_035041135.1 Platyrinchus mystaceus | reverse complement strand
CCTAAAAAATCCATTGCGCAGGCTTGAAAGGTAAAAACACCTTTCCCAGATCTTCGTTCGTGAAGACTGGCCACTTTGAGAGGTATGATGGCAGGATTAAAGCCTACAAATTTGTCTTGATCAGGAGTTCAAGCTGACTGAAAATAATAATCTTTCAAGATTAAGACCTTATTTAATAAAGATACATCTATTTGTGTAGTCTGTTTAATATAATGCATATTGTGTATGTACAAAGTAAGAATGCAGTAGATAGATTTAATGCAGAACCACAGCTGCATACTCAATGTCTTTTTATTCTCTTTACCTATAGTTTATAGCAATCCATTCAAATTAAAATCCTGTTCTGAAAGTGGCTGAAACACTTTTTTTCCCAAAGTAGTTGTCAAAAGACAGTGCAACTTAGTGGTTAAAAATATTTGCTGAATGTCAATGTAGTTATCCTAAGGACATCTCAGTATTCCCATAATTTAAATGATGTTTTGATTAGACTTCTTTCTACTGAAAAAAGTTAAATTAATAGAGAGAGGATATATTAAACATAAATAGCCATTAGCAAAAACTAGAGAAGATGTCATGACATCAGGTAGGTGAGTAGTAAATCAGAAGAATAAAGGATTGCATTGCACACTTTAGATGGATAAGGTGAAAACATTACCAGAGAAAAATATTAATTCCTAATTCATAAAGTTATATAACTAATAAAATGTGGTTTTGTGTGATTCTAGAAAAGCAATATGCACAGAAAGACAGGTCCACCTGAAAACAATAGACGTTTGTAATGTAGCTACCTGATATAATTTATTCCTGTTGCCATCATCTTCTACATTTTATGAGGACTTTTTCTCCTTCCTTAAAATGGAAGGGTGCAGGGCAAAGCAAATGCAAAAGCCTTGGAGATAAGACAATGAGTTAAATATGTCCCTATAAAAATCACCGTGTTACAAGAAGTTATTGTAAATTATAGTAATAACCTACCTTTCATGTGCTGAAAATATTATAGTGACATCACTATAGAGTAGGAAATGTTTATGTTTACATTAAGCACAGTGCACATTCCCTGTAGCAGAAGAAAAAAAAATTTCACTACCCTGATTTTTACAGGAGTGGATAAATTTGCTCAGGTGAATACATTCAATACATTTCCTGCATAAATTACTTAAATTTTAGCTGATTATTTTCATTTCTTGAACAATTGCTAGAGCTAATAAACATTTTATATTCTTTTGAAGTATAAGGCAGAGCTGAAGTGTTTGGGTCTGGATTTACCTGTACAGGAAATTGCCTCCATCCATTTTGAAGTGGCATTTGTCATCTATTTTTCATCAAGCCCTCCTCATTTCTGTTGTGCTGATAGTATTCTTCTGGAAGGGCTAGTGGAGAAAAATAAATTAATGATGCAGAATTGGTACTTAAATACTGCAACAACTGTAGAATCAATGTTGTTGGTCATACAGCTATATGCCAATGTTTTCTGGTCCATCCAGTCACAGATTTGAGTTATACTTTTTGTTTAACCACATAACCTCTTTGTGTTCCGACTTCAAGATACTGCTGTAGAAAATTATGTAAATGAATTTTTTTTCTCTGAGTGAAAGTTACTCAGAGATATGTTGTGTTTCACTCCCCATATTTAAAATGTGATAATGAAGTCTGCAGAAAATCTAGGAGCCCTAGTTCATTCATATTTGTAAAGTGTTTAGTGCATTTAGTTTTGCTTAGGGGGGTATTATTAGGAAAGGAATTTTTATTCTCTGTAGGCCTCCAACACTAAAGGTTAATAGTCCATATAGCATGGGAACATATTTGATTTACTAGCACTAGAAGCATAAACACTGATTCTGATTCAGCAAATGAAAGTTACTTCTGTGTATGGGCTAGGACTATAGCCTTGTTACATGAAATAGATAATTTATCTTAAATAATTTGTATCTTATATTAAAGTAATACTGTGGTACTGTTGGCAAAGACACTCCCTGTTTGGCATCATCCTTTTCATCACAATCTGCAATCTTGACATATGAGCCCAGTCACTTATATGAAAGCAGTGATTGCCTAGAGACAGAAGAATGATTTTTCAAAAGAAATTACATCATTCTACATTATTACATAATTCCATATTACTTTCTATCTTCCTAAATTGAGTTTTGCTTGTGGAATACCAGTGTTTTCCAAAGGATTTTTTTTTAAAGTTTATGTCAGGGTTAAGCATCTTTGAAGACATAAATAGAAACCTTCCAGAAATTATAATTGAAAATAGAAGTTTATGATAAAAATTAATATAAATAATGCAGTAAAGGCTTATCGGCAAAATTATTACAATATATATCTTCTCCTTAGTGCTGCATTTTGAAAAAAGAATTCACATATAGGAGGCACATCAGAGTTAAATATGTTAGCACAGAAAAAGAAATTTCTTCATGATTTGCTTTTCTCTTCAAAAGAATCAAGACTCCGCTAAATGAGTCACTTTCCATCTACTTATGCAAGGTATATCTTGTCGGTGTTGTAATGCACAACAACTGTCTAGACATTCACTAGCCCATCAATAGGAGACCATTCAGAGCATCAGAGCCCAGGTCTCTGATTTGTTTCCCCAGTAAAGGAGAAGGGAATCATTGAAACCTGTGGGGAATCTTAGAAGAAAATAATATGGATTTCTGTCTAACGTTATTGATGAAAGTTAAATGTCTGCTCAGAACCATAATCAAGCTCAGGAGGCAACAAAACACTTCTGTGAGCTGTTTAAGTGGAAGTGAGGTGAAAAGGAATCCTGTTGTGAAAACATGGGCTATTCAGGGGTTTGGATCGGACAAATATCCGATTCTTAAGAAAAGGAAAGAGATACTGGGAATCACAAAATGCTTTAAAAAAATTAACACCTTCCATCAGGAGTGCCTTTCAATTGATTTTTTTTTTTTTTTATTCCACATATCTTGCATCAGCGGTAAAGGTTTTTAACTCAGGATTCAAGAAGCTAGCCATCATAATGAACCTATCCATGGAAACACAGCTGAGTTTTTAAACTTCAGTAGTTTCAACAACATTTCCAGCAGGCTATAATGTAATACTCATTTTTTCCCCTTTTCTTTTTCCTTTTTTTTTTTTTTTTTTTAACCATCTTTCAGTTTGAATGGTTCAAGCCTTAACATCAAAATTTTTAGCTCCTCAGGACTAATTGCCCTACAGGACAGATTGGAATTATTAGTTCCTTTCTGATTTTTAAGTTTTTTAAAATCCGATGTTTTACTTTCAGCCAGATGGGACTGCCTCTCCTCCCATGACTAAACCAGATGTTGATTTGCATCAAGTTTTTGGCAAAGAGTTCATATAATTTTTGTACTGACTGATTCATTTGCATATCAGCCTCATTAATAATGTATAGTCTCACTGCAGTGAATAACCATGACCATCTTTTCTGTATAATTAATTCATATAGCTCATCACTGTCCTAGATAAGTGTACCAATACCTAGAGGTAAACTAGGAGGTAATGCCACTTATGATCTTCTAAAATCAGACTAAAAGAGCTTTTGATCAGTTATTTTAAGCCTTTTATATCAGTTATTTTAAGCCTAAGTTTATAAAACTAGAATCCAGAGTTTCCTGATTAAAAGAAAATATGCACCTGCATGAAATATGTCCATCACTGGGAACAGAGGAGCCCAGGGCTAGAATAACATGACGTAGTCAGAAAGGGAGAAATCAGTTGCACAGTGTATTTTACAGTCTTTTCTCCTTTCTTGTGTTCTCCAAAACAAATATGAGAAGATATTTTTTCAGTGAAGTTCTGCGGAACTGGGATGAAACAATGATGTTTACTAGACTGAAAATCCATTATGAGCCAGATGGGGGTGTAGGATAGACCACAGTTGGGACTGCTGTTGCCCCCAGGCATTCACGTCATCTGCTGGTCATCAAATATGAAATTGCCTTGAATATTGTGCTTGGGAAGAGGCTCTGTAATGTATGAAATCTTGAAAGGTTCATTTAGCCCATGAACTGAGCTTATACATACATTTCAGTTTTGGAAGGCACAAGTCTTCCTTTGAATCTTGCCAAAGTTATATATTATGTCAAAAACTAGCTTTGTTTTTTGTTTTGTTTTGTGGGGTTTTTTTAAGGAATAGGGCTTTTCTTATTTCATGCAAGACCTACATTACTAAGCGTTGTTATGCTTCATAAAACTTGGAAATTAAACAGTTTCATTTCTTCCTAAAGTTACTGAAATGTTTGTAAATAATATATTTATCTCCCTGATAGCATCTGTAGTTATATCCAGATAGTAGGGAAGACCTGTTTTATGGCCCCTATAGTCCTGAGCTCTTAATTATTCAGGTCAGGTAAAGCTTGTAATTTTCTTCCAAGTTTGTTTTCCTTTTCCTCCTTTCTGAGAGAGCCTAGGAGAGCAGAAGCATTGGTGTGCATTGATGTCTTGTCCCATCACTTAGTTGGGAACATGACTAACAAAGTCAATAGAGACATGAGAACTGGGAAGTATGCATGTAATTTGTCTGTCTAAAATCAATAGTCCCTCATCTTAGATTGGCTGGAAACCACACTTACCACAGTTTGAGGCTTGCAACATGCCTTCATCATCAGTTATCCAGAAGTGGAATACTATGATTAGTATACGGCACAGTGACCATAAACTAGAAAAAAATGCTGTATTACTCATCTAATAAACCTGAAACACAGTTCACATGAAAGGTATTGTCCAAGAAACCTTACTACACTACTCAGATCCACAGGAAATTAAATGGAAGAGTAAACTCTGACTTTGCTTACAGCACGCATTGATGAGCTAGCCAAGCTGAGAATCGCTGCTGTAATGGGAGGTAGTTCCCTGTATTTTGGGAAATAACAACGGTTGTTTTCTTCTTCATGGAAACTGTTAAAATATGGGCTCTCATGAACACAGAGTTCATGTTGAATTTTGCTTCAGACGTGATTCCAGCAATATCCTTTTAGTAAAGGGTTAGAACTAGCAGCTATTTTTTCATTTAAGAAACTGGAATATCAGTTTTTGATTATATTAGTGCTGTATCGCTATTAAAATATTCTATATTTTTAGAAAAGTCAATTAACCCGTTACTTCAGTTTCCATATCTAAAGACTGGAATAGTCACTTTACAGGAATGTTTAGAGGTCTGATTAATTGGCCAATGCTGAAGTGTAAGCATGAATTCTTTGCCCATCTCCAACAGCTGAATAATTCCTTCAAAGAAATAAAAAATTGCCTTGTTCAAGTTGTAGGACAAATTTAGATTTGCAGATGTTCCCACATTAGAGTTTAGTCAAGACTCTATGACTAACACCTCAATTCCTGTGAAAAATACATATAGAATTGTAATAAAGGACCTTTGTTTTCTCATAACTTGGCTTCATTTCACATAACACATACACATTTCACATATGATATATAATTCTGGGACATCAGTGTATTATTAACTATGAATCTATAGATAAAATATGAACACATTTCTTTTTCTTCATATCGTAGTACAAAGTTGCTTTGTTCAAAGCACACAATGATGAAATGTAGATAAAACCAATTTGTATAAATTTTTATTTAGATTACATAGGCAACTTTTCTTCAAATAGAGATCTTATACTCAGTGAGGTCTAGTGTCTTCCTGATTTTTTTACTGAATTTTCTGAAATGCAATGAAAAAAACCAGTAAGAACTGCAGGTTTATTGTTTTCATGTTTATTTGTGGTTTGTGAGGGGGTTTTTGTTTGTTTGTTTTGTTGGGGTTTTTGGTGAGGTTTTTTTCTGGGGGGGTGAGGATTTTTGGTGATTGAGTTGTTTTGGGGTCTTTTTAAAAGTGAATAACCTGTATAGTAAATTCTCTGGTTTAATAACTATATATTCTAGTGAGACTACTATAATTTTACTTTTCAGATAGCCTTATGCGTCCAGGTCAGGAAGCTAATGCTAACCTTTTCCTACTTTTCTAATGGATCCACTATTTGCAATTTTCCTCCTGTGTAAATTATTTGAGAAATAGCTGGAATGGTAAACCAGCAGTGAAGACTTTTTAATTGCCTTTTTTTTGTTAAAAAAATAAAAGTCTTATTTGTGCGATATGCACAGTAGTCATATTCATATGAGAGACAAAAAAATTAAATGACTTGTTTTCATTATGGTGGTTCTTCCTTTAAACACTGAACAAAAGAATACTTGAAAATAGTTTATAAATACAAAAATTGCAAGTGATATTTGGATTATGTAAGAGGAAAAGCAGGCGTACAAATTTACTTCTATGAAATGATGAAATTAGTATTAATTAATTAAATATGGCTTCTGTGTCAATTGTTTCTCAAGTTTTTCTTTAGTATGGTATGATGTTTTATGAGAGAAAAAAACTAATTTGTCATATGGTTGCCAAAAGAATCCCACAATAGCTAACAGGAATTACTTTTCAATGGAGTTAAATAAATATATTTAAGCCTTCCTCATAACTGAGAAGTACGGATTTTTTTCTTTTAATAAAATCTGAAATTTAGATATAATTCACTTGTGCTAGGGCCAGTGCCAAAAAAGAAACTGTGACATTTTTTTAAAGTAGCTTGCTGTCTGTGCCTATTTCAGCAGCAAAAAAAAAAAATCTCCTGCCTTTTTTTTTTTTTTCTTATGAGTTCTTTTGCTTTCAGCATTTCACATAGGAACAATAAAAGTTGTCAAAAATTAGATAACCAATTTACTTGGAAAATGAATTAATGCTTTCCTCATCTGACATTAATTTTTTTGGAATTGTGTCTCAAGTGGAAAATGTTGGCTTTGAGTGCAGAATAATAACAGTTACTTCTTTAGACTCAACAGGCTGAAATGACAGGACTGGGAAGCCATGTCCCCAGTGTGACTGGAATATCAAGTGACAACCTTGGTGGGGTGTTTTACTCTCACTGCTCAGTCCTGTGTGGGAAAGAGTGAACAAACTCATTAGGATTAAAATTTGTGGTGCATTAACAGAATTTAATGATGAAAGAAACCGTATTTCCATATATTTGCATGTTGCTTCATAGAACCTAAGACATACTCACTAGACTGTCACTAATATTTTGTGGTAGGTCTCCAATTTGCATGAAGACACTTCTTATTCATGAGTGAGTAGCTATTGCTAGTTCTGTAATGTAGCAGCCAGGCTAGTCTGTAATTGGTTTATTTTGTGTTGTCTGTTGTCCTGTGAAGAGTGCAGCAGCAGTGAGCACGGGGCAGTTTTTCTCTGCTGCAGGCACCTCTGTTGGAGAGATACTGGTTTATGACTGGAAATGTGCATTTAAATCATCATTTATTAAGCATTTTCGTCTGCAAAAATGTTCTATGTATTTTTCAGTTTAGCCCTTAAAATCTCATTTTTAGACAGACTGGATTTTTCAATACCAAATGCTACTCCAGATTTTACTGTCACATTCTTCTTTATGAACACTGGCACTATTTCTCATACTACTTAGCAATGTGAAAGATGACAGTATTTCAGAAGATGGGCAAATTGAAAGTAGAAAGCTTCATGTTGCAAAAAGAAACAAAGAAAGAACTGCAAATTCATATTTATAACATCAACTGGCTCTTTTTATGTAGGTAAAGGATAACTCACACTGTCTAGGTAAACAGGATGGTCCTTCAGAGTATTACTCTGTTCTTCTGCTTTGGCTAATGGCTGTGCTCATCTGACACATTGGTGCAGCCAGCAAAGTCAGTGAGGGTGGGTGTCAGAGCAACCTCTGAAGGACTTTTAGGATTTAATTTGAATGAGCCAGAAAGCTTAGCATGTAAATAAGAGAATGACAGGAATCTTCTCTGGAAAGTTATTACAATTCCATTAATTTATTACCTTACTACAGTCATTAAAACTGTAGCATAATCCATGTGTCATGATAAAGTTTAAGAAGACTCCAAGGAACTTTTTAAATGCTAAAAAAGTATATAGTTTCACAGATTCACAGTGATTTTTTTCCAAATGCCTTAGAGCACTGTATAATTGAAAAGCATATAAAATAATTTTGGACAAAATGGTAATTAAACTGCAGCAGATTAATTTTGACTTATGTAAGAATAAACTCTAGTCTTTTTTTTCTAATAGTTTTTTTTGAAAAATGTATAGTTTATAGTCATCTGTAAACTACAGGTGATTCACATAAGAATTCAAAGAGAAAAAGTAATTATCCAAATGAAGTAATTCGGTAATTCTCTTCTTAATAGCTTATAGGTTAGAAAATTTGTTCCTTCCTCACTAATGGTTTCACCATATCTTTTTTTTACAGAATTACAGTAACAGAGTAAAAGAAGCCATGTGCTAATGTAAATATTATTACAGTCTAATAGACTTTAAGTAAAACAGTGACATATACATCTATGTAAACATAATAATCTACAACATATGCCAGTTGTCTATGTGCTAGAATTTAGATTTACACTTAAGGCCTCCCGCAGGTTTTTTGATGATGTGTGGTACGCTTCCCTCAACATAAAATGAATCACAAGGTGAATCAGGCCCTAAAAGTGCCTGTTTCTCTCCACTGATTATAAAATGACTCTAGTGGTCTAGCTCATTTATAAATACCTACTTTGTATAGGCATTCCACATTTAATCACGTAAGTCTTACTCTTGTTTCATGGTAAAAAAAAAAGGAATATATTCTGCTAGTACATATAGGTTGAAGTGTCGACATAATTTGCTGATCATACATTTTTTCATCACTGGGATGTTTGCTCAGTAAATTACTTCAGACATTAAAAAAGCCTTGCAACTGAAAAAGAGTTCAAATCCATATGTTTAAGCAGTCAGGATGCTTGTATTTGGATAGCTTACTGCTATCACTTTCTTGATTTGTTGTTTCTTACTGCTCCTTCTTGTTTTCTGGGAACCCTCAAGCATAACAAATAACTTGTAATTTTTTAATGTTTTTATTTAAATGTAGCTGAGTAAAAAAATATGAAGCATGCAGCAGTGTTTTGAGTAGAGCTTGCTATTTCTTAGAAACCTAAACTTCATTAAAGTTGAACTTCACCTTACAACACATAAATGCTTAACAGTTTGTCATTGTATTTTGCAGCAGCAGTGTATTATAATTGGAAGTAATGAGCCAAACAAGCTATTCTTAACTCTTCAAAATTACACACTCAGAGATTTTTTCAGAAACTGGGGGTGGGGGACCAAGGGGATAATTTCTGTAATTTTGCGTAATTTTTATTTTTCATTCATGCCACAGTGAATAATGTCAATGAAGAAAAAATAATTTCCTAGTATATGAAGACATGATTTTTTTCAAGTGTGTTTAGCATAAAATGAAGCTGTGATATGGACAGCACTGGAAATGGAAGACTTTTATTTATCCCTGCAACAGGCTGCACAGCAATGCAAATGGTGATAAACTTCAGTAATATGGCATCTCAGCCCTGCCCTTGAAAGATTACTATATAAGAGAAAATAATTATCTCTGCCAATTGAAACATTGGAGCTTTTAGGAGAGTGGCTGTTTAAAACTGGATTTTACTGACCTGGTTTTCAAATAATTTCAGGTGGCAACATGGCGTATTCAGAAACATAGTTAATATACTTAATTTCAGGCATACCTTTCAATCCTAGCCTCTTTCACACAAAGTAATCATGTGCTTCAACATCGTAGTAAAACGGGGTTTTCCCATTACTGACCTCAGCCAGCTATCAGTTGGCAGTCAGAAATGGAGAAGGTGCCCTCTCCCCAGGTCCTTTAACTCCTCACAGAGCACACTCAGTGCTTTTGTTATCTCCACTGGGAACTGAGTGAACACACCTTGAGAGCAGGAAATGGAACTTTTTCATAAATTTTAACCTATTTTTAATTATTATCCAGAGTGCTTGAACTTATGCCCTTTTTTTTAGCAGATACAAGATTCTTGCACTATAGGAATCCATGGAACTCATACTCAGAGTACTCATATTTTTTAATTATTATTGAACTATTTCTTAAAAAAAATCTGTAATTGTAAAATAAACTTTGCAAACAAAGCTGAACATAGATGATTTCACTCTAGTGTATAGAGCGTTCTACTGGTCATAGACTAGTTTGGGATACAGGAGAGCTTCATTTCCCTCATCTCCTAAACATTTTGATATTTTAGTGTTTTGCCAGATCTGTTTTTAAGCCTCTGTTTAAAAGTTGTGGTCATACTTGCATGTTCTCTTCTGGCCTCACAAATTATTACGTTGAAAGTGGAATAACCTCATCAGTTACAGGATGATTCTTTTTTTTCTTGTCATTTCCCCTCCTCCCCCTTCTTAATATATAGCTATTGTGTAAAATGCTTTTACAGAAGATAAGAGTTAATATTCCCTCTGGCAAGTATAGAAAGGAAAGCTTTTGTAACCTCTATTGTGACTGAATGCTTTAACTCTTCAAATCCCATCTCTCATATCAACTTCATTAGAAGAACAGAGCACAATAGGTCTGCTCTGGTAGAGCTTAACAGATTGAGTCCTTACTGCAAACACAGTAGAGAAAAATCTAGTTTGTGAAGCCTGATAGGGCTTAGTCTAAGATCAGTGCTTCACTTGTTAGCAAATCCCAAAGTAGAACTTCAGGTACCATGAGAGCTTTAATTTGGGAAACTTAGAGCTCTGCAGATTTCAGACATGAGTAGGCAGCAGCAAATTAGATATTTCAGGCAGCTGTGTTTTGTATTTCAGTTCCTAAATCCTGGTTATGTCCCACTTTAGATGCCTATGCCCTTTTTACAATGTCATCTATAAAACTCAGATCTCAAAGGTATAGCTCTGTGAGAGTATTAGTCTCTCACTGAGTTCAGTAGAAATTTGCTATCTATCTTTAAGTATCACAACTCTAGGTTGCTAAATCTCATTGAAAAGCATGAGACTTAAATTCTTTAATACCCCTGTGTTTCATAAAAAGAAAGTTTAATTGTGCAAGAAAGTTGGGGTAATTTTACATGTTTAGGTATCCCACTGGCTAGCTGAATCAAATCATTTGAACTGAATTAGGTGTCCACAGTCCCTGTGCAATGCCTCACAGAAGAGAGGCACCTGGGGGAAAGGTATGTTAATGCTGTGTTTATGTGCTACAGATTTCCAGTGTAGAAATACATAACTTGGGTACTGAAATAGTTCACTGTACAGCATGTTGTGCAGACTAATGTACCTTGAGAATATAGGCTCCCTGCAGTAGGAAGCATTTAAAATGGACTTTGATATCTTCACACAGCACTGTCAGACTCTGCAGTAAAGCCAGATGCTGACAATAGGCCTGATGAAACTCAACGTGGTTCTGGGTAAGGACCTGATTGAACCACTCCATACAAAACACCATGAAAGGAAGTGGGCATAAACTCTGCCCTTTGAAGGTCAGAGTAAGGCATATGCCTCTTCTCAGGGCTTTTGGATAGCGCACGAAAGCCAGATCAGGCTTTCCTAAGAAAGAGATTGCTCCTACCTGTTGTATGCCGTGGTAAAAGACAGCAGTTTTCAAGTGATTCACTGGTGTGATTTCAAACAGATTTGCAGCCACCAGGCAGCTAAACTATTCAGTTCTGTGGAGGTCATCTTTTTTATCAATCTCTGCTGCTTTTATTGCTGTTTCTTCTTGCACAATTAACTATTCATTGAAGTAGAACTTTGATCCTGACTTCCATCCCCCCAGCTGTGCAGTTTAACAGGTGGATTAAAGAGTCAGTCAGCAGCATGATATTAAAATTTCTGCAGCAGGGAATGTGTTTTAGGAGGTTATCACGACTTCCCTCTTTTAGCCATGTTTTCTCACCAGGCATCCCAACTTACTCCCTCTCAGTTCTTTCTTGGCAACTCTTGCATGGCTGGGCTGCAAATAGGAGCACTCCAAAACCTTATGCTATTACCTCCTCTAATTTTAGCACGGATGTACTTTGCAATGCAGTAACAAAAAAGTTACATCATGGCGGCAAAGGAGGTTGAAGAACTATAAAGGAGTGCAGAGCAGGGCTGAGAGAATTCCCAGGGGCAGAGGAGTTGAAACCCTTTAAAATGTATTGACCATGAACAACATACTAATGAAGGATTAAATCAAGTGTCCCTGCTGTCTTGCATTTTGGCTCACAGTAAATCCACACTAAAATAACAGTTCAACTGCATCAGTACAGTCAAAATAGTACACGGTTTCTGTGCAGACTATCCCTAAAAAATGTACAGGCTTGTCCATTTAAAATGGTCCTTACAGAACTGTTGTCCATATTCCAAAATCTTTGCTGTAGGCAATCCTGACAGAGTGACCAGGAACTGAATGGCTATGGGAAATAAATAGATTTGGTACTGCAAGGAGTTATTTCTCCAGTGTCGAGATTCGAAACACATTAGTGGAGAAGTGTATGCTTCCACTGCTCAGGTGGAATTTTTCTGCAGATGAATAGGAAGACTTTGCCTTCAGTTCAGTAATTTTCCTTGAAATAAAAAGAAGAAAAACCCCTAACACTGAGCCTTCTAACCTTAATGATTATTGCTTTCTGGATATATTAACTGATTTTCCTTTTTTTTTTTTTTTTTAATAACTTAAAGCTGTATTGGTATCGGCATAAGCAATGACATTGAAAGCTGTGCTTTCATGATACAATTTTATTATCTTTTTTTTTGTTAGTGCTCCACAATGAGTGTCAACAGGCACTGAAATCACTGGTGCCTATTTATTGTGAATAAATCTTATACGTGTAGTGGATATAGTTCGGCAAAGGAATGCAGAGTTCTGCATGTAGGCAGAACTCATCATCTATTCAGTGCAAGACAGGAAACAACTAAGTGGGTAGAAGTTCTGCAGGAAAAGAGCTCAGATTTGGAGAGGATGACAAATTCTGCATGACTCAATGTTATTAAGCTACTGCAAACAAGGCAAATATCCTACTGGGATTTGTCAACAGGAATATAACCTGTAGGAGTAATCCTTCATCCTGCTTAATGCAGGTAAGTTTTCAGCTCAAGTACTCCATCAAGCTTCAGGAAAGACGTAAACCAATTACACAGAATACAGGGAAAAGCAATGAAACAGGTCAGAGGTCTAGAAAAATAAGACCTCCGAGAGAAGGTATTTGAGATTGTTAAGTCTTGATAAAAATGGGAGAAGATATCATAGTAGTCTTTGAATAAGTAAATAGATGCTATGATGAGAAAGGTGATACACTGCTCTCAAATAACAGACTTCAAGGGAGGCATGGCACACTGGGAAAACCATTTTAAAGGAAAGATTGATCGGGCATTTGAAGGAGTGCAGTGATGTAGAATTTCTGTTACTGGATGTTTTTAAGGAAAGGTTAGACAAATACCTGTCAGGAATTATTTAGGTCACTAGGATAGACTAGGTCACTAGATAGACTTTTTCAGTTGCTTTTTGTAACTATTTTCTCTAAGTACACATGTGACTTCTGTTTTTCACATGATAAATTCTTTGGCTATACACATCAAGAAAAAAATACTAAGACAGTTCCTGCAGCAGGAACAAACATATATTTCTGACTTACAGTATTAAATAGCAAATGGAAATCTCACAATGACTGTCAGGTCTATTGAATAAATAATAAGGTGAGAAAAACCATACTCAAATGAGTCATTCTGTACACATCAGAACTCTGAGAAGGCAGAGTCAGTTCTTAGAATACCAAAAATCTAAACTTAATTACTGGCATTGCATGAAATCTGCAAGAATATTTTTTTATTGAATGTTCAAAATAAAAATTAAGAGGATAAGTAAAAGGAATCAAAGTCATAAAGCACGACTCAGTTCTAACTGAAGACTTCAAAATGATCTTTATAATGACAAAGAACAATCATTTACTACTTGTTTAAAAAAATATTTGGAAAAATCTGAACAGGATGATACAGTCCTTGAAGAAGTAAAACATAAAATTAAATATTAGGTGAATTCAAATCAAAAGTACTGAAATTGTCTGGGACATCAAAGTCAAGACCTAGTACTGTACAGTGCAGGAGACTTATTGAATGTAATTATGCATAGAAATGCATTAAGTACCATCAGCAACATGCGTAGGAGAAGAATAATATTTCATAATTTGTAGTCTTGAACTATTTACTGAAATATCTGGGCATTTTAGTTGCTAGGACTGAAAAAAAATGATGGTTTTTTATTTTAATCCTGGGGAAAATAAATACAACTCATCATTATGAAACTGAGCATCATCCCAGGGGTATAACCTTCTACAGTTTGATTATATTCTGTTTTATTTGGTCTCACATTACTTTGTACTGAAATAAAATCTGAATGAGTTATAAAGGAAACACTGAAATGTAAACAAAGATCTATTTCAGCTTTAATTTACTTACTAGCTATGAGGTAGTGCTTATGAATGAGGGTTAAGCTGTGTGTGACAAAGCAGCCAATACCACCTAAGCAGCCTATTTCACATATGTATCAAATGAAAGAAGCAAGCAGGCAGGATCCCCGTGTCACACCTGGGAAGTCAGCAGGCTGGTTGTCAGACATCTGCCTGGGATGGTTGTTTCCTTGGTCAATGCCCAGCTGTCTCAACACTTAATGAATGTTTCCAAGACACTGGATTCTTCTTATGTAATATGTATATTTATATATACATAGAAATATTTATTTTTGTAGCAATGACCTAACTCCTCAGGCATGCTGGAAGAGGGAAAATACTCATGTTTTAAACCCATTACATAAGCCTTTTCAGCTAACATAAATTTAAGTAGCGAGTGATTCTGGAGTATGCAGTCAGAGTATTTAGAATATACTATCCAGTCATCATGACTGTATCTGTACTAGTAAGCTCTAAAAATCAGGGTCTGCCCTGGCCCTGGTCCTGAGGGAAAGTGACGCTTGAGTTTTCATCCATCTGGCTAATTGCTCTTCCCTTCAAAACTGGGTTCAATGGAAACAGCAGTAGGAAAACCCGCCAGGTACCAAACAACCATCAAGACAGAAGAACTTGTACCCCTGCTCAGGTATATGTGTGAGAGGGAGACATAGGCCAAAAGATGGTAGTAAAATATTCTGCTCAGAGCAGCAGAAAACTGCCATGTGTGTATCAGCTCAGCTTCCCTACTGTCTGTCCCCTCTCCAGTGAAATACTAGAGAACTGGATGTAACTGGTGGAGAAAATACAGAAAGGTAAGGTTGTGGAGGGGGGAGGATAGATGTTTATGTACTTGTTTAGTTCTTTGTGCTCCTCTCTTTCCCAGTACTTAGAAGAGTAATCAGCAATTTGTGTTGGTTAGTAACTGATTAAGTTGAGTAAAATTCTCCAGCTAGTGTCTGTTTGCCCCTTGACACCCATGTTATTCTTATGCCCAGGAGGGGACCGGGATAGTATAATCCAGCTCTGGTCAAAGACATGTCTGAACCACTGACTGTACAGTTCACAGGACAGTATTTGGTTCTGTGTTTTGGCCCTTTTTGATAATGATAATCCTATCATTAGGATAGCTTCCAATTAATCCTGGCAACTGCAGAGCCAAGCATAGCATTAACTAACACATTTGTATCTTGGTAGTACCTTTATATCTAGCACATCTTTTCTGAAATGGAGTAACTGTTTTCATCCCACTCGTCCCTTGCTTAGTTGCTTCAGATGCAGTTTTATCCAAGAAGAGACCTAGGAGTGACAAGTGAGACCACAGCCCTATCTTAGAGGAAACGTCTCAGACCTAGTGAGCAGTTTGGCAGATTCAGCTACTTGTGGTATGCAAATTCCCAATTATCAACTGGCAAAGTAAGAACTGGGAATTGAATTTACCTCAGCTACAGGGAGCTCTAGAAGACAGAGTCTACTTCAGTCCTGCCCCTTGAGAATTTGAGTGAGAGATCCATTTTCACCAACAATTTCAGAATGTTTTGTCCTGACTCAGGACAAGCAGTAGTTACAGCTCAGTGGAGACTTAGTTTAGGTTTTTCTGTTAAACAGGAGATATTCAAAACATCCTAAAACCATAACAAGGCAAACATTTCAATCACTGTGATATTTTAGTAATTTTCAAGATCATTTCTTAAGTATTCCTTTTGAGCAGTTCTTCTTTCTCTACCACTAATATATTGCTGACTTTTTTTCATTTTAAATGGAGAACTTCTGATGTTGCTTTCTATTCTGCATGACTTCTTTCTCCTCACTACTGAAATTACTAGTAAGATTTCTATGTGCCCTGCTGCTCTGGACATATTCTTATTCTTCTTGCAACACTATAAGGTAGTGTCTCCCTAGCATCATTACAGAAAAAAATTTCTTATATACAGATAATGTCTAAATAATAGTAGCAATCTAGTTTAAATTGTTAAACGCACTCTTGCCATTTTCAGCCCTTTTCCTGGCATTATGCTCATGCTTCCACTTCTGGGTCTTAAAACCAGTACCTTCAGCAGCATGTCTGTGTAAAGGGAGTAACTTGCCACAGGCTCCTGGTCTAACCTTCTCCTACAGAAAAATGACTGTAGGAAAAAAACAACTGCAGGCAGGTCAGGAAGAGTTCAGACAGGGCAAGCCCAAGGCCTTGCAAGCGCAGTACAAAGCATATGGTCTCATAGTAGTGATAGCAATACTGTGTTTCAGGGGTACGAGGTAACAGTGAAAGTATTCTCACCACAAGTACCTAATTGTCTGTCACAGAAAAATTATCAGAGACTGTGATAGGCTTTCTTTTCTAATCTCCCCAGCTCCATTTCAGCACATCCTTTCTACTGAATTTTTATAATCTGTTGTCTTTCTAGCTCTGTTATTCCTTAACTCATCCCCAGCCCTGATCATTCTTTTAAATTTCAGAGAATTTCAAATAATAATAAAAGAAATAAATAGAACTCTTCTTTAGCCATATGCACATGAAAATTTGGAAGAAGCATTTTTCATTATTACTTTTAAACAAATTTTAATTGCTGACAACCATAATAATGAGGCAAATAATTGAATATGAGTTTAAAGTCATATTTCTCATGAACATGCTAACATAAAGTGCTGTAGTTAGTAAATTTTATTTCTAAAATACATGATTAGAACAAGGTACCTGGAAGCCATCTTGTGTTTTTATGATTGCAGATTTTATCTCAGAAGTTGTATTAAAATTTATATTGAGCAATTGTACTCACACAGCTCTGTCTGTGTTCGTACAAGCTTCTAAGGTACAATTTTTTTTCCCAACTTCTGCATAAAATCTTGTAAGAGTTTTGGGGACAAGGAACGATAAAAATTAACAGGACCTTTTGCACATACTAAGGACTACATTTAATTCTGAATATGCTTTCAGTAGCCTTTGTAAACATCAGCTGTCCTGCTATTAACATTTTAAAGTTAACGAAGTGTTAAATTAACCATGGGCCAGATTCGGCTGTGAGAACACCACCGGATCCTCAGCACAGTACCCAGGCCTGCTGTCACTCAGACTGAAGTCGCACTGGAGCACTGCGGTGCTCTAAAATTGAAGCGAGGGAAGGAAGAGAAGCATCTAGAAATCACTAGAGCACGATCACTTAGCTCATATTAAAATATCCAATTGTGACTTTTTTTTTTTTTTTCAGGCCATAACCCTCTAATTATGAAACAGCACACAGGATTTGGCTCTCCAACAGTTACAGCCGCGAGTGCTGCAAAGGCGGTGGGGTGGGAAGGAGGGGTGCCACCTTCCCGCAGGCAGGGCAGGCAGGGAAGAGGGGCAGGCGGGGAAGGCAGAGCAGGGAAGGCAGAGCAGGGAAGGCAGAGCAGGGAGGCAGAGCAGGGAGGCAGGCAGGACAGGCGGTCAGTCCAGCCGAAGCCCCACGGCGGGCGCGGCCGTGCGCGGTCTCCCGGCTCCCACTAGCGGCGGCCGGGCCGGCGGGAGCGGTGGCGGGATCGGGAGCGGGAGCGGGAGCAGGAGACGGGCGGTTCCACCATCGCTCGCGGCTCCGGGTTTGTGGCAGGGCGGGCGACGGCTGTTTCCTAAGGAACCCAGCCCTTGTCTGTGCCCGAATCCTTTGCGGGCAGGTTGCGGTTTGTTTGGGGTTTTTTTAGGTTTTGTTTTGTTTTCGGGTTTCTTTTTTTTTCTTTTTTTTTTTTTTTTTTTTAATCAAATTGCTCCGAGTGGCTCGGTGGATGGATGGTACAAAGTGTTTTAGACTGTGTGTTCACCGCCGATCATTTAGTTTATGTTATTTATTTCTTAGACTAATTTCTAAGCCTTGTGGCACAGTTGCTCTGCCTGGTTGGATGCCCCAAGCTTTCAAAGTAGGAGAGGAATCCTTCTATTTCTAATTGAACTGAATGTTCTTAATCAGTTAATGAGTTTATTGGACAAATAATAAAAGAACTCTTCAATATGCCAGCATACTAGTGCAAATACTCCTACATATACCGGTTTGCAGAGATTTTTGGTAACGATGCATATTCTTTTGAAGAAAAGTTGGTTACTGAATATTCATGAAGAGCTGGAGGAAAAAGAGGTCATGAATATGGACAAGTCTAATTTGGCGGGGTTTCTTTTCAAAGCAAAAGGCAGGCATTCGGTTTTGCTGTTGGCATGCAACTATTTTTTTTACTTATAATGACATTCACATTCAATTCAGCAATGATAAGGTTTACTGGAAAGCTGAATCTCAGGTATTTATTTACCTTTTTTTAGTAAATTATCAGTTTCTCTACTGAAGACAGCATATGTATAGCACTATGCTGCCTTTTCAGCGAAGCATGCACAATATTGTCTATAACTCCTTCCATCTATGACTGAGAATTGAAACAAATAATAATAAAAAAATTGCATAGAATTTCTTCCTCCTTAAATGTGTTCACTTTTCTAAAGAAAGATAACGAGAAAAAAGTTTGATCAAAACTCTGTTACTTTTCCTTAAAAATCAGCTTTCACCACGCTACAGTTTGGAAACAAACAAACAAAAAACAGTTTAGAAACTCCATTTGAGGTTTTAATTTCCTGACAGTTCAAGAAAATAACTTTTGATTTTACCTTTACTTTCAAAAAAGTGCCTTTTTTTTTTCTTTCCTATAAAAGTTATGATACTTTTCATGTTTACAGACATCTCTAATTCATGATACTTTTGGAAAACTTGGAACAACATAAATATTCACCTGATTTAAAATTCAAATTCAGTATGTAGAGGTACAGTGAGGGAAAGGAATGAGTTAAAAATGTTCTCATGCATTAGAGAAGATTATCCCATTAAACCTTGGGCATAACATAACTTGGATGTTTTTCAAACTCTCAAATAAAGATACTTTAAATAATAGGGAAAACGTTTAAAATTATAAATTACATCACTGTTTACATCACTGAGTCCTACTCACTTTCCATGGCTACTGGATGCTCATGTGTGATTTTTAAAATGTCTGCCAATCTGTTTAATTATTTTTAGCAATTAAGGTTGTAATTTGTGGATGTTGCTTCATCTTCTTGCCATGTTGACTGATGTCTCAATGTGTACAATCTATGTCATGCCATATGTTCCTTGCTAGCTCCTATTAGGCAGAATTATTTTTATTTTCTAATCAGGTTTTCGCCGGTGCATGTTTTAGGAGAAAAGAGAAAATCAAAGTATACTGGGTTTTTTTCTCCACTGCTGTATTCCTCTTATCTTTCTCTCCTAACCTGGCAAGTGAATATGAATTGCCAATGAACAGACAATTCTTGTTTTCATGTTTTTAAATGCTCACTTTGTCCAAGTGGAAATAGTTTAGAAAGTATTAAGCCACTGAAAGACCAGTCCTGTGAAGATCCACTAGCTTCGACAGATTGCTCCCAAATTACAAGCGCAAACCAGTAACATTACTGAGTCCATTGAAGAAATAAGAACATCTTTATGCATTTTATACCCACTTTATGACTCAATTCATGCACATTTTTCAAGGTGGCACACAGTCTTTTTTTGACTACAAAATAGAAACAGTTGAAGCCACAAGATGTATACCTACCTGCCTGTGGAGTTTGCTGTGGATAAATGAGTGTGCTGGAGCAGAAGCATATTAGGAAGAGAGTGGTTTTAGGAAGCTTGCAATTCTATTAGTCCAGGATGCTTTTTGTCAGAGGAATCAGTTGTCTGGTTCCCATTTTCAGTACATTTATATAAGAGTGGAAAAGGAGAATACAAACCTGTGTCAGGTTTTGGTTTTGTTTTTCTGGTGAAGACTAACTGTATCTTTACATGTTGAGACAGTGTGTGCTACAGCTGGTTGCTAAATTAAATTTACTTGATGGGACGCTGTTTTTATTTGTATAATGGTGCTTTTGATCAAAGATACAAAAAGATAATGCTGATGATAATTTTGATTGGTGAAATACAGGAGGCACTTACAAATGTTTTTCAAGCATCATCTGAAAATGAAAAAAGCCACAAACATATTAGCAGCACTAATTAGTAGCGGAGAGCCCTGGATTTTCTAGGGTGGAAAGAATTTTTGACATTTGTTGTTCAGAAGCTTCAAAGCTCAATTTTGTGTGCTCAACTTATGGTGATAGGAACTGAAGTGACAGTGACAAGGAGTAAACAATATTTACATAACAAAAACAATTTGACAACTAATTTATAAATATTGTGAATGAGAGGGAAGGTTCACAACATTTTTAAATCAAGATCTCCTTCAGAATTTAGTTCTTATTTTTTTTCCTAGTGTTCTGTGTAGGCAATTTTATACTATTCTCTCATATAAAAATCATTCCATATGAACTTTATTTGAAAAACAAACAAATATTGAACTGTAATGCAAATCCACATTTAGTAATCATTAGTACCAAAAGCTACTAAGGACAAATACATGTTCTACACCTGTGTACAAGCAGATGTCCCACAGAATTTGATTAAAAATCCAGTGCTATGGTACCAAGTCTGACCAAAAGATCTACAGTGAAGACGAAAAAGGGCAACATTGCTGTGTTCTAGCAATTCCTTTGTCTGATTGCAGACAAGAAAACTGTAGAGGAGTTAGTTCTTGGTAATTCAAGTTACTATTAATTCAACTCCTGTAAGAAGAAAGAAGCTTTACATATTTTTCAGAAGTAATATAAATTCCCAGCTTTAGAACTATAGATATTTGTAGTTTGCACAATCAGAATTATAATGGCATAACTATAAGTAAAATAAACATAAACATTCCAAGGGATCACACTTGGTGTTGATCCAAAACACACTCAAAATATTGTACAGAAGCAGTCTACAATTCCCCAACCTAACTAGTCTGGCATACAAGGTCACATTTCCAAACCAATAAGTAAATCTATTCTGTTAAAGTCAGCCTGACTCAGTTCACTTTGAGACAACACTGACATTAACACATCAAAAAAAGACTCTCAAAGGTAGCTGTGACAACAACTCCATAGCTGATCATAATTAAAAAGACAAAATGCCAGGGTTGCCTTTCTGCTGCCTCTGAGCTAACAGGTCTGTTTGATGCCATCTCAGACAACAACCTGCTATACTTGATCTCTGGTCTAAGTTTCACTGGTGTCCTTAGGCTAGTGTAAACTATAGTGTTTCTATTTCCAATGCTGCTCCACTGAATCAGAATTACTCGGGCAGCTATAAAGTAAGCCTAACATGTACATTGCTAATGATTAACTATTAATCAAGTGGATTGTGGTAGTGCCTAGGGACAACTCAGATTCAAGCCCCATTATGTAAGGCACTGTGCAGTTATCCAAGAAGGCTCTAGATGTATTTTCCCTGTTAAAACCAGCTGTGCTGTTACCACATCCAGGCTGGTTCCGCTTTTTACCCTTCTATCCATCCTTACAACTTCAACATATTTGGCAGTTGAACTGCTAAATTCATTTTGTGTGGCTCCATCTGCTATTTGTTTCCTCAAGCCCTGTAGGAAGGGGGAGAGATGCTGCTGGAAGTTGCATGTCACTTCATCCTACCTGAGAGGTGTTAAAGTGAAAAATTTTGATCCATTTGAAATCAGGTATTTTACTGCAGTTCTAAGCAGCCAGTTTCTTCTATGCTACTGAACTTTTCTAAATAATAAAAAGTTGTAATCTGAAGTCTCTTAGATTTACTCTGTAGTGCACATTGGCAGCTGGTATCATTGTCAGCAGGAGGGATGCTTCCACAAAAGATACCATGCTCAATACATTTTTGGCACAGTCAGGTGGCCGTCAATGAGTCACTAAGGCACCTGCTGTAAATCAGCCTGTTATATTGGCATTCCCAAGTGCATCTGAAATCCAGATCTCACTTTCTTATGTTATTGTTTTTTGGCAGATAGCTATCAACAGGTGTGATTATCTGTGATAGGGATCATGCAGTGATGGTGGTTAAAAGCTTTCGCAAGTCCTTAAAAGGAGTTTTTTTTGAAGAGGGGGAGATATTTTATGGTTAACAGTAGTTTGTGATTAGAATCAAACTCTTTCCTTCTGCTGTTACCCTTCCCACTCATTCAGAATCTGAAAAATAAGATGAAAACTGCTGGAAGAATTCTGACTTTGATGTTATTTTCATGAAATACTGTGGAAACAGTTCCATACTAGAGCAAGTGAAAAAAAAGCCACATTTCAGCTGGCAGGAGGGAAAATCAGCTGGATGAGAAAGGGGTGGTGACTGGGCTTTATAAGGAAATATTAAAGGAAGAGGGGTGAGGAGAGGAGAATAAGAAATGAATAAAGTGTGAAATGTCAGAGCAAAGGTGAGAACCGTAACATATTGAGAAAGGACAGAAGAAGTTAAAGGAGAAATGGAGAGGTGAGACAGGTAATGGTGAAGGGTTTTTTGTAATGATAGTCTAAGAAATTCAACAGAACCTTAGAAGATAAAACAAAGTTAGCTGTTCAGAAGTAAAAGATAATCAGCAAGTATATTTCACTCAAAGTACTTAAAAACTGAGGAAAAAAATGTAAGAGAGCAAGAAAACCTTTTGAAAAATTATATCTAAACAGTGTTTTAATACAACTGTTATGTAAAATAATAATAAATTTAGAAACTGGTTATATGCTATGGGGAACTGTCATAATTACTAACTTAAACTAACATAACATACAAGAGAAATTCTTCAATTCTTGTTCACCATTTTGGAAATGTTTCCTTTCTAAACAGATCATTCACTGGCATCTAAGCAGTCACCTTTCATTGCTTGACACCTCTATCCCCAGGGAAGGGTTTGATGAACTTGTAAACAAGCACTATACTTTGAAGTTGAGATGAGTATGAGGGTAGACAGCAGACACCGCATATGTGCACTGGGTGTAGGACTTCATAATAGGATTCCTGTCCAAAAACGTGAGTGACTGTTTGCAAGGTTGTGCCACTTGTACTTTTGCTTTCAACTGCATCAGCTTTGGAAAAAAGACCCAAACAAATCAACCAGAAATCTGTATTATGAAGGTGTTAGTGGTCTGAACTCCCCTGAGAATATGTTGATTCATTGTTATCATGTGAATCGGTAGGTAATCATACGGGGAGAGGCAAAAGCTAATCCACGTGCTTCAGTGACTTCATTTCCTGAAGGCCCACATGTGTTATTTGCATATTGAAGGTTTTTAGGATGCTCGTGTCAAGGTTTTTGGTTCTGAACCAATACTGAAGTATAATGAGAATAGATTTCTTTGTAAAATTTCTGATGTTCTCTATGATCAGCATAGCTTCCCTCATGGTTTGTTTTTTCTTTTTTTCTTGCTTTAGGTTATGGTTGAAATTAGTAAGATAAAAGACAGATGATAATTTTGAAAAGTTAATTGAAGTTTAATGAAGTTCAGAAGTTTTGAAATTATATGCAGAATTTTTTGCTTGCTTTGTATTTTCTTTTGAATTGCTTATCATTCAGGAATAGGTGAACACCTGAAAAAGTATTTGGGTAATGCCTATTGCAGATAAAATAAGCAGAGACATCTTTAACATTAAAAAAATTATTCTTATGTTAGCATTCCCTTCTCTCTCATTCTCAACTTAGTTTGCAGGGACCACACTCTATGTCCATGCTCTCTGATATGGTGAAGTTTCTAAGAGTATGAAGAAGAAATAACATCACTCCACTCTCTCATTTCACAGTACTTAACACTTACTGAGTTTTTATCTGCTACCAAATACTAAAAGTTATATTCCAAAAATGAGAACACCTCCTTCTGTGGTTAAAAGACACAACTGACTAAATCTTCATAGAGAGACTCTTTTAAAGATATTGTTATTTTGGAAGGTGTCCAAGGCCCTGCTATGAGGGACCAACTCTGGCAGTCTTTTTAATACATTTAAGGAGTAGGTGTGAAATACTTAGGTAAATATACGCATTGTTTTCAGAATGGTAAATAAAAGGAAACATCTTAACCAAGGAGAAACGACAGATTTTAAGATTTTAGAAGTAGCTTTCCTTTGTTTGCCTGCTTTCATAAAAACTTGACTCTTGAAAACTGTCAAGGGAAATAAGATGATGATGTAGATGTTGTCAGTAGCTTTTTCCAGTTTGATTTCTCACAATACTACAACTCAAGAAGAATTCAAGACACAGAGTTTCAGTATTGTTCCCAGCACCACTGCAGTATTTGGTTGCAGAGTTTGATTTGCTTTATAAAAGTGCTACAGCTTTTCTCCACACTTATATCTTCTCAAAACTCCTCTGGAAATTTGAATGCTATTGTATATTACTGTACTGGAGTAAGCTTCTCTGTCTCAACTGGGATGAAATACAGTCAGTTTTCTTAGAATTACTTGGGAATGAAATCAGGGAGGCAGCTGAAAGATTTCCAAGACCAATTCCCCAGATGATTCTTTCATCAAATTGCACAAGAAGCAGTTTCAACTAGAACACTTGAAAGGATTTTTTTTCTCAATGGAGAACTTGGAAATTTGTTGCTTTCCATTATGACTTTGATTGAAGTCAGACTTTGGGATCTCTGGAGTACTACTGTAAGATGAAAAGGTTTCATCTTACTGGAAACGTTTCCTGGATCACTGAACCATTGCCCCTGTCTTCTCAGGCTGTACATCTGTTAATCCTATGTGAAATAAAATTTCTATCTGTAACACAGCTCTGCCCAGCAGCAGTTCTGGATTCTGTCTCACTTCTAATAAAATGTGGTCAGGAATTGTAAAAGAGTGGTTGATCTTTCAGGTCCCTGCTTGATACCGAAAAGGCCATAAACTATGAGGAAAACATAAAAAAAATGAGTAAAAAGGTGAATAGGCTAGTATCATAGTGAGCTATCACTTTTATGCTGTTAGTTTGGATGAGACATTGGTGGTGGTCTGTTTCTGCTGCTGAGAGTATTCTGAATGGTAACGGGTTTGGTCCCTGAGGGACAGAGTAGAGCAGCTGAGACAACATTTAATCCAGCAGATGAAGGTACAGTAAATGCCACAGGCAGTGTTCAATTTTGTGTGTTAGCAGCAAGGGATAGACATTTAAGAAGTGGAGAAATGGCAACCTTGTGTGATGGGATGTGATGGGAAAACATTGCATTTGTCCTGAATTGGCCTCTTATGCAATTAACTATGCTTTCTGTTGTTTCTTCTGATGGAAATGGGTAATGAGTAGAAAAAAATTAATTGATGGTATAAGCACATTCCTCACAAAACATAATTAGAAGGGTTACTGTATGACACTTGAAAGAAGTGTATGAAATACATCTATGGAAATCAGACAGAAGCTCACATTTAATTCTAAGGACCTAAAGGATATTCCTTCTAAGCCAGAAAGTGGCTTGCAGAATAAGGCTGCAAGATTGCTTATCAGTCTTTCACAGTATACTACCAAAACAATGAGGCTTTTACAGAAAAAAAAGCTTATGGGATAAGATCTCAAACTGCAATATAGCAGAGAACACATACTTTTTAGTTTTGCTTTGTTTTCTTCAGTTAGCTTTAGGAACTTGAAACATCTCAAATCTCACAGTGGTTCTCATGAGAAGGAATCAATTCAGAACTATTTCAATTGTACATTCCCCAAAGAGAAGATTAAGCCATCTTATTCTTTCCATTAAATATGTCTACATACAGCACACACTCTGAAATCTGTGATCTGTGCTAATTGCGGTGCTGTATGCAGAAGTGTCCAAATAAATCTTCCTGAATGCTCTTAGTATCAGAATCAGGAGTGTTCATAAAGCACCCAAACTACTTAGCCTTACAAAGGCAAAATTTCTTTGCATCTGGATCCACACCACTGTATCTGTATGCAGCTGTGCTATAGTGTGCAAGCTCACTGAGCTGGACTGCTGTTAGACCAAGGATATATGTGGTGCACACCATTACCGACAGCAGAAATGTCCTGCACTTCACAGTATTATTAATTGATTGATACTAAGAATCTTGAAAGACATTCTGGCCAAATATAAACGTTGGAAGATATTGGCATTAACAACAATAATGACTGCCATATATGATGAAAACTTTTTTCCTTATCTGGATCAATTGCTAAAAAATCCCATGTTCTAGGAAACTGCATGTAATATTATTTTCTCTGAATAATATTGTTAAAAATCTAATTTTTTTCCCAGGTTGCCAGAGTAATGAGTCCTTTTTTATTTACTGTGCAATTCTGTCCAAACTATTAGAACCTGGAAGCAGATGTGAGTTCCTGTGTCCAGATTTGTCCCCGTCTGCAACCCACCCCCACAGGGGAGGGAAACAGGCACATAGGCAAGATGGAAGTACAGAGACTTTCCAGACAGGGACTGTCAGAGACTGGAGTGCCTCCTGGGTGTCCTGCCATACTTACCTTATCATGAGCCATGCCAACAGCATTGTGGGCAAGCCCCATCAAGTACCTGAAAGGACAGTATCCAAACCTACTGATTTCTTTTGGTGGGTAGTAGTAGCTTGGGTACTGCCTTAGCAGAGAAAACTGAAACTGAAATAAAAATAAAACACATATTTCTTGGCACATGAAGGACACCAGGGTATTCATATACAGAATGGCACTGCTGTAATTTAATAATGGTATTTCTTAGATATACTAGAATATTAACATTTTCTTCTAATGAACCAGATCTTTCATAACTTTTCATGAGACTTTTTGCTTTCCATTGGTTGACTACATTACACATCTTTTGGGAGAATTACCTATTGTTTTGATTTTTAATTGTTTATTGGAAGTAACTTGCTAAAATCAACAAGAAAATAATGAAGCATAGCCAATGAAATCTTATATCAGCCTTTCTTCATAAAAACTTAAATTCAAATTTAATTTTAGCCAACAAATAAATAAATCTGTATACCCTTATTCCTAAACTCAATTTTTACGCATCAGAAAACAGCATTGGAAGTGGTAAAATTGTACATATTTGACAAAGTCTTCAATACCAGTACAATTGGGTAAATGTTGGTCTCAATTTAAAACAAACCGAACAACTCAACAACTTCTTTTGTTTCCATCTGATTTCATTTTGCCTCACTCATAATCAAATGTCCCACTGTGAAACAGAAGGACACTGTCAAATAGTAATGTTGGTCAGAGACTGGGAAGATACTACTGTAAATGTCAAATATACTGGTCTAAAATGTATTGTCAACAACAGGATGTATCAGAGGAGGTGCATCAGGGTTTCATAGGGGAAGCCAACTTAAAAAAATGGGGATGGGGGGAGTACAAAAGCACAGAATTTTATTTATTTTTTCTAACTTCATTAGTTGGTATAAAGAGAGACACTGCCTCTATCTTCAGAACTTGCTTTGCTTTGACTCTCAGACCGTGAGGGCTACAATGGTACATGAGCTCTGTACTTTCAGAGCTCATCTATTCAGTCCCTCCAATCATAGGCTAGTTTTCTTCCTTTCATACAAAATCTAGTGATTATATACTTAATATATCCCCAAAGCATTTTCAGGTATTTATCCACACAGGATTAAACATGAATGCATTTGGTACGTTATATCCAAGCAACAACCACAATGTTGTAGATTAATTCCCACTGTTGCACACTGGAGAACCTTTTCGTATTTGCTCATTTTTACCGGTTTTGTTTGTTTTCAGTTGTACTTCATTATCGCCTTTAGGTGGCAGCATTTGAGAACACTTGTAGTTGTGGGCTGGCCACCATTCTAGAATGTCTTTCGTGGGCAAGAATTTTAAGTAGATAGGACCAGGCATGTACGTCCTCTGCTCAGTATCCAATTCACAGCAAAGCTTATACAGAACCATTCAAAATGTAAAAAAATATGACCACTTCCTTCTTAACACTTCTGCTCTCGTTTATGTATTTTTATATAGAAGTGTATTTCTACCAATGTATGTATATGCACAGCTTTTGAAAGCTTTCTTTCTTTCTTTCTTTCTTTCTTTCTTTCTTTCTTTCTTTCTTTCTTTCTTTCTTTCTTTCTTTCTTTCTTT
>JAWWLV010000121.1:86411901-86491603 GCA_035041135.1 Platyrinchus mystaceus | reverse complement strand
AGAAGAGAAGGCTCAGGGGAGACCTCATCACTCTCTACAACTACCTGAGAGGAGGTTGTAGCCAGGTGGGCGTTGGTTTCTTCTCCCAGGCAACCAGCAGTAGGACAAGAGGGCATGGTCTCAAGCTCTGCCAGGGAAGGTTTAGGTTAGATATTAGGAACAAATTTGTTACAGAGAGGATAATCAGGCATTGGAATGGTTTGCCCAGGAAGTGGTGGATTCACCGTCCCTGGAGGTTTTTAAGATGAGACTGGATGTGACACTTAGTGCCATGGTCTAGTAACTGTGGTGGTAGTGGATCGAGGGTTGGACTTGATGATCTTGGAGGTCTTTTCTAACCTGGCTGATTCTATGATTCTGTGACGCTATGATTCTATGATTCTGTGGATGTTTGAGGTAAAAGCAGAGGACTGTCCCGCACCCAAAGAAAATTTAGGACAGGTATCATAAAAGAAATTCCCTTCAGAAACTGATGTCTACAAAAATACCTTCTTCTGGGTTAGAAAACTTATTTTCAGCAGCAAGAACTAGGTAAGAAGAGTGAGAATGAGAACAATGCCTTTACTCAGAATGTCAATTCATATATCCAATCTTACATCCCAGACATCAGGTCTTGAATTATGATGACAACCTTGCAGGACACCTCTATGCCAGATACTGCCTAGATTAAAATGGTTCTTATCACCTTTCCCTCACAAACAGGCCCTTGATATTATTGTGCCATTTAGTCATACTCTAGGATGACTTGGGTTAAAAAGGTTTCCCTGCCCAGAAAGCATTTAAATACTTCTGCTCTGTGAAGTATTGAGAGAAAACAAATGCATAATGGGTTCATCTTCTACATTCATTACCTGGGATCTGAAAATGGAGGAAAGTTTTATTCTAGTGTTTTTAGTATTTACTGTAAACTATGGCAGTCACTCAAGTAAGATATTACATTTAAAAATGCTTCATAAAAATACATTACTGTTAAGATTCTTAGATTAAACAATTTTGAGACCATTGTTTGTATTTATAGACAGACAGTGGACATTTCTGATACCATTAAAAAAATGTACTTGATCCTTTTTTTCCTCTCTTATGAGGGCTGCATTTTAATGAGGCCTCACCCACGCAAATACACTGCATTTCCTGGTACCACTTTTGTTCTCATGCAGTGTTTGATTAAATACTTCAGCGGAATATGAAAATGAGAGCATTGCATAAGTCTGGTTCCATTTTTTGACAAATCATATACATATTTTTAACTTTGTAATAAAACATTTATCTTTAATATATACTTACTATATGAATGCTTAATATATCAAAGGGAGATTAGCTGAAAAGTGCATCTCAAAGACCATCAGCAATACTTGAAATGAATTGAATGTGTAAATTAAAAATATGTTGTTGCTAAGTAGAAAAATGAAAGAATCGATGCATGATTATCATGCTTGGTGGTATTTGTGAGTAACTCCATTTTTGTGAATGGAGCTGCATTAGTTATAGTCCAGAACCCAGAAAACTGATCTCCCAGACTTCCCTTTACCTCTTCACCAGTGGTCTCTGTCCTGCAGGACACTGCATATGCCTGCACCCAGCACGAGATGCTGCAGGACTGGGACTGGAACATTCACCACCTCCCTGTATGCCTCTGGAAAGCCTTCCTCTAGCAAAGGTCTCTCATTATTGCACTCTGTAATTTAAAAAGTAGAACTAAGTCCTCTGCAAAATGGTGCCGTATCCTCTAAATTACCTGACAAGCAGAGATCATGCAGGCAGCAAACTGAGAGTAAACATGCCTTGCTGCAATAGTCTCTTTGGGGGAAAACCTATGTAAAGTATCTTGCCATTAGCATGTTATTAATTATAATAAATGTGTCATCTGTACTGCATGTTGTAAAAATTGTAAAAGTATTCTAATCGTAATTTGCATTAGAGTATTGATTGTCAAACTTTCATTACAGTAAGAAATTTCACACAGAATAAAAAGCTATCTTAAATCAGAGGAGCTGTAGAAGAGATGTATTTTGTAAAAATCTATTCATAAAATTTTTAAAAGAGATGTATTTTGTAAAAATCTATTCATAAAATTTTCAGCACACGTGTATATATACACATATATATACATGTGTGAGTATATATATAATTTAATTATCTTTTATATTTGTTTCTGGGATGTATTAAAAATTATGAATGTTTAATCCTCAAAATATATTTTATTAACTAAATTTTAAAATATTCTCTTTAGAATGAAAACTGCTTTGCTGTTCTCAAATTAATAATTAAACTTATATTTTAAGTGGTGCCATTAATGAATATTTACAAAAAACCCCACTAATTTGGAGAAATACATTAATAATTTACTAGAAAGGAAAAAACCTTCTTTTTGCTGATTGGCCCCTTAAAAATCAGCTTACCTTTTATTGTTTCTTTACTCTAAATAGAAATTTAAATATGTTCAATGATTTATCAAAGAAATGTGTTTGCAAATAATATTTATTAGTAACATTTACATCTTATGTAATATTTTGCATCTTTTGAGGCAGAACGGTAAGTTTTATCTTCACGCCTTTACAAATTGGGGAGAATTTTGAATTTTCATTTGCAAGGTAACCTTCCAACAAAAAGGTATTTTTTAATGTTTATGTTCTTAGTGTTTCAGACACCTTCTGCCTCATCAGAAACCTCATGTGATGGTAGTTGAAGTACTTTCAATGTTAACCCACATTCCCCAGCACACGCTTCCTGAATTAGAGTCCCAGCAGAAACAGAATATTTAGCACGGAGCTGCAGACAGCTGTGTGTGCCTGGGAGGATTAGAGGGAACTGTGCTGAAGATGCAGCAGTCCCTTTCTAAGTGCAAAGGACTCTCCACATTAACTCACTGAGAGGAAAAATGGAGCCAAGATAGAAGTCTAGGAGGTTTGCACAGGAACAGGGAGGGAAGATGACAGCAGTGATAGGATAAAAAAAACTGAAGCACTCTTGTATCCCACACTCTGGACTTTTGTGTCACTGATTTTTCATATGTTTCCCTATTAAAATCAGTGTGGAGGGCAAGATATAGCCTATAGTCTTTTTAACTGAGAAGTTTCAGAAAGGAAACTGATCATGAGCATTTGTTCTGCTGGACTCAGCCTAAAAATTAAACAGTTCTTTGGCTAAATTATTATTATTTCACATTGCCACCATTCCCAAAGATGACTCATTATCTCTGTTGAAGGCTTCATCAGCCTGAAAGATGAGTGCAGAAATAGAAGTCCTTTGGAGGAGCAGCAGGCTTTGCCCTAGAACAGCAATGTTTATCACTGTCCCAGTCATTTTCTGGTGTGGTTTGCACTGATTCAAGATACAGGAATAAAATGTCTGCATTTGAATAATTGTTTTTGTCCTGTGTTATACAGCTGATTTTTAGTATGTGTCACTGCACTGAATGTTGGTTCATACAATAAAATCAGATTGGAAAATCTGCAGACATAAATTTAAGTATTTATTAAAGCCGAGTGTAGCAAAGTTAAGTTGATGTTAACTGCCGTGATCACTTGCCTGACTCTTATCAGCGACTTCCAGGTATGTTTAGGAACATATTGCATGAGACAGTATGTGACTTTTGAGAAATGTCTACACACAAGCTTTCATAAACCTTTATTCTGTCTTTAGAATTTGGAATGATGGGAGATCATACAATTAAAAGTCAGCGACCTCGATCTGTTCATGAGAAAAGGGTCCCTCAGGAACAAGCTGATGCTGCTAAATTTATGGCACAAACTGGTAATACATCAGTTACATTTTTCTATTTACTGTTGTTAATTTTAGCAAAACCACTGCATGTCTCCATAATCTTTTGCTGCATATTTGTCAGTTTTCTAAGCTGATACTTTTTTTGAATCATTTATTTTTTTTTTTTCACCAGTTAAAGTCCATAAATAAAGTAGCTGAGAATTAGGTAGATCATACAAAAACGTGCACTGTGAATGTGGATCCTGAATCATTTAACGTAAGCATGAATTTCTTTGGTAGTAAAAGAAGTCTCACATGTACAAGACACAGGACAGCTCACTGTGACATATTAACATTTTTTCAAAGATGATAAGAACATGCTTCAGAATGTCTTTATAAATAGACTGAGGTATAATCCCAGCTTTAGGCATTTATCAAATTAAGTAATTACTGGGGTGACTGTAATGTGCATGCATTCAGCATTTACTATCTTTGGCCCAGCACAGCGCTCTATTCTCTAGTTTCCAGATTCATAATTGCTAAATGAAATTGGCCGTAAGTAGTTTTTAATTGGATGTGCAAATTATCTAACAGTTTTTCATCTAAAACATATTTTCTAATTTTGTTGGAGCAACTTCATCTTCTTTATCTAAAGATACCAAAATGATATTGGAAACCTGGAGCTGAAGTAATTAAAAAAAAAAAAAAATAAAAGCCTGTTTACCAACAGTTACCACAGCTGCCTTTGAGGTCAATAATAAAATTTCAGTGGTGAGTTAAGCTTTTATACACCAAAACTACTGCCCATTTTGACATCAGTTATAATCCCTGTGTCTGTTGGTAAAATCTAACTCTTTATTGGTATCCTACACACTCCATTCCAGTCAGTTACTGCGTTGACAATCTTGTGCCCCATATTTTTGTATGGATTTGAAACAACTTACTCTATATTCCATAGTTACTAACCTAGAATATATGCCTGCATCAGTCATGCATAATGCTTCCAGTTTTTATGCACTTCAGTAAAAGAGCTATGATTGCTTCTAGTTATATTGCATGTTGACTTCCTTAGTAATAGGGTGCTTTACTTAACAGATTTGCAGAAATCAATATATTTAGCAACCTAAATACATGTATAGCCAATCAGTGTAGATCTGTTTGGAAAAGAATTTAGAACTTAGAATCTGTTTACCTCCTATTAATCTATAGGACTGCTTTTATGGCTAACTCCCAGATACTACTGTAAGCAATGTAGTGGAAGAAGGGAGCTTAGAGTTCTCTATGTCTCCATGAAGTTTTGGTTCAGGGAAGTAGAACTTATTACTTACATACCTAGCTCAGACATAGAATGTTAGTTGCTTACTACATAGAATAACACCTCTGCTTTTGTGCTGCTTCTTGAATTCATACAATTATTAAAAATATAAGTAAAATTATCTGGTTTATTTCCTCATATAAATCCCTGAAACTTTAATAATATCACTTAAAACTTGTATCTGATGATTTCTAGTCATGCATTGCAGTGCATCTATTATGGGTGTTAGAGAACTGCATTATAAATGCAGCACTTACTTATACCATCACCTTCTGATAGATTGTGTGTGTGGAGTGGGAGATGAATGTTCAAAATTATACAGGCTTGGTTTTCAAGGTCCTGTTCTGAAAGCATGTGAGATGTATGAGCATATAGATTTACATGCCCAAATTTGAGGAAATCTATATTTTCCATGTTGTAGGTTAACACATTTTAAGTAATACTGTGCTCTTTTTGAACATACTAATTTTCATCTCTTCATTTTGATTTTCCTTTGTAGTGATCATTGCATATTTTCTTCACCTCTAATGCATTAATTTTTCTTGCAATAAAATTACTGTGATATCTTCTTAAACTGATTCATAAGGGTTTTTTTCTAACACACATATTTCATTAAATTACCCATGTACTTAGAAATCCTAATAGTAAATGAATACTGAGTTTATGAGGTTTTATATTTTGAGCCTGTTTGATATTTTATTTTGTGTAATAATAAAACAGATGCAAAAGTGCAACAAAATGTTTTTATCATTTAAAAAGACAGAGAGATAGGAATAGAAAACTGTCCTGGAAAAGATTTATGAAAAGCATGTAATACTATTAGTATGGTGTACTTAATCCACCAAGTTTTGCTGGTAATGGAAGAGTTTAAAATGTGGTATTAAAATATGCATTTTGCTGGTTTTGTGGAGTGATATGAGGCAGTAAAAAAAATTATTAAAAATATTGTGTGAATAATTTATTGTTCTATATTTGTCCTTTTATGTGTTTGGACTGATCCTTCCCTTAGGTGTTATGGGATTTAGAGATTATAATGCAGGTAAGTTTTACACAGATCAATGAGGCCTTCCATACAGTAAGTTATGTTTCCTCTTACATGTCAAGCAGCAGGGGAGAATAAGGGCTTGGTAGCTTGCCAATAGCTAATTTGAGATGGTAGATCTAATATGATAGATATAAAAATGTAAGAGTTCTCAAAAAACAGAAAACAAGAAGGAAAATAAAAAGTAGCCATTTTGAAATTTTCATTTCAGAAAAGAAAAAAATGGAAAAAATAAAGCAAACAATGGAAGATATATTTGCACATTATGCAGTCAATCAAGGTTTATTCTATGAAAATATAAAAGTCTTTATGTGGTTAAACTGAAAATGGTAAATTAACTATGATATGATATGCCTGTGAAGACATTTCCCTCCTTTTAAATCTTTCAAAATAAGTAATAATCATAATAAATAATAATCATAATGACAGCAGTACAAAATACTCTGAAAATCTAAAAAATTACCAAAATACCATAATGCATTGAACAAAATAAAGCAAAGCAGCTGGTGAGATAAATTGGTTCTTTATTTTCTTTTATTTTCACTCTTTTTGCACCGTACATATTTTTAGTGTGGAGGACCTTCCTCCAGCAAATGTTTAAGCATTGTATCCTTTACGTATGATAAAATATATCAGGAGTTTATGCCTATTTTGAATGGACAGTACATATATCCTCAGAACTTCTAATAGTTACTATTATTTCAAAATTCACTCCATACAGTCACACTTCTTAGGATCGTGTTGCAGCTATGTTTTATCATATTGCAAAGGTTAAGAGCAACATTTTTATCACTTTAAGATATCAAAAATGTAAATTTTTTAATACTTCATTTCTGTATTTTGTTAGCTATGCAGTGTCACCACGTCTGTGTTGGATAATTTACACTGAATATATATGACTGTTTTATATAATGAGAAACGTCTTGAGTAACATAGTTTTGACTTTTTCTGCTGTTTGACCTCTTCTCTAAACCATTTTAACAAAGGCAAAGTCAAACTTCAAAGAAGTAGGAAAAGACAAAAAATATTAACCTGGAAACCCATACTAATACAAGTCTTTTTACCATGTACATAGGGCTTCTATTGCGTATTTTATAATTCTTAATGTCCACCCACACATTAAATTTATTAACCACGTTATATCATCTAACCAAAATCAAGCCACGTAACAGTCTAATCAAAGCTCTAAGTTCATATTAGAACAATTATTAAAATAATATTCAGTGATTTTTTTTTCATTTTTTCCCCTAACAAAGAAAATTACTACAAAAATCGCTGGTGAATTTTTGTATGTGAAAAGCTCATGATTTTGTCCTTGTCTATAGAAATTTATAGAACTGCATATAATTTTATGAAAAGCAAAGTGATTTTTGTGCTAGTTATAAAAAATTTTGTCTTGTTACTGAATAAGAAACACTTTTTTTTAAAGCATTGAGTGGCCTCAGGATTGCTTCTTAGAGGTGTAGCAAAGAAATTGTAAAGGTTTCATGCTTGACCTCTAAAACAACCCAACCCAAACAAACAAACAAACAAAAAAAAGAGAGCTTGGGCAGTTTCACAGATTCTTGCTACAGAAGCACATTTTCAAGAAATAGTATGTCATTTACTGCGTTTTTGGAAGATAGCACCCGAATCTTCCTGGTTTGCAGACAATCTCTCAATTGTGATCTGTATCAAAACTTTTGGAAGACTGGAGGTGTATTGAGATAACTAAAATTTTAAGCAAGCTGTTCAAGTCTGCAGATTGTATCACACTACTGATTTTAAAACATAAAATCCCACTTGTTAGAAGAAGGACATACATTTAAAAACCAACAGAGACTTCAGCATGCCATTTTACATGCTGATTTTTAGTGGAAGAGGCTAAACATCAATGCAGAATTATTTACTCAAATTGTTCAGTGAGGTGTATTCCCGTTATTTTTGCATTTGCTTTCTGAGAATGTTCAAGGGATCCAGTTTTCTGAACATGAATTCCTTTGGAAAAGGAATTGTCTGTATAGCAGTTCATGGAAATTAAATTTATACATTCTTTCCCGAGCGTCCATGCAAGAAGACTTTATGTATTACTTGCTTTCAAAAAATAAAAATAATGTAATGTGCTATCTCTCAACAATGAACAAATTTCCTCTTTTCTAATATACAGTATTAATAAATCACATCTGACAATTTGAACATAGTGGTATGTACTACGCAGTAATGAGGTCTAGCACACTCAAGATCAACTAGGTTGAAAGCAGTAGGTCTTTGCAGCAAAAGATCAAACCAAGGTTACCATCCCACAGTTCAGGTTAAAATTTATTTATTTGCCAGGGAACTTCTTTCAAATGCTAGATGACTCTCCTGCACTATAGAAAATATTAGACATTAGGGGGTTTGTTTGTTTGGGGGTTCTTCCATTGGAATTCCCTTACTGTTAGGGTTCCTTAAACTGTTACTGAGCATTAATTCTAGAGTGATAAGTAAAAATTTCAAAGATAAATCCTTTATATAAAAAGACTTTTTATGTTCTTTTAGCATCCTGAGGGCAGTGTTTCTGAAGTGTTGAAGGGCAGTAGTTCTCATAAAGTTGTAAATAATGCTAAGAGATCAAAGTATTCCCCTCTGACAGGCGTTATGTGACTGCAGAACTGTAGGTGTCTTTGTTTTCTATTCATTGCACATTTTCACAGCTGCTTTACTCCATGAATTTTTAAATATTTATTTTGATGTGTTACTTTTTTCTTTGATTTATAAGAGCAGATAATAATGAGCTTCAGAAAAAAAAAAAGTTGTGTCATTAATACTTATGTCTATATTCATGTTTGTTTGTTGTCTTGAATACAGGTGAATCTGGTGTTGAAGAGTGGGCCCAGTGGAGTACGTGTTCAGTTACTTGTGGTCAAGGGTCGCAGGTGCGAACCAGAACTTGTGTATCACCTTACGGGACACACTGCAGCGGCCCTTTAAGAGAATCAAGGGTTTGCAATAACACTGCCCTCTGTCCAGGTAGTGTTAGCAGCCAATAAATAAAATTGTGGATGTTTTTTTACTGTATAATGATAAGAATTTGAAACTATATAATTTTATTATTAATATGGATTTCATAAGGGCATTTCAATTAAAACAGAAAATTGTAATTCTATTCAAGCTGTGAAATCTTTTCATGTAGGTTGTTATTTTTACTTTCAAAACAGTCAAGATATGGAACAAGAGCCCCTTTTTTCTGACAGTTTCAGATTTTTTCAAGAAGTCTATATTCTTTCATTTTCATTCAGAAAAGAGAAGGTAGCATGAGTACAAAAGAGAAACTAGGGAAGAGATTCAGATCATCAATACATTAAGAAGCAGAGTCTAATTAACAGGGTGGGTTAAGTTAACATGTATTATTTGACACCATTGTGTGATTTTTGTCATTTAGAATACTGTCTTCGAGGCAATGGGCCAGACAGTTCACTGCAGTTATGTTTTCATGGACTTCCCTTTACATTGTTCTGGCAAGAAAGGGCAACAGCTACCCATCAAAGGAAAAAAGATCAGACAAAAGTAACTCTCTTACATCTGACACGTGGTAAAGTTCATCAGTATCTTGCATTACAGTTTTCCTGCTCCTTTTTTCCAAGAGAGCTGGACATACTTGGAGTTCAGCAGTAGTTATACACTAAGGAGAAGAGACAGGCATGTACAGGTTTGTTGCAGAAAGGGCACATCTTTCTTTAGACTCTACCTGTGGATCTGATTAATCTATGATGGGAAACAAAAGGGAAGGCATGTGCCCCATGACTATATTAATTTTCCTCTGCTGTGACTGAAATGCAAAAAAAAATATATGCCACCCTCCAGATGTACGAATTCCTCAGCTCCCTGTAACATTTGATTCCAACAGCATGGTGAGCTGTCTTCAGCTTCTGGGGAAACTCACTCCATTTTTTAAGTAAACTAAACTGTCAAAGAACCCCTGGACTCTATCTCAATGAGTAGTAATACATAGAATCAAACTCTCATGCTGTTATTTTGTGTTGAAAAATATTCAAGGGAAATGACATATGTCATCCCATCAGAGGTCTTGTATCAGCATTATAAGCATTTAGGGGACCTCTGTAATGGAAAGCAACTTAAAAGATTGTCTCTAGATAAACCATGACTGTAATAAGAACTGCTCTCATCACCTAATGCCTTTCTACCATGTTTAAGACAAGCAATTCACATGACATCTTCTGCTATTTCAGAGTAGAAATGCCTAGCTAGAGCTGAATTTTAACACCTGAAGTGTTTCCATACAAAAATGTCAGCTATTTCTAAAATGGTTAAGCTAGCTTAGAGTGTGCCAGGTGGGATATATTGCAAAAGAACTCTCAACTTGATAGTACAAAAATGAGAAGTGAAAGAAGAGATTTCTCAAAGAAAAGAACAAACATTGCCAAAAATCAAAGATAGATTTAAAGATTTATTTGAAACTAGGTGAAAAAAACATGAAAACATACAGTCTAGCTCTCACAAAGAGAGGTAGTTCTTCCTGCCTTCTTGCTTATTAATATTAAATAAGAAGATGAAAGGTGGTTAATTTTCAAAAATGACAATCTTCATTGCCAAAGTAAACTAGAAAAAAAGTTAATTCTTAAAATCATGTTGTCAAGCAAACTTCTAAACAATGCTCACCCAAAAGGATTGTTCCATATTTCTCAGGTCACCTTCCCACTTCAGTGTATGGCTTTTGTTTCCAGATACCCAGTATGAGCAATGGCTACCGATTCTTACTGTCTGCACTGCCAAGATATTTTCCTTTTAAGTTCACCACAGCTGATTCTGATAATCTTTATGTATCTTGAGTTACCTTTTCTAAATAATTAGTCTTCTGGACTTAATTTTGCATTTTGTCTCACACAGTTACAATAACCTTATTAAATTATGCTGTTACGTGTCTGACTACAGGGTCACTACTTTGTGGCAGTGTGCAAGATTTGCAATTTAGAAATGTGCTTTTCCTAGTCACATCTCCATTAATTTTTCAAACATCATTTTAATTATTAGCCTAAATATCCTCTGTCCTCATTCTATTCTGTATCCTGACTCACAGAGTTGCACAGTTTGGGATTATCCCTGGTCCATGCATAACAAAATACCTAGTTTGTACACTAGTGTATTTAAAACAGACATTTGACAACATGATTAGTAAAAAGGTGGGAGGCATTGTGAGAGCTGGAATAATGTTTCCTAATCAAAAATTGCCCCTTCAACATAAAAAAGTATGCAGAATGGCCCATGTACTATACTTCAAGCATCTATTCACAGGCTTCAAAGGAACCTTTTAAACTTGCAAACACTATGGCAGAGCTTGCAGACTATTTTTTTCTGTTTCCTTTCTATGCACTTTCTATACACAAGATACTCACTGGGATGTTAGGGAGTACATTTCTCTGATCTCAATGTCCTGGAAAACTTTGAAAATGGGGTTCGCCAGCTTCATACACACACACACGGACATATACATATGTATATATCGAAATCAAACTTTAAATTTCAAAATAGTATTCCTGATAATTCAAGTGAGATAATGAAGGAACCACTATTTACATAATTTTTGGTTTATTCATTTTTACTCCAGACCAATACTATTCCAGAGAAGTGCAACATAGAAGGCAACAAAACATAGCTCAGGTAACCTTTGTTGCCACTGGTTCTTTTGAGAGTGAAGACCTCAGAATCCAGTACTGCAGTGCCTCTGTATCATTTCAGTTTGCGAATAATTTCTAACAAAGCTAAAACTTCAAGGGCAAAGAACATGGAATTTTCATGCCTTCAGGTCATCTCAGTTTCTATTTCTCCTTCTCCATTGCATTCAAGACTTTTTGCCACAAAGTTTAACTGAAGCTCCGCATTTTCAGGCTTATGGGTAAAGCAAGACATGGCACGAGCAGGAATACCCTAAACCATTTCAAACATTTGTGTGCTCAAAAGCTCTATTTTGGCTGGTAATTTTTTTTTTGCCTTGTACTATTGCAACAAAACCTGTCATAAAGCTTGTCCCCATCTTTCTTAGAGTCTCCCTTTAAGTACTGGCAGGCCACAGTAGTGTCTTCATGGAACCTTCTCTTTTGCAGTCTGAACAATCCCAACTATTTTACCCTGTGTTCATAGGAGAGGTATTCCATCACTCTGATCATCTTCGTGGTAATGCTCTGGACCTGCTCCAACCTATGCTGAGGGCTCCAGAGATGGATACGGGAGTCCAGCTGGGGTCTCACCAGCATAGAGTAAAGAGGCAGAATCCCATCCCTTGTCCTGCTGACCTCACTTCTTTTGATGCAGCCCAGGATACGATTGGTTTTCTGGACTGCAAGCGCACATTGCTGGCTCAGGTCCAGCCTCTTATTTTCAAAGCACCTCAAAGTCCTTCTTCACAGGACTGCTCTCAATCCCTTTATCTCACATCCTGTATTGATACCGGATGCCCCAAGCCGTGTGCAGGATCTTGTTGAACCTCATGGTGCTCACAAGGGCCCACCCCTCGAGCTTGTCCAGATCCCTCTAGATGGTGTCCCATCCCTCAGGTTTATCAACCTCACCACTCAGCTCGGTGCTGTCTGCAAACTTGCTGAGCGTGCACCCAATCAGACTGCCTATGTCATTGATGAAGATATTAAACAGTATTGGACCAGTATTACTTACAATGAAACATCAATGACCATAACAACTTTTCAGTGTCTGTTCAGTTTAAAGCTGAACAAATCAATAGCATTTAAACGCCAATAAAAATCTTCCAAAATATGCTTGTAGGATGAAGGCCAGCATGGCCTCACGCCTCCTCCCACTTCACAGCAGTTGCATATTGTGAACACTGTGGGTGTTCACTTCAACATGATTAGGTTCACAGAGTGGCAGAGAGAAGGGAAAGATGCTCTGCAGTAATCTAAACTCGTTGTGCTAGCAATGTTTTTGACAGATAAGTTGGCAATAATCTGAATATTTTTGTCCCAAATAATGAATATTGCATCTGAAACTGTGTTATAGAAAACAGTAACTCATCTGCGGGCCAGCTCTCCATCTGGTGTAATTTGGCATAGCTCATCTGGCTATAATTCTTCAGATGTTATAGGTTTTTTTCATTTAGAAAATAAGAAAGAAAATGTAAATGAAATATCAAAAAAAATTCAGGGGTAAGAAATTTTAAATCAATATGTTCTTTTAAAGCTGATCTGAATAATACTAGGCACTTCTGTAATGCATTGGACATATTAATTCTTATTGATATTTGTTTGCTGACATTGGTTGTTTTCTGGAGTTATGCCTTTTCCATCCTTGACTTCATTATTTGTCTACTAGTTTCAGATATACAAGTCTGTACATGCAAGTACTGTGAAATTTGTACTCAATGATCTAAAATTTGTCATGGAAGATGATTTTGGACAATTTAGACCAAAAACAAATAGAGGCTACTCTAAGTTTGAGTCCACCCAAAGTGGACAAAACATTTTGTCTTATGCTCAGATCCAAAATCAAAAAAAAATTATTCTGTGTTTCTGCTAATATGCAGTCACTGTTGCCAGAAGAAATATACAACCTTTTGAGTTAAGACAGTATCTTTAAAGAGCATCTCAGCACTTGTTTTGTAATTTTTAAATAAAAACAACTAAGAATATTTTGACAGCATAAAATCAAAATTCCAAATTAAACAATAGACTTTAACTTATGTGTACTATGGAAAACCTCACTCTGTGTCTACATAGTGTCAAGACCTTTCTAAATTAGTATTTTTCTAGAGAATAATCTTTTTATAATTTGAATTAATTTTATTTTGCTAAGTTTTATGTCTTTTGAAATTTTTTTGCATCTGAACACCCTAATCAACCATTGTGGTATCAAGAGATGAAATTATATCATTGTTATTACTGGCTACTGTTTGGAATCTGATCTGAAAAATTAGTTTCTCATTAATTTTTCACATATGATAAAAATTAGAAATCTTAGATATAAGTTTGAATTTGAAATCTAATACTTTGCCAATGAGTAAAAAAATTCTTCAGGTCATATAGCTGAATCAGCATAGCTGTCAGAGTATAGTACCTCTTGGGAACAGGTGAAACTTAAAGGGTTACATGCTGGTATAGTCATCAATTTACTAGTTTTAGAAGAGCTAGGTTTTCTGGTTTTGACCAAAGTGTTACAGTTAATCGAGGCTTCTAAACTAACTAGACCAAAATCTGTCACTTTAGCATTAATTTGGACTTTTCCTGAGTTTTTTTTCATTTTTGCTTTTTTTTTTTTTAATATAATGCAGATGGATGTGATATTTAGAATAAGATGATTTTAATAAAGCTAGCCATGTAGGACGTGGTTCTTTTTGACCACTTATAAGTGACCAACTAAAAACCTTTCATCGATTGAGCTGTTATTTAGTCGGTTAAAATCTTCCCTGAATAAAGCTTGACATTTTCTGTCAGGTACAATTTCTCAGAAGTTAGCTAACAAACTTTTTATCTCAACATAGCATCTGAAATGACAATTTTTCTTACTTTTAATGAAAGGCAGTAGAAGTTACCTACTTGCAGAATTCCCCTTGATCTTGCTGATGAATTTGTGATAATATGCAGAATGTCCTTCTGCAGCCTTGTGACTGAATTTCACCTCAGGAAATGTTATTCTGATCCCTACAAGAAAAGGGTTGTATTTGTAGAAACTGGGCAGATGATACATGCCTCAGGGCAAAGGAAACCTATATATGAGAAGTTCTTTCACAGTGATGAAGAAAAGTGAGGACAAACCACAAAATCTATTTCTTCTATAATGTTGTGAATTTTGTTTTGCAGTATTTTTCATTTTATAGAGCACTGTCCTACCAATGCATGTAAGGAATTGTTTTACCAGTACATACTTAACTCTAGTATACTAGAGAACTTTCTGAGAATGTAACTCCAATTTTTTCCTGTCAAGGCATTGCGTATGGTATGTAAGCTCACATGGATATTGTATATTAGCTTCTCCTACAGTTGAAAATACTTAAGGGAGAGAGAAAGATTCATATTCTATGATTCTTTATATTAATTTATGAAATATTTGTATATAAAAATATTGGTATATGTTTGCAATTTATTGTGTGCTCTGAAGGTAACTGAAGTTTGTTGAATGAACATTTTTCTGAGAGTGATACATGTATTATTGTGTCTGTTAAATTAATGAATATGTTCATGTAAGGAAATGGCGCATATCTTTTTTGCTGATGTGGTCTGGGAATTTTTGAGGAATATAATCAAGCACATGTGCTGCCATATTTCCACTAGAATTTAAACAATTGAAAAAATTGTAAGATAAGTGGCCCAATTTATGATGGGTACACAGTAATAAATTATGTGATAATTCCTATAGTTTCAAAAGAAAGCTTAATTTTGATTGCTTATAGTTTTTAGAGTTGCCCTGTTGCAGAAAGCATATGCCTGATTTTCACAAAGACTAGTCTCCTGAAAATCAGGGCTATTAAACATGTCAAATAAGGCACAAAGATGTCATAACTATTGAAAAGGGAGGTCATCTTTCTTAAAAGAGTGAAAGAACAGAAACTGTAAAAGTGAGATTAGTGTAAAGATTAGAGAAAATGTTTCAAAGTCAAATATATTTCAGAGAAAATATGCCTTTTAAATTGAAATTAACTGAGTTTTTAAAAGTATTTATTTTCCGTTGATAAAGTTTACCTATGAACTGATTTCCTTGAAGTTGGCAAAATAATTCCCATTTAAAATATTGGTCTTGTTTATTTTCAAATCCTGTTACTTGTGTGTCTGTTTCTGGTTAAAATCTGTCTGGTTTGTTGCAGTACATGGCGTTTGGGAGGAATGGTCACCTTGGAGTTTGTGTTCATTCACATGTGGTCGAGGCCAAAGAACTAGGACAAGGTCATGTATACCTCCCCAGTATGGGGGAAGATCATGTGATGGACCTGAAACACAACACAAACCTTGCAATATTGCACTCTGCCCTGGTGAGCTCATATAGCAACTCTCTGCTTTGTTACAGTGCATTTTATGTGGGTTATTTGTGATTTCTTTCATAGCTCTTTGCACAGAGGAAAAAAACCACATTGCCCAAAGTGGGTAGCTGGGTAACATTGTTCATAATTCTGACTGGGATTAAAGTATATAATCAGGATGGTAGTTCTGTTCAACATACAACACAAGCAAAAAATTTTTAGTTTCTTTGAGGTACTGTCTCTGTAGGACACAGTATCTTGTGTAGGAAATCTTGATTCAGGATGGGTCTTGGAGAACTAAAAGGTAAACAACTACCTGACTGTGGCTTAAAGAGAAATATTCAGAGTTCACACAGTTTGTGTCCACCATGTCTGTTTGAATTGTTTGCTTAGAGGTTTACTGTAATTTCAAAAACTCTCACTAACCAAATAAAAAGTGCATGGGCTTCATGTTAAACCTTCCACCCACTAAAATTGAAACTAACTTAAAAAAATCATATATTCTTTCAAAATTGATTTTTACCTTTTTTTGTCTGTAGGTTATAACTAATTTAGACCTAATTTTTCTAAATATATGTGTACATATATATATGTGTGTATATAATACCTGAGTATTACAAAAAGTTAAATAACTATAAAGAAGATATTTATAATAATCACAGAACCACAAAATCACATGATATGCTGTGTTGGAAGGGAACCACAAGGATCATTGAGTCCAACCTTTAGCCCTGCACGGGACCATCCCTAAGACTCACACCATGTGCCTGAGAGTATTATCCAAACACTTCTTGAACTCTAACAGGCCTGGTGCTGTGACGACTTTCCTGGGGAACCTGTTCCAGTGCCCAACCACCCTCTGGGTGAAGAACCTTTTTCTAATATCCAACCTAAGCCTCCAATGACTCAATTTCAGGCTATTCCCTTGGATCCAGTCACTGGTCACCTCAGGGGAGAGATCAGCGCCTGCCCCTCCTCTTCCCCTCACAAGGAAGTTGTAGACTGCAACGAGGTCTCTCCTGATGTTTCCTCTTCTGTAGTGGTTTTGACCCTGGCTGGATTCCAAATACCCACTGAAAGCCACTACAGCACTGAAATCACCCTCCCTCTGTGGCTTGGCAGAGGAGAGAAAAAAAAAAAACAGTTAAAGAGTTCCTGAGTAGAAATAAGAACTGGGAGACAGTCATTTACTACAGGCAAAACAGACTCAATGTAGGGAATAGAACTTAAATTTATTGTTAACAGGATAAAACCTAAACAGTGAGAAATAAAACAGTCTTAGATAAACAACTTCTGCCCCACCCCTCATTCGTCCCTGTTCTCTCTTCGCTACCCAGCAGTGCAGGGGACGGGAAAGAGGGAAAAGGTCACAGCCAGTTGTTGCTTCTGCTGCTATTGAAGTCCATCTCTTGGACAGCAGGTCTTCCCAATCTGCTGTCCTGGGGGTCACTTCTCCATGGAGTTGAAGGGGGTCTCTGCACCCTGATGGTCTTCTATGGTTTGCAGAGGGGACACAGCAGGACTCTGCTCCATCTTGGGACTCCCACAGGGGGTCACAGCCTCCTTCATGCAACCACCAGTTTCAGCGTGGGCTCTTCCATAAGCTGCAGGGTGTGTGTGGGGGGGACGGTCTCCGCACCCCAATGGTCTTCCACCAGCGGCAGGGGCGTCAGCTCTAAGTCTTTCCCCCACTCTGGTGGGGAGGGGGGGGGAAAGGCTCCCTTCTCCTGCTATGCTGACCTTGGTGTCTCCTTGTTATCTCATGTTCTCCTCTGCTCTTCTCCCAGCTGGAATTCCTTCTGCACCAAAACCTTCTCTTCCTCTGTTCTTAAATATGTTATCACAGAAGCGCATCTCATTGGCCCAGCCTTGGCCAGCAGCAGGAAGTTCCTCCTGGACCTGGCTATTATTGGTTCTTAGGATACTGTAAGCTTCTAGCAGCTTCTCACTGAAGCTACCCTATAGCCTCCCCTGCTATTAAAACCTAGCCACACATAAAACCATGACATCTTCTCCAGGCTGAACAGACCAAGTTACCTCAGCCGCTCCTCAACCTTGAGGTTTCCTCTCAAGGCCCTTTACCATCTTCATTGCCCTCCTTTGGACACTCTCTAATAGCTTATATAACATATATAATATATAAAATAATAATGTATAGTTATTGAACTGATTGTAATACTTGGGTATTAAAAAAGTGTCAGGTACAGTAATGTGAGAAATTTCTTTCATGAGTTCTGTCTGACAGTGTAAAGGTTGCCCATGTAGTGGATTTGTTGAATATCCACAGTTCACAAAACTGCTGAAAATACATGCTCCATGACCAGCTCTCTTCCTGGAAAAGATTGATGGGCATTTCATTAGCAAAGAGTTGTTTGATGATTTGAAAACTGAAATGAAGGAAAAAATGGATCTTAATTCCTCACAGAATTAAAACTAAATTTCATAGACTTTTATGAAACCTGAACCTTGCTTTTCTTCTGGTCAGCAAAGCATACTCCAACTTTAGGACAAAATCTGTGGAAAAGTCTTAGTATTGAATGCAGCTGCAAAAATTTTGAATTAATCCAGTTTTTGGCCAAATTGGCAGCTGCACAACTTTGCATGTGTATACACCAAAGTAACTAACATGAGAATGAAGCAGAGTTGTCAACAGAAAAATGACAAATTAAACAGAAGAAATTAATGCGTTCAATTCACTTTAGTGTTACAAAGAAACACAAAAGATATTACGACTAATCTGTCAAAATAGACAATTATTTGAGAATTCTGGAGTTTGAACAGTTATTTGTACCTAAAAGAGTTTCAGAGGAAGTTATATACTGTTACATTTAAAAGTATCACTTTTAATCTTTTCTCAATGTTAAGATTTGCTGCAATTTGCACGTTCAACTTTATAAGGGATTCTTAATCTTGAATTCTTTATTTTTAATGGTATTTCTGAAACTTAACGTGCTATTTGCTCCTAAAGATAAAGGGAGATGTATGAAATATATATAAGAAGCCACAGAATGAGTTTTCTCCGAAGACTGTATAATAATTGATTCGATCTTTCCTACCCTAAATAACACTATATATAACACTATATAACACTATAGCCATGAATAAAACTGAAGGGAATGCATTGAAATGTAATTTCCACAATGTTTTCCTCTTCATGTAAAGCTTTTATGATTAATCAGTGGGGCTAGCTCCCATGTTTGGAAAGATTTCTATTTTCTGCAGAATAAATTATCAGAGCGCAACTTCGTAGCTTCAGAAGCTTCTGCATTGAGAAGTGATTCACAATAAGGCATTACATAGAATATTTAATATAGAACTTTAGGGAAAAGCCTGAAAAACTCTCCAAGTCACTTTTTGCTGAGATTCTTGGCATTAGAGATACAGTATCTTTGAAATGTTCTGTGGTTCATGTCTGACAATAGTAAAATAGTTCACCTCCAATACTTCACTGAAGACTGGTGCACCCATACATAGCAGTATGTTTAAAAACTAACTCAAAAATTCTGCTTCCTGTTTTAATTATTAACAACTTCAACTTAGGGAGCTGCTATTCCAACCCTCCTTTAGAAGAATCCTGAAACCAGGGATTGGCAAGTGCTCCAAGTGAAGTTCCTCATTTTCAGCAGTGGTGCTTTTACAGCACTAGTAGTTTTAAAACCAGCTTTTCAAGGATGAGTATTAATCAAAATGACGTTGAAACCTACATTTTTAGTTTATATTGGGAAACTGCAAGGGCAATAAGGAACTGATGATTGCTCAAGTCTATATGGATGCAGGATTCTGAATTAGCATTTTAGTCATAAATCATTCCATAAGGCTTACCTGTTTCAAACATGCTGTCTAGTCTTATTATATATTATAAACCATATAATTGTTCATTTGCATGGAATCTGAATTGAGACACCTTTTTATTATCTAGGGTTTTAATATTTTCATTTACCCAAAGAAGCTGTCTGATATACAAAAGTAAAAATAACAGTCATTAACCTTTACTCAGAAGACTACCTATCCACACGCAAATGCATGGGCTAATGCAAATTACTAAATACAGAACTGATCATCATATCCGTATTGTTTAGACATTTAACTTGCCAAATTCAGAAAGAAGATTGCATGATACGCAAACACAACAGCAGACCCAGTAAGGAAGGCAGGCTGTTTCTGTCCTCCTACATTTTCCTCAAAAGAATGTTGAAGAACTGAGATCGTTTACCTTACAGGGAGGATGAATGATAAAGGTATATTCAGCACATACTGTCTGTGAGGCAAGGTGGTAACTCCCGTTTTCCTTTTCCTATTCAATTAAAGGCACCTAGTTACATGGTCAGGACCAATAATCTTATAAGGTGACTCATCTGAACTATCACTGCAACTCTAATAAATCACTTCAAAGGGCTCCGAGTTTACTTCATACAAGACTGGCCCTCACTTTTGCCTTAAAAGATCAGTCTTTTTTATAAGGCCTTCTTTTTAATAAGGCCCTTCAAAATGTATGTGACCAAAATCATTATTTATCCTATGTTATATTAGTGTACAATTAGAGGAAAGGGAACGCTCTTTACTTGAAGAAAAAGGAAAACAGTCCTTAATTCTTTTAAAGCAGTTCATAATGTCAGTTTCTGCATTTGATTGCTGTAAAAAACCAGGTTGGGCCCAGCCTGAGGGGCTGTGGTCACCTGCCTGGCTCCGGTGGTAACTCTGCTGTGTCCATCTCTTTTGTGCCCACCGCGGCAGTGGACGGACAGTGGCAGGAGTGGAGCTCATGGAGCCAGTGCTCAGTGACCTGCTCCAATGGCACCCAGCAGCGCAGCCGGCAGTGCACAGCGGCAGCGCACGGCGGCTCCGAGTGCAGAGGGCCCTGGGCCGAGAGCCGGGAGTGCTACAACCCCGAGTGCACCGGTGAGTACCGAGCGGGTCCAGCGCGGGACAGCGGGCACATGGCAGGCTTGGCCCGGCGGGCTGCAGGGGACAGAGCAGGCACCCCCAGAGGGAGGCTAAAACTCGAGAAGTCATAAACTGAAACACAAGAAATTTCGCCTCAACATGGGGAAGAACTCTGTCACGTTGAGGGTGGCAGAGCACTGGAACAGGCTGCCCAGGGAGGTCATGGAGTCTCCCTCTCTGGAGACATTCAAAACCCACCCGGAGGTGTTCCAGTGTAACCTGCTCTAGGGGACCCTGCCTTGGCAGGGGCTTGGAGACTAGATGATCTCCAGAGGTCCCTTCTAACCCTAACTATTCTGTTGTGATTCTCTGACGCCTGCATCCTCACTCTTATTGATTTGATAAGTAAAAAGCTAAAGAATGCACCTTGAAAGGCTACATGACAGGCTGCACACTCTGCTTTTTGGTTTTATCGTTGTTTAGAGGTCATTCAGCAGTATTAAGCAGACTAGTTTGAAGCCAAAAAAGCTTAAGTTTTTTATGAATCTAGAAAGTGAATGTATATGAACCGCTTTGCATTTGCGCTGAGACTACTTCATGATCTTCTGACAGTACAAAAGCAGCCTTTCAGGTTATGTAGATTATGTGTGTACTTACCTTTAAGCCTCATTTTCTCTGTCAGAACACGTAAAAATCAAGATCTTAGAATATCACATTCAAAAATGTTTTTATTTATGTTGTAAATGTGTGTCATTGCCGTACAAAAGCATTATCCAAGTAAATTTAAAAAAAAAGATGAATGTCAGTTTTGCAGACCAAGTGAAAATTAATGTGTGTCAGTTCTTTTTATTCTATCTTGAGATGCCAGTCATTTAGACAACAATCCCATATTTAGGAGATAAGTAGAGACTTCCTCATCTTTCATGAGCCCACATGTACCATTTCTGTCACTGTTAGTTATATCTGGAGGGGCTTTCTTTTCTTACCCAAGTAAAGAACAACTTATATATTCTCCTTTATGACTTTAATCCTGTCACCACTTGAATTATATTTTTCCAAACAGCAAATGGCCAGTGGAACCAATGGGGCCATTGGAGTGGCTGTTCCAAATCCTGTGATGGTGGCTGGGAGAGGCGGATAAGGATCTGTCAAGGTGCTGCTGTGACTGGACAACAGTGTGAAGGAACTGGAGAGGAAGTTAGACGGTGCAGTGAACAGAGGTGTCCTGGTGAGATGAAAATATAATCACTGTTTTTATTTACACTATAGTATGGCTTACTTGAATGGATATCTTGAGGAAAGACAAGATCAATGTCCATAGAGCAATAGCTGTAAAGAGCCATATCTGGCCTTGCTTTAGACAAGTCACTGATGTTTTTCTCAGTAGTGTTTATCTAGCTAGGTGTAAAATTAGCCCAATTGGATATATGAGCACTGCATCACGTTTTAAATAAAGCACAATACCATAGTAAAAAACTTATCAAAAATATTTTATTTCCTATGAATGCCCATAGTATTTGGAATGCCAAAAATTTGCTACAGAAATTCTCTTTGAATGCACTATTTCTGAGAATACCAGAGCTGTTTTTGTAAATCATGGAATTCCTGTTATCCAGTGTACAGGTGACATATTTGTAATACATTTGGAGTAAATTCCACTGCAGTAAAAAAAGGGAAAAAGTCAGCCTTACCATACTGTACAGAATGAAAGAATACATGAGCAACATTTTCTAAAAAGGAAAGTAATTTAAAAAGAAAAAACACACCTTTTCTGTTTTCATATAATGCTTAAATATATTACTTTGCAGCACTTTTTCTTTGCCCTCCCAACAGATTTAAGTCTTTCTGACTGAAAGCCAATAAAAGTGTAGTTTTGAACTTCTTAAAAAATGGTGAATAAAGAAGAATAACTGTTGAATCAAGTAATATTTATCGGTCAAGACACATTGTCCTAAAGTAAAAGAATGCATTGTTGGATAGGTGAAAGTTAACAAAATAAGGTGTAAGTAGAGTAAGATGTTCTAGCCATTCACTTGGGAAATTATGGGATCTGAACTGCAAGCCAAGAAGAAGCAAAAAATCAATCTAGCTATTTGACTTCTGGACATTTCACTTAAACGGCAGAGATGCTTTGGGACAGGAAATGAGAAACATACCAGATGTGAATTTTATGTTATCAAGCCCATATTTTCATGGGCAGCATGTTTATCCCTTGAAAGCCATCAAAGAACAGTTTTCAAGGTATTTTCAGTACAGTAGAACAACAAATCACATTGCATTTGAAGAACAACAAAAAGACTATTTGTAGCTATAAAGTTAAAACCCTATACTGTAGAAGTTAACCAAATTTAACTTGCTTTTTAAATGATGTCTTTAATTTTAATAAAACTTTCATTATTTGAAAAGCAGTACAAAACTGAATTTGTATTGAATTCCTAAAAAATATTGTAATTTCCATAGGTAATGCAGACTTCCTCTATAAAACCACAACACTAATAGAAGATTAATATGAATCTTCTCAATAATCAGACATTCAGATGAACCAGCTTCTGCTTATAAAACCATTCTTGAAATTATTAGCATTTTTGTATATGAAAGTAAAACCATGCTGCTGCAGTCCAATTTTCAAAGGTTGCCACCTGCTGTTAATAAAATATTTTACAGATATATTTACAAGTCAAATGTACACAGAGTTTTATTTGCCATTTGGTAAATTTATTTATTTATGTTATCAATTCCGGAATAAAATCAGTGTGCTTATAGAAACCATAACCTAAATAACCTTTTAGCAAGCTATACTTGTGCAAATGATTGTACATGAATAACAGACTTAATTTATCTGCACCTAGACTGACATTTACTAAAGTGTCTCAAATTTAAATGGAGAGAGTGGATAATTTACCAAAATTTTATAAAATTATGTAGTGATTTACACTGTGTAAAGACCAAGCAAAACTGGAAAGTACTGTACAGAGATATTTGTTCAAAATATAAGCAAATTTCATATTTTTCTACTTTCTTCCTTAGCCCTAAAATATCTCCGAAAAGCTATTTTCTTCCCAGTGGTTTCTTTCTCCATGTAAATCATGCAGAACATGAGAAACTGAAATGTTGAATTTTTTTTCTTGTATTAGCATTGCTTTGCATAAGACCAGATCCTCAGCTCTGTAAACCTGTGTAATATTTTTGTAAAGGGGATGAAGATGCACCTTCTTTTATCCCTCAGAAGTCTATAGACTTACAAAAAGTTAAATTATGCCTGACTTTAAACTGTGGAAGCAAAAGGAGAATAAAACCTTTTTGTAGTACAGTGGCTGATCTTAATAAAATGCTAATTGTTCAACTGGATTGAAATCTATCTTTTCCAGTCTTATTCTGGGATTGTTATATGAAACCAAATCCCATGCTTGGCAACACTTGTACATATTACATAAAAATTAACCAGGTCCCCATATCTTTTCATCTGCAAAATTAAGTTTGTCTCTTCCTCACATGACAGCAGGTATGTCCTGTCATAAGATTGAGAACAGAAAAATTTTAATCAGTGTTTGCCATGTGCCTGCGATTGTTGTGTACCTGCAGCTCTAGACCAGTCTCGCTAGGAACGGCATCCGGGAGGGGAGGGCCAGCTCTTTTTTCTGGTGCTAGGGCAGAGAGCCCTGCACCACGGCTTCAGGCTGCATGTGACAGAGCAGGAAGATAGGCTTGGACCCAAGAAGATGTTAGGAAGCAATTCTTTACAGAGAGGGTAATCAGGCATTGGAATGGGCTGCCCAGGGAGGTGGTGGATTCTCCATCCCTGGAGGTGCTTAAGAAGAGACTGGATGTGGCACTTAGTGCCATGGTTTAGTAACTGTGGTGGTAGTAGATCAAGGGTTGGACTTGATGATCTCAGAGGTCCTTTCCAACCCATCTGATTCTATGATTCTATGAAACAGAGCTGTTTACTGGCTAAAAATCTTGACTGGACACTTTGTAGTTTGTGTTTTGCATTATCTGAACATTATGCAAGATTTTCTTCATAGTTTCTCAGTGATTCTTTTCAAATGGTTGGGCAGGGACTGAATTACATTTGTAGAAGCTGAATATAAGCAGCATTAAGGAAGGGAGGCTCAGAACTATCATCTGAAAGTTGGTTTCTCAAACTGCTTGATATCTGGACAGATTTTGAGTATCTTTGTGATTTGTTTTTATTCACAGTTATAAATTTTAAGCCTGGGTTTTTCCTTCCATTTTGTAATATTCTGGGAATGAAAAATAAAGATATGAAGATATTTTAGTTTCAGTCATTTGTCCTTTGTTGCATTCCAAATGTCTAAAGTTGAATTTCAGTCTAATAGGTCAGCAGTACTCTGCCGTCAAAGTATTTGTCTGTGAAGGATAACATCAGAAAATTGGAAACAAATAAGAGAAAGTAAAAAAAAAACTTCTAGGTTTGGTAAGTGGCTAGTCACTTAGGAGTCACTGCAGAAAACTTACACAAGATGAATGAACACTAGGCCTGTCCCACAAGAGTAATAAAGACAGCTAGGTAAAAAAAGAAATTGTAGTTGATATATGATAAGGTATTACATGGCAAGCTGATCAGAAACTTTTAGAAGAACATGTGGGAGAAATGAGGTAATTTCAGTCAAAAACTAAGAGATATGAGAATGAAGAACATAGTACAGCATTATTCAGGATAGAAAACTTCTGTAGATATATTTTTATAAAAATAGGACCATGTTCTTATGACAGCTTTAAGAATATATTAGGCTCCAATAATAGAGTATTGGTTTCCAGAAATACTTAATTCCATAACAGTTAAATCTATATTGACTCTATCTATGATTCCAATATTAATGCTTTACCCAAATTTTACTCAAAAGAGATTCTCAACATTTTTCTCATAAGCATATTGTCAGTGTTAGAAAACCTAATACAGGAACTGTTCAGACCAAAATATTACTGAAAACAATGCTAGACTATATTGTTTGTTAACAAAAAGATAACAGGGCACAACTGCTACTAAAGATTAGCTACTGATTTCCTATTGAAGCTAGAAGTTTTCTTCAGTGTAATACGAGCTAGATAAGACAGAATATGAGAAAGTAGAAGATTCAAATAATTGGCAACAGCTAAATAATAAAATGAAACCTTTTTGTTTTGTTTTGCCTCTGATTACAACACTAATCTTTTAAGACATTCAAAAGCATTTTTTCTGTTGTCTTTGTTTAAGATAATATTGCCTATGGCATTGAATTAGGATTCTCAAGAGGAGCTGTAGTTCTACCAACATTTGAGCTACTGTGTGCCTTAGGCTAACTTGCTTCACCCTCATATTACCCTTTTCTGCCTAGGTAGATGGTAAACTCTATGAGATTGTGCATCTCTTGCTATGTCTGTGTGCAGTACAGAGGTTCCACAGATTCCCAGTGGGTCAGTTGCCTCTTGGAGAGGCACATCCTTTGTCCAGTAATGTCAGAAGACTGTGCTTCTGGACCACTGACTTTGTTGAGTGTGCTTAGGGGGGATGAATCCAGGCCTGTCATTACGGGGGTACAACATGGTAAATTTGAGTACTTGCTCTGTGTGGGAAGATATTGCTGAAACACATCATCAGTGAAAGAGATCTGCTTTTTATTTGACAATTACTTCAAATTAGCTCAGTATTTGCTGTTTGCTTCTAAATTTTATCAGTGCTCTGTGATTTTGTACAGTGAAATCACACTGTCTGTGGGTGTGTTATGAATTAATTGTGCCATAGTAACAGAAATACTTGAACTGGTCTGAGCAGAGCCAGCAGGGTCAGCAATGCTTTTTAATTCAGATATGATACCACTCCAGTGTGACTATGTCTTCATGAGCAACATGGGTTGGAGCCTCACAGATGCTTTAATGTGGGTGGATGTCTGATGAGTAAGCTCTGTCAGATATATTTTAGCTTTGGGAAGAACTGGTTCATATTTTTTATGCACAGCGTTCTTTGATCCAGGATATTTGTACAAGGCATTGAAAAGCCAAGGGTCAACCAGGGACCAGGAAAACTTCTTTGCTGGGCTAAGTGATACCAAGTTACTCCTACACCTCTTTCCTGGTGACTCTGGGTCTTGGGAGTGCTTTTTACTTTGAACACAACACACAGGTGCACAGTTTATCTCTAGCACTAGCCTGAAGTTGAAATATAATCTTGAATTCTGAAAGCTGTAATGCAAAAGCACATTAGTACCCTTCCAAATAGATGAGAAATCTCTGATATTACCTGTGACTTGCTAACACAAAAGAGAAAATATGCTGTATATGTGTGCATGTAGATGCACATTTATATTTTTTTCCAGAAAAAAACCAACAAACAAACCAAAACAAACCAAAAAAACTCAAACACATTTAGCATTTAGTATGTGGAAAAAAATAAGAGTTTTAGTTCTGAGAATCAACACCTAAATGTTGATTAGTGAATACAACACGTTTGTAATGGTCACAGCTGCATGATAAATATACCTCTCAAAGAGCTCTAAGCCCTGGCAAATTTCTGTGATTTATAATATTACCTCCTTATTATGTTAATTTACACTCCCTAAAACATAACATTTCTTTTGTTTATAAGGTCATAGTAGAATGGTAATTGCATTTGCTTATGTCACCAGATGGCTTATGTTTATCAAAATCTGGCTTTTCACGTTGTAACACTGTCCTGTTGCATTCACTCTTTGGGCACATCCGAAGCAGGGCGAGTATTCTAGATTATGAACATAACTGACTTTCTTTGGGTTTTGCCATTAATGGATCTCTTGCTTTTTTAGCAGCACCAACTGCCTTGATTTACGATTCAAGAATGCTGATGGTGAGGCAAATTTAGCAAGCGATTTTTCTGCCCAACTGTGATTCATATTAGTATTACTGAGCCATCTGCTAGGTATTCTTTGTCCTCTACAAAGACAGGATAAAGCTTTGTGAAAAAGTCTACTCAGTTCCCTTGCTCACACTTCCATCAGCAGAAGTACAGAACAGGGAAGATGGACGATTTTATGGGTTAGATAATGGGATGGGCAAAATCTGTAATCTGTCCCTGCCTCTGCCAGAGATTTCCCATGCAACCATGGGTGAATCATTGAATTGCTTTCTGCCTTATTATGCTACCTGCTAGAGCAAATTTCCTTTCTCTTTTCTTTTTCTTGCCTTGTAACCACTTTGCTGCAATACAGTGTGATTACGTATTTTTCCAGGAATACATATAATAGTAATAATAAACAACTCTTGGCTTTTCTCTGCTGAACTTGGAATGAATTAGATTTCAGTAACTAGCATGTCAGTGCTGTAAGTTGTGAGATGACTTCAGCCAGAGGTTTTCTGTTAATTCAATTTACTCAAAAATCATAAACTGGAATCTACAGTAAATTACAAAAAGCAAAGGAATCTGCAGTTGTGACCATGTGAAAATAAAATATAAAGAATTTGCTGAAGCTTTTTTCCACCATACAATTCTGTTATTACAGAATTGTGACAATATTTTCTCTCTTTAAATGATATTGTGATAAGCAGTAAAAGGTTATTTTGTTTTATAGCCACTCAGTCCCACATTATTGACTATACTTGCTTAATTACCAACTTGTACTGAAACACATTTCAAATAAATAACCTGTTTTTTGGTCTTTGGAATATACAGCTCTCATTTAGCACCTTTAACACATTTAATGTTTCAACTGTGGTTTCAGAACTGATTCTTCCACATACAGATTCAATTTTAGAAAAATATTTACAAATTTTAGTGTAAGATAAGCATCATAGCTTATCACATTTTAAGTATCATCATCTTCTGATAGATGCTTAATGTTATTGATCAAAATAGAGCAACAGGGAAAGATTCAGACCTATTAACATTGCAGCTACAACCAAAAGAGTGCTTGTTTTCTGGAGAAAATAATGGCACAGGTTATATGAAATAAATACCATCACAGATATACAAAAATTGTGGGGTTCTCATTTTTGCATTTTTTTACTTCAAACTTAAAATTAAACCAAATTATGTTAACATACACATCTCAGGAAAAAATGGAGTAAGATTGAACACTTGTTTTTCTGATATAAAATATCTGTTTTATGTTAATGTTTCTATTTAAATTCTCATTTATAAATGACAGCACCTTATGAAATATGTCCTGAGGACTATTTGATGTCAATGGTGTGGAAAAGGACCCCAGCTGGGGACATGGCATTCAATCGATGTCCTCTCAATGCCACAGGTACGGTACTACTTTGAAATTTTATGATGACAAAAAAGTGGAGTAATATTTTGCATTGTGTCTTAGAGAAGTCATTACTAGACTCATGTAAAAATGCATATATGTGAATATATCTATAAAAACTCTGCATATTTACTTATGCATATGCATGCATATATAAACGTACATATACTGTCTCTTATAGCTTACATGTATGAATGGGATATATATATATGTATAAACATACATATGTGCATTATATTCAGAGCAAAAAAGCTGAGGAAAAATCAATTGAAATGGACCTACCAGGCAAAGTGATGAAAATTAAGCAAAACATAAAATTTTTTAAGAAAACAATGATAAAAAGTGATCAAGTAAACACTGAAATGTGATTTGGAATCTTACACTAATCTCTATATACTGATGATCATTACATGAAATTGTTTCTATGTGTGCTTTTAAAATAGCATGAAATATAGTTTAAAAATGGTTCATTCTTGCCAGTTGCTCTGACTTATACAAATATTTTCTGTCTTCTTTGTCTATTACAGGCACCACTAGCAGACGCTGCTCTCTCAGTGTTCATGGAGTGGCCTTTTGGGAACATCCAAGCTTTGCTAGATGCATATCAAATGAGTACAGACACTTGCAGCATTCAGTAGGTGCAAAGCCAGCTTTAGTACTTGCTCTGTTTATTCATTACTAATTATTGGTGTGCAAAAAACCTTATTTACTCTTAGATTTCTGATAAGAAATGCCAAGAGGAAAACAGACCTGAGAAATAACAATTCATATTAATGGATATTATTTGGATCTTGTGTATTGCTGGTGTTTGTGAAATAACCTTTGTCTTACTGTAGAAGTGGAAAAATGAATCAGAGTCCCTTCTTTCATGTCAACTGTGTGAAATTTTTATAGGGGTAATTTTTTTCATAGGTAAGACATATTTTGATTTATTAGAAAATGAGATACGAATAAATAAGAGTGACTGGCTGAGAATTTTATAATACCGTGAATTCTTTAATTGCAGATTAGGAAGCCAGGAATGATATTTTTTTTTGCTATCAAATTTAGAACTTCGCCTTTGAATGTAACAATAGGAAATGATTATAGGGTAAAGCTATTGCAGTGTCTCGGAAAAAATAAAGTAACTGCAGATGAAGAATTATTATGTGGTGTTTTACAGTATGCCTAACAAAAAGTTTCTTTGCCAAGCATATGCATTATACATTTATCTATTGCCTAAATATGTTTATATGCACAGATGTAATACATTGGAAATTAGAAATATACCACCATGGTATATGCTAGGTACATTGATAACACTCTAATTCCATAGCCAAAGCATTCAGCCAGGTTAATAGTATAGTGGGAAGCGGCCTTTGAAGGTTCTCATGGACAGTGGTTTTTGCCTGCATGATATATTTTACTGACACTCTTATTACTCTGACTCCTTTTCCAAAGGCCACTGCTCCATTTATCATTCAGCAGAGGGACACTAATTCAGCCCTGTGCTTCATAACTTCCCAAGATCTCAACCAAGTGCAACACTTCTGTAACATGTTTAAAAATCTTGGGTGACTTAAAAAGCAGTAACCTGGCTGTCATCCCTCAAATATGGATTGCTTCTTAGAGAAGATTTTGATTAATTCCTTTGAGCTGCATTTCTGTTTCAGTAGATCCAACTTATTTGAGGCCTAGAATTCAGTTTCAGGGAAGGCCAAAGCAAGAATAATTTTTAAAACAGGACAGAATAGATTGTCAAAGAAATTTTCCCTACTACATAGAAACTTTTCTATTTTATATTGCTTTCTGCTTGTTCATCTTTCCTCTTACTGTTCATGCTCAAAAAACACATTGAGTTGGCTGTAACTGTTTTGCATTTAATATTTCTGGCATTTTATTTCTTTTACAACAGCTGAATATATTATGTCTAAGCTAGTTTGCAACTCAAACAGTGGGAAATGCTGTTTCATGCTATTTAGTGATTTGACTTAACTGGCTGACTTTTGGTGAGGCACTGATAGTTTGTCAAGAGCTGCAAGTCTGCCTGGCAGGAAGGGGACATTGTTGAACAAAGGAAGGCATTTCTAACCCGATCAGATTTACATTTTCTTCTATATTTCCTTTTTCAAAAAATTAAATATTAATAGACCACACTGTGAAATATTCTTTTTGCCAAAGAACATTTAAAAATAGGTAAAGCTTCTTTAAAATTACACAAGCACCTAAACATACCTTAATGCTGCCCAAAATTTCAGTCCAGCTTATATATATACAAATTAAAGGAGAAAAGTGGATTTCTTTTGCACTTGGGAGCAATTCAAAAAGAAAACTGGCCTATCTTACATCTTACTCCTTCTCAAAGTGAACAACACAGCATATTTAAAGAATCTGAGAAAACAGAGGTAACGACCTATAAGGTCATCGCCCTGCAAACGTAGGCTTGTCCCCCTACGATACATATGTCAGTTCCAGAAATCCCCCAAAATAGGGCTTTATAAGAAAGCTGCTGACAGACGGTGTTTCTATAATAAATATGTGTGCTTATGAAAGCATTTATGAGACGCCTTAGTGTGCTTAATTTACCAATAAAATTATTTTACTAACTCAGACCAGGAGTGGGGGATTGTCACTGAGTTCTGTGAGTGTTCCCATAAAATCTGAGTCTGAGCTGAATTCCTTTCATTTATTATCTGAAATACATAAAAGAAAAGGAGGTCTTCAAAAAGTGATGTTTCTGAAGTTATTTAAAGCAGTTGATATGCATACATATAATAGTTAATACATTAAAGCATAGAATAGAGACAGGTGCCTGTCTCTTTGCTCTCCAAACAAGCCACATATGATCCAGAACCAGCCCAGAAATCATGTAGTACAATTCACATGATGCTGTGCTTAAGAAAATACTCTATAAAGAAAAGTGTTTCATGTGATAGGAACCAGAAAATACTGCTTTGGCCACAGACCCTGCTAACCTGGCTACACAGATGATGGGCTGGAAGCTTACAGTTACACTAGTAAATAAAACTAAACAAGGTGACTGCCCAAGCTTAAAAACTGCCCTTGTAGTTATCTACACTATTTAACTGTGTGTCTGTTAGCATGCTCCCTGACATCATTTAAGACCATAACAGTGATCACTCTCCCAAACAATGCCTACCATACTCTAGAGGATAGCATAGCAGAGAGGCCATTGTCAGCAGGCAATAAAAGCATAGTTTTCTGGGACAGAGGAGGGATAAAGAGTTTAACTTGAGGGAACCAGAATTCTTTGCTATATATAGTGTAGAATTTTACCACATAACCACAGGTGGTTGACCCCTGAAGATTGTTTCCTTACTGTGTGGAACTACAGTAGGTTCACTGCCTCAAGCACAAAGCTTTTATTTTTACTATTTTTTTCTATTACTCACCTGGAAGTGATATGGGACAAAGTTCCACTCTTAATAAGCCGTATTAAAGTAGCAGAAACCCAGATAGTGCACTAAATCTCCATTTTTTGTTGATGGGGAACTGAGACCAATTAAGCAGGAAATTTATCTCCAGTCTTCTGAGTTAGTGTCCAGCCACTTTTCCATCTTAATGTTCCCACCTCTCCATGGGACAGAACCGAAAATCCCTAGCATGGTAAAAATAAAACTACAGGGCCTCTGAAGAGACTTATGCACTTGAACACGATGAAACAGGAAGGGAAATGGTTTGACTTGTGAAGATCTGAAGTTAGTTTACGTCTTTCAAGGGCACAGTGCCCTATGCAATTCATGTGTAGGAGCTTGAGTAAAAGCAGTTAATAGAATGATGGACTTCAGCTATGCCACAAATGTACAGTCTGCACTTCTGTTAGCTTATTTTACCTTGTGCACTATGGAATACAGGTTCCTTTTAAAACTCAGGAAGACAATTAGATCTCTTTGACTAATAGAACCAATTAGTCATGAATAATTTATCCAACATTTGGTACAAATCAGTCATCAAATGAATTCAGCAAATACTGTTTGGCCAGCTTACACAGCTGGTTGACTAATATGAAAATTTATTCATTGAACATATTAAGGGACAAAAATGCCCAAATCCATGAAATAAACCTTTAGGAAATTATTTGCTTAGCTCTAATAATAATACCTAAAGAACCTAATTAGAATTATTCTTCCTAGAGCACTATAAGTAGAAAATGCAAAGTGGTAAATAGGTATACTTTGCCTTCTGGAATCATAACCTAGAGAATAAAGCAATAACTTGAACAGAAAAAGAAACATCACACACTATATATCAGATTTTGTTCTAGTTTTCTTGCATTGTCGTAACATGCTTGCAGTACCTGCAGCTTTGCATTAAGAAAATGTTCTTAGTCAAGCATGGTGTTTCAGGACTGCTAACAGTCATCCTTGCAGCTAAGAAGGAATATTTTGCCCAATGATGTGCAATTTGTTAAATGTGTCCTTGAGAAAGAGGACATAACAACAAAGAAATTCTTCCAAGTGTCTTTCTTATTGTGGATAGAGATGAAGGATAGTCATACATTTTAATAAAATCTAGTGGCAGTGAATATCCTTTCTTCAGTTCCTTCTGGATAGTTCTTGGTCACATATTGATCACCAGATTTCAGTTAATAAGGAGAAGTTTCCTTGCTTTCTCTAATTCCAGCATAAATTTTCAGAATTTGGGGGATTTTCTCCCCTCTGTTGGATAGACATGGTTTCAGTTTTCAGACCATTTTCCCAAATCAATTACTGCTATAGCAGAAGTTGCTAAAGCCTATTCTCTACCCTTGGCATATAGTGTAATTTTCTGAAAACTGAACTCCTTCAGTCTAACTAACACATTTTAATCTCTTTAAAGTGTATCTGTTGCTAGCTTAATGGACTGTTATATGTGGAAAGGCAGATTAGATGATGATCTAATGACCCAAACATAGTCTGTATAATATTATGAAGTATGCTCCTCATTACTAATGATCTTCTTTTGATCTGGAAGCAGAAAATGGTCTGCCTAATTATTTAATGTAGAATTGTTTGCTTTAGCTAGTACTTGGTTAATTTGGACTAGTATCTTCTGAAGTGTGCGTTTTTTTACTTTATTTGAATAAACAGGGCAAAGTCTTTCCTGAGACAAAGAAAACTATTCATGCTGTGACTGGATATGAGTGACTGTCTGACCAAGAATAGAATGAGTGATTAGGAGCCCACAGGCCTATTTCAGATGGTACCCTCAAATAAGAATTAATTTGACTTTCATACTCTCTTGAAGCTTATCGAATTTGGTACACTACAAGAAATAAGACTAGGAAGCAAGAGCCCAGCATTGGGAATGTCCTACATTATCCTGCTTCCAAGAGCATGGCTAAAGACTTCTTCATCTGTTCTTAATCCATTCTAAAGATAATAGGCACCTAAATTAGAAAAAGACAGCAAAAAACCTAAAAACAAAATAAAAACCCAAAGTGACACAAGAATCCACTCACACCCTCTTCAACTGCCCAAAAATCTAAAAACCAGAAAACAAAAGACTTGAATGGGAGTTAGTGCAGAAAAAAAAAAAGAGATTAAAATAATTAATTAAGGAAGAGCAATGAGTTTTCATAGCTTATGAGCTCTTCAGGACTTGATTATGAAAGCCTTTATTACCATTTTAAATTAATACCATTAATGAATAAGATCTCACCATGGAGTATTAGAAACTGATTTTGTGAAAATGGAGAAAATACTTGAATATTAAGGCTATTTCTATTTTCTACTCAGTTATGCATTCATACTAAGTAATTGCATTTACTGAATTACAAAAAAATTGTGAGGGATCTTCTTAAAAAATATTAATAATATATCACTGTCTTATCACACATTGGAATAGCCCTTTTGCCTAAAGTGAGATTTCCTTTACGTGTCTTTTGGACACTCTAGTTTGGAAGAGATTTGTACTGTGCTCATAAACAATGACTCAAGCTAAAGCCTGTCATCTACAAACTTTGTTTCTGAAGGTCATCTCCAACATTATCAGAAAATCTTTTCTAATATAGCCCATTTTATAAACTCATGTAGCACAGTTTTCTAACCTGGATGATGAAATTCTACATTGAATTGCCATGATAAAATTAAGGTAGCAATTTCTTAGAATCATAGAATGGTTTGGGTTGGAAAGGACTCTAAAAATCCTCTAGTTCTATCCCCTTGCTGCCATGACCAGGGAAACCTTCCACAAGATCAGGTTGTTCAAAGCCCTGTCCAACCCTGAACTTCCAGGGATGGAACATTCACAAATTCCACTGCCTCATGAAACTCACAGTAAAGAATTTCTCCCTAATACCTAGTCTATATGTACCCTCTTTCAGTGTGAAGCCATTCCTCCTTTTCCTATCACTGCATGCCCTTGTAAAAACGTACTGGAAGGTATAAGGTCTTCCTGGAGTCTTCTCGCCAGCTGAACAGTCCAAGTTCCCTCAGCCATTCCTCATAGGAGTGGTGCTCCAATCCTCTGATCATCTTTGTAGCCCTCCTCTGGATTCACTCCAACAGGTCTGTGTTCTTCTTATTTGAGGGCCCCGGAGCTGAACACTGTGCCACTTTGAGCACTAATAGAACACATTCCTGCAAAATGGGGTCCTTTTTATCAGAAAGTGGGAAAACCAAAATATCTCTTAACTCTTGAGAGTTACAAAGGAAAAATCTGCATATGAATTATCACACTGATGTCAAAATATTAGCACTTAAGAAGGAGCATGGGAACTCATGCAGGTGAATCTTTACATATCAAACTAATAATATAGCCATAAAAATGCTTTTTGGCTGCTTCTCCTCATACTATAATTTTGTTTCCACTTTTTCCACATCAGTGTTAGTCACAATTTAGCAAGTGCATGGCTAAAATATAATTTGATAAAAAGAACTCTGAGGTGAATAATGATTTGCTCAGCTGCAGCTCATTAGAGATGATTTTGTTTTTCCAAATTATATTACAAGGGCAGCATATCAGCCTGTCCATGTACTCCTCACTGAAATGACTGCTGTACCCTGGGGAATATAAGGCTTCCTCCTAAAAAATTTACTGCTCCTTTTTTTTTTTTTCTTTTTGCTAGTTTAGTGCTTCATTTCTTTTTATATAGCTGCAGAGCAAAGCAGCCAGGCTTAGTTTTATGGATTTGAATGCAGGGGCCTCAATAACAAGATTTTTGGTCTGCCTCAGTCTGTACTTACACTGGTATACACCAGCTGTTCATCTTCACCTTTGCAGCCTTTGACAGGCAGGGAAGTTGTATCAGTAAATGCCTTGCCTTGCTTCCCCTGTAAGCCCCGAATCTGTAGGAACCAGCTCTGTTTTGTCACTTCCATTATCTTTACTGGAGGATGACAAACTTTTCTCTCATCAGAGATCAACTGATCAAGAGATTGCAACAGGCAGCAGTTTTCCCCTGCCTCACTAACATTTTCCCATTCTACACAGAAGATTAAAACTTCAGGAAAAAAAAGCTAATGACTTCAGTGTCACTGTTGGCTTAATGGTGAAGGCACTCATTTGCTTCTGAGAAAGCTTCACCTGCTCTGGCCTGCCAAACTCATTGCATGGAATGAAATGTTGTGGATTTCAGTGCTTTTAACACCATGTTATAAAGTTAGTATGGTTTTCACAGTCTTCTAACAGATCTGCTTCATCCTCTGTAAATATATATGCACTTAGCCAAAGAGAGGAAATAACCCAGTACTTCAGGCACTCATATGAACTATGCAGTATAGAAACCAACTGCTCCATCCCAAGTGTATGTTTTTTTCCATAACTGTCTGTGTTACAATAGGCACCAGAAATTAGTACCTTAGGATCAATAGAGTGAAATGTGTTGAAAGCTACTCTCGTACCTTCTCCATTCATGACATTATAGTGCTTGATTTCACCAACGTACACCTCAAACTTGCCTAGCTGAATAGAGAGCTGTGGCTGGAACTCAGGAAAAAAGATGACATTATGACACTGGGGAAAAAGGGACAGAGAAGTCAGGAGGACTACAGGAATGTCATTACGTCATGTAGGGAGAAAATCAAAAGGGTCAAAGTCCAGTTAGATCTCAATATATATATTAACTTATAATTTTTACTGGTGTAAAAAAAAAAATTAAAAATGTTTCTATAAATACATTAGCAACAAAAGGAGGGCTAAGGAGAATCTCCATCCTTTACTGGATGCAGGGGAAACATAATGATGTAGGATGAGAAAAATACTGATGTACTTAATGCCTTCTTTGCCTCAGTATTTACTCATGAGACCAGTTGCTCTCCAGGTACCCAGTCTGGAAAACAGGGACAAGGAGCAGAATGAAACCCCCATAATCCAAGGGGAGATAGTCAGTGATCTGCTAGACTATGTAGACACATGAGTCTATGTGATGGAATGGGATACATCCAGTGGTACTGAGGGAGTTAAAGGAAGTGCTCCCTGAGACACCTCCCATTATTTGTCAGCAGTCCTGGATAACCAGGGAAGTCCCAGCTGACTGAAAGTTACCGAATGTGACACTCTTGTCCATGAGGGGCCGGAAGGAGGATCCAGGGAACTATAGGCCCAGCCAGGATGGGTTTAGGTAAGACAGGTCCTGCTTAACCTACCTGATCTCCTTTTATGACAAGTTAAAACCTCTAGGGAAAGGCTGCAGATGTAGTCTACCTGGACATCAGTAAGGCCTTTGGCACTATCTCCAACAGTATTCTCCTGGAGAAATTGGCTGCCCATGGCTTGAATGGGTGCACTGTTCACTGGGTAAAAAACTGTTTAGATGGCTGAATCCAGAGAGTGGTGGTGAGGGGAGTTACATCCAGTGGGCAGATGGTCACTAGTGAGTTTCCCCAGGATATTGGGTCAAGTCCTGTTTAATATCCTCACTTATGACCTGGATAAGTGGATCAAGTGCACTCTCAGTCAGTTTGCTTATGACACCAAATTGAATAAGAGTGTTGATCTACTGGAAGGCAGGAAGGCTCTGCCAAGAAGTCTGGACAAGCTGGATCAATGGGTCAGGTATGAGGTTCAACCAGGCCAGGTGCCAGGTCCTGCACTTGTGTCACAACAACCCCATGCACCTCTACAGGCTAGGGGCAAAATGGCTGGAAAGCTGCCCAGTGGAAAAAAGCCTTGGGATGCTGATCAACAGTCAGCTGAACATGAGCCATCAGTGAGCCCAGGTGGCCAAGAAGGCCAGTGGCATCCTGACCTGTATCAGGAATAATGTGGCCAGCAGGATGAGGGAGGGCAGTGTTCATCCCTTGTATTCAGCACTGGTGAGGCCACACCTTGAGTCCTGTGTCCTGTTCTGGGCCCTTCACTATAAGAAAGATATTGAGGTGCTGGAGTACAACCAGAGAAGGGCAACGAAGATGGTGAAGGGTCTGGAGCACAAGTCCTATGAGGAGCAGCTGATAGAGCTGGGGTTGTTTAGCCTGGAGAAGAGGAGGCTCAGGGGGAACCGTATTGCTATCTACAGATACATGAATGGAGGTCTCCTCTCCCTCGTAACTAGTAACGGGGTGAGAGGAAATGGCCTCAAGTTGAACCAGGGGAGGTTTAGTTTAAATATTAAGAAAAATGTTTTTCTGGAAAAGATTGTCAAGCTTTGGAACAGATTACCTGGGGACATGATGGAGGCTCCATTCCTGGAGTTATTTAAAAGATGTATAGATGTGGCACTAGGGGACATAGTTTGATGGTGGACTTGGATGTGCTGTGTTAACAGTTGAACTCTATGATGTTAAAGGTCCATTCCAACTTAAATAATTCTATGATTCTATGATCTTGCCAACATATACATGTACCTTAAATTTAGAGATACTATACAATGGGAGAAAACATTTACCTGCTTTTCTGCACAACCACATCACAATTTCATTCAACCTGGAAACACAATTCAACCTGGAAAGCTGCATTTTTCCTTTCTGCTTTCGAATATCCGCTTTTTAATAGCCAATCATTCCCCCTTGTTAAATTCAAAGAAAAATTTTCAATAGAAAATTCTATCCTCTGAGCACCCATAATAATTTTTCCATGTCTGGAGGAGACACATTTACCAAAGAGTAATGTGTGTGTTAAATGAAATGTGCTTCTGTGTTTGTGGCTGCTGCTGTGTCTGCAGCAGTGAGCAGCTGAGTGTTCCCTGATCACACTGATATTCCAAACCAATCAACACTGCAGCCACAGGTGAACTACAGTGGGATCTGGCCAGAGGTAAGGCAATAGAAGGCCATTTAAGAACCCAATACAGAAAGAATCTAATTTTCCCGTAAAGTCTACAAGAACTGCAGGAACCTTCACTCCAACTGAATGCAGCATTAGCTGCAGAATGACTGCAAGAATTTGACTTGGCAGTTAGAGGCAAAAAAGTGGTCACAGCATCTTACACTTAGAGCCATTCCCTTCCTTTTTTGTCCACTACTTCATTTGCTGCATTATCCCACCATGTTTTAGTTCAGGTTTGTTAAGTATTTGAGGCACAAAGGATTTTTCTCTTGCTTATTACTTGATGCAGTACTCCCATGCAGAAATTAGGGCTCCCTGATAATGCTAATTTTCTTGAAGAAACCATTTTTGTTTTTCCTGCAAACAGAAGTGAATGTCATGGGAATGACTGTATAGAAAAAAATAAATACAGAAATTGGTTAAAATCAAATAGGCACATAGATGGAAACATTTAATCAGACTTTATGTTTTAGGGACACATACTTACCAGGATGACCATGTAGCATAAAGAAAAGAAAGACAACTCATTTGTAGTACGTCCCTTTGTGACCCCTAGCCTCAGCCATTCAGTCAGTATGGAGAACCAGGAGACTTTACCTCAAGCAATGTTATGTCTGTCATAGAATGAAAACAACCCTCTCAGAGTCGTCATTCTCTTTTTCCTCTCAACTCTTGCTCTTGTCGGGTTGCATTATACATAGATAACACAAATCTTGAAGACATGCCCTCTGGTTAAAAACTGAAACAACAATAACAACAGCAAGATCTCTCACACAGCACACCAACGTGAGCAGAATTTAATAATAGATAATTGGAGCATTTAAGAGCAGTATTTAATAAAACAATAGTAGAAATCTTAATCAATAAACACAATGATAAGTATAAGGAAAAAAAAAGTGATCTGTTTAATGATTATTCATTACTCAACCGTAGAGTCATTTGTTACTCCGCCAAAGAGCATTCTTATATATTCAAAATATGTATTAAAATGTTTTGTTGAACCCATGCATAAATTAAAATACTGAAATTTTATAATTACTTTCTCTGTTATCTATTTAGTGTTTATAGCTCAGGGACTAGAATTGACAGTACTGATGACGATGATCATGATTAAAAAAAGGAATTATGTAAAGGGATAAAGTGGCAAAAAAAATATCTTGAGCAACATAGGAGTTTTCTTGTGAGAGTAGAGAAAAAAGGTACAAAAAAACCAAGCATCCCCCTAAGCTGTTCACATTCTTCTTCCAAACACCTTTTTGACCTCCACAGATACTAGATGAGGTTTTCTTCAAAAATTCTTTTATACACCTCATCACATATAGAAGACCACAATTTCCTGACATCTGTGCAGAGATTCAATTTACCTGAGATTAATGTCTAGAACAGCACAGGATTCTGTGTAATTAATCTGCCTTCTTTTATCTAAAAACAAATCACTGTTGTGAGGAATATTTTGCTTAAGAATATTTGGAAGTATATGACAGTGGGACAACTGTTTCTATATAGTGAGGCAATCCTAATTTTTCTTTTCATCAATATAAATTTAGAATAAGTTCCTTAAAGCACAAGGTTGCAGTGATTTCAGCTGAGTGCACTGAGGCAGATTGAAGCACAGCTCTGCAAAAACTTGGTGCAGCAGATTGCACACTGTGAGTGTATAAATGTAGGAAGGCAAAAGTTCAGTTTCAGGGCACTCCTTACACTTCAGCTTTTCTGGTTGGGGTGAATTATAGGAGGCTTTGGTCTGGGTTTCAGAACATTTACAGGGACCTGTTACAGAATGGTTGAAGAAAGGAAATTCATGAGATCATCTAGTCAAAACTCCAATCCTATCAGAATCAGCTATATTTGTTCCAGCATTTTGTTTTTCTTGGCTGTTTTTAAGGCCTCCAATATGGAAGTGTGCATAGTTTCTTCAGGTACATCCTTTCCTTTACAATTGAAAAGTTTTCCTTAATTTATATCCTTATATTCTTTGACACCATATATATCAATTACTCTTTTTCCCTTTCCTGGTATACACACAGGGAATATATGATTGCCTTCCTCTTTGCAGAAACTGTGTATTTAATAGTATGTTATCATGGTTGAGATTGAGACAATTAACTAATTTCACTGATGACAAAGTGGAGAATTATTTTATATTGCTTTAGCAGTGTCCTTCATAAAATGCTGAATATAGAAAAGAAAAAATCTCTTGCATGATGGTAGGTTATAAATATTCAGATGCATAACTGAAGATGCATAGCCCTATCTTTAGACCTTATTCTGTTTCTTTTAAAAGATGGAGGAAATAATATTCTAGGACACTGAAACAGCCTGAAAATAAACGAATAAACTGTAAATAATTTATTATATTGAGGGAAAGTAAATGAAAGTTCCATGCTAGAAGAGTTAAAGGACTATTGCTTATCAGAAAAAAAAACAGATTGTAAAGAAGTTTTCCTCAAATCTGAAAGAAAACTCTGCCTCACAATGACATCATGTTATAGATGTAATGAGAATGTTCTTACAATTTCTGCATATTAAGAGCATTATGAAAAATATTTTATAAAGTATTAGTCTTGGATTGTGAAGCTACAAAGCAAAGTGGTTTGCAGATAATGAGTGATTTCAGGATATATTTTTATTTCAAACTATCTTTCCTCACTTCTATATAAGGCTTCCTAATTTGTGTTCTTATATTTCTTCTACCATAATATGTATTAATGACATCATTAGTAATACCTAGCCATGAATCCAAGATCATCTTAAAAAATTATGAAAAAAGGTTGATTGTATAATTACTCTTCAAATTGATAATTCTTTTCAGTCTTTTATAGGTTTCTTGAGGTTCATTGTTTTCTGTCCTTTTAAAGCACATCTATCTGTTAAGTTTGCAGTGATTATTATGCAGTAATAAATTTATACTCCAGTGCTGGGGGCCTGGGAGATCTGACTTTGTAAAGAGTCATTTTTATTATATCATACTTTCTGATAAATCAGGGGACAAAGGCAGTTGGACCCTGAGTCAAAGTCCAGTTAAACATTTCAGTAATTTTTCAAGTATGCAGCCATATAGTGCAAGCAGCTAGAGGCTAGGCTGACAACTGAAGTGTCAGTTTAACAGCTGCTTCATTTCACTATCTCTCGGCTCATAAACTTTATTTTTAATGAGTCTGCCTATAAGACCACTAAAAGATGACCTTCACAGAGAACTACAAGGACCCACAGTGGTGACCAAAATAGCTTTCTTGGGCAGTGCGTAATATCACACTGACCATAGCACAGAAAATAGGCAGTATGGTGAGAAAGACATTATGCTAACTACTGATGAGAATATTCTGTATTCCAATGCAGAAAGATTATTGTGATAGCTGTGCAAGTAACCCACTACCTTCAACTCATACTAATCTGGACCTTTTCATTGGCTTTCATAGCGTTGCACCAATTTGCATCAACTGAGTGAATCACCTGTGATTTTAAAGATGTGTTTAGGAGCTGTAAGCTGTCTTACAACAATAAAATACATTATTTAATTTACTATCACTGATAATATAGAGTCTGTTAATTCTTGCATTCTTAAATTAACAGAGGCTGTTAATTCTTAATCCTTGTACATTGCTTGCTGGTCTTAGTCAAAACTCTGTCCTAATTAATTTTCACCCACTTTCCTTACCTAAACATATTGCAACCTTCTCTTTTGTTATGCTGTTACTAAGAGTACACTGCTAGTCTCACTCAAGGCAGTGTGAGCCTGGAGGGGTAGCTGAATATAAGGGAAAGGAACTTATGGGTTGGAGCTTGGGAGGATGAAAAAAAAGGTGCTCTTGAAGCTGTGTATGAGTGGCGTGGCCCAGGGGAGGAGGGACACTTGGGCTGGGAAATTGCGATTTCTGAGTGTGAGATAAGTAAAAAAAGTACCAAATTGAGCTGTAGTTTTAAGAGCCAGTACATCTGAGGTACTTTAAACCACCTGGCTACTTTTGAAGTAGATGTAATAATTTAGTCCTATGGCAATGTGGGCACTTGCTAGACCTTTTTTAACATTGTGTCCGAAAGCAACCAAAGTATCTTGCTGAAAGCACTAAAGGATATACTACAGCTCCCACTTCTGCTGCTAGAGATCTGTAAAATTTTTCACTGAAAAAAGAGCTTTTTCAAAAGTATAAAAAACAGTCAAAACTAGGGTAATTTTAATTTATTATTTGCATTCCAAAAGCAGCTGAGACCAAGACTTCTGTGTGCAATGAATGGTCCAAAACCATTACAATTTTGCCCCTGCTGTCTTTAAAATGTGAGTTTAAAGTCTGGTAGGAGCATGAGAATATAAATTGGAGGTGAACATACAGATGAAGCAAAAGGAAGCAAAATAATGCAATACAAAATAACTTGCTAAATAGTTTGACACCTTTCCTACCAGTGTTTATATAAGCATAAGAGCACAGTAGACTTTTTGTGAGGATTGATCATATTGCTGTTAATCTTAGTATTGAAAAAAACATTTTTGTTCTCCCTTAAACCCTGTCTTCAAGTTATGTGATGCCTTTCCCACAGTACATCCTGAGGCACATGTTAAATTTGGGAGTTCAGCTTTATGGACTGTCTTTTGTGTTCTATGTCTTATGGGCTTGAATAAAGGTGCACTGAATATTGTTCATCCTCATTGATCCAGGGTCAGTGAACAGCTGGACGAGTTCCAGGAAAAGTTCTACTCTGACGTGTTACTGTGCTGGCTGATGTTCTTTTAGCTTGCCACTGAGACACAGCATTTGAGCAGATGAGGCAAATGGCAACAATTCACAGGAAAAATGAAAATCAAGTTCGTGTTTGCTTTTGCTTGTTCGCAGGAAAGTAGTTCATAATGTTATGTGTACAATATCAGATCCCTGAATTTATTGAAATTAATTTTCTTCAGTTATCACACCTTTTCCCCCACTATTATTTTCCTACATGATTACTGTCAAAGCCTACTTCCAAAAGGAATGGAAACTGCACAAAATTATTCCTGCAAACAAGCTTCTTGCCTCATTATTTATTACAATATTCTGGAGAATAAGGGAGGTATTTCTGCTGAAATATTTGTTAAAAAAACAAAACAAAACAAAAAAACCCCAGACAAATTAATGGTCTCATTTCTCACTGAATATTTTTGTCCTAAATATTAATCATACCATTGTGCTTGTACTGCTGTACGCACAGTATGGAATAGATTCACTTCCTGTCCATGATTCAGTGAGCAGATATTCTCCCAAGTCTTAAGTATTTCTAGGCTTTTAGCAAGGCTGTATTGGTTCATAACAATCCCCAGCTATTATTACAGACGACTTAAGGCCATAGATGAAATTTGAAGCAGCCACTTTGCCCAGCCCCAGCCGTGTTACATATATCTAGTTTATCTGAAGACTGGTTAAGAATGTAACCAAAATATGAACCAACATCATGAAAAAACCCCCACTGCTTAGAGTCCATGTGTCAGAGGAGGATTGCATTTTTAAAATTTCTTTCGTGAGAGTTATTTTGAACCCTTTCAAACACTGTGCTACTTTTGTATATATTCTGTCCTTTAGTCTATCCTTTTATTTCATTTTTTATAACGAAGGCCCACATATCCACACAAAGTGTCTGTGGAGATCTGGAAGTGGCAAAACTATCTTTACACTCTCCCTTACACGTCACCAACACATCACAGAATCACAGAATCATCCAGGTTGGAGGAGACCTTCAAGATCATCTAGTCCAACTGTATGTTACATTAGTCATTTTCCCCTCTCTATTTATGTCATTGTCCAAGCAATTAAAGATACTCTTATAAAGATGGTGCCAGCATTTTGGTTGTCAGTTGCATAGCATCTTCTCTTCATCCCTCCCGCTGAGAGTGAGGTCTGTCTAGAGTAATTTTCTTTTGTTTAAAACCCTTCCAACTCAGGATGTTCTATGTTTCTACGATAATTTAGCTTTCAATTTGGAAGAACTTGTGTTTGTATACATAAATTCATACGCATGTTTAAAAATAGGTTGTTTAACACATGTGCTCTTTTTTTTAGCCTTGCCTGGCCTTGTCATAACTTTGTGATACACTCTGCATCTTCCTAAGATGCTAAGTCAGCTTTGAGAATTAATTAGATCCACGAGCCAGCTTCTTATCAGGAGTATACCTCTACTACCATATTTGTCTTGGATCACTAGCCCTGAACAGATCTGCTGAGAGGGCTACTGCTAAAATGTACTCTTCTGTGCAGATACATAGGAGCAATTCATAATTTGCATTTGTTGGGAAAAGCAAACAGGATTGTTCCAAGTTAACATCTTTGCCTTAGTCCTACACAAGAAAGCACTGTAATCAACTTCCAACTAAACCATCTCTCTTGCATTGACTGGCCAAGCTGGGCTGGCAGAGATGAAAGATCTACTTTCCATAGTAAATTAGATTTTAAATGTACTGCCTTAGTATTTATTCCTTTCAGAGTTCTTAGTTGTAAATGAGTGGCAACTGTGGTTGTACAGCTGTTCCTCTGAGGAAGGACAGTTCCTTGCTAGAATATGGCAGTAGATTAAAGCCACAGTCTGGCCTATGAAGTTCCAAGAAGCAAATGGGTGAAACAAGGAATTCAGAATCTTTCAGTACAAAATTAATGATTCTCTGATAAAAATAATATTTCTGTCATCATAGTCTACTATTTTGTCTTATCTTTAACAGGACAAACCTTTTTTTTTACTAGTTTTAATGTTTAATATTTTGGCTTTATTTAGCATTTATCATACCTTTTCCTCAGTAAAGTAGGTTCTGATATTAATTTTTATCTTCTGGTACAGATTAAAGAGCACCTCGCTAAGGGACAGAGGATGTTGGCTGGTGATGGCATGTCCCAAGTAACCAAGACACTGTTGGATTTAACGCAGAGGAAAAATTTTTATGCTGGGGACCTTCTAATTTCTGTGGAAATTCTCAGAAATGTTACAGACACATTTAAAAGAGCAAGTTATATCCCTGCGTCTGATGGGGTGCAGGTAAGAGAAACATTGTAAAGGTAATATTTCATTACCCAGAAAAAACCCAACTGATGGAGTTTTTGTCAGTACACTGCATGTCAACTGCTTTACCCACTGAATGATAGACATAAGCAGTGTTCACATAAAAGTAAGATACAAGTTTGAAATAGGAAAAAGACAGCTACATATAATAAGACGATCTAAAACAATGCATCGAGTGAAAAATGTAAAATACTTTCTTTGTAACATTCAGTATCTTTGTCTTTCAAGGTTTAGTTTGATGTGTTGGTATTTTTTGCACTAAGCGTTTCACTAGTGTTGTTTGTTCCAGTTCATTTCAGTTCAAAACTAGCTTGTTTCAGTTCAAAATCTATCCACAATGTTGTGTTATTCTGTCATTGCTTCTTCATTTCAGATAAATAAAGCTCATTAAAAGTGCACAGGAGTGATGGATAGTGCATTTGATATGAATTTTCTATTTCACATGTTAACTCTTTTTGTACAAGAGAACAAAGAAAATGCTGTCAGAGCTAAAATCACTATAATTATTTCTACATAATAGGCTCCACAACTCGTTGTGTAGTGTTGATTAAAATAAATATTACCCAGGACTTCTAAATCAGGATATTGGTTTCATCTGTATCTGAAATTTTAGACACTTTTCAAGGACTGTAGATGTACTGAAAAAGAATACTAAGAAGGTAAATCTATACATTATTTATGAAAAAGAGAGTTTAATGATCATTCATAAATTACTAATGAAGTTATTAATGCAGGTCATGTGTACATATTTGTGTAACAGCAAGCATAGATTATAAATACACTTGGGAATATATGCATGCAGATGAAGCGAGATATCTTGGAAAAGACAATTTTTCCATAGTTAAGTTTTCAGGAGCTTGCTATTATTTTTTACTTTTTCTAATTTTTCTATGCACACAGAATATTAACTTCCAGAATAAACCCAGCATTTCTTGTTTGCCTGTAGCCAGCTGAAAGTAATAATTATTTTTCAAACAGTGCTTTTCAAAAGGTATTTTTAATGAACAATCCTTTTCTTTTTTTAATTGAATGAGAGTCAGTACCTTTTCCTACTGTCCTGGTTTTACCATTAAACAGTGTGTTATTCACTGAAAATTTTTCATGCAGTCAGAAATCTGATAGCCCAATGTGACTTCTTCATGGTTCACAGGAAATACAGAAACCTTAGAACCAGTCTGAAGCAATTGCTGATACAAGTGATTTTGTTCATGGTCTTAGCAGATCAGGTCATTTGCAGTTTACATACATTAGGGAGAATTTGATTCTTTTCCCACTAATGACGCCACCAAAAGTTCTGGACACTTCAGCAATGTAGAGATGTTTCCAAAATTCGTAACAGTATTCTGGCAGAACTTGGAAACATTATTAACTGTTATTTAAATAGTTTTTAATGAATAATTTTGAAGTGAAGACAATAAAATTCATAAGCCACATTCTGAAGGAAGGAAGGAAGGATTTATCAAATCAAAGAAAAATAGCTGTATTTCAGTATTTGCATGCCTCAATACATAGAATTCTTAAATTCCAGCTGAAAAAAAAGGCGCTGAAACACAGTCAGAAAAAAAAAAATTAAAAAAAAAAATTAAAAGAAATTGCAAGCTAAGGTGAAATAAAAAGAAAATAATAATACATGGTGTTCAGGAAAGTAAGTGAAATCAGAATTAAGCATATGTTTTGCCCAGGGGATATATTTAGCAATGTTCCCGTTACTGACATCTGATGGTATAAAATGAAATCCTCTCTCAGTAACATAAGTTTAAAATTTATTGTCAATTTCTGAGAAACATGGATTTTTCCATATGTAACAATATTTCGTATTCTACCATACTCTAGAGGATTGTATTTACTTTTTTTTCGCTATCACATATTTTCCTACTTTCTAGTCCTTCATTAAAGTAAGTGACAAAAAGGTGAAAATTAAATTAATTTGCACCATCCTGTGTGGTGTTTTAATTACATTCTACTTTTTGAACTAGATAAAGAGCAGGATTTTTTAGTTGGTGGATTTCAGTTTTAAAGAAATTATCAGAAAAACATGAGTGATGTTTAAAATCCCTGAAAGTCATAATTTATTATTTTGCATTTTGTCAGAATAGTAGATTAGGATGAATTTTGGGTAATAGTATTTTTTAAGACCCAAAAGCAACACTTGTATTAGAACTCAGAAAGGAATAGTATATATGTCTGAGGATATTTATTTCTTATACATTCCATCCATCTGAATGGTCCCTCAACTGCCTATAATCTCTGTCTTATATCTAATATTAATATTCATGGATAGTGTAAAAGATGTGATTCAAAGATTCCATAAAAAAATGAAAAGTGAAATCAAATTGAAAAATTTCAGACTAATTACTCAAAATGAAGGTGGTACTGCCTGATATGCTGCATAGAAAATGTCACTTTTTTAGGCAGACAGATAGCAAGAGCAAAATAAAGTTTCTAAAGTATACATATCTAGTGCCAAGTTATTTATTATACAACTCTTTTGCCTTTTGCATCTTTTAACCTTTTTTTGCAACAATATTTATATATACATTGCATATACAGTGTCAGGAACAAAAATAACCCTGTATGAGGCAGTTAAACAAGAAGGTGTCCTGCATCAGTGACTGAAAATTGCAGTAGAGTAGAAGACATAATCACAAGCCAAGAGTCATTCAATTCTTCTGCAAACAAGGTCTTTCCTGTAGTATGTGAATTACTCTAAAATACCCTGTATAGGTACACTGAGGTAATGAGATGGCCACTGTACTTATGTAATAAGGATTCTACTAAGAAGATAATAAAAATTCTAAATAAACATAATTAAAGCAACAATTTGGAACACTATTCAGAAATGGTCTAAAAGTGTTTGAGCTACCTGTCAGGACAGGATGGCAAAGTGAGTTGCACAATCCCCTGATGTAGCGGCCAACATGAAACAAAGTTTATCCCCAAAGAATTTAGAGCAATATAATCCCATTTATATTATCCACAGGCCCATTGCTGTCAGTGAGGGATTAAGAGGATTGTCCAATCCTTTTTCCCCCTCCACTTTCCTCCTCCCACACACATATTTCCCTATGTTGAAGTCCAAAACCGGAGGTGACTTAAGGCTATCCATTAATTTCTCCTAGGGAGGAATTCTTCTCTAGCTGTATAAAAGGATTTATGACAGCTTTATGCCTGCAGAGAGGGTCAAAGAATTTGGACTGGAATAGAGAACTGTAGCCATTGTATTATAGAAAAAAAATTGAAAGGAAGGAAATTAATTAGGAAAAACATAACTGTCCATTCCCAACTGTAATTGGCATTATCATCAAAAAAAGCCTGGGCAAAAATAAAGGACTTCAAAATTTGGTTCTGGCTGTCCTAACATTTTCCATAGCGGCCAGATCAGTAATATTTAAGCCCTGCCATGAAAGGAAGGAGCTTCAGTCTACAGGGAGGTCCAGTGTTTACTGCAGTAATACCTTCGGATCACATCCATACTGCTTCTAAAATTTAGCCTTCATACTTGTCAATCATTTTACTAAAGGGCAATGATGTTTCTTGCAACATTCATGCAATAAATAAAAGAATAGTCTAAGTAGAAGAAAGAATTTTAACCCTTCCTCTCCTGTTACATTTTTGGACTGCATCTCATGTCTATTCATTATTGAAGCAGGAAATCCATTTATTTGTCCTCTTTTTAATTTGCAAAGCAATGGTATTGCTGAATCAAAAAGCTACATACATCTCAGCCTCCAATGCTACCATAAATATGACATCAACCAGGAATAGAAACAGAAAAAAAAAATCTCAAGAAGAAAGACATTCTTGTTGCCAAGTTCATCATTTATGTTTTATTGGCAAGTATGAAGTATATGTTAAGTTACTGCTCATCTTTTGTTTGTGCTTGAGTCTAGGATTATTTATAAGATTTTTCACATATATTTCTGTCAATTATTGGCCATTTTAATGCTTACATGTACCTAAAATAAATATAAAGTTTAATTAACACATAACATTATTAGCAACACATTTAATATGTCATCCATAAGAAACATTTTAATTCTGGAGTGTTTTTCAGGCAATCTAGGCTCCTCTCAGCTAGTTCTCATTACATGGACATGGATACCGTTGCACTTACGGCTTAAGCTGTTTCTGCAGGGGAATCAGTGGCTGCAATGTAATGCAAAACTAGCTTCTAAACAGCTCCCTGATATGATATGACCCCACACTGAGTTCCATGCTGCTGCAGCTAGACGGCTGATGACACCCTAACAAGGTTAAAATTTCTGTCAACTACTTTTCTACAATATTGCACTGGAAGAGTACATTACTACTGTGTTTTGAAAAGCATTTTCTCAAGCAAAATCTTCATAAGGCCGACACTACCTAGTAGAACTCTTCTCCAAAATTACAATTCCCCAGAGTAAAAGTGGTTATAGTGCCATGAAACTGCCTTGGCCAGTGTAGTCTGTTTTACCTGGGGAACCAGTGAAGATGTACATTTTTCCTAGATGAAGTTGCATTTGCATGAGTATGATTTACTGACCTGGTTAAACTGGCCTAATCCTTTATAATGAATGCTAAATGTAACTCCTTGTATTATGCCTAATTTTGCAACTGTAGGCCTGAAAGAGATTAAATGAATTCCTGAGATATAAACAGTATATATCCTCTTCTTATCTTCAACTTGACTAGAAACTTTTCTTCAGTAATGCTGCAAATGGGATCAAACCATGAGAACATTTTTCTTTTATGTCCTTTCATTAATTCACATCATCTTGTCCAAATGCATGATTGTAATTTTCACAGGAGCTTGCTCAGCCATTTTGTTTCTTCTCATTACGTTTTTTGTGTTATGGAATCTTATGGATATTTTGCTACTGAATTCAGTGAGAGAAGAACTGTGGCCTCATCAATGTACAGGATTATTTTGTCCAAGTTCAGCAAAGTGTCAGTCACCTCTATATTAAATATGGTCAAGTTAAAGCAATTTTTATCTGTGTGAATTTTATAGTTAACATCATTAACTTCCGAGTGATTAGGCGAAGATAGATCCTCTTGCTTGTCAAGCAGTTACTGTTAGGACTAGATTAAACTGGTAAACTGTTATAATGTAAAAATAGTTTTCACAAGTTTTATTCAATTTTGTATCCTAAAATGTTTTACTTATATGGTTGTGAGACACCTTAAGTGTCTGTGATGTCTCATATTTTGAAATTAATGTCTTTTCAAGCATATTAAACACTAAGGTCAGAAGTTATTTCTGCTCTAATTTTTGTCACTGTGCAGTTGAATGGTTTGTACTTAATAATGAGTTAAAATTACTTCGTACTTAAACCTTATTTAAGTCCTTTTTATCCCCCAAATTGGCTAAAAAGTAAGTGCAGGTGAAGTAATGACCACTAATCTGAGTTCCAGCAGGGTCCTGTGGTTGGTATTCCAGTTAAAGATTTTTTAGAGGTTGTGGGAAACTTAATTGCACTCTTCAGCTAAGGTTAGTGGAAAGTACATGTATCTTTTATGAAGGAACAGATAAATTATAATTGGCAGGCTGTAGACAAAATTGACATTCTGCACAAAATGTGATACAGAGATGAGAACAGACTGCACAAATTCTTAGCTTTTAAGGATGAAGAAGTTGGGAATGCAAATTGGTAGAGAGAACAGACAAAATTAGAAAGGAAATTTATCCACAAACATTTAGAAGAAAATGATTTTTAAAATGTATGATTCAAAATCAAAGATGTCTTAGCATTTTTTTTTTTTTCCCTTATTCTTAAATGAATAGGAGAATCAGATAAAGAAATTAACAGGCTAAGGTCAAAGAAACAGAAACTAATTATTGCTTTTATGTTGAAATTCCTAAAAGGGTAGAGGCAGATGTAAAATTTAAAAGTAAGAGGCACCTGGTTTCAAACAGTTTTTCCAATGAAATACCATTATATGCCCTATGTTTTGTTATTAAGGATAATTTTCATGTTTTGAATAGAAACTAAAGACCTTGAGACTGGTGTTTTCTTAACTGTAATTAGGGATTTTTTTTGCAAAATATATAGTTTTCTTGTTTCTGGATTGAGAGCAATTTCCAAATAGAACACCATCACACTTAGAAGTTTAGCAAGCCTAAAATGTTTCTTATTATATACAAAGCATTACTATGGAACTTGATTATACAGCCAAAAATGAACAATTAGCCATATATTATGTGCCCTTCATTTTGCAGAACTGCATCTGTAATAGAGAAAGAAAAGCTTTCTTAGTGTCAAATTAAGGATATGGTAGTTTATGTCATTGAAATAATTTTACTTTGTCTTTTATCTAATTGATTTTTCAGAACTTCTTTCAAATCATTAGTAATCTCTTAGATGAAGAAAACAAAGAGAAATGGGAAGATGCACAACAGGTAAGATTTTACAAAGTGTAATATATGGTTTTAAAAATCAGGTTAAACATGCACTCTAAAGAAAATCCTAAGCAAGAGAATATTTTGGAAAAAAACTGATCCTTTTCATAAAGGACCAATTTCAGGACCCACTGGCTAATTCCTTAGATTAAAATTATGTTAAGAATATAAGGTACTTTCCTTGATAAACAGATTTTTATTACATTCCATAGGTTTATTCACTATGTCTTTGCTTTGGATGTTATATTAAAGTACATACAAAAACTGAAAAATGCTATTAAAGGCTATTGGCAGTGCTGCTTTTGTTAAACACAACACATCAGAACTCACTTAAAGACCTCATATGACACCATCAAAGAACTTACAGAAATGTAAACAGTAGACTTTTTCTAAAAGGTTGTATTTAGGAGAATGGTTGTAATTCTCAGACTAACAAATTCCTCAACTAATTTAGATATGATGATAGCATTTTATAAAATAGGAAAATGTAACAAAACCCCACTATTTTAAAATAAAAGAGTTTGAAATTCAAATAGAAACGCTGTTTTTCTTAGATATGAGCATTTCTTATATGCTTATACCAAGAAATTATAAGAAAATATTTATTAACTATAAAATATAATTATTATATAATTATATAAATATTTATATTATCTAAATAATAATTATGTTCATGAACATAATGCCATCAATTTTATTCAGATACAAATAACAGTGACAATGGGGATTAACATAATTATGTACAGAGGAAAAATCATGGAGGTGATCAAAGCCAGGGAAACATTTCTGTATGAAGAATGCTTAAACAAATCAAGATATTTCTGTATGGAAAATAGTCGAGTGCACTTATGTGCAACAGAAGATTTTAAAATCAGGAGTGGTTTGGAGAATGTGATGCGTTGTCTTCTTCTACCTCCACCTTGCCTGTTTACCCATGCCTTGTCCACCATCTGTCCCATGAAGATCAGGAGATGCCCTAAGAGGAAATTCTGAGAACATGGAGGTAAAAGAGGGAAAACAAATCTCCAGTTCCCTCCCTTCCTTGCTGCTGGTAGAAGTAGTAGTGTTGAAAAACAGAGAAGGGACAAGTTATTTCTGCTTTTCCATAGCTCCTTCTCTCTGCCTCACAGGTCTGTGTACAGCACTGGTAGGCAGGCAGGAGCCCAAAAGAGCACCAATATGAGCTGTACACAGGAGCAGTGGGCCCATAACTGCCTGGTGATAAAGCTAGGGAGTTCACTAAATCTTAGAGTTCTGAGACATGACCCCCCCAAAAAAAAACAATACCGCTGTTCTTGTTACTGTTCTTGTGCAGTTACACAAGCAGTCTCAAAGAAACTTCAGAAGAGAGTAACCCTTCATACCAGCTAGGAGGGATAAGCAGGACTCCGAAGTATTCCTAAGATTCTTTATTACTTTCACTATTGAAAGGAAAAAAAAAATCCTATGCAAAATATTATGTCCTATCATATTTTGCATACAGCATAAAAAATTTAGGGTTAAAAATAATTGAATTTTAAAAGAGAAAAAAATTGAAATTACTACATCCTGTAAGAAGATTTTTTTTAGGTTTTTATGTCAAAATCAAGGTAGAAATTGAACTTGAAAAGAGTCTGTGCAAGCCATTATATGCTGTGAATACAACCCAGTAAAAACACTCTGGACTAAGGGCAATTCTGTTTCTGGTTCGGCCACTCAAACAAATTTTCTGTAATAAAACATTGCAAACCTGAGTGCATTCTAACCCACCTTTTTGCCAGCTTGCATAGTTTTCTTAAACTCCACAACTACTGTTAGCATAGATCTCTTAGCCTGTTTTCTGTATTCTTTGCTGGAAAGAAAATTTTACTCACTGTCAGCAAATTGCTGATTTTCAGTCAAGTGTACAGCTGCAATGCCTCAGCACATCTTTTTTTCTAGATTAAATGTAACAGTTGATACCATTAATTACAGGTTATATAGGATTCAGATAAGCAGCACTCACTCTAATGCTCGCCTTTTTTTTAAGAGCTGATGTAAAGCACTGCACACAGGAAGCCTCTTCAAGTCCACAGTGCATAAGTTTTATAGCAGTGTTTCAAAACATAAGAGCTGTTCTGCATATTCTTCATTCACAATCTGCTGGCATCCTATTGATTAACCAGTACTTAAGATAGATAAAAATGCAGAGTACCTCTATAAGACTAACTGCTCAACAGTTTCTGATGAAGTTATTACTATAAAGTTTGATGTGGAAGAACTAGGGTTTAAAAAATCTTTTCACTGAATTTTTTCCTTAGTACCTAATCTGTGAGTGTGTGTGCTATGAATGAGATGGATGCAAAAACCACACTTGCTACCTCAGTAACTCATCATTAGGAAAATGGAAGTTAAATCTCCTTCACCTGAAGCAATATTTGCAACCTGTTAGGATAATAAATGTCACAAGAAATTCTTCTTCAAAATAGTATTACTGCCCTACCTTTTATAAAAGATCCATAGAGAAAACAAAGCACATTGTGAAATTCTCTAAGCAATTCCAAGCAGCTATGGATCTAGATAGATAAAGCAAGATGAAGATGGAGTGCAACATGAAGCAATTTATAGTCTCTATAGGCATTTTTTTAGAGTCTGTAGTTCCAGAAGTGGAAAGACTGGGTTGAATATTGCTCATAAAGTGAAATTTGGACATCTCACTGATATGAAGAAAAAAGCACCATGAACAGGACATCCATTATTTTTTTTATTACAAAATACTGTATTTTGTAAAGAATTTTTTTATATGTGATATGAACATAACTTTTAAGCTTATTAATAACTGCTTTGATCTTTAATGCTGTTTTGCTAATGAATTGTTATTGCTGAAAAGAAAAAAAGTTAATATTACAGCTTTGCAAATAAAATTTCTTGGAAATGTGCTAGTCCTTATCATTTTGAAAGTCAAATTGAGAGGCTACATTAGCAATACCAAGGCTACTGTGTCCAGTTCTAGTGCAAGACATGAACATAATGGAAAGAGCCCAGCAGAGAACCATGAAGACATTTAGGGGATTAGAGCATCTGCTATGCAAGGAGAGGCTGAAGTATCTGACACTATTTTGCTTGGGAAAGTAAGGGTCCTGGCAATACTAAGAAATCCTGAAGGGGAGGGGGAGTAAGGAAGACTGAGCCAAGTCTCAGTTGTGGGCAGTGACAGAATAAAAAACAAGGGCAAAACTTACAATACAGAAAATGCCATTTATATATAAGAAAGACTGTTTGGCTGTGAGAGTGATTGAATGCTAGAACATGTTGTACAGACAGGCTCTGGGGTCTCTATCCTGCGAGACATTCAAAACCCAACTGGATGTCATTCTGAGCCGCTTGCTAGAGCTCATATTGCTCTGCACAGAGAGTTGAACTAGATGATCTCCAATGGCCCCTTCCGTCTTCAGCTATTCTATTTTTCTACTACTCCATATCAGCAATGAAAATAGAGCTACCATTAAAAATTTATATTGCTTACACATTGATTAAAGCAACAAAATTTATAATGCTGGAGAGGGCACAGTAAGATTTGCATTTAGCCGTTTGTATCAATAGTTCTGAAGTTACTGAAGATATCTTCCAGAGGAAGAAAGTATATTTTAATTAGAATTATTCTGTAATATGAAATACTTTAACCATTAATAAAAGTAATGGCCAATACATTTTAGGTGCAGTGAGTTAGAGCAAACATTCCACAGTTCCAGCGCAAAGTTGACTTCACACAACTTTCTGGGAAGTAGTGTCTTTTTGCATGAGGATTTAATAACAAAATGGTTGGTTTACAGTAGCAGAAAATGTTCCATATTGAAACATGGGAAGAGCAGCTTGACTGTTAAGTCTCACATTTTATTTGAATTTGCTGCTGTAGAGATTTTGATATTATAAGTAATGTCATGTCTGACCTTTCTTTGTTAGATCTATCCGGGCTCAGTAGAGTTAATGCAGGTGATTGAAGATTTTATACACATTGTTGGAATGGGAATGATGGATTTTCAGAATTCATACCTAATGACTGGAAATGTAGGTAAGAAATAGAAATTTCTTCTATCAAATTTATGACCTATTGAAAATCAGAAATTGCAAGTATGTACTATAGAGTTGCTGCTTCTATCACAATCTAAATTGGGCCACTCCTCCTCCTCCAGATTATCTCTGTCACTTGGTTTTCTCCTCTCTGGTTTAGCACACGTGGAATGTCTTACACACTGGACTTCTCCATAACCATATCTCAAGATATAAACGCAAAATTTTTGAATCAAAATTAGGAAAATACTCATCAGAATACTATGAACTATAGGTATATGCTAGAGCGTTTCCAGGATATACAGTGTTTCAAATGTTAATTTATAAAATTGTGCTAATTAAGATAATATTTATATACTTAATAGCTTGAGAAATGTTTATTTTGTTGCCATTATATCTTTTAATGTTCCATTCTCCCAAAGAACAGTATTTGCACCTGTTATGCTGTGATAATAATCAGCATAGACAGATAAGCAATAAATAAAAAAGGATTTATTAATTGCTGAAATAATTTAAGCCTAGAATTTCTTACATTGGTTCTTCTATGTGTGACAGTTTCAAAATTTCATTCAGATTTATTTTTCAAACTTTTTTTAAGCTACTGGAATGTTGCCAAGCAATATATTCATATAATAACAAAATCAAATATAAAAATGCTTAGCAACTGAATTTCATTTATTAGTAGTCATAAATGCTTCTGCCATAGTGCAGCAGTTTATTAAAAATTCAACCAAAAAACAGTTTGAAAAGTTATTCTCTAAGCATTTTGTCTTTGCTTAGTACCTTCATTATTCAATTAACTTTCTATAGCTGCACTTTCATAGTGCCAGGAAAATATTAGGAAGTTGTATGTAATGAACGAATTAAAAATATGTGTTTATCTGATAGCAAAACTTCTGGTGTCAATACATTCTTTCATATTTTAAGTTAGAATCTTACTGTACCTATATATCAGTCAGTTCTTCAGCATGTCATTAGAATTAGTTAGAAAATATGGTCATTTTGAAATTAGTTGGCAAGAATAGAGCAGGGAGAATGTTGGATTGTCCCCATTGAATATTTAGCTTGCTGTGAAATAGTAAATATTTATTATTGCTCTTCAGTTCATATTATAGAGTGACAGGACTGTAAACACTAGCCCCTGTAAAGCACAACTTTGTACTGGAGGCATGTCAAAGGACTCATCAAAAAGCACTCTGGATCTTAAAATGTTTAAAATATTTCAGTATGGTTTTAACCAGTTATTTATTATTTTTATTGTTTACTGTTTGCACTGCAGTACCACTTAAAGCTTCTTCCAGTCGTCAGTCCTTCATTATGCCAGACTGCACAAATTTAGAAAGAAAAGTATCTTTTCTGAAATGTTTGTTTCATGGCATTTTTATGACAAAATAAAAAGATGAACTTATTTAAGGAGCACAAACCCTGTTGCTTGGCACATTGTAATGCATTGTAATACATTTTTCCTCTGAAAAATGTGAAAAAAACCCAAACTGGAAAATGCTTTAAGAAAATATATTCAAATAATCTGTGTCTCTATATATTCATGGCTTTGCATGGGAAACAGCAACATCTTTTCAATTGAGTCAGAAACCGTGCTGTGAACTGGTTAGTTTAGATAAATGCAGAATCTTAACAGTCTTTCTTTTTATTATCTTTCTCTTCCCACATATAAGGTATTTTTAGGCACTCAGGAGTAGGCCTGTTCTTAGCTATAAAACCATCAAAGGAATAGAAAGAAACTGAGAAAAATAAAATGAATTTATAGGTTTAATCTGACTACCTAGCTCTGTGCCTTGACATATTGGCATGAATTTATCCTCCCTATGCTTGGTCAACTATCAAAAAAGGATAGGGTCACTGCTGTGCAGATCATTGACCAGAATACTTGAGCTCAGGTGACATGCTGAGACAGGGACAGAAGGTTCTAAACAGCAAGGAGTAATTTCTTATTTTCACTAACAAGGAAGGAATGTATCTGGAATAATTCAGTTTTAGTGTAGCTGTCCTCAGGGGGTTGGCGTAACCGACTGACTGCCCATTCACTTGGAATTTAGGAAACATTTATGTTGATCTCAACTGAGAAGAATAAAATATGCAGTTGTTGACTTCTCTTAGCATTAATTATTCTGTACCAGTGAGAGTTTAAAAAAGTCTGAGGTCTTATCTATAACCATATTCTTTTAAATCAACAAACACATTTAATGCAGGAAGCAGATATTGTGCATAAAGGAAACCCAACATTTATCTATATTCATCTTTAAAGAGACCGATCCAATAGAATAGTTTAAGGAATAGAATCACTGAATGGTTTGGGTTAGAAGAGATCTTTTCCACTCACTCAGGTAGCTCACACCCACATCCAGTCTGATCCTGAATGTTTCCAGGGATGAGGTATCTACCACCTCTCTGAGAAACCTGTTCCAGTGTTTAACCATCCCTGTTGTAAAAAAATTCTTCCTTGTATCTCAGCTAAATTTACTCTCTTTTATAACCATTAGCCTGTGTCCTGTTGCCACAGGCCCTGCTACAAACTTTGTCTGCATCTTTCTTATGGCCCCCATTCCAGTAGTGAAAGGCTGCAATAATGTCTCCCTGGAGCCTTCTCTTCTTCAAGCTGAACAAGCCCAACTCTCTCAGCCTGTTTTCCTAGGAGAGGTCGTCCAGCCCTTTGATCACTTTTGTGACCCTCATCTGGACAACTCAAAACAGGTTCATTCCTTTCCTGTGCTGGGGATCCCAGACCTGGATGCAGTACTCCAGGTGGGGTCTCACCAGAGTGAAGCAGAGGGTCAGAATCACTTCCCTCAACCTGCTGGCCATGCTTCTTTTGATGCAGCCCATGATAGAGTTGGGTTTCTGGGCTGCACGTGCACATTGCCAGCTCAGGTCCAGCTTTTCATGCCTCAGTATCCCCAAGTCCTTCTCAGCAGGGCTGCTCTCAATCAGTTCATACTCCAGGCTGTATTGATAAGAGGGGTTGACCCATCCCAGGTGCAGCACCTTGCACTTGGCCTAGTTTAGCATCTTTTGAGGTTCCCATGGGCCCACTTCTTAAGCTTGTCCAGGTCTCTAGTGTGTCATCCACACCACTCAGCTGCAGACTTGCTGAGGGTGCACTTGATCCTTTTGTCTGTGTCATTGAGGAAGATACTAAACAGTACTTGTCCCAATACAAACTCCTGAGGGACACTATTTGACATCAGTGTCCATTAGGACACTAAGCCATGAACTGCTACCCTCTGGATGTGACCGTTCAACCAAATCCTCACCCACCAAAGAGTCCCACCATCAAATCCATCTCTCGCCAGTTTAGAGGGAAGGATGTTTTGGGGTCCATGTTGAAGGTTTTACAGAAGTCACTCCATCATAGAAGTCCACTAGATTGGTCAGGCAGGACTTGCCTATGGTGAAGCTGTGTTGGCTATCTCAAATCACCTCCCTTTCCTCCATGCACCTTAGCATAGATTCTATGAGGTTCCCAGGCACAGATATGAGGTTGACAGGTCAATAGTTCTCAGTGTCCAGGGGTCCTAGTTATTCCATGGTTATTTAATATAAAATATTCTCTCAATATCTTCACGTACTTTTTGCTGTATTTTCTGTTTCAATTCACTTTAAAGTTCAGATATATGAGAAAAGTGATTCAGTACTAAATATGAACTGCTGCTTCTTGTCAGAAAAAAAAAAAAAATTGTAGCAAATTTCTCAGTAGTGCACTGAGTACTTTTTTCCTTCTACTAATTCCAGTTTACAAGTTCATTTATAGTTGAATGACATTTCTAAGTGAATAGTGGTACATATACAATTTGAACATCTAGTTGTGTTTGACAAATATGCTAATATCCTGAGATCTTCCACAGAGGGGATTTTATTTTCTCTTCCTTACAAGACACACAAACAAGTAGCTGTGGCTTAAAAGGTTACCACACAAAAGCCACACTGCACATTTTGACTGTCCATTGCATATTCTGAGTTCATGACAAATGGGAAATGATGAAAATGATCTTAACTGTATGGTAGACTATCAAAAGCCTCATTATTATATGTTTGAAAATAGCTGAGATACAAAAGGACAGTTGACATGCCACTGTTAAACTTTTCAATGTGATGACTTTTAACTCAAATTTTCATTGCTTCTTCACAAAACATCAAAGACTAGTTTAAAATCCAGATGATCCAATATCTGTACTTTATTGGGTTATTTAAGCAGCTCAGTAAAATCATATGTATTTCCATTAAAGCAAGGCCTATCTCCTCTTAGCTGTCCTCTCAAGGAGAGAGAATTTCCTATGAAAAACTTAACAAATGTAAAAGCAACAATTTGCTTTGATCATGCATGGCTGCGACAGATGGTATTTGTTTTATTTGTATGCTCTCAGTTCTGTATTATATTCCTTTAAGAAATGATTAGGTGAAATAAAAGCCTCTGAGAGGAGGTAGAAGCCTCCTTCCTCATCCTTCTCCTTCTCTTCTTCTTCCTCCACCTACTCCTCCTCCGAACCAGCTGAGCAGGCACAGGAAAATGATAGTGTGAACAAACGGAAGCTTTTGCTACCTCTCATAGTCCCTTAATTCACTGAAAGCCCAGACCCACCTCCAAGGATACAACATGCAGAGGGAAAAAAATCCTTCAAACCATGTTGTCATTTTCTGTTAGCTAATTGCTTTCAGTTTTGTCTGTTTTGAAAGTTGACTTCCTGGTTTTAGGTTAAGGTAATAATCTTGGCTTTTAATAGCCTTTTGATATTTTTTTTTTTTTGGAGTATTGAAGGCCAGAGCAGATCTGTGTTAGGGCTTTGGCTGATTTGGGGTCCCCTCACAATAAACCACTAAGAGCTTTGAAGCTGTGTACTAAATGGTGGGTGAACTGTCAACAAGAAATATTCCTCCTTTAACTTAAAAAGAATATTTCTAGACTGGAAGATTAGAGCGCCAGAGGCATAGCTGTCTTTAAAGGTATAGGTGGAATGTGGAACTGGAAATAGAGATTAGTATTAAGAGATATGTATTTTCTATGGCAGATTAGTATTCCTCTGTCAGGGAAAAACTTCCCTGTGTTTTCAAATATATTTCCTTAAGACCAGCAGCCAAAAATTGGTTAAAGGACACTCTCTTGTCCAACATCAAGCTTACAGCTCTTAGTTGATATTAATGAGAGACCAAATAATCTTGAGTGCAGTGTGTTGTCATGGATGAACTGACAGAAAATAAAAAGAAATTTCAAGTGAACAGCCACTTTTTGTTAATGTTAGTTTTATGAATACTGATGTTTGAATGATCAGTAATTTTATTAAGCATGCAATTATATCAAAGTCACACAGACTAGTCAAAGACAGGAAAAACTGAAGATCTCCTGGGGGTACAGGAAAAAGAAGAGAATATCTATCGGCGGATTAAATTCAGTGTTGACAGAAATGAAAATGGCAGAAATGGAGTAGTTCATACCATTCAGAGAAAAACACAGCATTAGCATGCAAAAAGAGCACTCAAAAAATACAGAGTTTTTTTTTTAATTTTCAGTAGCCATCACTTGTAATGCTCTTTTGAATTGAGATTATGTGGTTTGGATTCATTTTACTTACTTTAACCATCATGAAGTTTGACAAAGTCACCCCAAGCTTTCTTGCAAATCAAGGGAAAATACTGCTCAGGAGAGCAACTCATACCATCTCAGATATTTAAAATAAGGGTATGGGTAGTCCTCTAGAAGTTCTACCAGTGGCTGTAAAGACAGCCTAGTGACTAGTTTAGGCTTGAATGATTCATGTCATCTAAAGCAAAGAGGAATGCTTTTTTGTGAGTAAATAAAGCCTGTGAAAACCCAGATTGAGAATTGGAATTACGTGTGCACAACCGAAAAGTGAATACAAAGAGAAACTAGTCTGACATCTCTGTTGAATCTCGCTCACAGGAAAAACCAAAGATTCCTAACTGTACTTTAGCACATTTAATTCTGAATAAGCATGTGACCAAGGTCTTACAAGGAATAAAATAGAAACAAGTAGATGTCTATATAGTGCATGCAGCTAACAGTGATATTATATGAAAAAATGATGTGTAACCCATACTTCTATGCATAAATCAACTTCTAACTCTCTACTTAAAAAAGGGCTGCTGTGACATTGGTATTCCAATGAGTAATCTGATCCAGTATAGAAATTAAAGTTTCATTTAAAACTTCATACTGAGCTGCTTACACAAGTTTTATGGACATTGGCAGAGAACAAAGTCTGATTTCTGCCTTCACAAGCAGTGTAGAATACCATATGGGAGAAAATGATTTTAAAAGTATCCTTTGCCTCCTGTCTTCACATTTTATTGTTCCACCTTCAATCTTCCATTCCATGTTCATATCCATGAAATTTTACAAAAACATTAAATAATCCTGTAGTCATATGGATAATATCATAGTTTTCCAGTCCTAGCTAGGACACTAAGGAATATGAGTGACCAAAGGAGCTTTCAGAAGATGTACCTACTCTAGCTTTGGGAATCCTAGAAAATAAGCAAGCTGGATTTTTGTCTGTTATTGTAGGTTGATTCACCTTTTTCCAAGGTAAGATTTTTAGATCTTGTAAGTTACAAATCCTGTTCATACTTTCTAGAAACTTTTCCACATTATGTGATTTGTTTACTTATCCAAATGGCATCTGCCTAGTCTGCTTATTTGTTTTGTATCAGAATTAGTGATGTGCATCTTAAATGCAGAACCCAAGATCCTCTGACTCATCTTTCATAAATGTCATACTGGCCTAAAATATACCAAGAGACTGAATTTATTTATATGTTTAAAAGGGTCTTTTTTTTCAAATATGTTAAAGAAATCAGGAAAGAAAAAAAAAAAAGCCACAGCATTGATATTAAGTTGGACAAAGGTGTAAAGAAAAGGTCTAAAATTTTCAGTTAGGAAATAAATATTTTAATAAACTTCTACACATATACTCAGAATTCATTTGTAATGAAATTACTGCTTATTCTGAGGCCGTGTATTGCTAAAGCACAGCATTGTGAATTTTAAAGTGGTTATTTGTAGTTAACAAAAATTCAGCTGCTAATATTTCAACCTTTTCTCCTAATGTGAAAGAAAATTGGACTTGTCACACACAGATTTTGTAGAATGGCCCCATTTAGATCTCTGTCCTGTTTCCATAAAGTTATTCCAGAGCACTCCATGTTTTCAGAAAGGAAAGTTTAATGGTATAGTCTTTAAGCGACTGTGTGAATTGTACTCACTATTTTTAAGAACGTGAACAGGAATCACTCCTTGTAGTTGTTATAGTTAATGTGTAAATATCTCTGTAAAGATTAACATAATTATGCATTTTTTTGTCAAGAACAAATTTTCACAAAGAAAAAGTAAAGTGACACTTGCATGGTTTTGTGATGAAATACATTCTTAATAGATATAAAAGCACAAGTTGTCTTTAATTCATTTAGTATTTATATTGTCTTCAGACGTATACATAGCTTTTGAATAACTAGCAAACTACACACCAAAGTAAGCAATATTTAGCTACCAATCTTTTCTTATACTTTATTACATAGTTTTGCTATATAGACTTTTGCCAGTTTCCATTTCTTCTCAAAACAGCCTAAAAGAGTCAATGCCCATCATCTTCCCATTTCAGGATAGGATCTGGGGTTTATGACCGTGTCTATAAATACGAATCAAAAAGGACTCAGTGCAGGGTTCAGAATTGTCCTGTGGTTGTCCATGCTGTTTAATTCTTGGCACCTATCCAAACATTGTCAAGGTATGATTTGGGGAATAGTCCAGGTGAGAAACCAGTCCCTGTAGGCAAAATTAATACTTTTCTCATTGTACTGTGGTGTGTAGTTGGTCACACTGTTGTTCGTGGATAGCAAGCATGGTGGTCAGAGCAGTTCTAAGTTTTGCCTTCTGCCGTAGGTTCTTTTCATGCATGACTTTGGCTCCTGGTTCTCATCCTCTTTGTTGCACACTCAGATGTAGCCCATCAGTCTTTCCTGCCCCAACCTATACACTGTTCCTTGAGCAGATGCTTTATTTATGTGAGTGAGCACATAATCCTTCAACTCCTAAGATTCATACACAGCCAGTGTAACTCCCTTGCTCAACCCATATGTAATAATCTGTGGTTAAAAACTTCCAGAAGAGAAAAAATAGATAAAAGAATAGGGAAACTACTGAGAAAAGTCAACTGCAATTTTTTTATGCCCTGATATACTTCTGTTCCATATATATTCATATAATTTCCTTTGCACCAGTCTTAGCAATTCCTTGATCAGATCAATATGCTGGCTTTCAGAAGACTCAGGCTTTCTCCACTGATTAAAGGAGAAAGACGTCATGCACACTTTGAAGATCTAGCTCATCGCAGCGTCTGATTTGGGGCCTGAAGTAAATGCTCAAGAGTTATATTTCTCTCTCAATATCAAATAAGCTTATTAAATGATTCCCATTCCCTGAAAACTTAGCTGCGAACAATGCATAAAAGACTAGAGATTTTTTGCTCTTTTCTAAAATTTCATATCAATAATCCTGATGAAATATGGCTCTCAGTTACTTAAGATTAAAAATTACGAATATCAAGGGAATGTCTATATGAATCTTTATGAACAATCTTCACAAATGTAGATAAAAATCTAACTTAATTCTGTAGCTATACTCTAAGTAATAGTCATAATTGTGTAGCTCATTTTGTGTATACGATTTATGAATTAGCCTTAAAGGTAAAGCTAAATAAATTAACCATTCAGGATTTGTAAATGGGTGCTATAGGAAACTGGAATAATCTGTTTCCCTTCTCTACCTTATATTAAGCAGAGAAAAAGGTTCTAAAGAAATGGAAACTATAAAACATGAAGACATTCAGGTTTCAGGCTCATTTAAAAAAATGCCTCCAACAGAAACAGAAAGCAATGTCTACAATTTGTAGAAAATACTTTTTACAATATTTAAGTATATGTATCTTATATTCTCGTATCCTTCCTAAATCTCTACCTCTGTAAACTCCTTTCTGAATAATTCTGTTTTTTCCACATGAGCAATTAAAAGCTGTTGTTTTCTAAAGGAATCAACTTCTATGATAGGCCATTTTTTAACAGGTGCATTTAAATTTTGACCTGAGAAATTAAATATCTGAGTTTATTTACTCATTTGTCTCAGAAAGCTGCTTCTTTAGGTGACTTACAACCATTTACAAGTAGAATGAGGCTTAAGGAGATAGAAATTAAGAGTCTGTGATGGTAACTTTGCATTAATTCAGTGATGGAGTTAATGCACACCCAAGAGAGTTCATTTCATAGTAAGGTAGTGCCAAGAGGCAACAATCATGTTCAGTGAGGCATAGTGTCAAGATATGCCAAACAATACAGTCCTCCCCTTAAACAGGAGTATCACAGTCCAGTAACAAGATGCAATTCTAAAAGACTGCTGATTCATTCTGGTATTTTTTGTCCCTGAAAGACAGTTACCACAAGAGCACCCAGCCATCATCTGGTAGTACATCAGCAAGAGATGATCAGCTTCAGATGGTGTGGCTAAGTACTGCAAATAGAAAAGTTCCTCCTCAGTTTTAATGATTTCTGCAAGGTTTTGTTACTCACTCACTACGGAAAATGAAAGAAAGAAAATTAAAAAGAATTAAAATAAAAACTCACAAATTATAAGTTAGTTAAAATAGGAATAAAGCCAGCTATTAGCTCTGCATGATACTTACACTGTGTCACAGAGAGGTGTGTTACCCAAAGCTCCGTTGTGAATGTGGAGTTAACATGGTTTATACCAAGCTAAGGAGGTGGCATACCAACTACCAAAGTTCTTCATCATTTTCCAGGTGGGGAAAAAAAAAAAACAAAAAACCACAAAGCAACCAAACAAACAATAAAACACAACCCCCCCCCAAACCAAAAATCAATCAATCAAACAAACAGAAACAATAATAACCACAAAACAAAGAAAACAAAACCCCCAAACAAACAAATAAAAGCAGAAAATGGAGGTGAATGTCTATCTAGAGTATCAGACAAATGGACTTCCTGTGTTGAAAAAGTATTATTTCCTTGGTGATGAGTAGATTTTAGTTCCAAATAGTGGTATAGATCTGCCTTTTTCAAACTGCATAGCCTGAAGATAACATAACAATCAAGGTAACAAAGTGGATAGAAATATTTCATTTTTCAAGTCAGTTTCATTAGAGTGTTAGTGGATTAATAATATCAGAGAAAAGTATTTTTATGGGAAATAATAATTTTGGCAGTGAAACTGTAAGATATTGTTGAGAGCAAGCTTCAAACCCATGTAAACATATGCAGATGTAATTCTGAGTAACTGTTTTTATGTAAGTGTAATTTATTTTTTTTTAATATGGAGAATTGGAGTTTGGTATATGGACCAAAGACACTACGTTTCTCTGCCATTCTGCTAAGATCAAATTGTATAATGGTAACTATAAATAGAGCTAAGTGACAGTAAGACCAGTTCAAACCATCCCAAAGGATCCCTTTACTGGGTGTGCCAAAATCAAGAACAGGGTCTGAAAAATTTGAAGTATCTTTTGTGCCTTGTGATTTCTGAACCTATAAGTTCACTCATTTCATGGCATTAGTTTTGCTTTCCTTTGACTTCAGCTGTGAGTTTTAGGACCCCATTTGTTGCACTGTCTCAAGGATGAGACAGAGAATCTCTGACAAGATTTGTGATATAAATCAGAGGATCGTTCTACTGTGGATGCATATAGCTTTTTCCCACCTTGGAAAATTTCTGAAGGAACTCAAAAAAATACTTTTTTTTTGTTTGGTTTTGGGGGGGGGTTTTTTTGGTGTTTTTTCTTTTTTTTTTTTTTTTTTTGTGTGTGTGTTTTGTGTGGGTTTTTTTGTTATAAGTCTCCTTTACTGTGGAAAGAAGACAGAGAAAGAATTTTTCCTCACTTAAAATATGTGGTACAGCTCTCTGGCTCTCAGTGTTTGAATGGTACTAGGTGCATGCACAAATGCTTGAAACACTGTGCAGTCGTGCTAAATGGCTTTATATTGTTGTGGTTGTTTTCCTTTTTTTTTTGTTTTAACACTCTCCACATACATGGAGATGCAGTCAGCCATAGGCAGCATTCCTCTGTAAACCTTCTATTAATATAGCTTGGGAAATGGTCTTGTAGAAAAGATATTTGATGTCACTGCTTGAATGATTTTTCATATAATCTGTGGCTCAATGTTTATGTTGTTCTTTAATGACTATTATTTTGTGTAATTTTTTTTCTAACATGTTCCATTTTAACACCAGTTACATTACTTAATAGTTAGCAGGGTTACCTATATGCCATTTTTTGTAATACATTGCAATTAAAATCTGGCATGGCCTCATGCTGTCTTCTGTTACTCCTTAGTCAAGTCTTTTGAAAGGACATAGATTTCAAGTACACCTCTGGGAAAATAGTGTATTAGTGTAGTCACTGTCTCTGGTCCTGTTATAGAGGAGCATAACTAAAATGTGAGCTGGTATAAAAGGCAAATACTTGGAAACCCATTCATATGTGTATAAATTGTGCCCTATGGTGAAATATATTTCTTCCCTATATTGGTACCAAAATCTCATCTCCAATAAAGCAGAGGAATGAAGAGAGACTGGCCTGCTCAAGGGAAAGAAACTGTGGGACGGTGATCAGGATGGCTGCTGGATCTTCAGGGATGGCCAGTCAGGCAGGCTGCTGCATTTGCACCCAAAGGACTTCCCCTGTTCCTAAGGGAAATGTTTATCAAAAATATAGTGAGCTTATCCCTTCCTTTCTCATTTTAACCTCAAGAGTATATAATATGTTCATAAAGATTAAAGGGAATGTCTCGTTCTGCCATTAGGTATCTTAGATTGTTCATTGCAGAAGCATGGAATGAATGTTTTTAATGCTCATTTAGCTTTGAAAATTGCATCACTATCTAGGCAATGAAAAATAATGGTCTCCATTCACAGTCAACAATGCACAAAGAAAAGTTAATTTCTGCAAAATGACTGTCATTTAACTTTACCAAATTGAACTTATACCTGTTTCTTGGATGAATAGTTCCACTACTGGAAGACATAGATGGTGATTTTATATCTCATTGTCTATTTTACATTTCTGGATGTTCTTAGAAATAATTTTCAGAAGTTAAAATTAATGATATCCAGAACTCTCATAATATGAAATTATAGAGACTGCACACCAATAGGGTAAGACATTCAAATATGTCTCTACTTGGAAATGGTATTCAACAGCAAAGTTCAGAGGATTTTGAACTGTTTATGTACATACTGTTTATCATTTTATATGACAAGATATTAGATGGAGTTTGCTAACTGTATGTGTTTGTTCTTTGACTGTACATGAAGCATACATTTAGGAGTTTTCTTTTAGAGTTTGGAAAACAAGGCAAGTAACTGTAGAGGAATTTGGTCATTTTCCTTTCTTGTAGCATTTGTTAGGATATTTTCTTCTGTCCATAATTTTGTTATTCTTTAAATTCTTTAACAGCATATTCACTCATGAGCTTTTTAATGCATGGTTTGAGGGTGTCTCTGTCTAGTGAGCCACAGGCACACTTTTAATGGATTTTTTTTTCACTGTGGATATAATTTCTATTGATAGCACCAGCTGCTGGATCCAAATTTTTACCTGTCACTCAGCATGCTCTATGTTCACATTAATCTGCGCTGTTAGTGGTTTTAGAAATGTTTAAAGTCTCTCCTAACTATATAGCTAGGTGAGATTGTTCAACTTGCCCTTTTTTTTTTAATTTTAGACTTTTTTGTTTTATTTAGTGCTTCACTGAAATAAAACTAAACCTTCCATTAAAAAAAATCTTAAATAAAGTTATGGTACCTTCCAGCTGTGTTGGACAGTTATCACAGGCTGTCTGACAAGCTACAAATGACTAAATTGCCAAAACACTATTTTATTTCTTCACAGCATTTGAACCTCTTGGTGGTACAGAACATTAGGACTTAGTGTCTATATTGCCATCTTAATATTTCATGTTGAAATAGTTTCACTTAGTAGAAGTATCTAAATGGGTAGAATTTTTTTCATTCAGATCCACTCTGTAATATATTGAGGTTTGGACTAAAGGAGGAAATGATTCTGTAGTTGCTGGCTAGAGTTTTCCCAGGAATGTAAGAAAAACAAGGTCAAGTTACTATTCAAGTGAGATTTCTTTGTTCTCAGTGTAATTATTTGGGCCCATGCCGAATTTAATCTGTGACAGAAAGAGCTAAAAATGAAAGAAAGCATAACATAAAAATTCCATAAGCATAGCATAAATATAGTGCATCATTATTAAAAAGCCCAGGGAATTGCTTATTAAACATACTTGCATGTTTTGTTTAAGGGCTTCCGTCCCCCTCTTATCCTCTCTTGTATATAGTTTTCAACCTTATATACTTTTTTTATTCCTATTAATGTGCTTAAATGAACTGTTTCACTTTACTGATTTTACTTCTTTTATCACTTATGCTAAATTCTCATCCATTCTATTTTTAATGTTTATAGAATCCATTAAGACCCCTGAGATCATTGAGTCCAACCATTAACACATCAACCCTGTGTTCACAACTAAACTGTGTCTCTAAGTGTAACATCTACATGTCTTTTAAATAACTCCAGGGATGGAGACTCCACCACCTCCCTAGGCATCCTGTTCCAATGTTTCACAGCCCATTCAGTCAAGAAATTTTTCCAAATATCTAATCTAAATCTCTCCTGGCATAACTTGAGGCCATTTCCTCTTGTTTTATCACTTGTTACTTGAGAGACAATAATGACCTCCACCTTGCTACAACCTCCTTTCAAGTAGTTGTAGAGAGTGATAAGGTCTCTCCTGAGCCTCCTTTGCTCCAGGCTAAACAACCCCAGCTCCCACAGCTGCTCCTCATAAGACTTGTATTCCAGACCCTTCACTAGCTTCATCGCCCTTCTGTGGATGTACTCCAGCACGTCAGTCTTTCTTGTAGTGAGGGGTCCAGAACTGGACACAGGACTCAAGGTGTGGCCTCACCAGTGCTGAGTACAGGGGGATGAACACTGCCCTGGTCCTGCTGGCCACACTATTCTTGATACAAGTCAGGATGCCATTGGCCTTCTTGGCCACCTGGGCACACTGCTGGCTCATGTTCAGCTTCCTGTCAACCAGCACTCCCAGATCCTTTTCCTACAGGCAGCTTTCCAGCCACTCCTCCTCCAAGCCTGTAGCATTACATGGGGCTGTAGTAACCCAAGTACAGGAGCCAGCACTTGGCCTTGTTGAACCTCATACAGTTAGTCTTGGCCCATCGATCCTGCCTGTCCAGATCCCTTCCTACCCTCCAGCTTCCAACGCTCCCATCAGCTTGGTCTCATCTGCAAACTGAGGGAAGGTGCACTTGATCCCCTCATCCAGATCATGGATAAAGACATTAAGCAGAACTGGGCCCAGTGCTGAGCCTTGGGGAACCCCACTAGTGACCAGGCACCAGCTGGATGTAACCACCACTCTCTGGGCTCGGCCACACAGCCAGTTTTTAACCCAGTGAAGGGTACACCTGTCCTAAGTCATGGGCTGCCAGCTTCTCCAGGAAAATCCTGTGGGAGATGACCTTTGCTGTGTCAAAGGCTTTACTAAAGTCTAGGTAGACAATGTCCAAAGCCTTTCACCCTTCCACTAAGCAAGTCACCTTGTCATAGAGGGTGACCAGGTCATTCAAGCAGGACCTGCTTTTCCTAAACCCATTCTGGCTGAGCCTGATCCACTGGTTGTCCTGCATGTGCAACGTGTTGCCCCTCAAGAGGATGTGCTCACTCAAGACCTTACCTGACACGGAGTTCAAGCTGACAGGCCTGTAGTTCCCTGGATCTTCCTTCCAACCCCTCCCATGGATGTGAATGTCTGTGTAAGTTTTTGGGAAAAAATTATTCTATGTCCAATCAAATTCTTGCTCCAAGCAGTGTAACAAGTGTGTTGTTTCAGCACCACAGTGAAAGTCTCATTTGTGGAATGATGACATTAAGCACCTTTTGAAAATGGTTCATTGCCATTCAAATGTCCCTTTGCAATAAACAATGTAACAGTAGAGCACAAATTTTTAAATCATCAAGATTTAATTAATAGCCACAGTTCATATCAAGGTTGGTCCAGATTATGGTGACCACATCTGTTCTTTAGATAAAAAGTTACTGCTTTGAAATATTATGAAATAACTGAGCATCCATACACTGGCACCTTACATTGTTCCTTTTTCTTTCAGTTTAGACATTTTTTTATGAAAGTTTGCCACCAGAGTGCAGTCAGTTTGGTTTCCAATAAACCACCATTTAGATGTTTTGGGATTAGAGACAAAAAACACATTTAGTACATAAAAAAAAATATTCTTTAAAAGCAGTAGCACTGAAAAAACTACACAGAGCAGAGAGAGAAAAATAACTAAAGGGGGAAAAAAGCAATTTTTTTCAGCATCCTGTAAAATACTCTTTGTTGGGTAACAATGCTATAATCAGGTTATGGTGGGGAAGAAAGATCATATATAGTGGCATGTTTTGATTGTCCAGCTCTCCAGGGAATGATTTGTACTAGGAAAGCCATCTTGACTGTAGGTTATAATAAAAATACTACTGGAAGGCAAGAAATAATTTTTTCCTGGTTATGTCCTAGTTATAGCTGTGGAGATAATTACAGTTACCCCAAACTGTAGCAGTAATAGCAAAACTAGACTCAGGTGTAGGATACTTCATGCTGAATAATTTTGCAGAATGGAAGTACAGATTATTTTTTTTAAAAGTTTGCAAAAATGTTCAGTAAATTAGTAGCTTCTCTGGCATGTACGTTCAGTCACTCTGTGTTAGGACTTTCAAGTACAGGAAATTCATTGAAGCCATTGTGTTATGTTGTAGATCCCAAAAACTGTTGATAAGTAGAAAACAAAAATTCCATCCCTGCTTCTTATTTCCATATTTCATGTTCATGATATTCCATTTAAAAATAATTCACCATGATTTTTCATGTAATAACATGCACGAATTCTTCCTTTCCACTTTACATCATAGGTATATTGTGTTTTCTGGAACATTGCACATTTTAGAGTCAAATTTTAACTTTATAGAGCTTCTACCTACAGGCAATATTTCCAGGAAATAAGAGATAGTGCACTGAAGCAGTTTAATTCCAGTTTGGGAGACTCCTATCCTGAATATATCTCTCATAAACGTACTGCAATGAACAGCACTAGAAATTAAAGTAATAACAATAGCAATAAACACAAAATTTGTATTGGAATAAAAGTTAGAGAAACTAGGTTGCAGATAGGATGTAGTGCCAAAGAGATAGCAGAGTCACATCAGGTGTGCATGTTAGTAATGCAAGTGTTGCAGAGCCAGACACAATGACAGCTCCTTTTGACTGCATCTGTCATGCCTCAGGAAAACCAGAGATGTTTTCTTCCTCACAGTACTTTCTACACATTAGCTGTCCAAAATGGTAGTTCTCTACTGCATGTAAAACTAAAACTGAAGGGACTGTAAGGGCATCTGAAAATCTGGTCGACAGGTCTGAATTCAAACAGACTTTTTTTTAAGAATTAGAAGACTCTCTGCTGCAGGTATAATGCTATGTTATATCTTGAGTTAAATATTTTGACCATATGATTAGTTTTGGCACTGAGCTTAGTAATAATGTGCTTGCATTTTATATACTTGTCACAGGCAAGGGTGAATCCAGCATTCCTAAAATGCAGTTTAAGCTCATTGTGAAATACATAGAAAATTCAGATGACTTTTTTTAAACCCTGAGAAGGCAACACAAGCAACTCTAATTAGACATCTCTTTCTTTGAAGTGCACTCACAATGAATGAACATATAAGGCACTTGAATACTGACAAGGGAGACAGTAATGGTATAACATCCTACTTAGTTGACTAGTTGACTGTTTGTTTCCATTTCTTTCTTAGCTTATTGGATCTTTTTTGATTCTTCCTCCCACAATTTTGATAAACATGAAAAGCCTCTCATTTGGGGGGAGTGGGAGGGAAGAAGCGGGGGATGTTGGAGATGGGTTGACCAGAATTAGATAACAAGAGCTGAGCACAAGGTCCGCATGCCACAGTGATTCATGTGATTACGTTATAACAGTTCATAATAACCAAGCTCTGTCATTCTTTATAGGCCCTATTTTCTAGTTAAATCTTTTTTAAAGCATCTCCTCATTGTGCAGTTGTTTTATTGAAATGACCATAATAACACTGAGATATTTCTCCCGAGTTATTAAAGTTAATTTAGAATTGAACAATGTGAACAAGTAAATCAAACTCTGTCTAATTAGTATTACTTACTACTTATATTGGATAGTGTCTCTATGTCCCAATGAGGTACTGAGTTTTGTTCTGCCATGCATGATATAAACAATCTAAATAAAGCATATGTGCATTATCCTGACAATTATATTTTGCAGTGCCCCAGGGCAACCTTTGACAATCCCTTAAGCAAATCTTAATCCAGTTTATCTCCTCCATGGAGAACATTCAAAATGAATTAGACATGCCTCCAGAAAACAAAGACCTAGTTATGAACTCCTGTGAGGAAGGTTAGAATCATGGCTTCGACATGAAACTGAGACACAGGAGACTTATGTTTCTAACAGTTCTGTTTCATATTTTCTGTGTGACTCTGCTCAAGCCTTTCCAGAAGGCATTTACTCTGTAGATCTTGCAGCATATGCTTTATCAGGTGCTGGGTTCAGGGAAAAGCAAGAGTAAGCTGCTCTGTGAGAGAAACAGGAGACAGCAGGGCATGCACAGTGGCCTTGCTAGCAAAGGGGAGGTCCCACAGCATCCAAATAAGAAGAGCAGAGGAGGTCAGTGATAGTAGCCAGGCCCAGCTAATATTTCAGATCAGCAGACAAGTCCATAGCAGTGAGGTAGATCTGATGTCAAGCTAAGAAATCATATCAAAGCATCAGGGTCAGAATCTGGTCCAGTCAAGATTTAGACAGCCAAAATACATGGCCATGCACGATCACAGTAGATTCAGCTGAAGTGCAGCTCTCAAGTGAAGTGGCAGGACCCCACTTCTCACAGCCCTTTTCACTATAGTTCGACCTAAGTTACAAAATTGCATAAAGTAAGAGTGGATTTTAATCATGGGCAGCTTAAACTGTAGAGCGGGTCGGTGTGTGTGTTTAATGGGGACGCACTGGAACTGACAGTTTGGCCATCATGGTGAATACAAAACCCAGAATAGTAGATGTCCACTGGAGAAGTAGTCTGATGCTGACTGGGAAATGCTAAGCTTACGACTGAATTCTTTCTGTCTTCTAAATTATCAGAGTCAACGATTTAGTAAAGCACTAATTTGAGACATCTCTCGGTTATCTGGGATGAATTAAGCAAACCCGTCTTTTTTCTGAACCCTTGTTTTATGTATTGTGTCTGTTGTCAAATGAGTATTTAAGTAGGGGTTTGGTCTTGCTTTACTCCTAGATAGTTCAGGTTTTGATGGTGACAACCTTGAATCCTAGTGGATATTCTCATCCAAGAAAAGAAAGGTATGGTTTATAATGCCTTCAGATGGCACCTTGTGTTCAGAGGCAGACCTCATTGCATGCAGATCTTCCTACCTCAAGTGATCAAAACATTAGCTCAATAGTCTAACAAGCGATGTTAGACCATCAAGTCTTTCTCTGATTTGGATGGGTTATAAAATAGAAAGTAACTGCAGATGCATTTAATGAGGGGACCAATCTTGTTAGTAAACATACCTACAGGCTTGAGCTTTTTGGGGATGTTTTCTGTCTAATTTCTCAGTCTTAATGGAGCTGAAGTGTAAAGAAAACACTGGCTTCTTCATCTTCTGAAAAGGCACATGAAGAAATTTGTACATGCCTGGTGAATTACTGTAAAAAGAGGGCCACCTGCAAGCATTTCCTCCATATTGACTGTTTTGCAGAATATGGCTTTTAATCAGTCTCCACTTTTTAGGATTCACTGGCCGTTTTCATACTAATAATCTCTGCATTTCTATGTCAGAGTAATTTACAGTTCTTTCAGTTTTAATTTTCTCAGTGTTATCTGAAAGTTCTTCACAATACCATTTTGTACGATTATGAAAAAGCTGTTCAACAATAAAATACAGTAGAGATCTGCTTCTAGTCTGCTACAAAAAGATGTGATTAAAAACATAAATTGATTCCCCTGTTTTATTTTGTTTCCTCTGTGTGTGGCTTTTCTACATCACATCTTCTATCTCCATGTCTGAGAATTTACTTCATATATCATCTTTCAATATCCTGCATAACTTAGTTCACATCTTTAGAGATCTCTGAATGATAGGTTTAGTTGTCATTGCCCTAGAGGTAAGACAGACAGTAGCCATCTTTTCTTTGCTTCTATTTACTACTTCTGGGAAGCAATCATTCTACCTCTGCTCTTCATCTTCCCAAGCAATGTAGTGTCCATATAATATTTTTATCAATTTCCTGCTAATGATTTTTGTCTTTTTGACTCTTTACTTATCTCTTGTTCTCTGTCAAATCCTCTCTCCATCTTTTTAATAGTTTTTAATGGATATCAAACTTTAGTGGATATCTAATTTTAGTGGATATCTAATCATCAGTAAACTTGATAAATAAACATATAAATGATCTCTTACTCTCAGCTTTTCTTCTTTCTTCCTTTCTCTGACAGCTTCATCATCATTCCCACCTTCTGAGCTCAGTACCTTAACATTACCTTCAGTCTCACTCTCTTTGCTCTTGTTATCAGCGAGAATCATCAGCAGAGACACTTTTTCCAGTCACCTTGGTGACTGAAAAATGGTTGGTTTCTACACCTTCCCTGCGTAGTCAATCTAAAATGGTGTTGCAGGTGACCTTGCCTGCTCAGTATTACCATGGTTTTTCAACTATGTCTGTAAATTAAAACTAATGCATTGAAATACCAAATCATTCTGTGTCCTGCACTGTTCTCCATCTTCTGTCTTGCTTGGTGCTGAGTCTTTCTTTTCCCTAAGAAGTTTTTTATGACAAGGCAGAGTTGCTGCTGGAGACCCTAGTTTTAGAAGCATGAATGCACAGTTATACTAAGAAGAATGGAAAAAATAAAGCTCCTTGAGAAACACAGAGTACCCTTGATATGGCTCTCAGTCTATTTGGCTGCTCATATCTTCATCTTCTTCAAAATAATGCCCAAAAGACAGAGTTTTCTTCTAGTTAATGAAGTACAGCTTCCTACCATGTGTTTAAAACATTTTTCTAAATAATCATATATTTCAGGAAGCATTCTATTTATCATGAGAATATATTTTCTTCTGACTGCTCATAAAAAAATTTTTTACAGTTTCAGTAGTTCAACTGGGTTTTCTTCAAACTTGTGACTCAGATTAGCAAATTGATTTTGTTTTTTATGTTCCACTTTGAGCAGCTTCAAATAGCCATATTAAATACACAGTATGCATTACTAGTTAGTATATAGTAACAATTATTAAAAATTATAAAAATCCTGCCCAAGGGGTGGACTCAAGCTGGAGAGGTCCATCAAGGACTGTCTCCGTTGGAGGGGGGGGCCTCGAGGGAGCAAGGTAAGGACTCCTCTCCTGACTGCAACCCCCATTCCCCATCCCCCTGCATCGCTGCGAGGGGAAGAAGGACAATATGGAAGGAAGGAGGGGTGGGGGGAAGGTGTTTTATTTCTCACTCTTCAGCTCTTATCCTGTTAGTAATAAATTTAAGTATTATCCCCACTTTTAGTCTGTTTTGCCCATTAAGGTAATCAGCGAATGACCTCCCCCAGCTCTTATCTCTACTCATGAATCCTTAGCTGTTTGTTTTTGTTTGTTTTTTTTTTCCCTCTCTTCTCTGTCTAGTTACAGAAGGAGAGTAAGAGGAAGACTTCAGTGGGTACCTGGAATCTGGCCAGGGTCAATCTGCTACATCTGCCCATGGAGCAGTGGATTCTAATTTAAGAAGTTATCATTTCTGTGTTGATAGACATAGGAATTAGAAGTTCTGTTAAGTTATAGTTTCGTAGGAGCATTTTTCTGGCTGTAGTTTGATGTTGGTTCACTGCAAGGAGATTTCAGGAGTATTATTTACAGAAGGAAAATTACCTTGTTTTTCTTATGTTCATATAAGAGGATGCCAATTCACCACAGTCCTTCTGTTATACATAACTTTGTAGGTGGTAAAAGGTGGGTTTATCTTTGTACTGAGGAAAGGATTTTAAAGCAGATCATCAAGCATGGTTACATGCAGAGTTCTGTAGCAAATCCAGAGATCCACAAATCAGTCTCCTTTAAATGGAGGTTTCACCATCTGTGTTTGTTGCAGGTTGTCTTTAAAATTATGGGGTTTAAGCGGATAGAGCAAATATGTTACGAATATCATCTTCAGTATGTCCATCTGGCTCTTTGTTGATGGTCCAGGCAAGACTTTGTTCCCCATTTATCCAATATGGGTTAACTTAAATAAGCTTATTTATTCTATGAAAAACAAGGGTTCTACATTTAGGGTCAAAAGAATAATTCTAAAATGTATAAATATCGTTCTAATTGAGTCTTCTTAACAGAGATATTTGAAGAGATACTCAGTATTCTGAATTTTAACACAAAAATCCTTTCAGATTCTTTGTTCAGAACATGTGTGACAAAGGCAGTTCTATTTTACCCAGAAATAAATTTAGCAGGAGCTGTCCCAGAAGGGCAGTATTACATCCACTGTCTCAGTAATCAAAACCTGTTATGTGATGAACTCAAGTTTACTAAATGCTGAAAAATATATACCTAGTATGCTGCCAATGGACAAATCAAAATAGGATAGGAAAAGAGCAAATGATGCTAATATACACAATCATTCTCTGTTTGTAAATGAAATGCAATCAAATTCAGAGTTCTGCTTTCTTGCTCTGACTGGGAGGGTTAAGCAAAAGTTGGCACCCTGTGCTGAAGATATCTGTATGAGGTTTTTCAATTCAATCAAAGTACTGATGCCTTTTTAAAATAATTCCCATTCACCTGTGTCTTAGGTTATTGCAAATTAGAGATCAACATAGTTACTGTGCTATAAAGCATAACAAACCCAGAATGTTATAACTTAAGAGAAAGGAGAGTCAGAACTGGTATTGCAACTGAGGGGAGACCAGGTCTACAATTTCCTCCCTGAGAGGAAGTGGAGGGGCCACACTCTGAACTCATCTCTCTGGTGATCTCTCAGTGACAAGAGCAGAAGAAATGGCATGAAGCTCTATGGGTGGGGTTTAGGTTGGTTTAGGAAAAGGTTCTTCACCCAGGGAGTGGTTGAGCACTGGAATGGGCTTCATAGCATCAGAGCTCAGCAAGTATTTGAACAATGCTTTCAGGCACATGGTGTGACTCTTGGGGCTGTCCTGTGCAAGAGCTGGACTGGATGATTTACCCTGGGAACTACTGACCTATCAGCCTCACCTCTGCCTGGGAAGACGGTGGAGCAGATCCTCCTAGAAGCTATGTTAGGGCATGTGGAGGACAGAGAGGTGATTTGAGACAGCCAGCACAATTTCACTAAGGGAAAGTCCTGCCTGACCAATCTAGTGTCCTTCTTCAATGGAATGACTACATCAATGGATAAGGGAAGGGCTGCAGATGCCATTTATCTGGACTTGTGTAAAGCCTTTGAAATGGTCCCCTAGTACATCCTTTTCTCTAAATTGAAGAGAGATGGATTAAATGAGTGGACTGATAAATGGATAAGAAAGTGGTTGGACCATCACACCCAGAGGGTAGTGGTCAGTGGCTCAGAATGTCATTGACAAGCAGTGTCCCTCAGGGGTTGCTAATGGGACCATTGTTTTATTTAATATCATCATGATGTAAATGAAGTGATCAAATGCACCCTCAGCAGATTTGCAGATGACACCAAGCTGAGTAGTGCACTTGACACATCTGAAGGACGGGATACCACCTGGACAAGCTCAACAAGTGGGTCCATGGGAATCTCATGCAGTTTAACAAGACCAAGTGCAAGGTGATAGACCCA